>CM053792.1:136408493-137060993 GCA_028749045.1 Cupressus sempervirens
AAAAATGTTTTTTAGATAGAATTACTCAAATTCAATCATTCTCATAAGTTTTCATGGAAGGTGACACAACTTTTTACTTTTGCCTAGATATTAATACCTAGGATGATGATGATGAACATGGTTAACCAACCATGCACTAGAAGGAATGTAGGAGAGTATGATCGATTTTCATATTTCATTGATGTCAAGACCACTGACCTGCAGATTCATGGAAGTTTCCAAATCATTTGAAGAATGTGGTGTTGGGAAAAGAAAAGGATGATAAAGTTGGTAGATGAAATGATGAAGTAATGTTAAGTGTTTGAACTTAAATGGGTAATTGATTAAAGTCTTTGAAAAGGTGACATTGGTTTGTTTATTTTACACAAGTTAATGAACAATTAGAAAAATGACCTAGTCAACTACATTACAATGATTGGTAAGAAATAATTGAAGTTGTGAAGTGAGCAGCTAAAGAATAAGAGTGCTAACAAGATGGAAATGTTGGATACAATTGATTAATTGTGTGTTTTATTTAATTTGATGTTACACAAATGTCATATCAATTGATAGACAATGCTTACCAAGCTCAGTTTCTTAGTGAAGATAATTTTCCTTGTCTACCGAGTGTTCACAAGTTTACTCTGAATAGATGAGAGAGTCTACTGAGCTCACTCGAGCATCAAAAGGAATTTAGGAAAAAAATAGTGTTAACCAAGCTCACTCAGTTAATGAAGGGAATGTTGGAAAGAGTTAGTAATCACCGAGTTCACTCAATTGCTAAAGGATTTCTGTAAGTTCACAGTGTTAACCTGTTGGTAAATAGATTTGTCACTTAGAAAATATACGATTTTTCCCAATGGAGTATGTGGCAAATTGATATCTCTAACAGTTGGGTAGGCCCTTAATATCTAGCCTTCCTTTGTGTTTAGTGAGGTAGCTCCCTCATAAGATAAAATTTGTGATTTTTCAATAAAAATGAGTAGAACATAGAAAATAAAATTGAAAACCATTGATAGCGAATGCACACACACCTTCAATGTTTTCATAAAAATGATGCAAACTGTTAATGAGAGCAATCAAGGACTATGCTTGGGAGCTATCACACACAATGCTAATTCAACCGTTCACAAATACTCACACCATACCATGAAAATACTCATAAATGGATTAACACTTTAAAATTTTAGATTCTTTTGAAAAAGAACACCCAATGCACTTCCTTTATTTCTTTGCACCAAGAAAGTAAGAAATAACTAATTACAAAAAACAACAATTGTACACACTTTCCAAAAATTGCTTTGTTATCAGAGCATAAGTGTTCCCTGTCACCAAAATTGAACTATATTCTCCTCTGTTGTAGCTATATAACTTCTCGACTGCAAAAGAAGAAACCCCTTACAATAATTTTCTCCCATTATATAAATTTTGCCAAGAAGTTGGGCAACTGCTTTAACTTACTTCTTACCAAATTTCTATTGCCTTCTGTCATTTTTACTCCCATTATAAGTGCAATATTCATTTTGCACTTTATAATAATATTAATTCTTAAGGAATTAATATATTTTATATTTATCAACTTGCCCATTATTATGTGAGAGATTAATCAATTATTTTGCATTTAAAAATGATAATATTTAATATTTTAAAAGAATTAAATATTATAAAATGCAAAATAATTTATAAATGATAACCTTTAAAAGTTTACCATTTTTTTAAATTGTGACATAGTTGACTTGGAGAGAAAAAATTAGGGTTGCAAAACCTTAGATAACATAACCGAGCTTCTGTTGGTTAACATAGGAAATCATTCCAAAATTAGTTTCTACCAAGCAAGGTTGACTTTTGAAGGATTTTTCTTGTTTTGGCATATGAAGCTTAATTATTATATGTATTGATTCTAGCAAAATATGATGATGAATATTGGTTATTGTAATTTGAATTTGAGCTGACTTGACAATCTAGAAGGTATAAATAAAAGGTCAAGTTGAGATTTCTAGTGTGTGTGCAAGTGTGTTGATTGAATTGAAAAGAAAAGAGAGGGAGTGAACTTGAAGGATAAGAAGGCATCCTTGTGGACTAGAAAATTAATATTCAATTAGGAAGGATCAAGTTTAAGCAAAAAAGAGATCTAGATTTAGCAATTTCGTAGCATCACAATCAAGTCATTTCATTGTTACTCTCTAATCATTGTAGTAGTGATCTAAAATATCTTAATAGAGTTGGTTTAATAGCCAATTGTAAATCCTCTAACAAGGTGGAAATTCCATTGAATTGTTTTAAGAGCTCTTGCAAGGCCACTCCTAGTAGGGTGATTAAATCCTCTAACAAGGTCACACCTAATAGTGTGTTTTGTAACATTTAACAGGGTTGGGTCATAATAGGGCTCACTTCAAAAGAGTGAAAAATAGTAACTAGTTACATTGGTGGTTTTTCCAAAATTGGGTTTCCATATTGAATGTTGGTGTCTCATGTGTTCATGCTATTCATTTTATGCTTGCAAGTTAATTATTGATAATGTTTTAAGATCTGCTAAAAGTAATTTACTCTGGATTTATCAAGTTACAACAATTTCTATTTGTTTACTGAGCATTAGCAACAATCAATTTCCTCGATCTAAATTTTATTATTGACATCTAAGGGATCTAGGATTTATTTTAGTGGTAACTAATTCTCCCCCTCTCTTAGTTACTCCTTTTGTATTTCTAAAAATTACAATCAAAGATTTTGGTGCTTGTAGAAAAAGTTTCAAGGACCTAAGTTAAAGATCAGGATGTCTTACAAGAGAGAGATTCCAAAGCTAAATAGAGACAACTTTTCAGCATGGTAGGGACTCATGAGACTTCATCTGGCCACTATTAGTGATTCAAGCTGCAAATACCTTCATGAAGAATATAAAACTCCTACTAGTACATTATTTGTTGGAGATCTTGTTGAAAAAATGAACCTGATGGGAGCACAACCCAAGAACGGAATGGACACAACAGAAAAGGGATATTGTATTAATTGAAAAAATAAGCTAGTACAAATAGTACAGAGAAAATAAAATTCCTGTAAAAACATGCCCTAAGGGCTTACAATAGCATAAATCTAGAGATAATTTCTCCTTTCAGTACCTCCTCTCAAACTCCACTCTGAACTGCCTTTTACAATGCCAAAAATCTCCTTAAATAGACCTTAGAGGGTTAAGGACTAGGAGTACATTCTAGAAAGTTCTAGTAGGCATCCACCGACCAAATAGAAGGTTCCAAAAGTTGTGCTAGAAGTTGGTGCAAATCTAGAAGAATCTAGAAATGATAACTAAACTTCTAGGAGGCATAACTTTCGAACCGTAGCTCCGATTGACGAACCGTTTACATTTTCGAAAAGCTCTCGCGGTGCTCTATAGCCCTATGGACCAAATTCACTTGTCCCCCATTTTTTGGCCCTTTTTGAGGTCATTTAATGCCCCTAACCTGAATTTGAAGCATTCTTAGGAGGTCTCCAAAATCCAAAAAATGGCAATAACTTTCAAACCGTGGGGCCTTTTGACCTGATTCTTTTTCTGGAATGCTCTAAATCACAATTACATTCATCTAGCCAATTCACACCTTCTAGGTCACCAAAATGATGGTCAAATTGCATGCTCCTATTTTTTTGAGATTTTCTAGCTCACTGATAGTGGAACTGTGTGAGTTGGAACCTTTATTTGGCCCAAATGGGTATCGAAAAATGAAAACACATCAAATAGAAACTAAGTCTATGTACATTTTTTTGGGTGACACAGGATTGCCTTTATACCTCTGGATGCTCCTGCATCAGAACCATAACATAATGATGATTGGCATTGCATCTACTCTTAGTTATGATGAATTTGATGAGATCAAAGACTATAAAACTACTTTTGATATGTGGAACAAGCTAAAGGATATCTATGGTGGTGATGACAATGTAAGGAGAACCAAAGAAGAAATCCTTAGAGTACAGTTTGATCAAATGAGAATGAGAGAAGATGAAAATGTTGCCAAATATGTTGTAAGTAAAGTTCTCAGAGCTTTGTTTCCCATATATGTAATTAGAGTGTCTTCTATTCAAGAAAAGAGATGTGATTCAAATAGCAAGCTAGGCTTGGATGCCCTAGTAGGAAGATTGATATCTTTTGAGCTAGACAACTTTGACAATTATGTTCTAGCTTCCAAAAATGTTGAGTCTACATTTGAAGCTAAACTTTCACACAAAGAAAAGGGCAAGAAAACAAAGAACAATTAGTTAGAAAGTGAAGAGGAAACAAAGGAAAGTTTTGATAGTGATCTTGAAGTTGTTGAAACTTTACTTGTAAATAAATATTCTAGAGGTAGAGTAAAGTACAAAGGTAAAGTTACTTTAATCTATTTTTCATGTTAAGAAATTGGTCATATTGCTACCATGTGTCCAAACAGAGAAAGAAAGGATGACAAGAAGAGCCACATGTACAAAGGCAAGAAGGAATCCAAAAGTCACAAATCCTTTAAAGACAAACGTAAGAAGACTTGTTTTATGGCTAAAGATTCTGATAATAGTGAAGATGGAATAGTGTACATTGATATAAAAGATGAATCTGATGAAGAAGAAGATAAGATGGCACTTATCTCTCGTGTTAGTAAAAATGATACATGGATCATAGATAGTGGATGTTCACATCATATGAATAGAGACAAAAAAAAAAATAAATTGAACACTTTGAACAATATGATGGAGGTAGTGTAAGGTATGGAAATAATGAACCTTGTTGCATAAAAGGGAAAGGTCACATCTCATTAACCAGTGAACTTGTATGTGACAATCTTGATTGAGTTGAAAGACTGAAACATGACCTACTAAGTGTGGCACAACTAATCAACATTGGATTCAAGGTAGAATTCATGCATGGTAAGGTAAGAATATAGGATGACAAATAGAATCTGATTGGATCAGGTAAACAAACAAGAGGTAACCTATTTTATCTTGATCTTGGTGATTGATCATGTTTTATTGCTCAAATGAAAGAAAGTGGGTTATGGAAGAGAAGACTATGTCATGTAAACTTTGATAGTATGGTCAAGATAACAAAATTCAATAAAGTAAGAGGTATCCCTAGTTTGAAAAAACTAGATGTTAATTTATGCAAAAATTGTTAGATTGGAAAAATGGGAGAGACTAGTTTTAAGAGCAAAAACTATCAATTTGAAGATGTCTTAGAAATTGTGCATATTGACTTATGTGGACCTATTTGAGTAGAAAGTTATAATGTACAAAAATTATTGATTCTTTTTGTTGATGACTACTATAGAATGATGAATGTTATGTATCTTAGAGAAAAGTTAGAAGCATTTAAGAAATTCAAATGGAATTTGGCAAGAGTAGAAAATGAAACAGGAAAATGATTGAAATGCTAAAGATCAGAGAGAGGAGGTGAGTTCATTTCCAATGAATTCAATAATTTTTACATTGAAAGAGAAATCAAAAGGCAAGTATCAGCCCCTACCACTCCTAAGTAGAATGGATTAGTTGAACGAAGAAATAGATCCATCATGGATTGTGCAAGGACTCTAATAATTAAAAAGAATGTTGCTATCAAAGACTGTAAGGAAGCCAGCAACGATGCAATTCATACCTTGAACCGAGTATAGTTGAAGAAGGACTTAGATAAAACTCCCTATGAATTATGGTATGGCTACAAACCTAATGTAAGTTACCTGAAAGTATTTGGTAGTAAATGTTATATCTTGAAAGAGTCTAGAAAAGGAAAATTTGATTTCAAAGGTGATGAAGTTATATTCTTAGGATATTCTTTCAAAAGTAAGGCATATAAATTTGTGAGCTTGTCTACTCATAAAATCATAGAAAGTGCATAGGTGAGAATTGATGAGTTTGCAGAAAAGACTAAAGAAGCAAGCAAAAGGGAACTAGAAGATTACAAAATATTTGTTTACTTTGAACCTAATACATTGCCAGGCATATCTAACAATAAGGAGACTTCACCTCCCAAGTCTTCCATAGTTATCGAGTTGCAAGAAGTGCAAACTAAGTCATAGGGACCCGAGTTGCATTCTGACACTACCGAGTCAATGCCTATTGATTTTGAACAACCTGAGGCTAAAGTTGAAAATCAAAATGAAGATAGTGCAATTCATTCAAAAGGAAAAGAACCTATATTGGCCAAGTATGTCAGAAGGCATCATGCACTTGATCAGATTATTGGAGATAAATTAGAAGATACTATCACAAGAAGAAAATTAAAAGGTACATGTTTACTTTCGAATTTTGAACCTAGAATTATTAAGGATGCTATAGAAAATGAAAGTTAGATTGAGGCAATGGACGAAGAAATAGAATAGATAGAAAAGAATAAAACTTGGACTCTTGTTCCTAGGCCTAAAGATAAAAATGTGATTGGAACAAAATGGTATTTAGAAATAAGTTGAATGAAGATGGAAAAGTATCAAGAAACAAAACTAGATTAGTGTGTAAAGGCTATTCTCAAGAATTGATTATGTTGACACTTTTGCTCCTATTGCAAGATTAGAATGTGTTAGGACACTACTTGCATATGTAGCTCACAAAGGATTCAAATTATATCAAATGGATGTTAAATCTACATTCTTGAATGGAATTCTTGATGAAGAAGTCTACATTGAATAGCTAGAAGATTTTGTTGATTCTAACATAAGGGACATGGTCTGTAAATTACACAAAGCACTATATGGTCTCAAACAAGCTCCTAGAGTCAGGTATGAAACACTACATAGCTACTTGATATAGATTGGTTTTCACAAAACAAATGATAATAGTAGTCTGTACATCAAGGACCAAATAACAAAATTTTGTTGGCACAGATATTTGTGGATGATACTCTATTTATAGGAAATGATTTCCTATGCAAAGCATTTTTAGAAAAAATGAACAAAGAGTTTGAGATGTCCATGTTTGGTGAAATACAATTCTTTGTTGGATTAAAGATACAACAGAACAAAAATTGTATCTATATTACTCAATCCAAGTATATAAAAGAGATACTCAAGAAGTTTGGAATGAAAAATTCAAAACCAGTTCGTAACCCCATGTGTACTAGACTCAAGCTTACCAAAGATGATGACTTCAAAGAAGTAGATTAGACCTTATATAGATCAATTATTGGAAAATTATAATATGTAGTTCACACAAGGCCTAATATTGCCTTAGTAGTTGGGTTAGTGACAAGATTCTTAGCTAAACCTAGAGAAAATCACATGATGGCAACCAAAAGAATCTTGAGATATCTGGAAGGTATTGAAGACTATGGTTTATGGTACAAAGTTGGAGGAAATCTAGACCTAATGGTATTTAGCAATGTTGATTATTTAGGAAATCTTGATGAAAGAAAAAGACACTAGTGGTGGAGCTTTCTTTCTTGGTTAAAGACTTATATCTTGGATAAGCAAGAAGAAAAGCTACACATCCCAATCCATAGCAAAAGCAAAGTATGTGGCAATAGCAATAAATTGTTCTAACATTTTTTGATTCAAACAATTTCTAGAAGGAATGGAGGTTGAAATCAAAGAGCCAGTAGTCATGTATTGTGATAACACCAGTGCAATTAACATATGAAAGAACCCTGTGATGCATTCCAAAACAAAGCACATGCTATAATATATCACTTTTTTAAAGAACTAGTGCAGGACAAAGAAATCCAATTGGAATATGTCCATACAAAAGAACAAATTGTAGACATATTCACCAAGCCATTACCTAAGGATGCATTCTTGTATCTAAGAAGTAAGCTAGGGGTAATTCCCCTATCTAAAGCTCACTAAATAAAGTTTATTGATGCATCAATAAGGACCAAGTTAAAGATCAATCAATCGATGCAACATAATCAAGAGAATATTGCATATGAATCAGTACTCAAGGTACATTGATATAAATTTGGCATGTGTTTACTATCATATCTTTATCTTTCTAAAATTTATTGTCATGAGAATATTGCATCTGAATCAATACTCAAGGTAGATTAATATAAATTTTGCATGTGTTGTCAAAGAGGGAGAAGGTTACTATCATATCTTTATCTTTCTAAAATTTTGTAGAGGGAGAAGTTTGAAAAGAAGATATGCAATTCCTTCACAAAGAGAGAATACAACATAAAGAAGAAGTTCTTGTGTAAAATCAAAGAGGGAGAAACTTTCTGTCAAAAGGAGTCTTATTCTTAAATGTTATTATGCTATGACATGTTGTGTTTCCATCAATGCCAAAGAGGGAGATTGTTGGATACAATTGATTAATTGTGTGTTGTCTTTGATGTTACACAAATGTCATATCAATTGACAAACAGTGGTTATCAAGCTCACTTGATTAGTGAAGCTAGTTTTCCTTGTCTACTAAGCATTCACAGGTTTACTTTGAACAGATGACAATGTTTACCGAGCTCACTTGGGCATTGAAGGAATTTATGCTAAAAAGAGTGTTAACCAAGTTCACTTGAATAACAAAAGGAATGTTGGACAAAGTTAGTATTCACCGAGTTCACTTGATTGCTGAAGGATTTTGGCAAGTTCATAGTGATAACCGAGGTTCTGTTGGTTAATACAAGAGATCATTCCAAAGTTAGTTTGTACTGAGTAGGGTTAGCTTACGAAGGATTTTTCTTATTTTGGAATATGAAGCTTAATTACTTTATGTATTGATTCTAGCTAACTATGATGATAAATATTGGGTATTGTAATTTGAATTTTGGCTAACTTGACAACCTAGAAGGTATAAATAAAAGGTCAAGTTGAGATTTCTATTGTGTGTGCAAGTGTTTGATTGAATTGAAAAGAAAAGAGAGGGAATGAAATTGAAGGATAAGAAGGCATATTTGTGGAGAAAAAAAGTAATATTTTATCAGGAAGTATCAAGTTTAAGCAAAAAAGAGATCTAGATTCAGCAATTCGGTTGCATCACAATCAGGTCATTTCGTTATTACTCTCTAACCATTGTAAGAATGATCTAAAATATCTTAACATAGTTGGTTTAATAACCAATTGTAAATTCTCTAACAACTTGGGAATTCCATTGAATTGTTTTAAGACCTCTTGCAAGGCCACTCCTAACAGGGTGATTAAATCGTCTAATAGGGGCACACCTAACAATGTGTTTTGTTACCTTTAACAAGGTTGGCTCCTAATAGGACTCACTTCAACACAGGGAAAATAAGTAGCTAGTTACATTGGTGGTTTTTTCCAAATTGGGTTTCCATGTTAAATCCTGGTGTCTCATGTGGTTATGTTATTTATCTTATGCTTGCAAGTTAATTATTGATAATGTTTTAAGATCTACAAAAAGTAATTCACTCTGCATTTACTGAGTTACAACAATTTATGTTTGTTTATTGAGCATCAATAGCAATCAATTTTCTTAGTCTAAATTTTATTATTGACATCTAAGGGATTTGGGATTTATTTTAGTGGTAACTGATTCCCACCCTGCCCCCCCTGCCATCGTCAATTAGTCCTTCTATATTTCCAACAAGAAATGGGGGTGAGTAAGAAAAGATACTACTTAGTGAAGTACATCAATCATAATTTTGAGAAAATAGTTTTAAAATATTACCAAGAAAGTAAGCTTTATGAGGAAATATAGTGTAACCAAGTGAATAGTATTAAGCAAGAAGATGAGATTACTCAATAAAGGAAATATATGGTTTAAAAAAAAAGAGAGAATAGTTTTCATTATATCAAATTATGGATGACATCAAATGAGAATCTTGACTTATCTAAAATATTCTAAGAAAGATAAGAAGTTTGTTAGTGAAATCTATGAATGAAGTTAATTAGTTAGGATCATAAGGAAGACATTAAATGATAGGCTCAAATTCCAAGGTTAATTATAGATTGTACGATGCATAACATATTTTACCTACTGTTAGATACATTGAATGTAAGATAAGTTATGATCAAATAGATGAGAGAGATTCAAAGAAAATCTAATGAAGGAGATTACACAAAAAAAAAGGTGTATATAAAGGAAGAGAAACAATGTTAAAGCTACTAACATATGGTGATAGCTAAGCAAAGATAGAAGGGTATACCGAGTAGAAGAATGTGTGAACGAAGTGAATTATGGAGTTTATATGAAGCATGTATGTTAATCAACCAAGAAAAGAAGAGTTTGAAGAAGTATTGGTTAGAAAGGAGATTTGAATTGGAAAAGGTAGTTACTATATTCAGAGAGTTTAATTGTTACTTTCTAACCATTGTAGAAGAAAATATCTTAATCAAGTGGACCTAACATTCCTATTTATAAATTCTTAATTAGGTGTCATTTTGACAAATATAATATGTTATTTAGTAAGTTCACTCATGAATAGGGTCAACAAATCGAGCTGATCTTTGATGGAAACCCAAAAACAAGATTAGATTTAAAAAATGTTTTTGTAATTTTCAATAGGTTCAGCTCTTAACCAAAGTAACTTCAATAGAGTGAATTCTTTTATGGATGAAAATTTGTGCTATGGTTTTTACCTAAATTATATTTTCACATTTAGTGGTGTTGATGTGTGACTAAATGTGTTCTATGCTATTTCATGTGAATATATACTTAAATTTTTAAATTATTAATTCTTGTTAATGCTTAACTTAGTTGTATGTTGATAGTTTAAATGGATACAATTTTTTATGTTGTACTTGAGATAACTAATTCACTTATTTTTAGTTATCTAGAAATTTGGCACTTAGAAAGAAAAGTTTAAAAGACTTGAGCTAAAGATCCAAAGATGTATAAGAGAAAGGTACCCAAGTTGAACAAGGAATACTTCTTCTTATGGAAAAAGCAAGATGAGGGTGTATCAATTTGGAATTAGAGACTATGAATTGTACTACCTTGATAGTCACTATAATTTACCACCACTTGCACTTATGATAGTTGAGAAGATGAGGGAAAAGTTGGAATACAACACCTTAATTATTGAGGTATCTTATATCCCAACTGATATTGAATATGATGATACCAAGAACTCTGCTAATGCAAAGTAGACATGGGAGAAACATGCACTTATTTATGGTGGTGATCATTATGTACTAAGAGGGAAGAATGAGAGCCTTAGAGGAAATTTTAATGACATTAGAATGCAATAATGTGAAAAAAAATTTCAATTTTGCATCAAAATTAGGGAAGTGAATAGTCCTATCACAGGAGTTAGTGGAAACATAATTTAAGAAGATGTGACAAGAAAACTCCTTAGATCTTTCCTACCAATATATTCTATTAGAGATTCTACTATTTAGGAATTAAGATCCATACCTAATAATATTCTTACTCTTGATATCATAGTTTTGTAGCTTCAACTCTAATACTAAATCTTATGCCCTGCTAATGAACTATATATGTAAGTACAAAATACTCATAAACACATGAGATTTTTTTTTACTTTTATTTTTAAAAATATAATAGTGTAAAGTGATAGTCCAAAGAACATCCACAACTATGTTAATTTTGAAAGCCAAACCAACATTTCTATAATAACCTTTCAACCTGAGGTAATACAAGAATACAAAATACCATTGTAAACTTAAGTTTTTCTTTCTTGTGTCCTTACCTTTTTTTCGTATACTAGAAATAAATTATCACTATGATTAACAATAAATAAACACATGATGGAAAATGTAACTTTATCAACTTGTTTAGACATGATTATAAATATGACCTACTCTACCTACTCATACATTATCCCAAATGACAACTCTTTGAGTCCTGCTTGTCAATGAGGGAGAGATTGTTTCATATATTATGGGTTAGGACTATTTCTACTTGTAGTAAAAGGAATTAATAGTCACTAGATTAGTCTACTGGTCATATAGTTTTCAAATGGAAATGGAAAATTTTGTAGCAAGTTGTTTGCATGATTGTAATTGACTTCATTATTTAAGATTCCCAATGTTGTAGTGTTTCATTTTAAGATAGAAAATGTTCTTATCTAATTAAAATGGGAACTATAGTGTTGTTGAAATATATCATGCATGAGTGGTTTCCATTTGAGCCAAACACCCACATAACACCCTAATGGCCTCTACAATAATGAGAAACATTGAATGCAAGTAGGTGAGTTCAAATCTGAAAATGAGAGGGAAAGTTTTTGAGATAGATAGGAGGACAAATAGGCTCATTCATTTGATAGCTAGAAAGGAGTAGAAAAAGGAAGAAGAATTTTTTTTAGAGCAACTAGAGAGTGGAAGGATGGTTTAGGAAGAAGATCAGAGCTGCAGCAACACAAGATCATATTCCACTTGTTCTTCGTAAGTTACTTTGTTTGACCTGTTCATGTAGTGATTGCTCTAGGCATTGTTGTATGTAGCCATTAGTGTTGAAAGTTTGAAGGTTTTGGGCTTTTCTAGTTGAAGTAAAATGCTCCCACATTTTGTAATAGTTTTAACTTAGTTGAATGAAAAAAAAAAATGCAAGCAAGTATGCATACTTGGCTCATTGTTGTCTTCCTTCTACTTCACATTACAGGTTTTGAATTTATCCCCTTTGTGTTTTAATGGTGGAAATGTCCATACTATAAGTCTATTAAAAAACTAACTCAATTTAGTCTGAACTGAGTTTTCTCTTCTTCTCCTACCAAGTTCACTCGGCAACTGTGGAGTTAGGCTCCACCTCATCTTTGGTGATTAAGCTCACTCAATATCTTCTTGTGCCAAGTTTCCCTTAGTGCCAAGATACTCAAATTTTTGTTTTGGGATATTTGACATGGCAGGAGATTCAAGAAAAATATGGAAACAACCGCCATCCTTTAATGGAAAAAATTATGATACATGGGCAAAGAAGATGAAAACCATAATGGAAGCAAATGACTTGTGTGAGGTTGTGATCAATGGGTTTAATGATGTTATAGTTCCAACAATGTATGCTACCCTCACGAACCCACAAATTAATCAATTGAAAGAGTCAAGGAGAAAGGATGCAAAGACATTATGTTTGATTGAGGCAACGATGCTAGAGATAGTATTTCCCAAGTTTGCAGCAACAAATTATGAAAAGGAAGCATGGGATATCCTTGAGAAAAATTTCAAGGGGATTGATAAGGTCAGAGTAGTGAAGCTAAAAATGATCAAAAGAGAGTCGAAGAACCTTCAGATGAGGGACAATGAACCTATTGCAAATTTTAGCTTGCGGATCTCCACTTTGATAAACTAGCTCAAATCAAATGGAGAAGATTATGAAGAGAAAGGGATTGTGGAAAAGATATTGAGGATTTTACCTTATAAAAATGAAAACCTTGTGATGGTAATAGAGGGAAAAGTAAACCTTATGACATTGACCATGGCTGAGTTGATGGGAACTCTTCAAACCCATGAGCACCGGATCCAAAAATCAGCAACAACTTCCCAAGAGCAGTGTTTTAAGGCTCAATAGAATTGAAGAAGAAGGGGGAGAAGAATAAATGGTTCTAGTAGTAGAAATCATGGAAGGAATGGTCAAATAAATGCTAGTACATAAAGCTCAAGATGAGCAAGAAACCAAGAGGGAGCAAGCATCTCTAAAAACAACTCTAGAGGAGGTAAGAAGAATGACAACTCCAATAAGTGTAATTTTGAATGCTACTACTATGATAAGTATGAAAATTATACAAGTGAATTCTAGAAGAAATAGGGTGATCAGTCAAAGAAAAATGCTAATGTGGCTGATTTGAACATGGGAAATGCAAACAATCCCACAGCCTTCATCATGTGTAAGCAATAATTGAATGTTCCTATTGAGGATAGAGATATGTTTCTCTTCTTAAGTTAGTGTTGCACTTCCCAAGCATGCATGTACAACTGTACATTAGAAATCATCTCTTACGAGTGTGATTAAAGACACCTCCAAGCTTTGGCATCTTAGGTATGGACATCTTGGCTTTGCTTGTTTAAATTTGTTGTCCAAGAAAAGAATTGTAGATGGTTTGCTAAGCATAGAAGATTCTTATGATAAGTGTGAGGATTTCATTTTGGATAATTAACATAGGTGGGCCTTTACTTATAAAAATTATAGAAGGGCTAGAGCACCATTAGAATTGGTGCATTCTGATTTAGTAGGCCCCATGCAAACTACGTCTATTGGGGGGAGTACTAATTTCATGACATTCATAGATGATTTTAGTCATAGGACATGGGTGTATTTTTTGAAAAATAAATCTAAAGAATTTGAAAAATTTGTTGAATATAAAGCCCTGGCTAAAAAAGAATGTGGACACTATGTTAAGGTCCTTAGATCAAATAGAGGAGGGGAGTATACCTCAAATATGTTTGTAAATTTTTTTAGGCTTAATGGCATCAAGAAAGAGCCTACAACTAGTTATACTCCACAAAAAAATGGAGTGGTTGAGTGGAAGAATAGAACCATTGTTGAAATTGCAAGAAGCATGATGAAAAAAAAGGAACTTCTAACTAAATATTCAAGAGAAGTTGTAGCAATAGCAATACATTTGGTTAATAGGTATCCTACAAAATTAGTTTGTGATAAGATACCTCTTGAGACATGGTCAATGAATAGATGGATAGTTAACCACTTGAGAGTGTTCAAATGTATAGCATATGCACATGTGCTTAAGGAAAAAAAGGAAAAATCTAGATGACAAAGGTGTGAAGTGTATCTTCACAAGGTACAACTTAGAATCAAAGGCTTATAGGCTATATGATCTAATTGACAAGAAGATCATCATCTCAAAAGATATAGAATTTCTTCAAAATTAGTCATGGGATGGCTCAGTACATGAATCCTCAAGTGCTTCAAGTAAATTTCCTACCATTAAAGAGGAAGAAGATGACATTGGTGATCAACAAGATGATGAAGCAACATAGATTTTAGACAAAGGATAAAAGGAAAGCAACCCTTAACATGCCAAACAATAGATCCAATCACTTCAAGGCAACCCCAAGCTAGTATGCAAAATAGTAACAATAGCAATACTAAGAATTTAGACCCCACTATTCCCTCCCTATTGCGACAAATACTAAAAGTCTAAGGGAGATATATCAAGAAGAACGGTATAAGGAAGATTATGATAAGAGTGTAAATTTTGTATTATTTTCTCATAGTGATCCAATTTATTTTGATGAAGCTATAAATGAAAGAAATTGTGTAATGCCATGGATGAGGAAATATATGTTATTTAAATAAATGAGACATAGGAGTTAATTACTTTCCCTCCCAAGAAACGAGTAATTGGAGTGAATTGGGTCTACAAGACCAAGTGCAATGCTGAAGGAAAAATAGATAGGTATAAGGCATGATTAGTGGTGAAGGGGTACAAGTAGAAATATGGAAAAGTTTATGATGAGACATATAATCCGATTGCAAGAATGGAAACCAAACATATTATCATAGAAATTGCAGCCCAACACAAATGGAAGGTATATCATATGGATGTGAAGTCCGCCTTCTTGAATGGTGTATTGATAGGAGAGGTTTATGTGGAGCAACCACCTAGTTATGAAGTTGCAAGTGAAGAACACAAAGTGTATAGGTTGAAGAAAGCTCTTTATGGGCTCAAGAAAGCTCCACAGGCATGGTACAATAGAATTGACTCATATTTGATGAGCGATAACTTTAGAAAAAGTGATGGTGAGCCCACTCTCTACATCAAGGTAATGAGTGGTAAAGTTTTGATTATTGTCTTATATGCAGATGACTTAATCTTCATTGGAAATGATAATTTCCTAATTGGTGAGTTGAAAGAGGCCATGTAGAATCAATTTGAAAGGATAGGCCTTGGTCTCTTGAAGTAATTTCTAGGCTTAGAAGTAAAACAAATGCATGATGGAATTTTCATGTCTTAAGAAAAATATGCAAGATAGATTTTGGAGAGATTCAAAATGAAGAACAAAAAAGTAGCCCCAATGCTAATAGGAGTAGGTCTGAAGTTGAGCAAGGAAGATTATAGAAAAAGTGTGAATCCAACATTATGGTTGGAAGTTTAATGTATTTGACTACAACTCAACAAGACATGACGCATGTCATAAGTTTGATTTCTAGATTTATTGAAACACCAAATGATTTCCATTGGCAAGAGGGAAAGATGATCCTAAGGTATTTCAATGGTACCAAGGGATTTGGGATTTTGTATAATAGAGATAATCATTTCAAGTTGGTTGGTTACAGCGATAGTGATAGGGCTAGAATTTTAGATGATATGAAGAGCACTTCCAGATACATGTTCCATATGGGATTGGGTGCAATTTTGTGGGCATCCAAGAAGAAACCTATTATTGCTCAATCTATGGTAGAGGCTGAATATATAGTAGTGAATGCAATAGCATGTCAAGCTATTTGGTTTAAAATGATCTTGACACATTTGAATGAAGGGCAAGAGGATGGAACCACAATATTTTGTGACAACATCTCCTCAACTCCATTGTCTAAGAGTCCATTCTTCCATGGGAGAAGCAAGAATATATAGATTAGATATCACTTCATTAGAGACTTTGTTGAGAGTGGGGATATCAAGATGGAATTTTGCAAGTTTGAGCAATAGCTAGCAGACATATTCGCAAAGCCTTTAGGCATTGGAACTTTTGTGCACGTAAGAGAGTGTCCTAGTGTAGTTTATTTTGATCAAGTGTGATCCTTGTTTTTTGTTTGGCTCAAGACAAAGGGGGAGTGTTGAAATATCTCATCCACAAGTTTTTTTCCTTTGAGTCAAACACCCACGTACCACCCTAACGACCTATACAATAGTTAGAAACATTGAATGTAGGTAGGTGAGTTCAAATCCAAAAATGAGAGGCAATGTTTTTGAGATAGGTAAAAAGAAAAATATTCTTATTCATTCGATAGCTAGCCAAGATCAAAAAAATGAAGAAGAAAGAATTTTAGAGCTGCTAGAGAGAAGAAGGAAGGTGTAGGAAAAAGATCAAATTCCTCTTGTTCTCTATAAGTTATTTTCTTTCACCTATTGAAATAGTGATTTCTCTAGCCATTATTGTATGAAACCATTAGTATTATAAGTCTAAAGTAAGGTTTTATTAGTTTGAAGTCTTTAGGGTTTTCTAGTTGAAGTTGAATGCTCCAATATTTTGTGATAGTTTTAAATCAGTTGATTAGAAAACAAGCAAGCAAGCATACTTGGCTCATTGTTTTCTCCCTTCTATTTGACATTAAATGTTTTATATTTAAGATATTCATACTTAAAAATTTTGGATTTATCCCCTTTTTGTTTTAATAGCAGAAATGTCCAAATTATAAGTCTGTTAAACAAATCAATTAGTTTAGTGTTAATCAAGTTCTCTCTTTTGCTCCTACTATGTTCACTTTGTATCCTTTGCTGGCCAAGTTTACTCAGTAACCACTAAGTTGGGCTCCACTTCATCTCCAGAGACCAAGCTCACTTGACATCTTGTTGTGCCAAGTTACCCTTAGTGCCAAGCTACTTAGCTCCTTCATGTGTTGAGTCCACTTGACACCTACTGCCTGTCACTAAGCATCCATTATGTACTAAGAAGACTATCACTTGGCACCTTCTTGTGCTAAGAATTTTTTTGGAGTCTATGATTTATTTTTCTACATGTGTATTGTTAATCATGTCTAGGTCTTCTTGCTATTCTAAAGTGTGTACAATTAACCATGGGAAATCGATGGCTAAAGAAGACATGATTTTGAAAGAATATGTGTCCACTCATGGTACTGGGAATTGGAAGTTTGTACCCACTAGAGAAGGAAAAGTAAAAAAATGAATGATTTATTCCATTGATTCTTACATCAAGCTCAAAAAAATAATTTTATCAGGTCTGAACAATGTGGAAAGAGTTGTATATGTATATGTGTATATGTGTATATATACATATACATATATATATATATATACATATATATATATACATATATATATATATATACATATATATATATGTATATATATATATATATATATAAACATATGCACATATTTTATATTTATTCTTCTTGTCAACCTTATTTGTTAGTTTCTCTTACTCATTTAATCATTTGATTACATTTATTTCTTTTTCATTTTTTTATACATACATATATACATGCATTTGCATGTATGTGTGTGTGTGTGTGTGTATACATATATATATGTACGTACATACATACATACATACATATATACATATATATAATTATAATTATACATAGATATACATATAGACATATATAGATATACACATATATATGTCTATATGTATATGTATGTATGTATGTATGTACATATACATACATATACATACATACACATGGACACATACATAGATATATATAGACACATATCGATACATATATATATATATATATATATATATATTTATTTATTTATTTATTTATCGTTGATTATATCTATTTTATTTTTTTCAAATTTTGTTATTTATACTTTTATATATAATATATTTATATAATTCCTTTTAAAGTTACCCTTTAAATTTTCTTTCCCTTTTTGGTCAGAAATTTTGGCAACGTATTTATTTCATTTTATTTTTGTAGTTTTAATCTAGTCTACAAGTGCACCTCTTAAAAAGATGTAGTGCTACACCGACCAAAACTCTAGGATGACATCATAAAATTGTAAACAAATGAAATAATTTAGTTCTTGGTTTATAGTTAATAGTTTTTCTTTTTAAATTCTTCATTGTTGTAATGATATATCATGTGATCCAAAATATCAATAGGGGAAATAGACTAGCTCAAAAACATGTCAACATGTTTGTATCTTTTAAAAACTAATACAATGTGCAATGATTTATATAGAGCCCTTTTTGTGGTATATTCAATTGTAGTTTGCCTCCCTAATGGGCAAGAAGAGTCTAACTAGAGGGCTTAGTGTGCTATGCAGGTGGTCTCTAATAGCTAGATGACTTCCTGGTCTGATGGAGAATAAAATAAAGAACAAGTAGAACACACACATATAAAGATGATCATATCACCATGTTTTAAACCTGACTGAAAATAATTATAGTCCATGGCCAATATAATTGGCTCACCCTTATTGTCTTGAGAGAATTTATTGTGTTCTAATCAATTAGAATTAGATTTGTACTCATGCCCATGCTATTCTCCAGTGTCAAAATTTAATGCATTTGGTTTGTTGCCCATGGAGCTAAATGCCTACCTGCCTACTTGAAAACATTCAAGTTGGTATGTGACTTTGAATATGAAATAAGAGGGGAAAAAATGCCAAAAGAAATAGGAATGATTTTTTTTTATTCGAAGAGTTGGATTAGTTGTAGAGTAGGGAGAAGAGAAGTGCAAAGAAAATCATAGAGTAGAAAGCAATTGGATCAATAGATCAAAGGGGAGGAAGAAGGTCGACAAAGTTCAGAAGATAGAAGGAAGTTTCAACATGTGTTGAATCCTTTTGTTATTCTATAAGTTCATATTGATTTTTCCTATGAAGAAATGATTTCTCCAAGTAACTTTTTGTGTAGCCATTAGTATTGTAATTTTGAAGTTCGAGTTTTATCAATTTGAAGATTTTATGGTTTTCTAGTTGAAGTCGAATGGTCCCAGATTTTGTAGTAGTGTTAAATTAGTTGAATAAAAAACAAGAAAGCAAGTAAGTAGCATACTTGGCTCATTATTTTCTTCCTTCTATTTAACATTGAATATTTTTCATTTAAGATAATCATATTTGTAATAGTCAAAGTTATTCCCTCTATGTTTTAATAGTAGAAATTTCCAGATTATATGTCAATTAAACAACTTGCTTTGTTTACTCTTTAACCAAGTTCTCTTTTTTGTTTGTACCAAGTTCGCTTGGTATCCTTGTTGATCTAGTCCACTCAATAACCTCTAAGGAACTCATTTGGTACCCTGTAATGCCAAGTTTCCCTTAGTGTTGAGCTACTCGGCTCCTTCATGTGTCAATTTCACTCAACACCTACTGTCTATAACTCAACATCCTCCGTTTGCTAAGAAAACTGTCACTTGCACCTTCTTGTGCCAAAAAATATTTTTAGATTTTGTGATTTATTTTTCACATGGTATAAGTGATTTGAGGCCCTAGATCCAAAGTGAGTTAGGACTTTTTTTTTCTAGGTTCTTTGACATGGTAGGAGATGCAAGAAAGATATCGCAACAACCACCATCATTTAATGGAGGGCATTTTTTTTCTAGGTTCTTTGACATGGTAGGAGATACAAGAAAGGTATGACAACAACTACCATCATTTAATGGACAAAATTATGATACATGGGCAAAGAAGATGAAAACCATAATGGTTGCTAATGACTTGTGGGAGTTTGTGATAAATGGGCTTAATCATATTATAGTCCCACCAGTGTGTGTTTAGCTCACAAACACACAAAAGACTCAGTTGAAAGAGTTAAGGAGAAAGGATTCAAAGGCATTATGTCTAATTGAGTAAACAATGACAAAGATTGTCTTTCCCAAGATTTTAGCAGCAAATTATGCAAAGGAAGCATGGGATATCCTTGAGAAAAACATCAAGGGGACTGATATGGTCAAAGTAGGGAAGCTACATATGATTAGAAGGTAGTTTCAGAACCTTCAGATGAGGGAAAATGAACCTATTGTAGAGTTCAACTCATGAATCTCCACTTTGATAAACCAACTCAAATCAAATAGAGAAGATTATGAAGAGTAGAGGATTGTGGAAAAGATATTCAAGAGATTACCTTAGAAATATGACAACCTTGTGATGACCATAGAGGAAGAAAAGGACCTCACCACATTGACCATGGATGAGTTTATGGGAACTCTTTAAACCCATGAGCATTGGATAAATTGATCAGAAACAACTTCCCAAGAGGAGTCTTTCAAGGCTAAAGAGAACTAAAAAGGTATGGGGAGAGGATGAAAAATCTATGGTAGAGGCTCAAGAAGTAGAGGTCATAGAAGGAATGGTTAAAGGAATCCTAGTATAGAAAGCTCAAGATCAAAAAGCAACTAAGTGGGAGTAAGCACCTCTCAAAATAGCTATAGACAAGGTAAGAAGAATTAAAACTCTAATAAGAAAAATGTTGAATGCTACTACTATCATAAGTATGGGCATTATGCAAGTGAATGCTATAATAAGTAGGGTGATTAGTTAAAGTAGAATTTTAATGTGGCTGATGTAAACATGGGAAATTAAAACAATCCCACAACCTTCATCAGGTGCAACATTGGCAAAGAAGGCAACCCTAATGTATGGTACCTAGATAGTGGTTATAGCAACCATGACTGGTAATGAAAGTTTATGGTATTTCATTTATAAGACTTTTAAGTCTAAAATTAAGATTGGAAATAATGGAACCATTCCCATAGTGGGAAAAGGATCTATCATGGTCTACACCATGAAAGATGAGAAGAAGGAGATATAAAATGTGTATTTTTCCCCTAGTATGAATCACAATTTGATGAGTGTTGGAAAACTCATTCAAAATGGTTACAAGGTGTTCATGGAAAATAACAAGTGTGTCATTCATAAAATGGATGGGAGTAATAGATTACATGGAGCAATCCGAATGAAAAAGAACCAGATATTCCTGTTGAAGATGCAAATATATTTATCTTCTCAAGTCATTGTTGCACCTCTCAAGCATGCATATACAATAGAACATCAGCAATAAGCTCTTAGAAGTGTGATTAAGGACCCCTACAAGCTTTGACATCTCATGTATCGACATCTTGGTTTTTCTTGTTTAAATTTGTTGTCTAGGAAAGAATGATAGATGGTTTACCAAGCATAGTAGATTCATATGACAAGTGTGAGGGTTTCATTTTTGGGTAACCAACATAGGCTTCCCTCTAATTTTGGAAATTTTAGAAGGGCTAGAGCACCATTAGAATTGGTTCATTCTAATTTAGAAGGCCCTATGCAAATTACTTCTATTGGGGGAATTACTTACTTTATGACATTCATAGATGATTTAAGTCATAGGACATGGGTGTAATTTTTAAAAAACAATTTTAAAGCATTTGACAAATTTGTTGAATTCAAAGCGCTGGCTGAAAAAGAATGTGGACACAATGTTAACTTCCTTAGATCATAAAGAAGAGGGGATTAGACCTCCAATATATTTGTAATTTTTTGTAGGTAGAATGACATAAATAAAGAGCTTACATCTAGTTATACTCCACAACAAAATGGAGTGGATTAGAGGAAGAACAAGACCATTCTTGAAATGGCAAGTAGCATGATGAAAGGAAAAGGACTCCTAACTAAATATTAGGGAGAGGTTATAGAAACAACAATGTACTTGATCAATAGGGTCAGTTCATGACAATATTCCTCTTGAGGCATGGTCAAGGAACATATGGATAGTTGAACATTTGAGAGTATTTGGATATGTAGTAGATGCACATGTGCCTAAGGAACAAAGATAAAATTTTGATGAAAAAGGTGTAATGTGTATCTTCACAGGGTATTGGTCAAAATAAAAGGCGTATAGGCTATGTGTTCCAATTGAGAAGAAGATCATCATCTAAAGAGATATGGAGTTTCTTGAAAATCAGTCATGGGATGGCTTGGTAGATGAATTCTCAAGAACTTCAAGTAAAGTTCCTACTATTGAAGAGGAAGAAGATGAAATTAGTGATTAGCAAGATGATGGAGCAAAAAATATAGATTGTAGACAAAGGAGAAAAGGCAAGCAGTATGCTGAGAAATAGTTCCAAGCACTTCAAGATAGCCTTAAGCTATTTTGCAAAATAATAGCTATAGCAATAATGAGAATTAAGATCCCACTCTCCCCTCCCTATTTTCAAGAAAGACTAAGAGTATAAGGGAGATACCAAGAAGAAAGGTATGAGGAAGATTATGATGTGAGTGCAAATTTTGCATTATTTTCTCATAGTGATCGAATGTATTTTGATGAAGCTTTGAATGAAGAGAAACGGAGTAATGCCATAGTTGAGGAAATAAATTCTATTGAGAGAAATGAGATGTGGGATTTAATGAATTTTCCTCCCAAGAAACAAGTTAATTGGAGTAAAATGGGTCTACAAGATCAAGTGCAATGTAGAAGGAAAAATAGATAGGCGTAAGGCACATTTAGTGGTCAAGGGGTACAAGCAATAATAGGGTAGAGATTATGATGAGACATATGCCCTAGTTGAAAGAATGGAAACCATGCATTCTATCAGAGAAATTTCAGCCCAATACAAATTGAAGGTATATCAAATCGATGTGGTTTTTGTAATAATTTGTCTTAGCAAAAAATCACTTAAGATCAAGAAACTCAAGTACAAGCACTTAATAGCCCAACAGAGTATGATTAGAATAACAATATCATATTCAAATGATGTAATTGCATGTACATACACTCTAGGAGTGCTTAAATATAAAGGTTTCTAGGCTAACTAGGAGTCAACACACTAATAAGTCTTACAACAAGGCACATGTCCACTAGGAGTGGATTATCCTCTATTAAACACAGAAGTTAGTTAGTGCAATGATGAGAGGATAAGCCTAGAAAGGTGTAGCACATAAAATTATGTTGTAAACACCATGTGCTAAAATGAGAGTGTGAATAACTATGTTGTCAACATGAAAACTTAGTTAATTATGAAAACTCTAGTCTTGTGGACACCATGTGCTGAATTAGAGTTGCTTGCTCTAGTGTTCTCAACATGACAAATCATATGATTACGCAAGATCCAAAGTGTCTCACTTGAGAAATATTAAAATAATTCATTGACCTAAGTAAACTTAAGTAAAGTGTTAATAGTGAATGCTTATTTACACAAATAACCCACTTTAAGTGCAACTTAGGGGAATGCAGTTAAGCTCACAAAAGCTAGGATGAAAATGCATGATGGGTCTCAGCTACTAGGCCATGTTAGGTACCCATGTAGAAAATACAATGTAATCTCTCATATAGTGTAGAATGAGCGAAAACCTCATGGGAAAAACCCTTCCCCAAAAAGAGAGATGAAAAAAAAAGATGCATGGATGGATGGAGTAATCAAGACCCCCAAATTATGACATACATCTAGTAAATACAATAGATATGTATGAAGAGAACACAATCCCAAAAGAGGAAAAGGTCACCCCCAAAAGAGAGAAGAAGAAAGAAGACAAGGTAGTACCCCCCAAAAATGTAGAATGCCCATTAGTGATAGTTGTTCCAATGTAGAAGCTGATCCATGACTACTGAATAATGTTCCTCCCCTTTGAAAGAAACAATGTCATAGGTACATATGAGATGCTTCTTCAATGTGCAAAAAGAATATTGATGATGAATGGTGTCTCTAAAACCTGCTCAACTATCCCTATGTTGATATTGATTGTCACCCCTTCCAATGCTATTGAAAATAAAAATGTTAAATCTAGCAAGGATGGATGTAGAACATATTCCAAAGAACCATGTGTCTCCTCAAGTGATAAAGAGACCTCCTTCAACTATTTTACATAAGGATCCACAATCATATCAACCTCGAAAGAATGACCATGTAGAGAATGGACAAGAGGGTCATAATGAGCTCTCACAACAACTAAAGAAGGATCTTCTTCATCAAAGAGAAGATATATATGATCAATGATGTCTCCCAAATATACTATGTATGACTCCACAAACAAACCTAAAATATTTTTCATGTAGTCATCCCCTGATGTTGGAACTAGAAGACAAGGTCTACCCAACTATACTAAATTGCATGGACCTATCAATGTAGTGATGTATGTATGTGGAATGTGTTGATGTTATGACTATGCCCTATTTCTATCAATAGGATCCCACATATCCAAATTTGTTGAATCACTATCACTATTCTCACTATCCGTTTCCACAATGTATGAAGTATAAAGAGCATTAGAGGATAAGCTAGGTGAACTTTCCTCGAAGTGAACATTCCTCTCTATAAAAATCTCATGAGTCTCGAGATCCACAAGTCTATATGCCTTAACATTGTGCTCATATTTGATAAAAGTACAAGGCCTTGGTGGTGGCACCTTGCATTCCTGTGAAGATATGTTTGCCCATGCTTGATAACCAAAGACTTAGAAGTTTGCCACAACTAGCTTTTTTTTGCACCATGCTTCAAAAGGAGTCTTTCCCTCTAAGGCATTATGAGGAGAGCTATTAAGTATGTGATTGACACTGTTGATAGTTTCAACTTCAATTGATGACTCAAGAGACTTGGCTTGAATCATACAACTTTCCATAGACTTAAGAGTTCTAATCATCATTTTTGCAACACTTATCTTTTGTGCACTAAATGCTACTAGACTCTAAAGATCAATACCCTAAAATTCAAAAAGGTCTCTAAGTCTTGAGTTCACATATCTACTTTCATTATCCATACGAAGAACCTTGATGGCTTTCCTTGATTTATTTTCAACAAGACTCTTGAAGGCTAGAAACTTATCAAACACTTCATTATTGTGATAAAGAAAGTAGACCCATGTGTAGCATGAAAAGTTATCAATGAAAATGAGGATATTGTGACCCTTGCCAACTGATGTTACTACAAAAGGACCTACTAGAACTATGTGAACCAACTCAAGAGAAAATGATGCTCTCAAAGAATTCCCTTAATCAATCTTCTCTTCTAGATGCATATCCATTGAACAAGTTGAACATTCACCCTTAGAAAATTTGATTGTAGGTAGACCTTTGAGCATATTGTTTGAGAAAATTTGATGAAGATAGCGAAAGGCAACATGTCCATAATTCTCACGCCATAATTTATCTTGTGAATGAGATTGAGTCAACAAGTCATGTGACGGAAACATAGGCACAAAGTGGGAGAAAGCATAAAGCCTTTTGTGATGATTAACTTTACCCACTGCAATAAATGGATCATCTTTAAGATTGTGCACCATTACTAGATTAGGAAGGAACTAAACTTTATTGCTATCTCCATAGTGAGTGATTTGGTAGATTAAAAAGAAATTATAGCTAAGGTTGGGAATATAGAGAACTTCTTTGAATTCCCTATTTTCCATCTCCACTTGTCCTTTCCCTTCAACTTCCATTTTTGTATCATCTTCTACAAAGATGTGTAGTACCTTAGATTTCTTCAATGAAGAAAAGTCTCCTTTTGAAGAACTCATATGATAGGAGGCACCTGACTCAATAATCCATTTTGCTAAAGAATTTGAACCAGCCATGAGTGCTTGCCCTTTTCCCTTTGAAGTGTTGGGAGTTATATCCTTGGAAGCATTTGGCACATTGATTTTGTTCTTTCTGAATAGTTTTTCCAACTCATCAATTCTCTTAGTCTTTCAATGATGCTCATCATGATTCAGTTTCTTGAAATATGCACAAAATAGTTTATCCTTCTTATCATTATTTCCCTTCTTGTTGGAAGAATAATTGCCTTGCTATGAGGAGGTAGATTGTTGTGTCCCTAATTGTGATTTTTGCTTCCATACTTTTTCTTGTTTTTGGTAGAACATTTTCCACTTTGATTTGATTGGTTCTCATTAGTAGACACCAATGCTTTAGTCTTTGATGACTTGAGAAGTCTCATATCTATCAACTTGGATTATTCCAACATCAACATTTCTACAAATGCATCAAATGTAGGCTTAGTTTAGTCACTTCCCATGGTCAACCTATGAGCATTGTAACTTGAAACAAAAGATGCATACACTAAAGGCAGCCTATTCAAGATGTGATGGATCAATCATTTATCCTTCATGGGATTATCAAAATCCTTAAGTAGTGCTCACAGCTTATTGGATTTGTTGATATAATCTTGAATTTTGTCAAAATCCTTAGGATCCAAGAGAAGTAGATCATCCTTACTTTGATACCCCTTTTACTCATCCACCTTACCATATAACCCTTCAAGTTTGTCCCAAGCCCCCTTGGATTCCTTGAAGTTGGAAATGTGGAAGACGTGATCTCTATGAGCACAACTTGTGATAATTCCTAAAGCTTGATTGTCTTTAATTTGCAAATCAACTAGTGTTGTAGCATCAATGGGCTTGGTAATTGTACCATCAAAATATAGATTGAAACCTTTTTCCATTAATCTACTCCATACAATATCTTTCTAGGTAGTATAATTATGTGAAGTTAGAAGTGGAGTTTTAGGTGAACCCATGATGTAGAATTAAAAGAGCTCAAGAGAAAAAGAGACACAAAAAATACAAGAGACACACCCCGCCCCCCCACCCATTCGCTCAATCAAAGAACTCCCCCAAAAAATATGCTTTTGGCACTTTATATGTAGTGCATGCATAATAGTCCACTTGTAAAAATGAACAAAGTAAACTAATTTTCCTATTTAAAACTACCTTTTGAGGTTCAAATATGGTACTAAGAATTGTAGCTTAGATGTACAACAATTTTGAAGAGTGATCAAACTAATACATTGCAGAAATGGACCTAATTTTGAGTTTGGTATTTTTTTCCATAGAACCCTATAATCTGATTGTAGATCTAGAAAGAAGATGAAAAATTAAGAACTTTCAAAAAAAAATGAAAGCTAAAAATGTGTCAAAATCAGCCTGTACGGAGTGTTTGAAGTTGCAAAATGCTAGATTGAATAGGTACAATCAACAAAAAATGCAAATTCTATCAATTTTGTGCACCAAAACTAGAAAAGAATAACACCACTAAAAAATTTAGGAAATTCTACCCAAAATAAAAAATAATTGCACCTAATTTCAAGTTTAGATGACTGAGTTATGGCCTCCCAATGTCGGACTATCTAATCAAAACTAAATCTAGAGAGGGCTCTAAGCAACAAAATAGTGGGCTAAATTTGACGGTCAAACAACCATCATAGAGATGTTGTTTGGCCTTCAGATGATGGTTAGATAATCATCAAACTTAGGCTTGTGATTGGCTAATGTCAGCAAAAAAAGGCTACCTTGATGATGTGGCAGGTATAGTCATTGATGTGTATGTATCGATCGTATGGATACTATACAAAAAAAATTGTTGTCGCAGGCTAACTTGTCTTGTTGAGTCGGTGATGATGTTAGTTGTTGAGCAGCCTTGTGCTGTGGTGGTGACATGTGTTCTAGCAGTTGACAAGGTAGTAGTCTGTATAGAGGGTGTGTTGTTGCCACATGGTACTATGATGGTAGAAGGGGTCTGTTGGCTAACCGAAGTATGGCATGGCTACATGGCAGCTTCAGAGTGTTTCCATGTTGTCAAGTTAGCATGGTAGGGACTCTAACAAATGGTATGCATCAGCATGGCATGGAAAGGCCTATGAATGCCACATGGCAATACTTTGATAAAAGGCATTGGAAAAGGCTGTTAGACAATGAACGTTGTCAAAGACTATTTAATCCTACAGAGAGCCAAAAAGTCAATGTCTGTGGTTGGGAGGTAAATAGACTAGTGGCCAACATGGAGAAAGAATTTTTGGAAGACTCAGGATGACTGGTGAAAATGTTTTGTCAATGGTTGGGATAGGTTCTATGTGTCAACGGTGTAGGATAGTAATCCCACATACACTATGAAGTGGAATGTAGAGTTGTATAAAAAATAATTTGTGGTAAGTAAATAAATCAAGCCCCATGATGGTTTGGCTTGTATGTTGGCTTGAAGTTGTGGAAGGCCACCCACTTTGAGTTAGATCTGCCAGGGTTTGCTAGATTTGTGTATCAAAAATGATGCAAATGGAATATTCCAAAAAAAAAGGAATGTTCCCTATGGGGGCCATGGTTTCCCCACTCAGTTCTTGCAAAAATAAATTCTCTGTAGGCTTATCAGCCTAATTTTATTTTTTAAAATGCATAAAATTGTAGAGAAAATAAAATACTGATGTGAAAATTTAATTTTATAGATCATAAAAAAAATTGTGAATCAGACCTTTTGGTGCTGGTTTGCAAAAAAAAATTGCCTCAAATTTTACTATCATCTAGGGTAGGTGAATTTATAGTCAAATTTCACCAAATAGACATTTTGAATGCAATGGTAAGGTTTTCTTTAGCTCTAGAGACTCCTAATGACTGTGATACTCTAGATCTAAGTCAAGGTCCTCCAATAGGTGAAGCAAGAAGATGGTCTCTAATGGCTATTTGAAGAGAATTTTCCTTAGGGAAAAATCATCCAAGATCAAGGAACTCAAGCACAAGCACATAACAGATCAACAAAGTATGATCAAAATAACAATATGATATTCAATTTATGTATTTTTTTGTACATACACAATAGGAGTGCCTAAATATAAAGGCCTCTAGACTAACTAGGAGTCAACAAATTGATAATTCTTAAAACAAGGCAAATTTACACTAGGAGTGGATTATCCTCCATTAAACACAAAAGTTAGGGCAAAGAAGAGAGGATAAACCTACAAAGGTGTATCATGTAAAATTATGTTTTAGAGACCATGACCTAAAATAAGAGTGTGAATAACTATGTTGTCAACATGATAACTCAGTTAATTATGCAAACTCTAGTATTGCAGACACCATGTGTTAAATTAGGGCTACCTACTCTAGCGTTGTCAACATGAAAACTCATATGAGTATGCAAACTCCTAAGTGTCTTACCTAAGAAATAATAAAATAATGCATTGACCTAATTAATCTCAAGTAAAGTGTAAATAGTGAATACTTATTTACACTAACAAAGTCCACCTTCTTGAATGGTTTATTAAAAGAAGAGGTTTATGTGGAGCAACAACCTAGTTATGAAGTTGCAGGTGAAGAACACAAAGTGTATAGAGTGAAGAGAGCTCTTTATGGACTCAAGCAAGCTCCGTGAGCATGATACGATAGAATTGAATCATACTTGATGAGTAATGGCTTTAGCAAAAGCAATGGTGAGCCCACTCTCTACATCAAGGTAGCAAGTCATAAAGAGTTGATTGTTGTCTTGTATGTTTATGACTTAACCTTCACTAGAAATGATAATTTTCTAATAGGTGAGTTCAAAGAGGCTATGAAGAATGAATTTTAAATGATAGATCTAGGTGTCTTGAATTACTTTCTCTCCTTATAAATAAAAAAAATGCATTATGGCATCTACATCTCTCAAGAAAAATATGCAAAGTAGATCCTAGAGAGATTCAAAATATAGAACAACAAGGGAGCCCCAACACCAATAGGAATAGGTATGAAGTTGAGTAAGCAATATTGTATCAAAAGTGTGAATCCAACTTTATACAAAAATATGGTAGTAAGTTTGATGTATTTGACTACAACTTGGTTGGACATGATGCATGCAATAAGTTTGATTTCAAAATTTAGGGAAACACCAATAAATTCCCATTGGCATGTGGAAAAGAGGATCCTAAGGTATGTGAATGGTACCAAGGGATTTGGGATTTTGTATACTACGAATAATGATTTCAAGTTGGTTGGTTACATGGATAGTGATTGGGCTAGAATTTTAGATGATAGGAAGAGTACTTGTAGATACATATTTCATATGGGATCAGGTGCCATTTTATGGACATCCAAGAAGCAACCTATTATTGCTCAATCTATAGTAGAGGTTGAATACATAGTAGTAAATGATAGGAAAGAGGATGGTACCATAATTTCGTATGACAACATCTCCTCAATTGAACTATCTAAAAATCTAGTCTTCCATGGGAGAAGCAAGCATATAGAAATCATATATCATTTCATCAAAGAGGTGGTGTAGAATGGGGATATCACAATGAAATTTTGCAAGTCTGAGCTGTAGTTATCAGACATATTTACTAAGCCATTAAGCATTGGAACTTTTGTGTACCCAAGAGAGAGTCTTGGTGTAGTTGATTGGGATCAAGAGTGATCCTTATTTTTTTTGGCTCAGGACAAAGTAGAAGTGTCACAATTTAATGCATTCAATCAGTTGCCCCTAGAGCCAAAATTCCACCTAACTGCCTAACAACATTCAATTCGGTAGGTGATTTTGAATTTGAAATAAGAGGGAGAAGCATTTTTTTCCAGAGGAAAAAAGGAATGATTATGTTTCATTTGAAGAGTTTGGTTAGTTGTATAGTAGAGAGAGAAGATAAGTGCAGAGCAAAGCATAGAGAAGAAAGAAATTAGATCAATAGATCAAAGTAGAGAAAGAAAGTGGAGAAAGTTTAGATGTTGAAAGGAAATTTCAGTACATGTTTTTGATAAGATAAATAGGTTTTACAAGGATCTTGAAAACCAAAAGTTAAAACATATTAAGAGGCTAATAATAAGTAGATAAAGCCTAGCCAAAGAACAAAATCTAACCAAGGGGCCAATTCAGCAAATAGATAAAAATCCAAAACCACAAAAAGCCAACTAAACAAAAACCTACACCATAGTTCAAAACACAGGGAGAAATAAACCAAAGTTACTCCTCTGTCTTTCCCTTAATCTCCTACATCATTTATGCTGCTTCATAGACTCTGATAGTCTCTTCAGCCATCTACTCCTACTTCTTCTAATCTTCCCCATCCAATCTACTGAATGTAATATCAATTGTCACATTATCTTCCATCCTGGCTCTTTCTCTATCCTTTTCCTCTTTTTCGTCCAAAAGTCCTCTGGCTTTCAGTATTCCAGTAAGAGACAAGATGTTATCATTGATTGAATTTAGAATGGAAATCATATTATTTTCTAGGTTATGATTATAGTTTTCCAAATTATGGATCCTCTTCTTAGCCAAATTGACTTGGTCCCCTTATCATTCACATTTCCACAAACTAACATTTTCCTTGTATTTTCTAGTTGGCCTAATTTTTCTCCAAACTCTTCCAATCCATGGTAAAGCCATTCAATTGACCTGAAGTTTTCAATCATACTATTTCTAGCATTATTAAGAAAATTCATGCCAGTTATCCTTGTGTTATTTGTGGTGGCTACCAATGCAAGATTAATGAGATCCTCAAACTAGAGTTACCCTTATTTTTATTCTAGAATATGGGGATTCATAGCCTCTCTAGCAATACCCATTTTGGAAATTATTACATTAAAATTTCTCTAGGGCATGCACCTATCCTTCATTACCTCATGCTATCCATCTTTCTTCTCCTTATCTTGGTCCTGAGAATGAATAGGAGAAAGAGGAGTGACAAAGATATTTGGCCCAAAATCTAGAATCCCCTCTGTATCCTTCTCTTTTTTCTTTTAGCCACTAGCTCGTCTTTCTTAACTTTCATCTCCTCATCACCCTCTTCATTAGTTTTCATATCCTCCCCTTCCTCATTGTACTCTTCATCTACTTGGCCTAAAGATTTACACCCGTGTCCTCTAGGGTTCTTCCTAATCATGGTTTTAATTGATGAGGGTGATTTCTTCTCAAACTCCTTGGCCTTCTTTCTAGATGAAGTGTTTTCTTCACCCTCTGAACTAATACTTTGGACATGCTCTATATTAGATGAAAAGCTAGAGCTACCTATATCTCAAATGCATCCACACCCTTTAGAGGATTTTTTCTAATGGTATAAGCCTTGAAATGATCATAAATTAGAAGCAATAACCCATCATACAAGGCCAGATTCACAAAGGATTTTTTCTTATGTCTAAAAATACCCTTACACAGAAGTATATAAATAAAAAGAAAAAGAAATCTTGACACCATGGTGAAAGTGATTGAGTAAAAAAAAATGGAGTGTTCTTACTCTATCCAATCTAGTTTTCGAAATATACTCTATAATAGACCATAAAATATACCTCCATAGCTTCTTGATGGAATCCATTTCATAGTATGTTTCACACTTTACCAACTCATTCCTCTCCTTAGTGTTCTTTTCAAAATCCTTCATAGCATTCATTGACATCTTCTTGTCCCTATGAAATTTGAAGCCCTCTGCCAGAATTTTAGTAACAAGTATAATGCCTTCGTTAGTGATCTAAAATGAAGCCCCATCTACATTAGCCCTCCTGTCCTTCTACGAATTTACCATATTGTTAGTGATTTTTGGGTCAAAACCATGAAGATTAGCAATATAGTTGGCTATACCACCCTTCTCCAATTTTTTAAAAACTTTTTCCCTTTGTTTCCATTTTTCAGCTTCACCAATAGGTTCCTTCCTACTTCGTTCCCCCACCATTTCTATATTTTCAAAAAAAACTATTGTCATAAACCCTGACCTTTGATAACCTTTCTCAAGCCTCCAAAATCCTTGATTGTCACTTCTCTAAAATTTTCCAAATCATTTTTTGTTACCCCAAAAAATGTAGAGGAGGAAAAACTTTACCCATAAAATGTGTCAATTTGACATAGATAACTTCGTCTGACTGTGTTTTTCGTAAATGCCATAATTAAAAAAACTCACACCCAAACTCTCATAAATAACCATTATTACAAATAGATATCCATCGTACCTCCCTAGATTTTTTCCAACTCAATGAGGCTCTTCACTTCTTCCAAAATATTCCCTCCTAAATTCCACATCATCAACTTATCTTGCCTCACTACTTCATTGGCAAACCAATCTTTGATGGAATTTGCCTTGTTGTATTCATGGGTGGCATGGACACTTTCAAAATTGCCAAGAAAGGAGTTGGTCTCTTCAATGATATTAGCTATGGACCATGATGGTTGAGTGATCCCTTTAATACATTTTATGATGCTATTTGAATCCCCCTCAAACCATAATTTTTTAACTCCCATTTCACAATGTGGCATGCTGCACTAGCTTCTACATAATGGTTTGTCTAAGACCCCAAAGGATAGGAAAAAGCTACCACCCCTCCACCTTTTCTATTTATAATGATACCTCCACAACCTGAAGGTCTAGGGTTTCCTTTTGTTGCACCATCAAAATTTTCTTTATACCATCCCTCAAGCGGGAGCAGCCATTTCACCTCTTATCTTTTATTCCTCCTACCCTTGTTTTTCTCCTTCTTATTACCCATATTTTCAATGTCTCCCGCCTTTCTTATTTGGTAGTTTTCCTTTATATTTCTATAAATCTTTTCTACAAGAACATAAGCTAGTTCCTCTCTATCTTTGAAGATTATATTGTTTCTTTCCTTCCAGACTCCTCAACAGAAATGGGGCAAAGACACGGTACATAGATCTTGTATATTTTTACCTTTGAACATACTATTCCATTAACAAAAGAGATCCAAAACATTACTTAGCTTACACCAACTTACCCCAAGGTTCTTAGTTAAGTTGTCCCAAACCTCCATAGAATAAGGACAATGGATAAACATATGATTTACTGATTCCATTTGGTGTTTACATATTATACATCTATTAGGCATAAGATGTCCTCTTTATATTAAATTATCCTGGGTAAGCATTTTTTCTTGTTATGCTAGCTTGAAATTTTTTTAGCACATGTTGAATCCTTTTGTTTTTCTAATCTCATATTGATTTGTCATGTGAAGAAGTGATTGCTCCAAGCATTTTTGTATGTAGCCATTAGCATCATATGTTTGAAATTTAAGTTTTATCAGTTTGAAGCTTTTAGGGTTTTCTAGTTGAAGCTGAATGCTCTCAAATTTTGTAATAGTTTTAACTTAGTTGAATAGAAAACAAGAAAGTAAGGAAGCAAGCATACTTGGCTCACTGTTATCTCCCTTCTACTTGACATTACATGTTTTTCATTTAAGATATTCATACTCGAAAGATTTGAAGTTATCCCATCTATGTTTTAATGCAAAAAATGTCCAAACTATAAGTCTATTAAATAACTCACTCACTTTAGTCTTTAACTAAGTTCTCATTTCTATTCCTATTGAGTTCACTCATTATCCTTGTTTACCAAATTCATTTGGTAACCTTTGAGATCAGCTCCATCTTCTCTTTAGTGACTAAGCTCACTCATCACCCTCTTGTCTCAAGTTTCCCTTAGTGTCAAGCTACTTAGCTCCTCCATGTGTTGAGTTGACTTGACACCTATTACCTATCACTCGGTATCCTTTGAGTGCCGAAAAAAATATCACTAGACACCTTCTTGTGTTGAGAATTTTTTTTTAGAGTTTGTGATTTATTTTTCACATCTAGAAGATTTTGATTTGGAGGGATTTTTAGAAGTGTCGGGTAATAACTTGGAAGGACAAGATGAGATGTTTAATGTCACTAATTTGCAAGGAATGGAGGGAATTGATTATTGGGTTAAAGAGTTCAAGCATTATTAGATTGAAGAAGTTACTAAATCTGGGTATGCTAGCCCCCTTCCTTCATGGTAGAATTTAAAAATCATTAGCACTAGTATTCATTGGATGTTCACTACTATCAGATGATTTCACTATATTTAAGTTAGAAATTTTAAATTAGAGATCTAATACATATGAAAATAGATTTATTAATTTTTACTAAAGAAAATAAGGTTTTATATGGACAAAAAACCCTTTATAGACATCTTTGTAGGGTTATATATAATCATGACCACTACCAAATATTCATCATTACAACACAATAACTACCTAATGACAAAAAAAAAGCCTAACAAAATATCATACCACACACAAGGTGCACTAAAAAAGCCAAGAATCCTAACTAGATACTTGTTTTTATAAACATCCCTAAGCCTTACAACCTAAAATTGGAAATAAATTACAAGACTTACTAGGTTCTTATTACCTTAAATTAGGTTTTCATAGCCCCCAATCCCCACCACCAACCCTCTACCCTCAATCCATCAATAGAACAACCCTAATAGTTAGTTTCAGATAGTTGCAAGTTAAGAATCTAGCTGAATGAAAATTGGATTTTAGTATGGAACTCCAAAGCATTAAGAAATTTATCAAATCAAACCAGCTATCAAAATGAGGTTTTAAAATGTTCCCCTATGATACAACATGGGCTTGACATTTGCCCCATGAAAGAAAATGTTATGTTGGAAGGATCCCAAATCTTGTAACAAACAATACCAATACAAATTATAGTCAACAAGGTTTTTAGAGGCTCTATGAACCTCCAAATATTCAAAAAAATCTAAATGTTACTATTAATACTTTCTGAAATCCTTAACCAAGTATGAAAACAATAAGAGAAGATGGTTTTGAATGACTCCCTTAAGCATGAGATTAGGTTTTTTTATTCACCCCGAGAATAAGAATAAATTTGACAATAACATTTTTGTAGCTATAAAACCCAAAAATATTGTAGAAACCTTCGTAACCTCTATATTAAATGAGCTTTACTTTAATAAGGACTATGGAGCTAGAGGTGTCCAATAGGAAAACCCTACCTTTGACCTACTTCCTCCTTAAGAAAATAGGGAAGATAAAAAATCTCAAATAACTACATCCACACTATTCCATGTGACATACCTCCACTTTAATTGAATATATATCCCCTTCTATTTGTAGAAAATAGGAAGAAAAGAATAGAAATAGAACCTAACCATACACCTAGTTACAAGAAGTATCTCCACCATTATAGAAGAAGAGTCCACCTCAATAAATAAATAAAAAATACATACACGAAACTATGTTGAATGCAAATAAAAACAAGAAGATCCCAAGAGATAAATAAATACATGTTAAAAGATAGTAAATAAAGAATTCAAAATGTACACTTCAAGAAACCCCTCAAAGGGCCTCTACAATAGGAGAATTACTAAGAGAATATAACCCATCAACAATAGCAAATAAGAAACATACATGTAATGTAAGATACCTCCACTTAGTTGAAATGATTCTAAAAGATTAAAAAAATTCCTTTTCTAACATTTATAGATGAAGGGCATCCATTAGAGGTGAGATCCATAATGTAGGATGCCCAAAAACATCAAGTGTTTGATCATTCCTAGGAAAAGTTATTACTTCTTGAATAGAGGAGACTTTGGTAGCATGAGCATGAATAAGAGTTTCCAAGACTTTACTTACAATTTTAGAAGCCAAGGTGGCTCTGTTAGTAGCCCTAATTGCACTTACAATATCCTTTATTTGGTTCACATATTGTGCAACATTCTCACCTTCTTTCATTTTCATATTATCATACTTACCTCTCATGATTTCATCTTTGTCAGTCCTTGCATTGTCATCTCCTCCATAAATAATCTTCAGTTTATCCCACATTTTATTTGCATTGCATAGTTCTTTACATCATCAAATTCAAATTCATTAAGAGAAGATGCAATATCAATCATTATACTATTATGATTCCTATTTCCATTCATTTGGTCCATAGTCAAGGGACCAACAGGTGTGATATACTCATTATGCAATAATGTGTAATATTATCACCAATACTAGAAATATATAGCATCATTTGGTCTTGCCATAAGGAAAAATAGCTTTCGTAGCTCTCTCTTGTACATCTAGATCTTTTTCCCAAGTACCTTTAAACTTCTTTCCTCAAGCACCTAGCTCTAATACCAAATTGTTAGATAATTGTTGGATAGACCTTTCAAACATTTTAACACCATTAAAGAATCATAAACATTAGCAACATTAACTTTAATTACTCAATAGAAATATCCAACTTAAGACTTAACTCATACATCCATTTCTATATCTAGAAACTATTACCAAACTATTCCTTGCATTAGTGACTCTATAAATTTTCAGTTATTACTTTTAGCATGAAAAATGATGGTATTCCTATGGGGGAGTATCCTAGAATTTATAGGGATTTTAGGAGATTTTTAGCATGGTTGTGTGTTGCACTCTTGACTATATTTTTTATTAATGTCAACATACTAATGTTTTTGTGAACACTAAAAGAGAACAAGATATTGATTTAGATTACACATTTTAAGGATTGAAAATGAGGCTATGTGAAGTTGAGGACATATTTCAGAGATTTTCATAATTATGTGGTTAAATGTGGATGCAAAATGATAAGTATAGATGAAAATTATTTGAGATTTATAGAAGACAAAGTTATGGTAGAGTTCCTAAGAAGCCATTACTATTGTTTTGATTATATATCCTAATAGAGATAGAATCTAGATAAGCACAAATTTATAGAGGTAGAAAACATAATGAAGATGACATGGCTCATCACGCTAAGTTGGATGTTCCACATGTGAAGAATTGTGAAAACTAGGAGCTGACAGGTTTATGAAATTATGAAAAGATGTAATGTATCATCTTAATGTGTTCCTATATTAATTATAAATTGAGAAGGGCTCAAGTTTAATTCAATAATTAGTTTAAGGACTTGGCATAAAGGAAAGTTGTTTTCCTTTATGAATATTGGTAGATAAATGTTAATTAATTGTACAAATGTGTAATGCAAGTATGCACACTTCGATGTGAGATTCAGTCAACTAGATATTGGATATCTTGATAATAGAGAAGTATGTAGTACAGTTAAGGTACAATAAGATGGCAGGGAGAGTGTATTTGGAAAAGAGGTTATTGTGGAAAATAATTTATTTATATTATTTTATAAAGCATATTACTAAGATTAATTGGTTAGTGAGTTCCATGATTATTCCCCTAAATGTATTTGGATAGTGGGTCCTTCTACCTTATAAAACACCTAACAAGGTTGGCACAAATGCTATAGGAATTTAAAGTCTCCTATCAATGAATGATATGTACTAAATGTATTTTATTTAATCCTAATAGGGTCCTTCCTATTCCAAGGAACATAGAAAAATGTATATCATTTTGTGGGTAACATCTTGAGTAGGGTTTTCCCTATGATCAAAAGTTTCCCTAGATAAAAAATCTGGTGTTCTTTTGTATGGTGATTTTGGTATGGTTGTTTCATTTATTGATTAGATGCTTCAAATTTAATAAGATTTTTAAAATTTGTTTTAAGTGGATAACTGATTCACCACCCACCCACCCACCCTTCTTAGTTATCTTGTTGGACTTTACTTTCCAACAATTTGTATCAAAGCATCAAGTCCTTGAATGAAAATCTTAATAACTTATGGAGATCAATGGCAATTCATTTTATCAAATATAGTCTAGAGTTGGATGGAGTTAACTATGATAGTTGGAAAGAGAAGATGGGGATACAAATTTTTTACATGGGTCTAGGATATTAGTTGATCACAAAAAATGAGAAGGAAATAGTTGATGAAGACAATCTTGAATCTTGTAAAGAAGGTTGGAGAGATCTATTTATGTGTAAGATGCTTGGCAGGGAAGCAATTTTGATATCTGTTCTTGAAAATAAGTGCACTCAAAGAAAATATTTAAATTTTTCACATAAAAATTGGAAAGGTTTGGAATCTATTTTTGAAGGTGATAAGCATGCGAGAATAGTTTGATACAAAACTCGATTTGTGTATTTAAAAAATCTATATTGATAGAAGATAAATCTATGAGAAGATATTTTTGTAGAATATCAAAAGCTATTGAAAAAATCAATTAGTGTAATGGAAATAAAAATTAAGATGAAATTATATAGAATATCTTCAAAACTTTGACACCTGAATATAAGAAAATAACTCAAATGATTGAACAAGTTATATCTCACATAAAAACAAGTTCACAAGAGAGACTCTTCTTGGAAGATTGGAATGAATTAAGATATGTTTGAGAAAAAGTAGAGATTTTCCTAAAATTAAGACTAGTTTCATCACATTAAGTGCTTGACTTAAATTAACAAGAAGTACAGGTAATAGTGGAGATTATGCTAGTAGCAATAGGGGAAAATCAAAATAAGACATAAAGATTGAAGAAGGATTTGCCCTGCTTTTGAGAAGACAATGTGAAGCACTAAGAACATATATAAGTGTTGGAATTCTAAATAATATGGTCATTATGCTACTAACTAACATAAGATAGTAAAGAAGTGTATAAGAAATTTCAAGCCTAGGAACCCTAGAGAATTTCTTTATGCAAATGATGAAGATCCAAAAGAGTGTGTGAAAAGATTTTTGGGTGAAACTGATAATGAAAGTGATGAAATGGGGTTTTTTCACATAAGGTGGAAATTTTGTAAAAATAAGAAATTAGTGAAGAAAGAGACATAGTGTCACAAATGGAAATTAAGAAATCTGATTGATTCATCGATAGTGAATGCTCACACCATATGCTTTGAGACATGAAAAAGTTCATTTAATTCAATATTTGTAATGGAGGAATTGTTAGAGTTGGAAAAAATGCAACCTATCACATAAAATGAATATGATCAATTAATCTTGATGAGAAAACTAACACTGATGATGTTTTATTTCTGGTTTAAAACATAATCTTATGTGTGTTGGATAGTTAGTTCACAAGGGATATATGTTCCATTTCTCTGAGATGACATGTATTATCAAGGATAAAGATGGTAAGATGATTGGTTGTAGTACAAGAAAAAGAGGTAATGTTTCTTAGTTGAATCCTATTAAGATGACATGATTAGTTTCTAAAGATCATCATAGTTGGTTATGGCACAAGAGGTTTTGTTAAATAAATTTTGATCATATTGTCAAGATTAATAATACACTTGTTGTTAGAGATTTTCCTAAAATTTTGAAGTCTACCAACATAGTATATAAGGAAGGTGTTATAGAAAAGGAGAAAAAAATCTCTTTACCAGTGAGAAGTTTACTATATCAACAAAGTTTGAGATAGTGCACATATATTTGAGTGGTCCTAAAAAGACAAGAGCCTTCTATAGTGAAGGATATTTTATGATTCTTGATGATGATCTTACTAGGATAGTGTGGTTAGTATTTCTTAGAGATGAATTCGAAGAATTTGATAACTATAAGGTGTTTAAGAATAGAGCTGAAAATGATTCTGGTTTCAAGATTAAATGTCTTAGATTTAATAGAGGCATAGAGTTTACTTTGAATGAGTTTAACAGTTTTCTAAAGTAAATGAAATTGAAAGACAAATTTCAAACTATAAAAAACTTGAGAAGAATGGTATAGTAGAGAGAAGAAACATATCAATAGCGGAGGCACCAGGAGCTTTGATGTTTGAGAAGAATATTTTGAAGATATTTAGGAGAGAAGAAATTAATAGAAAAATATATAACATGAATAAATTATAGATTAGAAAAGGTATTGGTAAGAATCCCTATGAGCTTTGGTTTGGAAATGCTCCCCCAATTAAGTATTATCGAATCTTTTGATGTAAGTAAATTACATTAATAGAGAATATGATATTGGTAAGTTTGATGCAAGAAGTGATTAAGGTATACTTCTTGGTTACTTATTGAAAAGAAAAGCTTATGCATGCTTTATTAAGAGAACAATGACTATGATTGAGAGAACACATGTTAATGTTTATGAGAAGTTTGGAATTCAAGAAAGAATGATGGATTAAAATTATAATGAAGAGATTAATCCAAAGGCTAACCAATAGAATGATGAGTTGTTTTGTGAGACTGACACAAATTCCCAGAATAACATATAAATTATGGAACAGAGAGAAGAACTAAGGAGTGAACCTAGAGCTAACATCAAAGTTGAGACAATGAAACCTAGCACTAATATGATAAATATTCATCTTGTTCATTAGATTATTGGTTGTAAGAACAAAGAATTGATGACAAGGAACAAGGTAGAAAGAGAAGAAATATTTTTGATTTCACAGTAGAACCTAAAAGTGCCAATGAAGCTAGTAAATATGATTTGTGGACTAAAACTATGAGAAAAGAATGGGATAAAATTAATAATAATAATACATTGGAATTGGTTCGTATACCTAAGGAGATGAATTTTATTGGAGCTAAGTGGGTTTTTTAGAAATAAGTGAATGAACAAGTTAAGATTGTAAGAAAAAAAGGATAATTAGTATAAAGGTTATTCACAATAAGAAAGTATAGATTATGAGGAGACATTTGCACCTATTGCTAGAATAGATGTAGTAAGAATGATTTTGGCATATGTAGCTAACCAAAAATTTAAAGTGTATAAAATGGATGTCAAATATAGATTTCTAAATGGAGAACATGAGGAAGAAGTTTGCATTAAGAAACCTAATGGTTTTTCTTTAACAAAAAAATGAGACATGGTTTGTAATTTGAAAAAATCTTTGTATGGATTGAAAAGACTACCTAGAGTATGGTATGAAAGACTAGACAAGTTCTTGGAAAATTTGGATTCTCTATAGAAACTATAGAGAGTAGTTTGTGTTTAAAGGAGATTGAGAATAGCTTACTAATTTTTAAAGTGTTTGCGGATGATATATTCTTTGGAGGTAATGTTGAACAAAGTGAAGCATTTTATAGTGAAAGGAAGGATTTTGAGATGATAGTTATTGGTGAGATGAAATATTTCTTGATATTTTTTATTGTGCAAAATAATGATGGTATTTTCTTATTTAAAACTAAGTACTTGAAAGATTTTTTGAAAAGATATGGTTTGGAAAGTTGTAAATCTATCGGCACAACTATAGTAACTTGGCATAAGTTGTCTAACAAAGATGAGACACCTATTGTTGAGTAGAATTTAGGTATAGATCTATGATTGGAGGTTTACAACATTTGACTCACACAAGATCAAATATAGTTAATCATAAAGAGTTAGAAAGAATCAAGCTAATCATAAAGAATCATATTATGCAACAATAAAGAGGACTTTCATATATTTGAGGGGTACACTAGATTTTTAATTATGGTATGATAGATCAAATGACTTTAGCTTATGTGTATATATTGATGTAGATTAGGTAGGAAATATGGATGACCAAAAGAGTACCATTGGAGAAGAATTCTTCATAGGCGGAAGATTGGTTTCTTAGCTAAGAAAGAAATGAGACTCTATTTCATAGAGCATAGTAGAAGAACAATATGTAGCAAAAACAAATAATTGTAATCAAATCATGTAGAGGAAGAAAATATTAAAAGAAAATGGAGTTGAGTTTTTAGCCAATTAACACACATTGTGATAACACAAGTACAATATTTATGTCTAATAATAAAAAATAAAGCACATATATCTATTAAGTGTCATGTTTTAAGAGAGAAAGTTGAAAAGGAAGAGATCATCTTCTCTATTAATGTAGATATTGTATCTCTCTAGTGGTAAAAAACACTATTCTTTATTTGGATTGGATGCTTGATGCTTTCTCTATAGAGGAGTATCTATGATTGAGTTGAGTCATGAAGGACTCTTAGTAACTGGTATTTAATAGTTTCTTTTCATACTTGAGCTTATGGAAGATCTTATATAGTAGAATTGTCATAATGATGCCTTTAGAATTGATGTTAATGGTGGAGAAGATGTACATGGAAAGAATCCCATGGTACATTGAGAGTAGAAGCGCATAAAATGGAAAGATAATCAATGAGGGAGTAGCACTTTGATGGATAGATGCTCTTGAGATTAATATTTGATTGATAAAGATGATTGGAAAGAAAACATATTATTGAACAATTATAGAAGAGTATTTGGTATTCATAGAGGTTAGATGATTTTCATATAATTTTTTGTCAACACAAAAGTGGGAGATTGTTTTCTTGACAACTAACGGTATTCCTTTTAGGGAGTATCCTATAATTTTGGAGCATTTTTCATATTGTTAGCATGATTCTGTATTCCATTCATGACTATATTTGTTATTGATGTTAACATATTATTGATTCTATGAAGATTGATAGAGTAGCAGATGTAGATTGAGGTTACGCAATTTGAGGATTGAAGATGGGGCTATGTGTAATTGAGGATGTGTTTTAGAGAGTGTTCCAATGATGTGGTTAGGTGTGTGTGCAAAAATATGAGTATGGGTTACAATTATTTGAGATTTATTTAAGACAACATTCTAGTATAGTTACTAAGAAATAGTTACTATTATTTAGATCATATCTCCTAATAGAGATATAATCTAGATAAAAGATCTTGTGTATAGGTAGAAGACATAATAAAGATGGCATAATTGGTTGCACTAATTTGGATGTTCCACATGGGAATGATTTTTAAAAATGTGACCTAACAACATTATGAAATTGTAAAAAGATGTAATGTAACATGTATTGTATTATCTTAGTGTGGTCATATATTAATTTCAAACTAATGTAATGTAACCTTATATTGAATATCTTTAGATCAAAGAAATGTGTGGTTAGGTTAAGGCAAGGTGAGTTGATAGAGAGCCTATATTTAGAAAAGAGGTTTCTGTGGAGAGTTGTTTATTTTTATTATTTTATGAAATATCATACTAAGATCAATTAGAAAATGATTTTAATGATCATTCCCTTGAAGCTATTTGGACAATATGTCCTACCTTCCACAACTCCTAATAGGGATGGAAAATGCTCATAGGGATTGCAAGTCTCCTAACAGGGATGAATATGTATTGAATGTCTTTCATTGACTCCTAAAAGGGTCCACCCTCTTGGAAAGAACTTATATATTAATACATCATTTTGTGGGTACCATCCCCACTAGAGTTTTCCCTCTCATTAAGTGTTTCCCTAGTTAATAAATCTGGTATTATTGTGTAGAGTGATCTTTACATAGTTGTTTCACTTATTGATTATATGTTTCATATTTAATAAGATTGATAAAAGTTGTTTTAATTAGATAATTGACTTGCACCCCCACCCGCTTAGTTGTCTTTGTGGACTTTACTTTCAAAGAATTACCTAGTGATATCTTAGTTATTACTGAGTTGCAATAAATTGTATATCGTTTAAAATAAACTGTAACACAAAAAACATTCACACAAGTTTTACAACAAGATTTTTAATGTGGAAAGACTTTTATGGGAAAACAATCTTGGGACCTGCAACCCAAAAATTTTACTCTTTTGAAGTGATCTCCATTATGAGACTTTCTTGTTAAAGGTTACGTACACTTTGTTAAATGACCTTGTTAGTGAGTTTCACCAAAAGATCATCTAGACCTTATCACTCCCTATCCTTGACTAAAAAGAGTGACCTGATTTTAAGGACTTAAAAACACCACTAATTGATATTATCATATAGGAAATTCACAAACTTTTTAGATCCACCCAGTGTTTCGAAGATGTTCTACTACAATGGTTAAAGAGTAACAAGTTATCTGTTAAGAATAGAAACTACCTTTACTTCTTCATATCTCTATTCTTACTCATTCTCTACTTTTTACTCACATGGATGAACACTTCTTCTTTCTCATTCAACAACTTCACTCTTCACAACATCCTTCAATCAAATCTCTTTCATCTTTATCAACTCTTGAATAACATCACAATGAAAGAAACATTAAGAGACCATCCTTTTTATCCAACAACCTAAAATGTCGCATTCTCCTCCTTCATACTATGAGTTTAGGTACATAAAAAATATAAATTTACATTAAAAAAATTTATCCATCTTTATTTTTCTTCAATTTCCTTTATTAGATCCTTCTTAAACTTTTCATATTTCCATCAAAAGTTGGCCTTAGATTCCAATTTCCAAACTTGTTCATGTTGTTATCACTTGGTAAATAATGAATTTAATTAGGAAACACATAACTCGGTTAATACTAAATCTCTCAGGTATTAATTTTTTCTTCCTTCTTTATTATAAATTTTAACAATATTGTAGTCACTCAGTGAGTATAGTCTCCCTTCATTAACCTTGTCATTCAGTTATCCACATAATGTTCAATACTTCTCAACTCTACATAATAACTATCTAGCTCATTCAAGTACCCATTGATTACTTTACATATGACATACTCTCCATCAATCAAGTGATATGGTACTTCATGGAGTTAGCATAATGTCTACCCAATTAAGACTTTAACATCAATGAAAATATAACAATTGATTTTGAATCTTGTACAAACATTGATAGCATCATCACTTAGTGATCTCCCACTATCAATTAAAATATTATTTGGGGCTAACATAATATTCTCCACCAAGCATGGCTTAGACCATTTTATGCCATTTATCTAAAATTCCATCTAACACTCATGCTTGTATCATATTATTAAATTCATAAAGAATGCCCTCTACCAAGATTATTTGTGTCAAATTAAGAGATTCACATAGAGTTCCCTCTATGAAGTGTACTTGGATTGTATAATGACATTCACAATGAGTTCAATTGTCAAAGTTATACTTGGATCTCGTAACAAAATTCTCAATGAATTCCCTCCACTAAGTTATACTTGGACCCTATCATGAAATTCTCAAAGAATGCCCTCCATCTATTTATAATTGGATTGTATTATGACATTCCTAATGAATGCCCAAGCTATTGAGTAAATCTTGGATTGTGTCATGAAATTCCTAAAAAGTATTATCTACAAAGTTTTAGTTTTTTATCATAATTTTTAGATTATATAGATAATTTAATATTCCAAATATCTATTATGATTTAAAATATTAAATTAGATATTTATTCAATAATTCTATTAATCATTTGTATAACTATTCGGTAAATAGAAGAAGTTGAGTAGCAAAACCACGTAAGTCTATGAGGAAAAAACTATGTCACTAGAAATAGGTACCCTTTTTTTAAAAAGAAATGGGTACCCACTTTTAGCTTGTACGCCCAATCTAAAACTTAAAAAATGGGTACCTCTTTTATTCAAGATAGATAGACATTTCAAAATAGGTACATATTATTTTCAAAATGGGCATGCATTTCTAAAGAGAATAAAAAAATTAAATTTTTCTGCACAAAGCACCATTTTTATCCACTTTTAGAAACATGCACCCCTTTTGAAACGTGTACCCATTCTCAAAATTTAAATTTCATAAGCTATCTGTTGCATTGATTTTTTTCTTAGGACATGCTTGGTAGGGCCAAGCTTATGCTTGTGGTAGCAAAAATTTTACTAAGGCACAAGAAAATGAAATTTTTTCCTCCTTTTATCGTTTTGGAGGAGTTTCTAAATGAATTTTTTTATAAAATGAAAAACCATTATAGTACTCTCTTTTTGGATTCAAAATCAATAAATTTGATATCTATATGATTTAGTTTGGTATTTTCACAATATTTATTAAGCCAAATTGGTACATAAAATTTTAATAACTTTTTGATATTACAATTTTTGAAAAATGAATTATATGTCATCAATCTACATAGAATGTACCTCAATATAAAAAATGGAATTTGAAAAAAGGTTAAATTTTGATGAAATCAAGCTAGTCCGACTCTAGAGGTTTTTAAAATCCACTTTATGGTCAAATAAAAATATATGAAAAAATATTCAATAAAAAAATAAGAAAAAATATTCTCATCAATCTTTGGTGTATTAGGTACCTTTCCTAAAGAGGAATTAAAAAAAAAACTTTTTTCTTGTAAAAAAAGGTGGGTGTACATATATGTAGTATGATTAAGAAACATGCATTTTAAAAAAAGTGATTTTTGAACAAGCCTACAAAAATATAATTTATACCTTGTGGGTATTCTAATAAATTACATATTTGAAAAGCCAATCTTAATGTGCCTCAAATTGGGATGTCAAGTGAGAGGAAATTTCAAAAATATAAAAACACTCCAAGATTTTTCCAAAAAGTGTGACTCAACTTATTGGACCCACCTGATTATAAAATAAGTTTCATTGAAAAGTATTATTAATTTCATTGGTCAATTGGTTTATTCTTATAATATTTGTTACCTATGGTAGATCCTTTAATTATAAAATAACTAAGGATTTCAACAAAAGATTATCTAAATTTTATCACTCCTTGTACTTGACTAAACAGAGTCACCTAATATATGAAGGACTTACAAACACCACTAATTGATGTTACCATATAGGATTTCATACACTTTTTAGGTCCACTCGATATTTCCACAATTTTCTTCTACAATGGTTAATGAGTCACACTATAAAGTGATATGTTAAGAATAAAAACTACCTTTACTTGTTCATATCTATGTTCTTTCTCCTTCTCTATCTTTTACTCACATGGTTGATTCTATCGTACACAAAAACTTATTCTTCTCTCATCTACTCTGCTTGGTTTACTTGGCTCAACACTTCTTCTTTCTCCTTCAACAACTTCACTCTTCACAACATCCTTCAATCAAATCTCTTTTAGCTTTATCAACTCTCGAACAACAGCCCAATGAAATCAACATTATCGGATCATCTTTTTGAACCAACAACCTAAAAGGCCCATTCATTCTCCTTCAACACTTTTTCAAGTGACCTTATCACTCCCTATCCTTGACTAAAAAGAGTGGCCTAATTTAAAGGACTTACATATGCCACTAATCAATGTTACCATATAGAATTTCATAGAATTGTTAGGTCCATTCAGTGCTTCAAAGATTTTATGGTATAATGGTTAAAGAATAATAGCATAATGTGATCTATTAAGAATTAAAACTACCTTTACTTGTGCATATATCTATTATTTCTCCATCTCTATCTTTTACTCATATAGTTGATTCTATCTTATATAAACTCTTCTTCTTCTCTATTCTTCTTGGCATAGTTCACCTTGCTCAACAATTCTTATTTCTCATTTAGAAAATTTTCTTTTCACAACATCTATCAATCAGATCTCTTTTAGATTTTTCAACTCTCAAATAACATCACAATGAAATCAACATTATTAGATCATCTTTTTGAACTAGCAATCTAAAACCATCTTGTTCTTCTCCTTCATACAATGAATTTAGACACATACAAAACAAAACTTTAAATAGAAATTTGTGTCCATCTTTATCCTTTTTCAATTTCCTTCATTAGATACTTCTTGATTATTTCCATCATTGATCTTGCAAAAAACTTTGACTCTAGCTTTAGACCTTCTCAAACTTTCCATATTTCTATGAAAAGTTAGCCTTAGATTTCAATATCCAAACTTGTTCATCTAGTTATCTCTTGGTAAACATTTCATTTACTTGGGAAACATATAACTCAGTCAATAGTGGCTCTCTTATGCAACAATGTGTCTTTCCTTCTTTATTATATGCTTGGAAAATAATGTGATCACTCAACAAATACAATATCCCTTTATTTATCTTGTGACTCAATTATCCTTGTAATCTTGAATGCTTTTGAACATTACATGATTGTAAAAAAATAAAACTGATATTACATAATTATTGTCGAGTTCATTCAAGTAAGCATTGATTACCTTACATATCAACTTCAAATTAACCACACCTTCTTCAAATCCTCTCCATCAAGAAAGTGATATGGTACTTTCCTGAGTTAGCATAATGTTTAGCCAATCAAGACTTTGACATCAATGACAATATAAAAATAGATATGACTATTTTACATACATTCATAACATCACCACCTAACAATCTTCCACTATCAGTTACAATATAATTTGGGCTGATAGAATGGACTCCACCAAGCATGGCTCAGATTATGTTATGACATCCATCTAGAATTCCCTAGAATAGTAATTCTTTTTTTATATTATGGCATTCACATCAACTTCCCTCTACCAATACTTTTTATTTTAATTTAAGATATTTATAAAGGGTTACCTCCTAGAAGTGCACTTGATTTGTACCATGGCATGCACAATGAGCTCCCTCCCCAAAGTTATTTTTGGACCCTATCACAACATTCTCAATGAATTCCCTCCACAATATTATAATTGGATTGTATCATGACATTCTCAAAGAATTTCCTCCACCTATTTACACATGCATTGTATTATGACATTCACAATGAATCTTATCTACCAAGTTATTCTTGGATTATGCCTTGAAATTCCTATCAAATATCATCTACAAAGTTTTACTTGGATCATAAAGATTATATACATTAAATATTCCAAATATATATATATTATGATATAAAGCACTACATGAATTATTTATTCCATAACTTTATTAATCATTTGTATAATTATGAGTAAATGCCAGAAGTTAAGAACCAAAATGATGAAAATCTTTGAGCTATATGCACCTGTTTCTTCAAAAATTCAAAGAATTAAATTTTGTTGCCTAAAGCCTCATTTTTACCTACTTTTAGGAATAGGTACCAGTTTAAAATGTGTACCCATTTCTTAAAATTTTAATTTCCCAAGCCATCTACTATATTGAGTTTTTTCTTGGGATCGGCTTGGGAGGACAAAGCCTATGTTTGTGCCACCAAAAATTTTACTAAGGAAGAGGAACATAAAATTTCTTATTTGTTTTTTGATGCAAAAAATACCAATATAATACTCTTTGTATAGATTCAATAAATATAAATATTATAGCTATATGATTTATTTAGTATTTTAACAATATTTATCAAGCCAAATTGGTAAGTAAACTTTAAATATTAGGGTTAACTAAATTTTTAATAACTTCTTTGATTTTACATTTATTGAAAAATGAATTGTATGTCATCAATATGCATAGAATGCAATTCAATAAAAAAAAAATTGATAAAAAAACGTAATTTATTTTAGAAAATTATGTTAGTTATATAGTAAAGGTTTTGAAATTCCACTTTATGGTCAAATAAAAATTTATTTAAAAAATATATTCAATAAAAAAATACGATAAACTATTCTCATCAATCTTTTATATTTTTGGTAGCTTTCTCCAAAAGGAATCACAATAATTCATATTTTTGTTCCAAAAAAGTGTGGTCGTACATGTGTGTGGTATGACCTCAAAACATATACTTTGAAAAAGAGGTTTTTTAACATGCCTACCATAATATAGTTTATATCTTTTTGGTAATCCGATAAATTAAATATTTGAAAAATAGACTTTGAGAACTATAGTTTCTACTAGTGAAGTTTTCTTAGATTCAATATTAATGTGCTTCAAATTTGGACATCAAGTGAGAGGAGATTTCAAAATTGGAAAAACACTACCACTTTTAATCCAAAAGTGGGACTCAACTTCTTCCACGCACCCTATTATCAATCAAGTTATTCTTTAAAATACTATTAATTTCATTAGTCAATTGGTTATTTACTATACTACTTGTTAACTATGTTAGATCCATTAGTCATAACTTAAGTGAATAACTGATGATCTTTCCAATTTAATTATCTTTAAAAAACATACTATTTTAGTTAAAAAGAAGACATCATAAAATAAATACACTTACCATTTTTATTCACTATACAGTATATACTGTTAGCTCCTATAATTTTGACTCTTTCTTGGACATTTAATAAAATGATCTTCTACTATTTCCATAGAAAGTGTAGTATTTTTTTATCACCAAATTGTTGGGATTTCTTTATATACCAGTTAACAATTCATTCATTTCCATCCTACAATCATTTTACTCCACATTTTTTCTTCTAAAACTTATGCTTTTTGTTTGTCCATAATTCATTTCTTATTATTGAGTCACGTTGATGCCACACAACTAGGTGCATAGACTACTCAGTTGTTATTTCTTTCTTCCTTTGATATTTTATCATGACCCCATCTTATTTATTTACTCAACATGGATTATAGGCCACTCAATGTAAGGGTCATGACTTTTAGGTAAGAATCATGTGGCCCCTTGTGCAAACAATTTGGATTATTAGTTATAGTTCTTACTTTAATAGAAGCAAATTGATGGTATAATTGAAATAGCTCAAGTATTTTTTATATTTAATAATTATATGTTTCATTCATACTTAATATTTTTTCTTAATCATTTGATTAATATGTAATTGATTTTAGTAAATACTTGGGTAAAGTTAAAAACCTGTGTCAACCTTTTGTAAAGGGAAAGAATGGAAGAACATAAAATGTTGAGCTTTAATGACATAAAAGTGGCATTTGTGTTTAGAATTTGATAATGATGTAAATTGATGAATTATGTAATTTATGCCTATAATTTTTATAAATTCTAAGCAAAAATTTATGTATTACTTAAACTTTTTAAGCCTTTTTTTATTTGTTAAAAAATGGGGTGTAGTTCCTAAAAATTCAGTATATGTAACTAATCTTCATTTTTTCTTACTAATTTCAAAATTTGTTGTAGATGATGTGTATAGACGTATTGTCTTAAAATGAAACCACTTCCATGTTAAGAGTTTTTTACCCTTCGAGTAAGTTGTCTAGATCATGTCAAGTGGCTTGACTAGGTCTTTACATGGATCTTTCTATTTCCCCACTATTATGCTTCTCTCCCCTTGTTTCCAATCTCTTTTGATAACTCTCTCTGAGAAACTGAAGTCTCTGACTTTCTAGGTCAATGATGACCTAATGGGTCAAGGTCATGTTGATCTCAGATTGGTTTTGACAAGTGAGTGTCAACACACTTATGCCATTTACTTAGTTCAAGCCAAACTAGTAATACATGTCAAGCACAGCATGTAAATATTAGCCCATGCCAAGCTGTAATGAGTGTCAAGTCACTCAAGTTTCGAGTAGACAGACCATGCTAAGTGATTCAATTATAAAGTAAATAGTGGATGCTGAGTAATGTAGGTGTTGAGCCAGAAGCTAAAATACAATGCATCAATGACTTCATAGGCTGAGTGACACAGTTTTGACATATTTGTTTGAAATGGCACAAGCAACTATGTAAACCATTTCTAAGTTGATTTAAGGATAGATTTGAATTTTTTGGAGATAAGGACAAATCTATATTTGGATTCCCTATGTAATTACCTGTAGCCAATCAAAAAATGGGAATGTTTAATGAGAAAAATAGATGAATTTCAACCATAGATTCATACCTAACCCTAAGCCACCAAAGTCTCATTAAGGAGGATGAAGCCCTAAACTCTTTATGAGTGTACAAGGGTTGAATGATTGAATTGGAAGAGTGAACAAGATTTTCAAAGAACTCAAGCTGACTTAGAAGTGAGAGTGAATTGTAGAATCAGTTAGTAAAGAATAGAGGATAGAGAAGGATATGACATTGATACATCAGATCATGAAGGATCAATCAAAGATTGTATAGAGGTGATCTTTTATTAGGAAAGAAAGTTCCAACCATAGGATCTATGCTAAGACATTTTAAAATGTAATTTTAGTTAAATCTCTTAATAGAGTAGTCCTAATAGGTTGTATGAAATCCTTTAACAGAGTGCTTACTTAATTGTAAGTTGAAGTCCTCTAATTAGGAACACTTCTAATAGGGTTTTAATATCCTCTAACAAGGTGGGACTAAAATAGTCTTTGTAAGCCTTTAATAGGGTAGGCCTTTCATAGGATAGACCATGATTCATTGTCAAACCATTGTAACCTTTTTTGGATACACTTTATTGCTATAGTAGTGAAGAATTGTGGGTGTCATTCCCACCCCAATTTTACCTTCTCACTTGGAGGGTTTTTGGGTAATAATATATAGTGTTATGTGTGTGATTGATTACATGTTAACATGATTTATGCTTTATATGTTATTTTAGTATATTAATGCATGTGATGAATGAATGGTGAAAGTTTTATGGGTCCAAGTTTAAACTCCCGAATCACCTTCCCCCCCCCCCACCCCCCTTGAAGATTACTCTTTTCCCACTTGTAATTCCAACAATTGGTATTGGAGCTTTCTTCTCTGAAAGAGAAGCCTTATATCTTAGAGGAAAGATATTGAAATGGAAGCCTACAATCTGGGAAAGACTATTGAGAATGAGGAGATTGAAATATACCTCATACTACATCAGCTGAATGAGGTAAGAGAGGAAGTAAAGAAATCCCTGAAGAGAAGGAAAGATATTGCTATTGCAAAGAATGAAACACTATAGAAAGAGATAGACACCACTAAGCTATTTTCAAATGGTAATTCTAATGAATTTGATGCAATAGTTGCAGATCCAATGGAAAAGAACAAAATCCAAGATGAGGAAATTAGAAATCTCAAGCTAGAGAAAGAATCACAAGTTATACTACTATGTGAGGTGACTGAACAAAAGAAGAAAGCTATGAAAGAGAAAGCCATCAAATTCTTTGAGAAATTACTATGATCTCCTAGATACAAAAAAGACACATTAGGATTGGGCTACACAAGCACTGAAGAAGGAGAATCATCCAAAGTTTTTGAAGAGAGGAACATCAACGGTAAGAACTCCAAACCTACTTGTCATAATTGTGGTAAGAAAGGACATATTGCTAATGTGTATAAGAGCAAGAATACAAACTAGAATGTCAAGCCTAAGAACATGACTCATTATCATAAGTGCAACAAATAAGGTCATCATACACATGAATGCAAAACTAGGACCACGCATAAACAAAGATTTGAAGGATATTTCTATAACTATAACAAATATGGACATAGAGCCTTTAAATGTAGGTTCAAATCCATGTGGTCATCAAAAAAGCTAACAAAGGTAAGAAACAATGGAAACTTTTATCATTGGGATTATAATACAAGACATAGTTGTCACTATTGTCAAGAATATGGAAACATTCTTGAGAATTGCATTAGGACACACTTCAGTAGTAATTACAAAAGGTGGATGAGTCAAACTACAAGTTTTAGCTATTTGAAGATTGGTCATATTAGTAAACATATTCCAACTATGTCAAAGACACCAATTTGTGAATTTGATAAAGGAAAAGGCAAAGCATATGTTGAACAAATCAAAGATGAGACGAACAAGACATGGAAAAAGAAAGATTCTTGTAGGACATCAAATGGCAAAGGGATCACTTTACCCAATGGGTTAGGTGATCACACCTCATCAATATAGGAAATCAAGAGGTATGTGGGACCAATATTCAAGTTTTGTATCATATATTAGTTCAAAAAGGAGATAGTACTAAAAAGACAACATTAGCATGAATAACAATGCAAGTTTTTGAGTATTCAAGTTAATTTTTTTAATTCTTCATGTTGTTGTCGAGTATGAAAAGTTTTATATATATGTCAAGTGGAATGCTAGTTGATATTGAGTTGCCAAATTATCTAGTTGATGCCAAGTTTGTAGTAGCTTTTGAGTGATGGAAATATCAATGGATGTCAAGTGATTCTAAAATGGAGTTGATTTTGAGCTTACAGTTGTACAAACACTAAGCATTAAATGCAAGGTTTTCGAAGGGTATATGATTGATTACTACTCATTATTCATCATTTCAAATTCAAGCAAGAGAAAATAGAGTAGAAGGAAATTCAAAAACCTATTCAAAGTATTTGCAAAAAATCCGACAATGATCTCACACCAGCATACAGATTTCACAAGGTATTTATCATAAGTTGAGCTATGTAGTTTACTTTTAGTTAAACCCTAGTTTGACATAATGGTATCTAGTTCAAAGAATGTAGAAGGAAAAGAGGTTTTGAATATCCAACTTGTCAATAACAAATTAAAACAACCTATATTTAAGGCCATTCCTAATATTTCCTATAAACAAGATCCTTCTGGCACATTATGAGTGATCTTGCCAAATATTATTATGGTGAAAGATGTAAGGAAGTGTTACAATTGTAAAATAGGAGGAATAGGAGATATAGAAATTAGAGATGCATATGATAGATTATGTGAGAATGGTGTTATAAAGGAGGAATATAAAATCATTGAGAAAAAGAGTTCATGATGGTTCTTTATGGCTGGAGGAGGATGAATCAAGATCACAAAGAGAATAGTTTATAGGGTTACTAGTTATCCAACCCTAGATCGGCCAAATACACTCAGAGGTGACTCCAAGGAAGTAATTCAAATGAACACTAGAGCAATTTGGAATAAGAGAGGTATGACCATTGACACCATCACTGATCCACTGCTAAACTTTTCTATTATCTCTCATAAATTCTATCAATCTAGTAGATTAAATAGTGTACCCTACATTGCTATGGATATTGGCTATAAGATTGTGAACAAAGATCATACTTATGATCTGGTTGAGCTACAACTACAACATGTGATGGAAAATCTTAGAGCTATTAGGAAAACTAAGAGTGCTCAATGTAAATTTGGTTCAATCCTAGTCTACATATTCTTTTATGTGTAGAATACATTTCCCTATTTTGGTACTGTAGGATGGAAGACAAATAAGTAATTTGTAGTACAAATCAATGAGTTCATTTAACAGATGGGTGAAAATTTTGAAATACCAATGACAAGTTATTTTAAAGATTTTATGAAATCAATGAAGAAAAGAATGAGGATACCAATTTCATTGGTTGAACAACATTATAATGATATATGCTTTCTTGTTGATGTTGATTACACTTTTGTGCAAGTTGCCACACCAAGGGTTAGATGGTTAAGACCACTTGGGTATGAAATCAATGTTGATGAAGCTTCAACAACCATCACTACACTCCTTGTAGAAGAAATTGATAAAATTAGAAAGATATTTGGAAACTATGAAATGGTGAAATCAAAGATTACCATAGAGTTGAAAACTACCTCCACACTCAAGAAGAAAGATAAGTTAGTGAAGAAGCTAAAGGCCAAATTTGGAGGAGTAGAAAATGGAGATGAAGAAGAAGAAGAGGATGAAGAGGAGGAATGGATAAAGGAACAAGAACCTTGTGCATTGAGTCAAGGCATGGGAGAGGATAAGAAAGAGGAGGAAATAGAAGGTTCCGAGGGAGAAGAATCTAAAAAAGCACCTACTAATGCTGAGCCAAAGAAGAGGAAGTCTTAGATATAGCCAGTGGCAAAGGCAAAGAAAATTGTGAAACCAAGCCCAAACAAGCCCACAACACCTACCACCAAATCCAACACACGTGCCACAACATAGAAGGCCAAGGAGAAGTCCAAGAAAATAGAACAAGGTGGCCAAGAGTAGAAAAGGAAAAGAAGAAAATATGTTGCACAACAATATTATGATGAAGAAAGGATAGAATTAGATGATATAAGCCAATTCAAAGTGGTAAGTCACAAACCCCTCTCTAATCTTGAAAATTTGTGTGAAAGTGTCAAGAATAATGTAAATTTATCTAGTTTAAAACATATTTATTTTGATAAATTGGGAAAAGAGGAGAAGAATCAAGTAGAAGATGCATTATATGCCATGATGTCTAAATTTTAGAACACTCCACCAGAGTTTTCCAACACAATACCAAAAATTTTATATGATATTGTTGAGCAAAAGTGGCATAAATATTTGAATTTTGATAAACAAATTAGGGAAACAACATTAGCCCAAGTAATGCTAGAGCTAACAAAGGGATAGATTACTAAGGCTATCAAAAGATATGTTGTTAGGTTTACACCTAAATATAGATCCTTCAAATTCTTCAAAATAATATTGAAGATGTAGGCAAGAATTCAACCCAAATATGAAAACTAATCTATGGGTTGACCATCATGAAACAAGGAGAAGATGACCCTTCTAAGGGTAAACTTGATGAGAAAGATGATGCCAATGATGATTACAAAGAAAAGGATGATAAGAAAGATGATACAGCTAGGGAGGAAACTGAAAAGCAAACTTATGACAAGACAAAAATTGCACAACAACAAGATGAACAGAGTGTATAGAACACACAAATGTCATATGCCAGTACCCCTCATGTCATAAGTGCAACTAAAAAGGCTGTAACTATAAAGGATTTTTCTGATGCTTCAGCTTTGAAAATCAATTCACTAACTATAGAAGATTTGAAAAAGATTCAAGATCAATCTACACTCCGACCAAAACTCTATGAAAGTCTAATTTTGCTTAGTGTAGAAGAGTTGCAAAAGGCAGTAATTGAGGCCACAAGGGAAAAGGTGAAAACACAAGAACCACCTTCTTGTTGGAATATTCAAATATGGAAAGAGTACTTATGAGGGGGGGGGGGGGTGAATCATAAGTATCATACTTTAGCCAATAAAACTTTTAACTAAAAGTAAATTGCATGCATGTAAGTATATCAAATAATCATGAAACCAGACACATGCATCAATAACACTTAACACTGGAATTTGGTAACCCAGAAACCCTCCAAAAATAAGAAGGTAAAACTAGGGTGGGGATGATACCCACAAAAATTACTGCAGCAATATTGTTCAACCACTTCTGATGGTTTGCCCTATTAAAGGCCTGCCCTGTTAAAGGCTTTATACTATGTCAATAGTGACCTGGTTAGAGGCTTTTAAACACTTAACATGAAGTGTTACCCTATTAAAGGATTTTATCACCTAGTTAAAGGATTTATCGAAATAGCTATTAAGCTAACCTATCATCATAGGATTTTTATTCTAATACAAATGCTATAAAGTATTAGGTACAAAAAACCTGACTGATTACAATCCTTGATTGCTGATTGTAGGCACTTGTTCTACTTTCTCTGATCTGGATCCTTTTGTGATCTGATAATCCTCACTTCTGAAAATAGACTTCCTTGTGAACCCTTGTATATCTTCTCATACCTCTTATCTCTCTTACATTTTTACAATGAAGTTTTGTCTTCTTATATAGAAGTCTGATTTGCCTTTACAACTCAATTCTCCCTCTTCAATTTTAGGGTTTCAAAATTGATTAGGTAGGATATAGTGTATCTACCCCTTATCTTGCTTTCTTCTTGACACTTTTCCATTTGCATCTTAAAAATGTTCTACATGGTGTTTTGTGCCACCAACTCATCATTCTTATCTTCCTTTTAATTCACAAATTTCTAGATAACAACCTTGTTGGCTTAGATCTAGTGAATCTTCGATTTCCTAAATAATGCGACAACTCGACATTATTGAGTTACTGGTGCTCGGCACCTCTATGTTACTTGGCACCTATACCAGCTCAGCACTTGAACTTCACTCTGCATCTGAACTTGCTCAACACTTGAAGTTACTCGGCATCTGAAGTTACTTGGCACTTGAAGTTACTCGGCATCTGAAGTTACTCGGCATGCATGATGTACTCGGCATCTAATGTGGAATATGATTAAGTGTGTTGGCACTCAAGTGTCAAAAACATTATGATGTTAACAATATCCCCCTTTGACATGAGTGAAAAAAACACTTAACTGACCTTATAAGTACATTTACTAATCTGATTGGTACGTACATATTGAAATCTTTGATCAATATTTATGTCTTACAATATTACAATATATACCTCAAAAATTTTGTAACTCCCCCTGAGTTGATTGTGCCTTATCTTTATATTATTTGTATATCAATGCTCCTCCTCTATATCTGTTCTCCTATTAATTCATCTCATAATATCTATATCTCCTCCTTTACAATCTATATCTCCCCCTTTTTGAAACTTATGTCAAAGAGTGTTTAAGGGTTAAGACCATATTTGGCCAAGAATGTGCTATTTACCTCCATAATCATTCTGAGAGCTGCATCCAAATTATTCAAAGCAATTTCTAGTGACTTGTGCTAGATGGCAGTCTCGGTAGCAAGATGAACAAGTCCATCTAATGTTGAAAGATTTGGATCTTTCTTGAGTACATTTTCATCATATACTTGCTCTTTATGGAGTATCTCTAAATGTGGGGTAATGGAGGACTAGAGTTGTGTTACTTTGGCCTTGATATTGGCCTCATCTACTGTTAATACATCTATTTCTTTGTTTGTGTGAAGCGATTGGGAAAAATACTTCTCACTTTGAGCTGGATCACTTGGTAGTTGCATGCTTGAAATGTTTAAGTTTCTTTCCAAGCTCAGTACCTTTTGGCTTGTTTCTTGTGTGAAATATGAAAAATCACACAACTTTTTGTATAGTGAGAATATATTCTCAAGTACCTTCTTCACCTTATCTATGAGCTTTGCCAATTCTACTTGTGAAAGTGCAATTTGTCTTGATATTTTCTCGTTCACTCTCCCTTGAAATTTCTTTTCTGACCATTCCATAAGTTTTGCATTGGTTGAACTAGGTCTTCATTTGTCACCTGGTCAACAATATCTATTAATTGCTCTGTGATATGCTTTGACTCATCTGGTGATTGCAAATTGAAGGCATCCATAAAGATTTCCTTGATCTCATAAAGTGTTTGCTTATTTTTATACTCTTTCTTGAGTATTTCCTGTCTTTTCCTTCTATTTAGTGCATCCTACACTTCATTGATTTGATCAATGGTTATTGATTTTGAGTCATAACTTGGTATGACTATCTCTTCATCTAATTTAGGGTCTCCATAGTGAAGTACCCTTGCAACTCTAGTGGTGCTAGATGATGGTACTGAAATTTGTAATGGCTTGTGTGAAGGAGTCCCCGAGGTAGTCAAATTTATTAGTGTTTGTATTGCCACCTGTTCTTTAGGGGTTTTTACTATTTTCTCCTCTTTCTGTTTACCATGATCAATTATTGTTATCTGTGGAAGTCCACCTTGTATTTGTGTTGTAGGATCAGATGTAATGATTTTTCCTGTTTGTTCTTTTCCTTGTTCTACAACTACACTTTGTTTTTGTCTTGCAGCATCAATTATACTAGTTGGTATATCAAATTGACTACTAGTAGTTGTGATAGAAGGTAGTTCTTATGTATTCACCTTATCTTTAACTGCACTTTCTACTAGTTTCTATAACTCATCTATACTAACCAATACTGGTTATGTACATAATATTGCTTGTTGTGTTGACTGGTCAAGAATTCTTTTTAGATCTTTTGCAGTTAATGGATTGACATTCTGACCAGAAGTATCCGGAACATCAGTAATTTTTATAGTATCTATAGGTGGAATGGATTCTTGTGGAGGGCTAGGGGGTGGCAATTGTGTGTCTTGCACACTCTGATCTAGTTGATCCTCTTGTTCAGTTGTTGCCATTGTATCCTATTTTTGTGTCTTTTCCTCCTTTCCATCTATCAGTTCTTCTTCTCTCTTCTCTTTTCTTCTTCTTCTTTCCTCTTTTTCCTCTCTTCTATTGGTATGGCTGCTTCTTCCTTGTATTCTTCCTCAAGAAAATATTCAATCTTTTTATACAAATTCTTCCATGATTTTGTTGTTCTTTGTACAATCTCTTCCATTCTATTTTGAAGTATAAAGAATGTCTTGTATTTGGGTGTGAACCTATTATTATGCCTTTTGACTGCTTTGCTAATTTGTTCTCTAGTCAAATCTGGTAATACACTAGCTAGGGTTGATTCCCTCATCTCCTTCTCCATTTTTAAGCAAAAGTTCCATCTGTCTTCTATAATTTTTGACAGCTCCTTTGGCAATTGACCATCTAGTTCATGTGGGGTGTACTTGAACTGCGCAATCATTTCATACATTGTTTCTTCTATCTTATTTTGTTCTTCTTTATTAAATTTACTAAAATTAACTTTATTTAAATTATTCAATTCACCACTTGCAATCCTTTTTCCTAGGGCATCAACTGATGAGTTGCTTACCTCTTCTGGTTGTTCTTCATCATCAGTGTCAGGTTGAGCCACATACTTTCTTCTTTTTGTCAGCTCTTCTTGAGATTCCTTGACTTGTTTCTTCTTTGCAACTTCCTCTTTAGCCTTTTGAGTAGAGGCTCTTGTTTATGCTCGTGTTGTTGGCTTTTGAGGTGATGAAGTGGCAACTTTCTTCATTCTGGGCTTGACTGAAGTCTGTTCTGTTGCCTTTCTCTTCTTTGGCTCAACTTCAATTGGTGCTTCCTTGAATTCTTCTTCCTCTGCACCTTCCTCCTTGCCTTCTCCAAGACCTTGGGTTTATTCTATTGGCCCTTGTTCCTGCTCATCTTCATTCTTACTATCATCTTCTTCTTCTTCTGCCTCAGCCTCATTTTCTTTGCCAAACTTCTTCTTGATCTTCTTGACTAATTTATCTTTCTTCTTCAATGTAGAAGTAGTTTTTAATTCCATGTTTATTTTTTATCTTACCACATCATAAGTGCCAAAATATGGTGCATTTTTATTAGCTTCTTCTGCAAGTAGAGCTGTTATTGCTGCAGAGGCTTGATCAACATCAAGTTCATAACCTAGTGGCCTAAGCCATCTTATTCTAGGTATAACTGCTTGTATGTAAGTATAATCTATGTCAACGAAGAAACATATGTCATTTGTATGCTTTTCTACTAATGAAGCTAGTATCCTTGACCTTTGCTTCATGGATTTCTTGAAATCCTCAAAATAACCTATCATTTGGGCATCAAAATTTTCACCCATTTGCTCAATGTATCCATTAATTTGTTCAACAATTGTTTCATCTGGATTCCATTTTACTTTCCCTATAGAAGGAAATTCTTTCATCAAATAGAAGAACATACACATCAAAACTGATCCAAATTTGCATTGAGCTCCTTTGCTTTTCCTTATGGCTCCTAGATTTTCATTAATCTATTGAAACATGAGCTCTGCCAGATCATAAGTGTGATCTCTTTTGATTATCTTGTATGCAACATCAACTGCTATACAAGGTACACTGTTCAACCTACTTGATTGATAGAATTTTTGTGAAATGATTCTCACAGCAAAATCTAGTAGGGGAACCGTGACATTGTCAATAGTCATTCCTCTATTGTTCCATTTGGCACCTATATTTTTCTCTATTATTTCCCTTTTATCACTTCGCAGGGTCTTTGGCTGATCTAGGGTTGGAATACTAGTAACCCTATGAACAGTTTTCTTGGTAAATTTTACTGGCCCTGACTCTAACCAAAAAACTCTGTCATGTATTCTGCTCAAAATTATCTATACCCATTCTGTTTTGAAGACAGTCGAAAATGCTAGGATTTTGATCAATCCTTTTCTTTCTACTATTTAAAACTCATTTTTTAGTACTTTGTTTTCACACAGTTTATCATATGAATTCTAAATTTATAAGTCTCCTATGGCACCAATTTTGCAATTGTAACATTTCCTCACATCTTGTACCATAACAACTTTTGGGGGAATGTGGGAGAGAGCTCTGGCTGGGTCATTTTTGTAGGCAACTTCAAGAATAGGGTGAAAATTATGTTGCTTTACTTCATTTGAAACTAATTGGACTTGAAATGACTCTTTTTCTTGGGTTTTCTTTGAACTTGATGCCATTATTACGAACTAGGGTTTATACAACAAATGGGTATAAAATTGTGTAGCTCAGCACAAATGAAAATACCTTTAGATCGATGAAAAACATGTTGAATGAATTTGCAATCTGCTTCAAATACTAGATTCTTGCTATGAAGTCGCTCAGGTCTCTTTCTTCTCATTTGCTTCTTGATCGCGATGCAAAAAACTGATTGATATCGTGATAATATACCCTAATTTTATCGCATTGAATGCTCAACTGCCAACTTGGCTTCTAAAGAAAGTTTGACCTAACTCGGCTTCCATTATTTCCATTTTACTCGGCTTCTATTGGAGTTATCCAACTCGGCATCAATTTTCAGCTCGGTCACTATTGGGAGCTTGGCATCCAAAGGCAGTTTGGCATCAACATTTAGTTTTATCTTAACATCTTGTTTCATTTGGATTTATACTTTTCTTAACTTCCTTTTCTTGGGATTGATGTATGATATAGGTTTGTATATCAATCATGTGTACTTCTTGTGCTTAGTTTGATGAAGTATGATCACTTAACCCATCGGGTGAGGTGATCCCTCCACTTGATGTGTTGCACCCTTCCTTCTTTTTCCAAGTCATATTCATTTGTCCTCTTATCTTTTCAACATCAATTATTTGTTTCCCTTTGCAACCTTCAGTCTTGGGTGCCTTTGATTTTGTTGGGCAATTCTTGCTGATATGACCAGTTTTTAAGCAAGTGAAACATGTGGTTTGATTCAACCATCTTTTGTAGTTTCCTTTGAAATGTGTTCTTATACAATTTTGTGGTATATGTCCATATTCTTGACAATAGTGACAACTGTACCTGGTGTTGTAATCCCAATAATAATGACTTTCATTTCTTTCTATTTTTGCTGGTTGATTTAATGTCCACATAGGTTTTGATCTGCATTCAAATGCCCTATGTCCATACTTTTTGCAATTATAACAATGTCCATCAAATCTTTGAGTCCTTGTGACATTGGATCTGCAATTTTGTGTCATATGTCCTTGCATGTTGCACTTGTGATAGAAACTTTTGGGTATGTTTGATTGATTAAATCTTCTACTCCTACACACATTAGTTGTATGTCCCTTCTTATTACAAAAATGACAAGTGGGTTTTGAATTCTTACCTTTATCACTTCTTTGTTTAGCACTCTTTGATGATTCTCTAACTTCAATGCTGTTGTATCCTAGTCCTGATGTATCATGGGCAGATTTTGGTGATTTCAGCAATTGTTCAAAATACTCGATTACTTCACTTGATTTGTTGAGATTCTCGGCTACCTCTTTTTCTCTATTCAATTCATTCTACATTTGTTCATTTTGTATCTTCAAGGTAGAGATCTCAATATCCTTTACATTGAGTTCATGATGAAGATTCATCATTTGGGCAAGTGTATCCATTTGCATGTTTGAGATCCTTGTCAGTTCAGTACATTTTTCTTCAAGTTTGTTTGCAAGATTCCTTTTTTCATTTTCCATCATGACCTTATCATCAGCTGCTCTTTTCTTTTGTTCATTAATTTCACATATCATTATAGCCTGTGATTCATGTTCCATCTTAAGAGTTCTTATCTCATCTGCTTGGACTTTGTTTCTCTCCATTAGTTTTGCTATTGCTGCATCAAACTCTTTAGTGTCTCCACTGGAAAATATGTTGGTGGTATCAATCTCCTTGTAGTGTATATCATTTTCAGCTATGGCTAGATCCTTCCTCTTTTTTAATGAGTTTCTCAACTTGTTTCTGAATTCCTCCAAGCTATGCAAAGCAAGTTGCACATCTATCACCTAATTTTCAATGATCTTTCCAAGTTTGAAGGCTTCCATCTTTAGATCTTTTCTTCCAAGCTATTAGGATTTTCCTTAAGAGAACCTGGATTAAGCTCTGATACCAATTGTTGGAATATTCAAATATGGAAAGACTACTTATGAGAGGTGGGGGTGAATCATAAGTATCATACTTTAGCCAATAAAACTTTTAACTGAAAGTAAATTGCATGCATGTAAGTATATCAAATAATCATGAAACCAGACACATGCATCAATATCACTTAACACTAGAATTTGGTAACCCAGAAACCCTCCAAAAATAAGAAGGTAAAACTGGGGTGGGGATGATACCCACAAAAATTACTACAGCAATATTGTTCAACCACTTCTGATGGTTTTCTTTGTTAAAGGCCTGCCCTGTTAAAGGCTTTACACTGTGTCAATAGTGACTTGTTTAGAGGCTTTTAAACACTTAACATGAAGTGTTACCCTGTTAAAGGATTTTATCACCTAGTTAAAGGATTTATCGAAATAGTTGTTAAGCTAACCGATCATCATAGGATTTTTATTCTATTACAATTGCTAGAAAGTATTAGGTACAATAAACCTGACTGATTACAATCCTTGATTGCTGATTGTAGGCACTTGTTCTACTTTCTCCGATCTGGATCCTTTTGTGATCTAATAATCCTCACTTCTGAAAATGGACTTCCTTGCAAACCCTTATATATCTTCTCATACCTCTTATCTCTCTTACATTTTTACAATGAAGTTTTGTCTTCTTATATAGAAGTCTGATTTTCCTTTACCGCTCAATTCTCCCTCTTCAATTTTAGGGTTTCAAAATTGATTAGGTAGGATATAGTGTATCTACCCCTTATCTTGTTTTCTTCTTAAAACTTTGCTAGTTGTATCTTAAAAACATTCTACATGGTGTTCTATGCCACCAACTCATCATTCTTATCTTCCTTTTAATTCACAGATTTGTAGATAACAACCTTGTCGGCTTAGATCTAGCAAATCTTCAATTTCCTAAATAATGCGGTAACTTGGCATTATTGAATTACTAGTGCTCAGCACCTCTATGTTACTTGGCACCTATACCAGCTCGGCACTTGAACTTCACTTGGCATCTGAACTTACTCGACACTTGAAGTTACTTGGCATCTATAGTTACTCGGCACTTGAAGTTACTCGGCACTTGAAGTTACTTGGCATCTAAAGTTACTCGGCACTTGAAGTCACTTAGCATGCATGATGTACTCAGCATCTAATGTGGAATATGATTAAGTGTGTTGGCACTCAAGTGTCAAAAACATTATGATGTTAACAACTAGCATCCCTTCAGTTACTAGTATTCAAGCTTCAATTCAAACAACAATAAACACATCTAATAAGGTTGACACAAGTATCAAAATTGATGGTATTGGGAAGAAGCAGATAGAAGAAAAAGATATTGTAGGTCAACAATAGACAACAAGATAGATAGACTCATCTGTACCTAAAGCACAAGAAGAAGGTGCTATTTAGGTCATAGAGTTAGATTAGGGAAAGCCTAAAGAACATGAGCAAACACCCAAGGTGAAGGAATAACTCTACCAACATCTTGTAGTCCTTCTACACAAGTTCTTCAGAAGCTAAGCATGGAAGCCATACCATTGCAAATGCCAGTACCAAGCCCTAGCTCATCAAAGGTTGATAAGGTAATTCACTATGGATACATAAGCCTTGATGAAGAAATAGTGATTCCAAATTTTGACTATGACACAATGACATTGGAACAAATAGGAATTTTAGAAGAGGCCTTAGAGAAGAAAAAGCATTAAGAAATATTCATGAGAGAACATAGTCATAAACAAGCTCTTCAAGATATTAAATACATCTTTTTAGATGCATTCAACATGCCAAATCATGAAGAGACCAAGCCACTAATTGAATAATTGATAGATATAGTGGTAAAGGTCACAAATGAAGACCTTGATACTACTGTAAAACTTTTAGAATGGTCTGAGAAAAAGTTTCAAGGAAAAGTGAATGAAAATATATCTACTGAGATAGCACTGACTCAAGTTGTATTGGCAACTAAAGTTGAAGATGTGAAGAGGGTACTTGAAAATATATTCTCATTTTACATTAAGCTATGTGATCCTACACTCACTCAAGAGACTAGGAGCCATATTTTGAGTCTGGAGAGAAACCTTAACATATTAGGTACTCAGCTCCCTTAGAACCTAGCTCAAAATGAGAACCACTTTAGAGCATTGCTCCAAACACAAAGTCAGTACTAATAGTGAATGAGGCTAGGGCAAGAGCCAAATTGATATGTATATAGACATCGCTTACTCTACACATGGAAATACTATAGAAGGAACTAGATTATGTCAAGACTCTACTAAAGAAAGTCCCCAATCCTTCTACTCTAGATGGCCTAGTGCACCATGCTGCCAAGCTTGTAATCCAAATCAAGTCATTGGATGTTGCATGTGACAACTAGGATGCAACTCTCAAGATCATAATGGAAGTCCATAAATACTTTTTTGGATTAACACACTATAAGTGTACACAACCCATTTGACATAAGTGTCAAAAAAGGGGGATAAATACACCATGGGAGATAGAAATAATGGGGGAGAATAAAGAAGGGGGAGGTCAAAAATAGAGGAAGATAAAGTATGGGGGAGTATGACCAAAAGAGACATAGAAAAGAAAGGGGGAGCATAGTAACAAACAAGTTATATCATTGGGGTGATATACATTTTTGGAAATTCATTTTTGAAGAGGAAAACAACAAATAGATAGAGATATCAACTAAGATAAGTATATCAAATGAAAGATTATCAGATACAATGCATTCGAGTTAGAGAGAAGCACAAATTTTTGATACAAATTAAATACATTAACTCAGGGGTAGTTATCAATTTTGAGGTCTATGAATTATTAAATTTTTTTGAAATTTTGTATATAATCCAAGTCATGGATATGTTATGCTCAAGAAGTTAAGTAGAATATTGTATATTTAAGTTTTTTTGACACTCATGTCAAAGGGCGAGATTGTTGATCTAAGATTGGTTTTGATGAGTGTCAACACACTTAAGCCAATTACTTAGTTCTTGTAAAACTAGTAATACATGCCAAACACAATATGCAAATATTAGAGCATGCCGAGTCACAATGAGTGTTCAGTCACTCAAGTGCCTACTCACTTAAGTGCTGAGTCACTCAATTGTCGAGTAGATAGACCATGCTGAGTGATTCAAGTTCTAAGTAAATAGTGGATGCCAAGTAATGTAGATGCTAAGCCAGAAGTAGAAATATATTGCATGTCGAGCATAAGTGACTTCATATTTTGAGTGACACAATTTTGACATATTTGTCTAAAATGGCACAAACAGCTATGTAAAGCATTTCTAAGCCAACTTAACGATAGATTTAGATCTTTTGGAGATAAGGATGAATCTATATTTGGATTCCCTATATAATTACATGAAGCCAATCAAAAAATAAGAAGGTTTAAGTGACAAAATGGGTGAATCTCAGTTGTAGATTCATACCTAACCCTAAGCCATCAAAGTCTTCTTAAGGAGGATGAAGTCCTAAACTCTTTATAAATGTACAAGGGGTGAATGATTGAATTGGAAGAGAAAACAAGATAGTTTACAAAGCATTCAAGTTGACATAGAAGTGAGAGTGAATTGCAGAATCAATTAGTAAAGAATAGAGGATAGAGAAGGATACAACATTGATCCACTAGATTGTGAAGGATCAATCAAAGATTGTATGGAGGTGATTTATTATTAGGAAAGCAAGTGCCAACCGTAGGATCTATGCTGAAACATTTTAATAGGTGATTTCAGTTAAATCTCTTAACACAGTAGACCTAATAGGATGCATGAAATCCTTTAATAGGGTGCTTACTTAATTGTAAGTTGAAGTCCTCTAAACAAACACACTACTAACAGGGTTTTGATATCCTCTAAGAAGGTGGGACTTAGCAGTCTTTGTAGGCCTTTAATAGGGCAAGCCTTTCATAGCATAGACCATGATTCATGGTCAAAACACTATAACCATCATTGGGTAGACTTTATTGCTACAATATTGAAGATTTGTGGGGGTCATCCCCACCCTAATTTTATCTTCTCACTTCAAGGTTTTCTGCGTAATCATGTCTTGTGTTATGTGTGTTATTGATTATATGTTTACATTATTTATGCTTTACATGTTATTTTAGCATATTAATGCATGTGATGAATGAATGGTGACAATTTTATCGGTCCAATTTTAAACTCTAGATTCACCCCCCACTCCCACCCCCAAACCCCCCCGGTGCCCCACACCCCTTCTCAAAAGTTTACTCTCTTCCAATTTGTAAGTCCAATAGGTCAACCTTGACCCTAACCTAGATCAAGGATGACCTCAACTCTAACCTAGGGCAGAGTTGACCTCAACCCTGACCCCAAGTCCAAATTTCAAGTTTTGGAGGTTTTGGGATATTGAGCTTCAGAAAGTTTCATTTTCATTCTTCTAGGTCAACCATTTCAAGTTTTGGATTGGTAAGCTCTTAAATTGCATTTAATATAGGTCCATGTCTAAGAGGTAAGGTTATTTTGGATTTAATTCTCCAATGTTGGCCTCTCTCTAATTTTGTGCCCTAGATCACTATATAAGGAAGCCTTCTCTTCTCATTTTCTCTAACTGAAGATAACATATTAAGAGGAAGGCACATTGTGATATTCGAAAATCCATTATCTCCATGATCAAGAAAGAGTTCCATCAAGCATTTTCAAGGAAGTATCAAACCTATTGTCTCCATTCAAGTTCTCTATTGAAGACAAAGGATTCAAGAATTCAAGCCTTTGAAGGGATTTGGTTCAAGCATTCAAGATTTATCATTCAAAACCCTAGATCTAACCATCATGGTAATCTTGAAGGTCTATTCATTCTTCTCTTAAGGTGGATTCCAAGCATACAATCACAGAGGCTTTGTTTTACATTTGCTAATGTTATGTTCAAGCTTTCATATCACCACACTTACTTACATTTCAAATACAATTGCATGTTAGAATTACTTGTACTAATTTCTAGCATTATTTATTTCAATTCCATTATTAAGATTGATTTCAAACTAGGGTTTGACCAAGGAAAACCCCTCATTCAAAAAAAAAAACATTTTTCTTGTAGTTACAAGAACTAGACATTGAAGTGAAGTTTTGATTTAGATACCCTTTTCGATGAACTTTTGAGATCCATGAATAAATTTTCTATTAAAGTTGTTAAAGTTAGGAATGACCTTTAGTGAAGGGCAAGATTGTGCCTTACTATCTGGGTCAATCTCTACCTAACCTCAAAAAGATAAAAAAATTCTAGGTTTTCTTTGTCTTGACATTTTTGTAGAATTCTCTAAACCTATGCACAAACATCATAAATCAACATTTTCCAAATTTTCCATACTTTGAGGTTAGTATTATTCTTCTTTCATTCAATATTTCAAGTATATATTTTCTATAGTAGATTATAGGATTTTCTCCTTTCTTCATATCCTCCATTGTTTGATTCATTGGTACATTGGTCACTTCATTCTGATCAATCCATTTGAAAATTTGGATTAATGATAGGTCCTATATTCCCCGCCGCCCTCCCCCCTGCCCCCCACATTCATCATTATCACTACACATATTTTATCATATTCATTTTGGCAAACCTGAGAAGATTACCCCCTCTCTTTTTTGGAAATAAAATTCCTATTGTGTTTTTGGTGATAGATTTCTCTTCATATTATCTTGTGTGTTCACCTTGACTATTCATTTTTGTGAATGACAAGCTTACCCCTTTTATTTTGTGGATTTAGATGCCCTATTGTTTTTAATGTTAGGTCTTTTATTGCATTAAGATTGGATTTAGTTGTGCTCTTGCATTTTAAATTTTAAAAATTAAAAATTAAAAAAATTCAATAAAATACAAAAACATTTCTTGCATTTCATTCACTATGAAGATTATTAAGATTCTTTGGTGTGTGCTCATGTTATTTATTACCCTTCTTTTAGCATCTCTTTACCATACCTATGATGTTTATGAGAGTATCATTCACTATATTATGTTGATGATCCTGCATCTTATTCTCCCTTTGCTTTTGTTAATTTGATTATTACTAGTCTTCCTACATTCAAAACTTTCACTAAAGATTCATGCGGTAGACTTATTATTCTTTTGGATTATGTGAACAATTTGGTAGATGATACACCATCTCTTAATCTTCCTAATTTGATGCCTAATTCTTCATCTATTAATTTGAGCTCTTCCCGTACTTATGATGCAATTCAAGCTATAGTTTAGGATGCAAATGTGCAAGACTTCTTTCATTTACCTTCTCCTCTAATTAATGATGTTATTAAGGGAAAGGGTAAATAACTTCTTCAAAACCTATTATTCCACTTTATACAACCTACTCATGAACATGATAAACAATCACCTCTTGTAGAAGCTTTACATGATATGTATACTATAGGACAGGTAGGTGATGTTGATCATCATCATCCTCTTCATATTCTTCTCCCTACACCTAAACTAGTTAATCTTGCTACTCATCAAGTTATAGCTAAGAAGGTGTATGTTCAATTAATTAATTCCGAAATAGGAATCTTTGAACCTATACTAAAAGATGCCTTGTCTAACTACAAATGTCCTTTTTACTATAGTAATACACACTTTCTTATTGTAAACATTTCAAATTTAATATTCGAGAAGGAGATGCTTTAATAATTATACCTCACTCTCATGTAGTTTCATAATTCCTTCATAATTTTGATATAGGGGATTTCCCTCTTTCTAATATAATATAGATCTCTTCACCTCTTCTATCTAGAATGGGGAGAAAAAGGTGTATTTCCATCTAGTCTCCTAGGATCCATTAGGCCTTTTGTTGGGCTTAATTTGTATTCTTTCTTCCTATTATTCTATTATTTTGTATTATGTCTATAATCATTTATTGAATCTATTCAATATATCTTTTCTAAGAGATATGCTTTGCAAAGGTATCCCTTGTCTTCATCCTTGGGGAGCAAGGTCTTCCTTGTTTCTCTTTGTCTAGGTAACTACTTAACTTGGTGGTACTTATTTATATTGTAATATTATTTCATTATACTGATAGATGTTTTGATTGTGGATAACCTTTTTATACGAGAGGCTATTTTCCTAGCTCATCACCTCTTCTCTATGTTGTAAATTATTTTCTTTATAAACTCTTACCCTTCCTATGGTGTTAGAGTTTTCTTCCTCATTCCAAAGATTCATTTTCCTCTTCTTTATAGGGGGCTTGATCATTGAATCTTTCTTCCAACTTGGTTTATCTTTAAAAGATGATATTTTATCTAAAAACACTCCTCTATGGTGGGGGTCTTGTTGATAAGATCTCTTTCTTTTAGGATTCTTTTCCCATGAGTGACATATTCTTTTCACAATTATCTATACTTTTGGATGTAGGGTCAATATCCCTCACTAAGAATTTGGTATTGTTGTTAAACAAGATATCTCCTTACATTGTGAAGTAGGTATCCTCTTTCTCTTCCTTGTCATGTTTAGTAGACAACCATGATAAGGAAGGGGACATACATAGGGTCTCCCTTGTACTATAGTTTCTCAAATTACATGCTAAATTTGTGAAGGTAATGCACATAAGTTGCTAAATCCTAAAGAGACACACATTTTTCAATTTTTAAATATGCTAAATCCTCTGAAGGTAACACACATAAGGTGATAAATCATGAAAAGGCATGCATTTTTCAAATTTCAACATGCTAAATCTTAGAAGGTGACACATAAATTGTTAAATCTTGAAGAGACACATTTGTCAAATTTCAACATGCTAATTCTTAAAAGGTAACACACATAAGTTGCTAAATCCTAAAGAGACACACATTTTCAATATGTTAAATCTTGAAAAGGTAATATACATAAGTTTCTAGATTATGAGAAGACATGTAGTTCACATTCATAGTGATACAAGGAGGTGGATCTATGGGTATTCTAGAAGTTGCCAGAAGACACATTACAACTCCAAGCATAATTTATGGGTGAACTATCAAGTTTAGCTACTTGTTTGGCTCTCCCTCCCTTGGTGATTCAAGTTAAGGTGGGCATCTTACTAGGTGAGGTAATCACTTCCTCTTTTCTTTCTTATCACTTTCATGCTAGTAGAACTAGAGCATGAAGCTATGTTATTTATAGTGTTTCTATTTTCTTTCTTGTGTAATAATTTATTCTTTTATGATAGCTTTCTAAATATGATATTAGTATGAGAAATATTTCTTAGCAAGGTTTCTTGAGCTAGTTGATTTGGGTTTGATGCAGGAGCATCCAGAGGTATAAGGGCAATCCTGTGTCACCCAAAAAAAAATGTACTTAGACTTAGTTTCTATTTTATGTCTTTACATTTTTGGATACCCATTTGGCTCAAATAAAGGTTCCAACTCTCATAGTTCAACTATCAATGCATTTGAAAATCCCGAAAAAATAGGAGCATGCAATTTGACTATCATTTTGGTGACCTAGAAGGTGTGACTTGGCCAGATGAATGTAATCAAGGTTTAGAGCATTCCAGAAAAAGAATCAGGTCAAAAGGCCCCACAGTTTGAAAGTTATTGCAATTTTTCGGGTTTTGGAGACCCCCTAAGAATGCTTCAAAGTCAGGTTTGGGGCATTAAATGACCTTGAAAAGGGTCAAAAAATGGGGGGCGAGCAAAGCTGGTCCATAGGGCTATAGAGAGCTTCAAGAGCTTTCCAAAAATGTAAACGGTTCGTCAATCGGAGTTACAGTTCAAAAGTTATGCCTCCCAGAAGTTCGGCTACCGTTTCTGGATTCTTCTAGAATTGCACCGACTTCTAACATAGCTTCCGAAACCTTCTATTTTGTCGGTGGATGCCTACTAGCACTTTCTAGAATGTACTCCTAGTCCTTAACCCTCCGGGGTCTATTTAAGGAGATTTCTGGCATTGTAAAAGGCAGTTCGGATTGGAGCTTGAGAGGAGGTGCTAAAAGGAGAAATATTCTCCAGATATATGCTATTGTAAGCTCGCAGGGCATGTTTTGAGTTTATTTTCTCTGCACTGTTTGTACCAACTTATTTTCTTAGTTAATATAATTCCCCCTTTCTATTGTGTCTATTCTGGTTGTTGGGTTGTGTCCCCATCAAGTGGTATCAGAGCTGGTTTTCTTGAGTGTGTAGACAGAGCGCCGACTGTGAGGCAGTTTGCACCAGGACTGTGTGGTTGTGGGTTCGAGTTAGAAGATGCCTCCACGAAGAGAGCATGGTGGAAGGGCCAGAGCTTTTGATCCTGAGGAGGTTAGAGCCCTCCAGAGATAGGTACAAGCATTGCAAGAGGAGCTTCGTAGAGGAGCAAATATTGCCGCAGATGACAATAGTGAGAATGACAATGAAGAGGAAGTAATGGAAGTTGACGGGGAAGTTCTGAATCCTATAGAGGAAAGGCTTTTTAGGGCCATTTCTAGGTTTGGGAAAAGACCTACAATTGAACTGGGTATATTTTTGGGAAATTTGAAACCAGATGAGTTGATCGATTGGATCAATGAATTGGACGAATACTTTGAGTATGAGGATATAAGGAACCCAGATAGGGTTAAGTTTGCGAAGGCCAAACTAAAAGGCCATGCCAAAATCTGGTGGCAAGAGATTGAACTGGAAAGACTTAGAAGAGGAAAGGAGAAGATCACAAGGTGGGATCGCATGGTGGACAAATTGAAGAAGCAGTTCATTCCTGTGGACTACGAGCTTGATCTGTTTAAAAAGATGCATGGGTTAAAGCAAGTAGGAAGGTCAGTCCAAGAATATACAGAGGAGTTTTACCGACTCCTGATTAGAGCGGGGCATGCAGAGGAAAATAAGGAGAAGGTTGCTCATTATATTAGTGGGTTACGACCTAGCATCCAGGAGGAATTAAGTCTGGTAAGAATGACCAGCGTTGAAGAAGCATACCAGTTTGCCCTACGAGTTGAAGAGAAGCTGAGTAAAAGGTTTGAAGGAAGACAAAGAGGGCGTGGTCAAGGAGGAAGGGGAAGTGGTAGATCATCTGGAGGCCGCAATGAAACTCAAAAGAAAAATGAAGATGAGGGTACTAGCAGGAACCAGAGGAATGAGGGTTTCAACCGCTCCCGTGATCAAGATTTTGGAAATCAAAGAGGAAGAGGTAGAGGACATGGACAAGGAAGAGGAGGCTTCTGTGGTACCTATTTCCATTGCAATGAAGAAGGTCATCGTGCCTTTGAATGCCCTCAACGACAAAGAAGGACAGATAGGAGAGCTGAGGGCCAAGCTAGGATTGCTCATGTGGATGAGGATGCACAATCATCACATTCAAAGGATGCAGAAAGAGGAGAGACCTTGGTAAACGAAAGAGTCCTACTAAGTGGTGAAAATGAAATAGGACAACGGAGGAGTTTGTTCCGTACCAGATGCAAGTGTGAGGATAAATGTTGTGATGTGATCATTGATGGTGGTAGCACTGATAACTTGGTATCCGAAGAGATGGTCTCTAAGCTGAAGCTCAAGAGGGAGAAACATCCCCAGCCCTATCGGATTTCTTGGGTAAAAGATGATCATAAGGTCCTGGTAAGTGAACAATGTTTAGTAAAATTCAAAATTGGGAGTTACCATGATGAAGTTCTTTGTGATGTTATTTCGATGGATGTTTGCCATCTATTGTTGGGTAGACCATGGCAGTTTGATAGACATGCAATACATGATGGACATGCAAATACATACTCTCTGACAAAGGATGGAGTTCGCCACAAATTGAAGCCCATGAAAAAGGAAGGTGAAAAGGTATGTAGCAGTGCTAGGATTTGTCTTGTTGATGGAAGGAAGTTTTTAGATGGCATGAAACATCAACGTATGTGCTATGCTTTGATTCCTAAGAAAGATAAAGAAGGTAGTAGTGAAATACCATTTGAAGTTTCAAATTTACTAGGGGAATTTGGAGATATTATCTGTGATAATGTTCCAGATGGATTGCCACCAGTAAGGCAAATCAGTCATCAAATAGATCTGATTCCAGGAGCTAGTTTACCTAATAAGGCTGCTCACAGGATGACTCCTACTGAAATAGAGGAGCTAAATAGACAGGTTCAGGAGCTGTTGAGGAAGGGCTTGATTCGAGAGAGCCTGAGTCCATGTGCAGTACCTATAGTACTTGCACCAAAGAAGGATGGAGAGTGGAGGATGTGTACAGATTCTCGAGCTATAAATAGGATAACCATTAAGTACCGATTTCCTTTACCAAGGATGGATGATCTTATGGACTGCTTGAGTGGAGCTCAGTACTTCACAAAGATAGATCTGAAGAGTGGCTATCATCAGATACAGATTCGAGAGGGAGATGAGTGGAAAATAGCCTTCAAGACCAAGGAGGGTCTTTATGAGTGGTTATTCATGCCCTTTGGATTGACAAATGCCCCAAGCACCTTCATGCGGCTCATGAATGAGGTACTTAAGAAGTTCTTGGGAAAATTTGTTATTGTCTATTTGGATGATATTTTAATTTTCAGCAAGACTTTGGAAGAACATTTACTGCATATTCGTAGTGTCTTTGAAAGGCTAAGGGAAGAGAAATTGTTAATTCATCTAAAGAAGTGTGTCTTTGCAAAAAGGGAGTTAGTCTATTTGGGATTTGTTATATCACCTGAAGGTCTCAAAATGGATCCAGAGAAGGTAAAAGCCATCTTGGAATGGCCTACTCCAAGGTCTCCTACTGAGGTAAGATCATTTCATGGTCTGGTTAGTTTTTACAGAAAGTTTATTAAGAATTTCAGTGGCATATGTGCACCTCTAACTGATACAATAAGAGGGGATAAAAAAGAGTTCAAATGGACTACAATAGCTGCGAGAAGTTTTGAATTGCTGAAGAAGAAGGTGACTGAACAGCCTGTGTTGGCACTTCCAGATTTTAGAAAAGTATTCCAGGTGGATTGTGATGCTAGTGGTAGCGCTATTGGGGCTGTATTAAGCCAAGAAGGTAAGCTATTGCATATTTTAGTGAAAAATTGAATGATGCAAAGAAGAAGTATTCTGTTTATGATCAAGAGTTCTATGCAATAGTTCAGGCCTTAAAGAAATGGAGGCATTATTTATTGCCAAAGGAATTTGTTTTGTATACTGATCATCAGGCATTATAGTACCTAAATAGCCAAGGTAAATTGAATCAGAGGCATATGAAGTGGGTAGAATTCTTGCAGAGTTATACATTTGTGTTAAAGCATAGAAGTGGAAAATCTAACAGGGTTACAGATGCATTAAGTAGGAGACAGTTGTTGCTTACAACAATGCAAGTTGAAGTAGTTGGGTTTGATGAACTCAAGAATTTGTACCCCGAGGATCCTGATTTTGTTGAAGCATGGAAAGCTTGTAAAGAACCTGTTGCTATAGATAGAACCAAGTGGTTAGATTATCTAACTCAGGATGGCATGTTGTTCAAAGGTAGTCAATTGTGCATTCCAAGGAGTTCCATGAGGGAAAATCTAATTAAGGAGAAGCACAGTGGAGGGATGGCAGGACATTTTGGTCGGGATAAGACCATTGCCATTCTTAGAGAACATTATTTTTGGCCTCAAATTACACAAGATGTGAAGAAGTTTGTACAGAGTTGCCAGGTTTGTCAAGTGGCCAAGTGGTTTAGTCAAAATACTAGCCTATATTAGCCATTGCCTGTTCCATCAAGGCCATGGGAGGACATAAGTATGGATTTTGTTCTTGGATTGCCAAGGACACAAAGGGGTAATGACTCAGTATTCGTGGTGGTTGATAGGTTCTCCAAAATGGCACATTTCATTTCATGCCACAAAACTCATGATGCTGTCCATATTGCAGACTTGTTTTTCAAAGAGGTGGTAAGACTACATGGTCTTCCAAGGAGTATAGTTTCTGACCGAGATACTAAATTTGTGGGGTATTTCTGGAGGACATTGCGGAAGAAGTTGAGAACAGACTTGAAATTCAGTTCCACGCATCACCCACAGACTGATGGCCAAACGGAAGTGGTAAATAGAAGTCTGGGCAATTTGCTGAGATGTTTAGTTGGAGATAAGCCCAAGGGATGGGATTTGATTCTACCACAGGCAGAGTTCGCTTATAATAACTCTGTAAATAGGAGTACTGGAAAATCACCATTTCAAATTGTATATGGGAATAGCCCAAGGACTGCACCAGAATTGAGGAAGATAAAACAAGGGGAGAGAACAAGTGCTGAAGCTGAGGAATTTGCTGATCACATCAAGCGTCTACATGAGGAGGTTCAAGCACACATTATCAAGATGAATCAAGAGTATAAAGCTAGGGCTGATGCAAGGAGAAAACATAAGGAATTCCAAGTAGGGGATCTTGTCATGGTGCACTTACGAAAAGAAAGATTTCCAGTTGGTACTTACAACAAACTGAAAATGAAGAAATTTGGCCCCTGCAAAATTTTGAAGAAACATAACTCAGGAAATGCATATGAGGTGGAGCTGCCAGATGGTATTCACATTTCTCCCATTTTCAACATTGCAGATTTAATAGAGTATCATGATGATGGTGCAGATGAGGAGCTGGTTTTAGAGCCGTGTCCAATTCCTGCTTCTAAGAAGGAGGAGATAGAAGACATTCTAGATCATCGTGTGGGTAGGAGTACCAGAAACAGGTAGTATGAAGAGTATTTGGTCAAATGGAAAGGACGATCGATCGAAGACTCAACTTGGATTTCAGCAGCCAAGGTTTCCCATTTGGGATTTCCTCTACCATCCATAAAGTGACAGGGTCACTTTTCAATCTACCCTGGGTGTCTGATGCAGGAGCATCCAGAGGTATAAGGGCAATCCTGTGTCACACAAAAAAAAATGTACTTAGACTTAGTTTCTATTTTATGTCTTTACATTTTTGGATACCCATTTGGCTCAAATAAAGGTTCCAACTCTCATAGTTCAACTATCAATGCATTTGAAAATCCTGAAAAAATAGGAGCATGCAATTTGACCATCATTTTGGTGACCTAGAAGGTGTGACTTGGCCAGATAAATGTAATCGAGGTTTAGAGCATTCCAGAAAAAGAATCAGGTCAAAAGGCCCCACGGTTTGAAAGTTATTGCAATTTTTTGGGTTTTGGAGACCCCCTAAGAATGCTTCAAAGTCAGGTTTGGGGCATTAAATGACCTCAAAAAGGGTCGAAAAATGGGTGACGAGCGAAGCTGGTCCATAGGGCTATAGAGCGCTTCGAGAGCTTTCCAAAAATGTAAACGGTTCGTCAATCAGAGTTACGGTTCAAAAGTTATGCCTCCCAGAAGTTCGGCTACCGTTTCTAGATTCTTCTAGAATTGCACCGACTTCTAACACAGCTTTCAGAACCTTCTATTTTGTCGGTGGATGCCTACTAGCACTTTCTAGAATGTACTCCTAGTCCTTAACCCTCCGGGGTCTATTTAAGGAGATTTCTGGCATTGTAAAAGGCAGTTCAGATTGGAGCTTGAGAGGAGGTGCTAAAAGGAGAAATATTCTCCAGATATATGCTATTGTAAGCCCGCAGGGCATGTTTTGAGTTTATTTTCTTTGCACTATTTGTGTCTATTCTGGTTGTTGGGTTGTGTCCCCATCAGGGTTTTTTTAGTACTAACCTTTCTTTTGTGTTGTTTTAGTTTTCTTTTTGTTTTCACACCCTTGTTTGTGTATGTTGAGTTAGAATTCTTAACCTAGGGGCTTGTGTCCTTAGTTAAGTGGTATTTTATCTCATTGTGAATCCACTTGGATCTATTCTATCTTCTACATTACCAAGAGTTTGCATTAAATCTATACTCTTGCTAAAGCGGGGACTTAATGTATCATCTTAAAATGGAAGCACCTCCATGTTAAGAGCATTTAGCCCTCTTGGTAAGTGGCCTAGGGTCATGTCAAGCAACTTGATTGGGTATTTGTATTGATCTAGTTGTTTCATCCCTATTTTCCTTCTCTTCCCCTATTTCTATCATCTTTCTAACAACCCTCTCCAACAAAATGATGTCTTTAACCTTTTGCATCAATGACAACCCGATGGGTTTAGGTCAACCTCAACCTTGACCTAGGTAAAGGATGACCTCAACTCTAACCTAGGGAAAAGTCAACCTCAATCCTGACCCTACATCCAAATTTCAAGTTTTTGAGGTTTAACGATATTGGCCTTTAGAAAGTTTTATTTTCCCACTTCCAGGTCTGTTGTTTGAGATTTTGGAATGGTAAACTCTTAAATTGCATTTAATCATGGTCCAATTTTAGGGGTTAAGCTTAATTTGAATTTTATTCTCCAATGTCGGCCTCTCTAGAAGTTTGTGCCCTAGATCACTATACAAAGAAGCCTTCTGCTCCCATTTTCTCTAATGAAAGATAACATGATAAAAGGAATGCATATTATGGTATTGGACAATCCATTATCTCTACAATTAAGAAAGAATTCCATCAAGAATTTTGAAGTAAGTATCAAAGCTATTGTCACCATTCAAGCTCTCTATTGATCATCAAGAATTAAAGCATTCAAGCCTTTGAAGGGATTTGGTTCAAACTGTACATGCTAAAAGAATGTGTATTCATGAAACTTTAATATAGAAAAGAAAATGGACTGGTGACAAACTATACTAGACCCAAGACATTGTCATTAGAGTATGATCTCTACAAGTGTCTCATGTCTCCGTAACTACAACCACTAAAATAGCTCTTAGACCAGCCTTTTAGTGATAGTTCTAGAATGGGATATTGCTAAAAATGTAGATCTATGATGAAAAATGCAAGGTCTATGACTATAATGTGGATTATATGGGAAATGCAACTCCTAGAAATGCTCTTGAAATGATCATGCTATGAACTAAAAGTGCAATAAATGAAGCTAAATGATACAAAGTGATGCTAAATGACATAAAATGATGCTGACAATGCTATGAAATCACTATAATGAAAATGCTAAAACAATGAGTCTAAATATGCCTATACTGTAGATGCATAAAAACTTGGGTCCCTTGTCTCTTAGATTTCCCTCCTATTTATAGGATTTCAAAAGGGGTTGGGGTAATCACCAAGATTTTCACTTTTGACTAGGGGTGAAAGTGAAACTCAAAATATCTCATCAAAAGCCAAGAGGAAGAGTCCAACAGACTTGGTTTTGGGGATAATATGAGGATTTTCCAAATTCTTTTAAATGGTAAAAGGGAGATTTTCATCTTGTGAGGACAAAGTGATTTTATTGATTTACTAAATGATTTATTCTCAAAACTTTGTCCTTTTCTTCCTCCCTTTTTGCATTTTAGTTTATGAATTTGAATTGTTTTCTTTCTCTTTTTAAAGCTGATTTTGGTCTTGTTGATTTGATAGGTGATTAATGATTTGATGTGATTTTTGATTTAAAAGTTTATTGTGTTTCTTTTGATTTTCTCTTTAATTTGATCCTGATTGATTAGGATTGCCTGATTTAAGTCTTTGCCAAACTTTGGGTGTCTACAAATGCCCTTCTTTGAGCTAATATGTGAAGCATATTAGTTCAAAGACTATCTTGACTTTTTGATTTTAGGTCAAATTTTGGTGACTGGTTGTCTATTTGATGATATTCTATCCTTTCATCATTGTCATGGTCTTTGTTTGTTGATGGCTTATTGTCTGATCATTGATGATTTGATGTTTGATCATTGATGATGTTTTGATTGTCATTGATTTGATGGTTGGATTGCAATGTTAATTTGATGATTTGATTGCAATGGTTTTGTTTGGATACCTTAGTTTTGATGTTTGCAAATTTTTGGCTAGGGTAGATCATTTTGATGTTTTAGAAATTTTTAATACCCCAGACTAGATGTCCCAATTTGATATACTACCCCCTTGAAAATAAAATTGGACAAAAGTAAGAAAATGTGAAAGTGGAGTATGTACCAATTTTATTTCTAACATGGTAGGAGATTCACAGGAAGCTTGTATATAATACCCAAGTTAGCTTTGGTGATCAAAAAGGTGCAAAAAAGGGGGTAAATAATTTGAAAAGTTGATATAAATGCCACTTTGAGGGGTTAAATAGGTCAAAAAGACCTTTTACCCTTGTCATTTTCACTTTTGGCTTTTGCATTTGGTGATTTAGAGCTCTGATCTAACAAAGATGGTGGTGCCATTACATGAGCATAGATTTAAGAAGGGCCATTAGTATGAGCATCTGGTAGATTATGGTGCCCTGGTATGTCTTCAAGATCCAATTTGTTTGATATTTAGCTTCGTAGGGTAGATGTGTTAATAATAGAGATTTAGCACATTTGAAGTTTCTTTTAGTACATTTGTATTGTTGTAGCACATAGGTGTAGTGTTTTAGCACGTGTAGAGAGTTTTAGCACATTTGGTAGGCAATAGCACATCTAAGAAATATAATAGTGCATTTGGAAAAAACAATACATTCGAATAATGTAATAGCACAAATGTAAAATGTTCTAGCGCATTTAAAATAATAGTGCATATCTACCATAAAACAATGCTTTTGAGCTTTTTTATAGCACATTCAAAGAAAATAGCACATTTGAGAGATATTTTAGTGCACTTGGAGAATTTTGTAGCACATTTACATAGAATAGCACATCTGCATGATGTAATAGCGCATGTGAGATGGAATAGCACACATAAGCTATATAATGGCACTTTTGCATGGTAGAGTAGGGCAATTATATTCTGTGACTCATTTGACAGGGTATAGATGATTGGTCGAGCATAAGATAACACCAAATTTTAGGGTCTAGGTGTGGTCAACTAGAGATGGGCATAACAAGTAAACATCAGAAATCAATTACTCATGCAGTGTTGTGTGTAGGGTCAATTGGATGATAGATAGGTGATGTCCCAACTCAAGATATAGAGTAGGGAAGTCGAGTTAGTCCAACCCAGGATAGAGAAAGACAAGCAATAGGTCCAAGATATAACTGATAGCTAGATGGCTAGATTTAATTAAGAGATTTATTTTTGATGATCACTTTGTGGCAAAAATTGATGCATTGTGTTTTCTTGATGAATAACAAGTGCGTGGGTGAAAGCTCATGGTACAAGGACTTTATTTGTGGCCCTTAGAGTTAGTGCGTCAATTGTCTGATGTAGATAGGTAGGTGATTGATAGGTGTGGCTTCACATATTTATTGCTAATGCCCCAATTCTGAGTGAACAGGGGATTATTGACAACTATGGCCAAGCGATGGCACTTGGACCACAATACATTCCATTTGCCAATGGGGGAGATGATAGTGACTTCTGAGGATGTGTATAGGATTCTTTGAATCCTAAATATAGGGGATTTGGTGCATTATGATCAGACTTCTTGTGGGGCTACATTCTAATACTTTTTTGGAGATTATAGTATTGATGATGACAGTGTGTCCTAGTTTTAGATGTTGTAGTATGATGCATTACTAGCAGTATTGGAAGGATTGATAGGTGGATTTCTATTGCCAGATCATTGAGGGTGATGGTGTCTAGTTGGATGGGGCCAATTGATTTTGGAGATGATTGATGAGCCACAGAGATTCGCATGGGGTAGCTATATGTTGGCTCATTTGTATCATGATTTACACTAGGTTTTATATTTGGGGGCCTTTTAAAAAATAGGTATGGACATGGAAGCATCTACCCATTACATGTCTAGTGTGTGTATGCCAGGGACCACAGAGAATACCTTATATGTATACTTATTTAGGTCCTATTATGCAGCTCCATTTGGGCAAGATAGAGTATTGGTGCTAGATACTGGATGATATATATGAGGTCATATGGAGACTTTACAGAGCCATGGGGAGAGGATGATGGTGAGATTGTATATTTCTTTAGTTCAAATTTTTTTCTTGGCTAGATTCCTTCTATACTAGAGAGATTTTGCTTCAGGTGAGTGGTGAGGTAGTTTGGTCGGTGGCAAGGCATGCCATAGGGGACTGCGCATTATGCCTAGGTTCAGTCAGAGAGACTAGTGTGGGGCCCAAGTTTGGAGTATGAGGCTTGTCTAGAGCCTATTTTATAGATGATAGATACATTATAGCCTTGGGCATTTGAGATGGTGTAGCAGGTGCATGGATGGAGGGAGATTATGCATTGTGGTTTTGAGATCATCCCTTCCTAAGATACATAGATCCAACCAAGTTGATGCCTAGTATTGATGAGCTATCGAGTGGGGGAGAGGATGATGATTATGAGGATGGTCCAGGGAGAGGCAGAGGGAGGTGATGAGCCAAGGTTAGAGTGGGCAGAGTATGGGGGAGATGAGGTCGAGTAGCTATGGTGTTACCATAGAGGGGAGTAGCACAAGGCCTAGTGCAAGGACCAGTGAGTGGAGGGAGAGTCAAAGGCATCTACATCTAAGCTGGTGCACAAGTGAGATGAGGGATGGTTAGATAGTGTGATGGAATAGAGCAAAGGAGGGTGAGGTTTCTAGAGGATTTATATTTTGTCTTTCGATAGAGACCACAAGTGGACAGGCCTATCAGAGATCTACCAAGTGTATAGCCATAAGTACCACCAAAGCCATAGCCACTAGAGAGGTCCAAGGGATTGACTGATTTAAAGACTCGGATGAGTGCCATAAATTCTTAGATGGGGGAGGTGTCAAGTACCTTGTAGACACTCATAGGAGTGATTACACTAGGACCACCACCACTACCATCGCCACCACTGCCACTAAGGATAGATGGGGCATCGTTGAGTCAGATAGTTGTGGTTGTACCCGGTGCACCATTGATGTAGGTGATAGAGTATGCATGATGAGAGGATAGAAGTGCCCCTAGTGAGTAGGGATCATCAGATCAAGTACCCTCATAGGGATGAGTTTATATGATTGTATGATGGCCTCATTCTTCATTGTGTATGATTATTCTTGTGATGTTTACTAGAAATTTATGGTAATGTACTAATTTGATACTCAGTTGATGTACTTGCATGTTATATATGATCATGTGATTTTCATGTTGATGTATGTTATCTGGTGTTTATGTGATTGTATCCTTTTGTAGGACTATCTAATTGTCATTTGGCTTTATGAGATATCCGAGCTTCATTGATGTTTTAGATGTGTGTACTTATTATGTCATGGACATACATTGTCATGTGATTGTTTGATGTGATGATTATGTTGATAGTGGATGCAGATGTATATGTGTGTGTGTGTGTGTGTGTGTGTGTGTGTGTGTGTGTGTGTGTGTGTGAATAATTAATGTAGATCAATCATGATTTAGAGTAGATGGTAGGTTACTGATAATGTAATGAAAATGTGATGTGGTAACATGAATGTAATAAAATGAAATGAAATATGAAATGAAATGAAATGAGATGAGATGAGATAACATGACATGTAATGTAATGCAATGAACTGAATAGTGGCATGAGATGCAATGAAATTAAATAAAATGTGATATAATGAAATATAACATGAGGTAATGAAAATGATTGGTGATGCAATATAATGCAATGAAAGGAGTAATGATAATGAAATGAAATGATTAATGAAAAGTGCAATGAAATGAGTGACAAACTAAACTGCGCAATGAAAATGCAACGAAATGGGTAATAAACATGCAATGAAATGAGTAATGAAATGGAATGTAATAGACAATGAGATGAAATGAAATGAAATGAAATGAGGTGAATTGAAATGTGATATGTAACAAAATGAACTAAAATGAGTAATGAAGTGAGATGAAATGTAAGATGTCATGAAATGAACTGAGATGAAAATGGAAGGAATGACGTAATGAAATGAGATGAGCATGAACTCAAATAAGATGGGTAATGAAATGGGAGGGAATATGAAATGAAATGAAATGAAAAATGAAATGAAAATGAAATGGATCATGTAATGAAATGAAATAAAAATGAAAATGAAAATGAAAATGCAATGGGGTATATAATGAAATGCAATGAGTAATGAAATATGAAATGAAATGATATGAAATATGAAATGAAAATGAAAGGAAGTTGATTATGGAAATGAAATGATATGGAGGAGTGGAGGAGAAGAAATGGCATGAAATGAAATGATGAGAAATATGTTATGAAATGCAATGAAATGAAAATAAAATGGAATCTAAAATGAAATTGTTTGAGATTCAAAGGCTTTGAGTTGGTATGTCAATATTTGTGATTCAAAAGCCACTAAATGAACGGATGAAATAGTGAAATGAAAGAGATGGAGAATGAGAAAAGGTGATGCAATGAATCAGATGAAAATGGAAGGTGGTTAAATGATATTGTTTGAGATTCCAAAGCCATGCAAGGTAGTGAATGAGTTGGTGCAATCTAATGGTGAATTGATGACATATAGTGCTGGTGTGGATGAGGTGAAGAAAAGAATTCTGTGAGTGCTCATAAGCTTGTTGATGGTGTTGCGCATGTTTTTAATAACCAATCATGAAATTTTTGAGTGATGTTGATGAATTGTAACCTTATTGTGTACCAACCATTTGTTTCGCAAGAAACCCAAGATGAAAAAAATGCAAACTAGATGAATGCAACTAACTATGACTTTTTGAAAGAGAGGCAAACTAATTTTCATCATAGAGCATGTGATAAAAGTGACTGAGTACAACCACCACTAGCTTAGCTATAGTGATATGAATACTTTGTCATATCGAGAAGTACCAACAAAGAGGAACAATGTACAAGAAAACATGATAATCACTAAGAAACAAAAGCTAGGGCCATAGAATAATAAAAATACGCAAGCCAACTAGTCACATGTCAAATAAAAGACCTCACCTAGAGTATCACACAAAATCAGTCAAGGTACGCATGGTATTCCATTCGAGATGCGACTCTTATAAGTGGAGACCAGTAATGTGCGAAGCCAAAGGATCATAGGAATTGGGTAGTGAAAAACCAACAAAATATCATGACTTTATCCCAGTACCTCTAGTCAAACACATCATCGAGATACTAAAAGTGCATGATAGCATAAAAATCCATTATGTGTGAACTGGGCATGCTTCTAGTTGTGTGCAATAGCATTAAGTTATTTTGTTTGTTTTGTTTTAGGTTTTCCAAGGAGTAATTTGTTGTATCAGGTGGATGAGAAGGCATGGGACATGTCCACAGTGATCTAGCAACAAAATCTAGTGAGAAGTATGCATCAAAAGAAATTTGGGTGATGGAATGTCAGAGCTGAAGGAAAAATGTACTAGGTACCAATGTGGCAGGGTGCAGAGAGTGGATATAAGGAAGACTATTGCTGAACAAGGCTTAGGTGAATGATGGCTATAAGGAAGTTGATAGATTGATAATGAATCAAGGTAAAGTGAAGAGTAGAAAGTGATTATTGGAGATAGCAAGAAGTTGTGGGAATCATGCAAGTGAAAGTATGTCGGGCTCATCAGATCAGTCACAACAAGAGGGTGACGCTAATTTGGGAAGGTGGAGGAGGCAAGGGCAGAGAGTGAAATGTGTTAGGTGATCTTTGAAGGAGTGGGTGGATAAACATGAACTCCAAGTGTTACTTTTGGGTTTAGGTGAGACAAGCCAGCCAAGACAAAGGTCAATGCAACTCGAAGGGGTGGGAATGGAAGTGGAAGAAATGCTCTTATCATCTTTAATGATGTTATCTAGGACTGCAACATAGAAAGCACTATAGGAGGCAGAAGATGATGGGCCAAAGATGTAGGTGGAGGATAGTCCTTTTGAAAAGATGAAGAGTATGTTAGGTGCAGAGGAGGAAGTAGAGGAAATAAAGTCTCCTAAAAAGTTTTTGGGAGAAACTGCAAAGGATGTGGGAGGTGTTAGTTGTGGTGAAGTACTAAGTGAAATGCAATAGTGGATTAGTCTCAAGTTACTGGCACAAGGTTCAACAGAAGGGGTATCGAGCATTATGAATGTGGGGGAGTTGTAGCTAGAGGTGGGTTATAGTGATCAAGCATTATGGGACATGGAAGGATTACAAAAACTATTGGCAATAGAGAGAGTGTGAGTGGAGAATGCAGAATAGGAGGTCGCATTCAGGGTAAACTTTAAGAATATTGGCGAATATTTCATTATTTTGAAAAAATAAAATTAGTTATATTGGCGAAACTCTCAATTTTTTATTCTAAATATGATTAATTTTGGTGATTATTTTTGAATCATAATTTTTGTTGAATAAAATATTGAAGAATCTCAATAATAATAGAAAGTTCATTAATCACCATGGAATATTACAAATCAAAATTGAACATTTTTTTACATTGTGGAATGTTATGAGAATCGTTACATATACTTTTAGTCAATAGTGAATAATGAATATTGGTGATATATCCCTAAATTAACTAATAATTATGATAATTATTGGTCAGTTCAATTTAATTTCTCCAATAATATATTATATTTAGTTTACTCAAATCTATTCATGTAATGAATATTGTGGCAAATATTTGAGTTTAAATTTTTCAATAAAATAAATTATTGATCGATTTTAAATATTCTAGAATTGAACTTTATAAAACTATGGCGATTTAGTTTGTATCAAATCTTAAATTATTAGCCAAAATACTAGCCAAAAAAATCTAAAATTAGCCAATTTATGAATATTAGGCACTAAATTATACCCTAGTTACATTTTTGCTAGGATTGATAGAGAAGGCTCAAGAGGATGGAGCACAAATAGAGGCAAAGCGACTGTAGGCAATGATAGAAGCAGAGTGGGTGTGGGTGCAATCACTAGAGATGGAGTTGTGTGTCGAAAATGCATGAGTGGAGGGAAGCGATGCAAGAATGTGGGCTAAACAATCAAAGTCCTAGTGGTTGCAAGAATCAATGTAGATGGCACAGGTAGGTTTGGAGAGTGTGCAAAATGAGCTAATGTTATTGTAGTCCTAGTCAGAGTCATTTAGGGAAGCAATTGTGAAGGCAAACACCTTAGCGTTGAAGTTGTAGGAGTGGTTAGCATTAAGTGAGGGGAAGGTGAGGCAACTACAATAGCATTTGGGTGAGGCAAAAGTGGACATGGAGCATTTGCGAAAGATGACTGATCAAATGCAATAGGAGTGAGATGTGGCCCAATGCGTGATCACTACACAGGGGGTAAGAAAGTTGGTGGAGAATGTGTTTGTGGAAATGCACCAGATGGCCAAGGTACACTAGGAAGCTGCTTATTGGATGGGATGTTACTATCAGGCATTCCCACATGAGGATCATCAAGAGACGCAATTTATAGATAAAGAATTTATAGCTCTATTAAACGTGCAAATATGTGGCAAAAGGTTTCATATTCCTATGGAGGTGGTATGGACACATCAAGGGTTGAAATTGGGAGCCTCTTCATCTGGAGCTTGGCTAGAAGAGACACCATTGATCGAACACCCTATTATGCCACCTCCCTTGGGAGGCCAAAATTAATGATCCCCTAGGCATTATCAAAATGTAACGTAGATAATGTTGTCATAGGTGAATAAAAAGTTGGTGTTTGCTGTTGTGGCAACTGATGTTGATTGTAATGCATTTTCATGTGTATTTTTGGTATTTTTAAAATATATTTGGATGTTATTGTGATTTTCTCAAATATTTAAATGTTTTTCTAATTTGTTTGGCAAATATTTGGTTGTTTTTGTATTTTTTGGATAAATGTTGGAATGGTTTAACTCTCATAAGAGGGGGAACAATACCATCTGTAGAGTGAGGATAACTGTGACAAGTTTAGAAAGCATGTCCATGTGCATAGGAAGAAGTAGTATAGACAATAAGAATGCCAACAAGAGGATGTTTCTCTAGGGGCATGATGAGACAGGCATTCTTGAGGCCTATGAAAAGGCATATGGGGTCCAAAAGAAAACACATGGGTCTCAAGTATGCAAAATAGAGCCTTGAAAAGATAGTTTTAAACTGAGAAAGGCATGTTGTGGTCCCAAAAGACATTGAGGGTCTTAAAAAATGATGAAACGGGGCTTATAAAAATATGTTTGGCCTGAAAAGGCATCTGAGGGGCCTAAAAAAGGTGCTTTGGGCCTAAAAAGGTGCTAGAGGGGTCCAAAAGGATGCTTGGGCCTTGAAAAAGGTCCTAGAGGGGCCCAAAAAAAGGTACTTGAGGGGTCCAAAAAAGGATGCTTGGGACTGAAAAAGGTGCTAGAGGGGCCTAAAAAGGCACTGGAGGGCTCCAAAAAGGGATGCTTGGGCATTGAAAAAGGTGATAGAGGGGCCTAAAAAGGCACTGGAGGGGTCTTAAAAAGGATGCTTAGGCCTTGAAAAGGCACTAGAGAGGCCTAAAAAGAGGTGCTTTGGGCCTAAAAAGGTGTTGTAGTGGTCCAAAAGGGATGCATGGGCCTTGAAAAGTCACTAAAGGGGAAGGCCAAGCTCACACACTTATGCCTACTTATTATGTGTCTTTGGTTGAGCCACGATGAAAGAGGCCGGTAGATATCTAGGCCTTCAAGATAGCATTGACATATTTGTTGAAGGAGGCTAGACTAATTGTGGCCCCTATAACTTAAATAAGACTCAAAATCCTTCTTGATTTACATTAATAAGGGCCACATGGAAGGAAGACGATGGTCAGCTTCGTGACATCTCTTCTACTATCCAACTTGTGCTGGATTTTCCTAAGCCCAAAATTATGTTTTAGGACATTACCATGCTTCTTCTTAATATTAATAGGGTGTGTTGGGAGCTAATGTCTTATTGTATAGCTAGATTGAGGAATTGAGAGGAATTTTGGGGTGTTGTTGACAGGAATTGCCCCCATTTTGAATGCATCAGGCTAGTTGTGAATTATTATTTTTAGATGATTTTTGAAATTTTTATTTTTTTGGACATTTTGGATAATTTCTCAATTTTTTTGACATTTTTGGACAAATTTTGATTTTTTTTGACATTTTTGGACAAATTTTGATTTTTTTTTGACATTTTTGGACAATTTTTTACTCTATCTTTTTGGGGTTTTTGGATGATTTTTGGGGTTGTGGGGGTGAAACAGAGGATGTGAGCGAGATTTGGTGGAATTCAGGGGTGACCAGGACCATGTGAGGTACCTAAAGAGGCAATGAAGGAGTTTATGAGGCCGAATGGGTTGACTGAGGGCTACGACACGTATGGGAGATCATTGGGCAAGTTGAATGGTGAAGATGTGGATTGGTGTTCCTACAATTCATATCTGGGGTATCTCAATACATAATCATACTCTCTATGTTGCTAAATTTGTGGTGCTCCCCATTGTCGCTGTCATACTAGTTATTTCCACTACTTTGTACATTCACTCAAGGAAAAGGGCTTTGATTCACTCTTGTTATTGTTATTATTATATCTGTTATGAGCTCTATTTCCCTTTCCTTACTATTGCCACCATACTAATTATTTTTGCTGCTATTAATCCACTCTTGATGCCAAAAGATCTTAGAATTGTAACCCACAAATATTTCTCAAGAGGGGTATGTGTGAAGTTAATTCTAGATTGAATACCAGCCTGATAAACTATGCTAACTTCTCAACCCCAGATAAACAAATAATTTTCTACCAAATACCTCCAAATAATTCAACTATATATGCTAGCCCTTTCTCTTATTCCCATCTTCTATTAATTTCAATGGGAAGCCACAAAGAACCAAAATTTGTCTTAGAGACAGTAGATCAACCACACAACTATAGCCCTTTTTCAGCATTGAAGGCCTTGTGCTATTTAAGGAAGTCTAAAAGTGCTATCTCTCGCCTCTTTTCAAAGAAAAAGTGGCATTCTCACTTCTTTTGTACCAATATATATATATATATATATATATATATATATATATATTGGCATTTTTTATGTTTTTTTATTTTTTTTGGTATTTGTGATGTTTTTCTCAAAGCTTTTAGACATAAAACAGTTTGAGATGGATGTTGTTGATTGGTTCTACTAATTCTATACAATCACAATTTGAAAAGTGGTAGGTACCACTCCCAAAGGATTCTATGATAAGGTAAGGACCAATCCAATTGGCCTCTCATTTCCCTTTATTTTCTCTTGCTACTTGGTTCTTGGGGTTTTCTCTAAGCACCAGGTCACCAGACTAAAAAACATAAGGTTTGACCATTTTGTTATAATGCCTTGATAATCTATTCTGATACATTTTGAGTGTTGGAAATGATTGAAAAGATCATGAGGAAGATTGTTGGAAATGATCATATATAAAAAGTAATGGAACTTTTAAAGAATTTTCTCAATCATTGTTTTGTCATTGATGTCAAACTTGCTACTTGCAGGAATGACAATTGCTTTAGTGATCCAAATACTATCAAATGGTTGATTGACAGGGAGGAAGCAATCAATAAGATGTAACTAGAACACCTAGAGAGAGGTTGATGTTATGATGTTGTAAAGAAGTACAAGGATCAACTAAGCCATTGATGAAAATGTATATTGATGACATACTCTAAGACATAGAAAATGGGCACACTAAAACATATCAAAGATGCAAGGTTTTAGCTAAGTCATTTGTAAAGCCTAACTAAGTTCATTAGAGAGAGAGAGAGAGAGCCGAGTAAGCTAGTAATTTTCGAAGAGATTCCTAGTTGAAGCCGAGCAAGTTCAACTTCAGTAAGTGCTGAGTGAACTTCAGATGCCGAGCAGATACAAGTGCCGAGTAGAAATAAGTGCCGAGCAGAAACAAGTGCCAAGAAAATACAAGTGCTGAGCAAATACAAGTGTCGAGTAACACAGAGATGTCAAGCATCAGTAAACCAATAGTGCCAAGTTGCTGCATTATTTCAAAGACTAAAGATTCATCAGATCTGAGCTAACAAGGTTGTTATCTTGAATTCTATGAATTAAATAGAAGATAAGAGTGATGAGCTGGTGGTACAGAACACCATGTAGAACATTTTTGGAGAATACAACTAGACTCTAGACAAAGTTTCTAGATAAGAGCAAGATATGGGGTAGATACATTGTATCCTACCTAATCCATTTAAAACCCTGAAGTTGGAGATGGAGAATCGAGCAACAAAGGCAATCCAGATTTCTATTTAAGGAATAACAAGGTCATGAAGCAAAGAGAGAGGAGAGGTCAAGCATGAAAGTATAAAGTGCTAAAGGAGGTGATAAGGAGTAAGAAAGCATAGTTACCTTGCTTCAATAGATGACCACAGATTTGATTGCATTGATATGATGAGTAAGAAGACTCAAGGAGATGAAGCTTGAGATGACAAGCTGTTAGAGCTGAAGTGATTAAAGCCAAGCAAAGGATTGAGCTGAAGTGTGATCTGAAATCTGCAAGATATGTTGTAAGTTGTATCAGATCAAAAAGCCATTATTGTTACTTTGTAGCAATTGTAACAGTAATTTTAAATCCTGTGGAATTAGGTTGGTTTAATATCCATGTTGTAAATCCTTTAACAGAGTGACATTCCAAGTGAATGTTCTAAAGTTCTTTGATCAGGCCCATTCCTAACAGTATGGTGAAATCCTCTAACAAGGTCACATTTAACAGTGTGTTGTAAGCCTTTAACATGGCAAGCTTTTAATAGGGTGTCACTTTAGAAGAGTCAAAATCAAGTAGCATGTTACTGGTATTTTTTTTCAAATTGGGTTTCCATGTAAATCATTGTGTCATGTGTTGATCTTGCATGTTTTATCCCTACATATTGATTTATTGTATTTTGCTAGGATGATTGATGAAAAGTTTATGAATTCACTATAATTTGAGAAAAAGTATTATTAGGGCATTTAGACGTTGAATAACTGATTCACCACCCCCCCCCCCCCTAGTTATTCTAAAGAATTCTAAAAATTGGTATCAGAGCCAAACTGCTGATTTAGTTTAAAGAGACTAGAAGCAGAAAAGATTAGAATGCCTAAGAGAGAAGTCCCCAAGCTTAACAAAGACAACTTTGTTGCATGGAAAATTTTGATGAAGCTACATCTTGGATCCATAGGAGATTATGCCCAAAATTCAATTTTTATTGAACATGTTGATCCAACTGGTACTCTTACTATAGAAGATTTGAAAAACAAATAGGAACACAATCAAACAATGTTGGAGATTGCTTTTGCACTCAACTATGCTGAATTTGATGATATCAAAGGATGTGACACTGCATTCAAAATGTGGAAAGCCCTATTAGACATCTATGGAGGAGATCAAAATTTCCAAAGAGAAAAAAGAGAAAGCCTCAGAGGAAAGTTTGATGATAGGAAAATGGAGAAAAGTGAGAATGATGCTCAGTATGGCACAAGAATAAAGGAAGTGGTAAGTGTAATAAGATGTTTGAGTGGTCAATTGGATGAGGATACTGTTAATAGTAAGTTCTTAAGAACCTTGATCCCTATCTATGTTATTAGAGTATCAGTAATACAAGAACTAAGATGTGTACCAGGAAACAATCTAAGTTTTGAGGGAATAGTGGGTAGACTGACTGCATTTGAGTTATCTAACTTTGATAACTACAGACCTGAGAATGTTGAATCTACTTTCAAGGCCAAGCTATCACTAAAAGAAGCTGAACATGTAAAATCAAAGAAAGGAAGGAAATGAAATATGTATCCAGTGACATTAGCACTGATGAGGAAGATGTGGAACAATTGGAAGCATTGCTAGCTAAAAGATTTCACAAAGGCAAAGGAAAATTCAAAGGTAAGATGCCTATCATTTGTTTCAATTGCAATGAAGTAAGACATATTGCTGCAAGGTGTACACAAAAAAGGGATTATAAGGAAGGAAACAAATACAAATATAGAAGAGAAGATGACAAGAAAGATTACAAAGACAAAGGCAAGAAGTGTTATATTTCTGAAGAGAATTTTGATGATAATGATGATGAAGTTGTTTATGTAGCCATGAAGGATCAGTCTGATGAAGAAGAATCTACAACACTGGTAACATGTATGAACAAAAAGGACAGATGAATCATAGATAGTGGATGCTCACATCACATGACAGGAGACAAAAGTAAGTTTGTTAACTTTATTCAGTATGATGGAAATAGTGTTAGATTTGGTAATGATGCTCCATGTCAAATAAAAGGAAAAGGCCCCATTAAGCTTACAGAACAAATTTCATCTAATAATGCATACTATGTTGAAGGATTAAACTACAATTTGTTGAGTGTCTCACAGTTAGGCAATGTAGGATGCAAAGTAGAATTTGGAGACAAAACTGCAAAAATCTATGGTACTGATGGAAAATTGATAGGAAACGGAGATCAAACAAGAAGTAATCTATTTTACCTTGATATGGATGATGTTTCTTATTTTTTTGCAAAATTTGATGATGAGTAGTTATGGCATAGAAGGCTATGTCATGTCAACTTTGACAATTTGGTCAATATCAGTAAAATTAAGAAAGTCAGAGGTCTACCTAAATTAAAAAAAACCTGACAATATCATGTGCAAACAATGTCAGCTAGGAAAGATGACAAAGTCAAGTTTCAAAAGAAAAAACTATACATCTAAAGAAGTACTTGAGTTAGTTCATACTAACTTATGTGGTCCAATGGAAGTACAAAGCTACAAAAGAGATAAAAACATAATGTTTTTTGTTGATGACTATTCTAGGATGATGAGTGTTATCTTCTTAAAGTAAAGATCTGATGCTTTTCAAAATTTTAAGTGGTATGTGGCTAGAGTTGAAAAGGAAACAAGAAAAAGTTTTCTTGAGATCAGATAGAGGTGGTGAATTCACATCAAATGAATTTGAGATATTTTGTAATAAAAAAGGAATCAAAAGACAAACATCATCTCCTAGAACTCCCCCACAAAATGGAATTGCTAAGAGAAGAAATAGATCTGTGATTGACTGTGCCAGAACATTAATGATGGAAAATACTGTTGCTCTAAAATACTGAAGAGAAGTTGTAAGTGTAGCTGTTCATACACTAAACTGAGTTCAAGTCAAGAAAGGTACTAGTGCAACACCTTTTGAATTATGGTATGGTCACTCACCCAATGTAAAACATTTCAAATTATTTGGTTGCAAATGCTTTATCCTTAAAGATGCTAGAAATGGAAAATTTGATGCAAAAAGTGATGAAGGTATATTTATTGGTTACTCCACTAGAAGTAAAGCATACATGTGTTTGAATACTAACACTAACAAAATTGTAGAAAGTGCAAATGTAACCTTTGATGAGCATACAGAAGTCCAAGCTGAAGAACCAAAGAGAATGAACGAATACAAAACCTTTGTGTATTCTTATGAAGGAATGTCTATTGACGAGGATGCTGTCAATCAAATCCAACAACAAATTTCAGTTTTAGCCGAGTCACAACCAATGAATGCCAAGTTACATTCAGAAGTCAAGTTATAGAATGAAAAAAATGCGCAATCTGATCCTAAAGTTAGTACAGATGAAATAGATGAAGAATAACCTGACAACAAAGTGCATAGTGACGCTGAATCTGAAAGACCAAACATGCAAACAAGGATAGAACCAAGATTATCGAAATATGTAAAAAGACATCTCCCTGCTAAACAGATAATTGGTGACAAAGATGCAAGACCAATGACAAGGAATAGACGAAGACATGAATCATGTCTAATCAGCAAACTTGACCCTAAGACAGTATATGGTGCATTACAAGATGATGATTGGTACAAAATTATGGAAGAAGAGATTGATCAGATAAAGAAGAACAAAACTTGGAGTTTGGTTCTCAGACTAGTTGGCAAGAATGTGATTGGCACCAAGTGGGTATTCAGAAATAAGCTAGATGAGAATGGCAAGATTACTAGAAACAAAGTTAGACTAGTATGCAAGGGTTATGCTCAAGAAGAAGGATTAGACTATGGGAAAACATTTTCTTCTATTGGTAGAATGGAAGGAGTAAGAACTTTGCTTGCATATGCTGCATATAAAGGTTTTAAAGTCTATTAGATGGATGTAAAGTCTAGTTTTTTAAATGGTATACTAGAAGAAGAAGTCTATATTTAAAAACTAGAGGGATTTGTTGATGAGAACAATAGGGATATGGTTTGTAAATTACATAAAGCACTATATGGTCTGAAACAAGCACCTAGAACATGGTATGAGAGACTTCACAAGTATATAGTGCAAATATGATTTGAAAGAACTGATGATAACAGCAACATGCATATCAAATCAAAAGAAGGTAAGGATATTATTGTATCTGAGATCTTTGTGGATGACATAGTTTTTGGAGGAAAGGAAGTGCTTTACAGAGGCTTTACTGAAAAAATGAAACATGAGTTTGAGATGTCTATGTTTGGAGAGATCAAATTCTTTATTGGATTGCAAGTACATCAACTAAAACATGGTATATTTTTGACACAATCAAAATACGTCAAAGAGATACTTAAAAAATTTGGATTGGAGGAGTCCAAACAAGTCAACACACCAATGGCAATAGGAAATAAGCTATCCAAAAATGATGTATCAGCTGAAGTCAATAAAACAATGTACAGATCCATGATTGAAAAACTAAAATATGTTGTACATAGTAGACCAGACATAGCATTAGCAGTTGGAATAGTGGCTAGATTCTCTGCTAATTCCAAAGAAAATCATCTCAGAGCAGTAAAAAGAATAATGAGGTATCGCAAAGGAACTGATAACTTTGGTCTATATTACAAAAAGAATGAGAAGTTTGAACTCAATGCATATACAAATGCAAATTGGGGAGGCAACATTGATGATAGAAAAAGCACAAGTGGAGGTGCATTATTTTTAGGTAAAAGGCTAGTTACTTTGACTAGCAAGAAACAAACATGCACATCCTAGTCTAATGCAGAATCAAAATATGTGGTAGTAGAAGTCAATTGCACAAACATTGTGTGGCTCACACATCTATTGAAAGGAATGAAAAAAGAGGTAACTAAACCTATGATATTGTATTGTGATAATACAAGTGCTATAAACATATCCAAAAATCTAGTAATGCGTGCAAAAATCAAGCATATTGTAATCAAGTATCACTATGTCAGAGAATTGGTAGAAGACAAATAAGTGAAGTTGGAGTACATTCATACAAAGCAACAAATTACAGATATCTTCACCAAACCATTGCCCAAGGATTCTTATGAATATCTTAGAGGCAAGTTGGGGGTAATGCCCCTAACTCAAGCAGTATAAAAAAACAAGGAAGCTGCCCTACATCAATATAAACAAATCATTCAAATATCAGAAAAATAATGCAAAGGATGACATCAGGAGTAGAAACTCCAAATCAGTCACAAGCATGGTGATAGAGGGAGAAAAAATGAGATGCAAAGCTTATACTTTACATGTTAAAGATGCTACATCTTTGGCATTTATGTCAAAGAGGGAGAAATATGCAAAAAACTGATCAATGCAAAGCAAGAGGGAGATATATGAGATCAGTAGTAAGGATGCAACAGTCAAGATAACACATACAATCTTGGTGGTAACTAAGTTGATCAATTGATTAGTTTTGCTTGCCATCAATGCTAAAGAGGGAGATTGTTGGAAATGATTGAAAATATCATGACGGAGATTGTTGGAAATGATCACATATAAAAAGTAATGGAAGTGGTAAAGAATTTTCTCAATCATTTTTTTGTCATTGATGTCAAACTTGCTACTTGCAAGAATGACAATTGCTTTAGTGATCCAAACACTATCAAATGGTTGATTAACAAGGAGGAGGCAATCAATAAGATGTAACCAGAACACCTAGAGAAAGGTTGAAGTTATGATGTTGTAATGAAGTACAAGGATTAGCTAACCCATTGATGAAAAAGTGTATTGATGAGTTACTCTAAGACACAGAAAATGGGCACACTGAAACATATCAAAGTTGCAAGGTTTTAGCTAAGTCATTTGTAAAGCTTAACTAAGTTCATTAAAAAGAGAGAGCTGAGCAAGCTAGTAAGTGTCAAACAGATTCCTAATTGAAGTCAAGCAAGTTCAACTTCAGTAAGTGCCAAGTGAACTTTAGATGCCGAGCAGATACAAGTGTCGACCAGAAACAAGTGCCGAGCAGATGCAAGTGTTGAGAAAATACAAGTGCTAAGAAAATACAAGTGTCAAGTAACACAGAGATGCTGAGCATCAGTAAACCAATAGTGCCGAGTTTCTACATTATTCTAAAGATCGAAGATTCATCAGATCTGAGCTGACAAGGTTGTTTTCTTGAATTTTGTGAATTAAACAGAAGATAAGAGTGATGACCTGGTGGCACAGAACACCATGTAGAACTTTTTTGGAGAATACAATTGGACTCTAGACAAAGTTTCTAGATAAGAGCAAGATATGGGGTAGATATGTTGTATCATACCTAATCCATTTGAAACCCTAAAGTTGGAGAGGGAGAATTGAGCGGCAAAGGCAATCCAAATTTTATTTAAGGAATAACAAGGTCATGAAGCAAAGAGAGATGAGAGGTCAAGCATGAAAGTATAAAGTGCTGAAGGAGGTGCTAAGGAGTAAGAAAGAACAATTACTCTACTTCAACAGATGACCACAGATGTGATTGCATTGGTATGATGAGTAAGAAGACTCAAGGAGATGAAGCTTCAGATGACAAGCTGTCAAAGCTAAAGTGATTAAAGCCAAGCAAAGGATTGAACTGAAGCGTGATTTAAAATTTGCAAGATATGTTGTAAGTTGTATCAGATCAAAAAGCCATTATTGTTACTTTTTAGCAATTGTAACAATTAGTTTAAATCCTATGGACTTAGATTAGTTTAATAGCCATGTTGTAAATCCTTTAACAGGGTGACATTCCAAGTGAATGTTCTAAAGTCCTTTGATCAGGCCCATTCCTAACAATATGGTAAAATCCTCTAACAAGATCACATTTAACAGTGTGTTATAAGCCTTTAATAGGGCATCACTTTAGAAGAGTGAAAATCAAGTAGCATGTTACTGGTGGTTTTTCCCAAATTGGGTGTCCACGTAAATCATTATGTCATGTGTTGATCTTGCATGTTTTATCCCTGCATATTGATTTACTGTAATTTTCTAGGATGATTGATGAAAAGTTTATGGATTCATTATAATTTGAGAAAAAGTATTATTAGGGCATTTAGACCTTAAATAACTGATTCACCCACCCCCCCCCCCACCCCCCCTCTCTCAGTTATTCTAAATAATTCTAACATTGACATGGTCATGAGCTATACAGTTTTTCTAATAACTCTAGTTGTTCTGGACAGGCCAATCTATAATCCTCATCTGATAGGACATCTTGAAGAGTAACTCTCAAGGATGGGATCTCAACTTCTAAAAGGATTAGCCTCACATCCATAAACTAGAGAGAAGGGTGTCACATTGGTAGGCATCCTAACAATCATCATGTAGGCCCAAAGGGTAGGGTTTAACTATAAATGCCAATCCCTTCCAATATCATTGATTGGTTTCTTGAGGATGTTGATGATAGTTTTGTTGGTAGCGTTTCCTTGACCATTTCCTTAGGGATAATAAATAGATGAAGAATTGTGTATAATGCAAAAATTTTCACATAATTCATCAATTATTTGGTTTTTAAAATACAAAGTGTTATCTATGAGAATTTCATAAGTTATGCCAAACCGACAAATGATATGGTTGAGAATGAAAGAGCAGATATATTTTCCCATAGAGTCCACAAGTGGTGCCACTTCAACCCACTTGATGAAGTATTCAGTGGCAGTGATAATCCACTTATACCCACTAGAGGAGGGTGGATGGATGGCTCCAATCAAATCAAAACCCCACTGATAAAAAAGGCCATGGCACGGCTAAAGGATTTAGCTCTTGGGCTGGTGCGTGAACAACATTGCCATGGATTTGGCATTTTTTATAGGTTTTGACAAAATCAATAGAATCATTTTACATGGTTGGCCAAAAGTAGCCCATTCTCATAATCTTCTTAGCTAATGTGAACCCACTGGAGTGTGACCCACAAATCACTACATGGACTTCTGGCAGAGTGACTCTAGAGTCATCCGTTTCAAGACACCTGAATAAAGTACTGTCAAGACCTTTCCTATACAACATATCAGCCACCAAGGCAAAACAAGAGGCTAGGAAAATGAACTTTCATTTTTCATTATATGAGAGGTTAGACAGAAGGCTGTTGTCATGGAGTTAAGTGATAATGGGATCATATCAAAGGGAATTGAGGTGTTTAGATGGCAAATGATAAGGGAATCGGGTTGAGTAAATGCAGGTTGAACCACCTCTTCAACTAGGAACTCATACCGCTCATGCTATTCTAGGAGGTAAAGTAAGGAGGCCAAGGTGGCCATAACCTCTGCTACTCTATTGCTTTCTCTAGGAATTTGTTCAAAAGTAATGTGAACAAAACATGCCTTGAGTGCATCAACTATATTTTTATAAGGCAACAATTTTTCATTTTTTTTTTGATAAGTACCATTAACTTCATTGATGATTAACTGGGAGTCTCCATAAACTTCTAAGGCTATCAGTTTCTATTCCAAAGCTAGCTTGAGACCCAAGACCAAAGCTTCATATTTGGCCATGTTGTTGGTGCAAGGGAAGAGCAGTTTGTATGATTTGGGGATGGTAACACCGAGTGGCATGATGAACAAAATATCAGCACCCAACCCATGGTGTATGTACGAACCATCAAAATGAAATTTCAATGTGATTGGATCTGCTTGAAGGATGTGCATATCGGGAAAGTCAACTAAGATATGATTGGAACTTTCTATAGGCACATCTACCAATTGATTGGCAATGACCTATCCTTTTATTGCCTTCCTAATTACCCATTTAGCTAGTCTACCCATTAATGCTATCTTTCTAAGAAAGTATTTGAGAGGATCAATTTTGCATATGAGCTTGACTTTGTGCATCGGGAGATAATGATGTAGTTTTTGGGAAGTAAAAACTATGGCTAGGCAAGCCTTTTCAATGAAAGAATAATTAAGCTCGTAATTGACTAAGGTACAACTGATGTAGTAAATGGCTTGTTCTTTTCCCTACTCATTTTCTTGTGCTAGGACGGCTGCAATTGACTTATCCATTACATAAATATACAATAGCAATGGTTTGTGTGAAATCGGAGGTACCAACACTAGAGGATTCATCAAATAAGTTTTAAGTGTTTTGAAAGCCTTCTAACATTGATCATCCCACTTAAAATTTATGTCTTTATGCAACAAATCTGTGAAAGGTATACACTTTTTTCCAACTGAGAAATGAACCAACACACTGATTGAAGCCTACCTTGAAGAGAGCATAACTATTCAGGTTCTTTGTAGGTTGCATACTAACTATGGCTTGTACCTTCTCGAGGTCAACTTCTATCCCTTTAGATGAGAAAATATATCCTAGGAGCTTACCTAATTTGATGCCAAAAGTGCATTTCTTGGGATTGAGCCTGACCTTAAATGCTTCTGGGCAAGTGAATATTTTTGCCAATATGGGAAAATGTTCTTCCCAACTGTAGGATTCAGCAAGAATGTCATCTACATAATCTTCCATGAAGATATGCATCATATCATGAAAAATAGTGGGCATGGCCCATTGATATGTTTTCCCAACATTCTTTAACCCAAAGGGCTTTACATTCCAACAAAATGTGTCCCATGAACAAGTAAAAGTTATTTTCTCTTGGTCTTCTAGTGCTATTCTGATTTGATTGTATCCTGTAAACCAATCTATAAGTGAAAATATGGAATAGCCTGCTATGAGATTGACCATGGTGTCAATATTAGGGAGAGGAAAGTCATCTTTAGGGCATGCTTTGCTTAAATCCCAAAAGTTAATATAGATGCATATGCTACCATTCTTCTTTGATATTGGGACAATGTTAGAGATCCATGATGTATATGCTAGGGGCCGAATGAAATTGGTACTGATTATTTTTTCCAATTTTTCTTTCACTAATAGGGCCATATTCGGATGCATTATTCTATGTTTTTGTTTTACTGGCTTAACCTCTAGAGAGATGTTAAGATGGTGGAGGATTAAGGTTGGGTCTAAGCTAGGCATGTCTACATAAGACTATGCGAAATTTATCTGTCTTTCTTGGAATAATTCAATGAATTCCTTCCTTTCTTCTAGACTCAAAGATTGTGCTAAATAAATGACCTTTGGTTCTTGTTCTATGCCAATGTTGACCAGTTCTATAGGCTCAATCAAAATAGAAGATCACTCCTTTGAATGTTCAGGTAAGGTATCAACTACCCCATCTATGGGTGCCACAGTCAGGTTTTCACCTTGGGATATGTCACTTCTATTTGTTTCCATTTTTTTTAATCAAGATTAGCCACAACTTGGTGGTGGTCAATAAGGGTCTGGGATGCTTGCCCTACTCTAGTGTGATTGAGGTGACTGATACCTGACCCAACCATATTCTCTTCTTCCATTCTTCATCATCGAGATGGTTCAACTGCATTAAGGTAGACAAAAACTTCACAGTTGGTTTCAAAATGAGAGAGGGGATGGGGTTTAGTTGTATCCTAGTTAATGAGCTCAAGATGGACTAGGGAAAGTGATTCGTAGTTTGGGAAGGGTTCAACAAGGTTTAAAGACATAACTTCATTACATGGCTCATACACTATATCTGTTAGATCTATGACATGGGCTTCTTCTAGAGTGTCAGGGAAAGTAGAGCTAGTGAGAGGCTCGTAGTAATCATCTTCGACTTCTACTGGAAAGAAGTCAAGGAATAAAGTTTGAAAGTGAAACCCTTCAATGTGTTCATCATCTTCTAAGCCTCCCTAATGTGCTCTATTTCTTGGTGAAGTGGATCTTGAACTATGATTTATTCTTTGCATGGCCAAACTATCGAGGGTGGGTATGTGGACAACATCACATTCTTTGTCATGGAGAGATTCCTTAAATAGTGACTCAAATTCCCACTTAGTGGAATCATCATCATCTTCATTATTAGATGTATTAATGGGTGGTTCTTCTGTGGAATGTGAACTAGAGAGCGCCAAATTCTCATTTATGTCATTAGTTTTTACTAGGTTATAATTGTCCTATTGTTTGGGTACCCACACTAAAGTAGAAGAGGTTTGTTCCTTGTCTTGTCCATCATACCCTACCCCTATTTTAGATGTATTTAACCTTAACTATGCCATCAAAGGTTTGATGATTCCTTTCCCTTTCCCTAAGGGACCATCTCCTGTGTATCCCATCTTTTTCATTAGATCAAAGCCTTTCTTGTATAGGTGGCAGGAGATGTTAATATTTTGTTGGCTAATGTCTTCTACCAAGTTTGGAGGTGTACCACTTTCTTTGAAAAAATGTGCATGATATGGTTTGGTGGAGGTCAATTTTTTATGAGACCTTAGAGAAAGTGGGGGATCAAATAGGGAGACTGAGTACTCACCTACCCCTTTATGGTGCAACTTATATCTTCTATCAAATTCCTTCATCGGTTTATCCATTTCTTCATAGTGTAGTTGTTTGGGATCTTTTGATGATGATGGCAGTGAAGGAGTGGAAGGACCCAAACAAGCCACTTTATCTTTACCATTAGTTGATGTTGATAAGTGGTTGATCACTTGATTAGTTGAGTGTGAAGTGCCTATAATTATGGGCTGACTATTGGCATCTGTTGGTGTATCAGCTTCTTCTCTATTATGAGGGACAAATGAGTTACAATATTGTGTAAAGTGTTGATCTTTTGGCATGGTTATCTCTTGACCCATGTATGGAAATTTTAAGCATTGGTGGTAGGTGGAGGGAATAGCTTGCATGTCATGGATCCATGGTCTTCCTAATAGAATGTTGTAAGTTAATTATAGATCTTAGACCTGATAGATAGTTTCTTTCATGACCAGCGCTACTTTGATTGGTAATATGAACATGCCTTTGAAGGACCTTTCTTCATCATCATAGGCCTTGATGGTAATCTTTTTCCTTGGGTCAATATCATCCTCTACGTACCTGAGGGCTTTCACTAAATTGAGTATGCAGATATTTAGACCAACCCCACCATCGACCAATGCCCTTTTAACTCGGTTCCTATGGATGAATATTTCTATGTGCAAAGGAGAGTTTTGTGGCTAGATGATAGACATATCGTCTTGAGCTAAGAAAGACACGTATTGAGGAGCGACTAGATTACTAACCATGTTTTGGAATCTATTCACATCTAGGTCATTTGGCACTAAGGCTTTAGTGAGTATCTCTTTATGCTCTAGGGAGATTTGTAGTAATTCAAAGATGGAGATGTGGACCGAAGTCTTAAGAAATTGGTTAACCAAGTTATATTTTGGGATGGAGGAACTTGGAGCTGCTCGGTTAGGATTTGTCACTAGCCCTCATAGGATAATTTTGGAGGCTTAACCTCCGATGATGGAATTTCATGACTGTTTTTTGTTTTTATCTCTGATTATGATGACATTTATAGTGTTATCAAATCTAGAAATCATGTTGATGGTATTATCATAGTGGTGCACATAATTAACCTTGGTTTGTAGAGGTGCATTTTGATTAGCATTGGAGGACTCCCCCTTTTCATGACTCATGAAGGGGTTCTTAAAGGCTATATGATCTTCATTATTATTGAGATTATCTACTTCAATGGTTCCATCATTTATTAAGTTTTGGATGATTCCCTTAAGGATGAGGCAATTGTTTGTTAGGTGCCCCCAGTTGAAAAGGTAGGCACAAGTGTGTTTCTCGTTCCACCATTTCGGCTTGAATTGGGGTTCATATGGTTTAGCCTTAGGTAATATGATTAGGTCATTGGCCAAGAGTGTTTGTAAAGCACTCTCATAGGAAACCCCTATGGGTGTATACTCCTTAGGTATATCAGAAGACTAATATCTCTATGGTGGAGGAGCTTGATTGTAAGCAACTTGCCGATTGGATGTAGTGGGAGTCTTTGTGTTACATCGATAAAATAGGCTAGTATTTTTTTATTGAGGCACAAGACTGGGACCTAGGTTATTTAAAGGGGGATGAGTTTGAGTTTTGACATGATTGGCTTCAACTACCCCCTCATTTGTGTAGTTTTTGTTATTGTTTCTCTACCACAATTTCTGTTTGTCTGTGGACCAATAAGAGGAATTGTGTGTTTGTGTGGAGTTGTTGGAAAAGCCTTTACCATCTTTAGATAATTTGATTATGTCATTGTTTACCAAGGTTTTTTCCACCTTAGCTATGTTTTATAAAGTGGTTTTAAAATCTTTAGGCCCTTGGAGTTGGATCCAATAATTCATTGGTTTGGAGAGACTGTTGATGAAGATATTTGTCTTCTTATTTGGTATGTCTCTATGTTATTTAGCAAACATGTGCCTCCACCGTCATAGGAAGATCTTGAATGACTCACTTGGGAGTTCTTTTTTGTTACATAGATCAATCATCATAACCTCTCTTTCAATGTTGTAAGAATATTGGGTGATGAAAATGGAGGCCAATTGGTCAAAGGTTTTAATATTGGAGGGTAATTTGGAAAACCACTCCATGGCTTGCCCCCCAAGGCACCTAGGAAATAGATGCATCAAGTAAGTTGTGCCATGGACAAACTACATGCTTAGCATGTAGAATTGCCTCAAGTGATCTTATGGATCTGACGTGCCAAAATATTTATCATACTTTGGTATCTATACATTGGGAGGAAAAGGTGTGAAGGTAATGCTTTTATTGAACGGTAGGGGACACACCTTTTCAAGGCTAAATTTCATGGGTTGTGTTTTTCCTCTTTTCATCTTTTCCATTTCTAATTGTAGGTCTTGCAATTTTTGTGTGACTACATCTAAAGCTGATTCTTCTTCATCTTGTTTCAGATTGGTCACATCAAAATTGGATGGCAATTTTGAACCTTGTTGTGCTAATGTAAGTATGTATTGTTCTTTTTGTTTTTCCAGAATCTTGTCCATGACGTCAACAAGTTCAAAATTTTTCTGAAAATCTTCAATATTAGATTCAATGCTTTTGTCATCTCATGTGTGAAATGAGCCCATTGTGGCTAGGGATTTTGAATTTTGATCAAATAAGGGTGACTTGGGAGTAACTTTGTTCTGTGCGCAATCTGTTGCTGTGATAGATTTTGGGAGGTTAAAAGGTTATGTGCGTTTGACAATTCTACTTGCTATCCTGGCACTTACATGTATGGGCAACCATTTTTATTTTTTTGGTACACTTGTTTTACAGAATGGCATGAAAACTGAGTTGGATCCTTTTAGTTTTAAAGCATTTTTCAAGAAGTGAAATTTTTTCGATGACCGAAATTTGTTTATAGCAACTAGCTAATATGTATAAGGTGTTTGCCAATGTTGATAGGATGAGGTCCACTTTTATGAAGTCAGGTACATATGTGTGTTTCTGAATGTTCCCGACTTGATGTGAAGAGTTAGGTAATGGTGATTGTTGGGTTGATGATGATGTAGCTTTTCTTGTTTTCAAAAGATGTTTTCAGTTAGACACAATAATTATCAGACTTTGTAAAATACCAACATGGAAAAGGGTATCCAAATTTATAGTTTGTTTGCAAGTATCATGTTTGTAGATAGCTTTTGTTTCGTGTTTTTCTTAGATGCATCATAGGAAAGTTCATATGCACTATTTTAGTAATCAAATGCATTGTTCTATTACTCATAAATGTTATTTGAATGCTCAAATGTGGTAGTATAATTCTTATATGCACTATTTTCTGAACTAGATGCATTTTTTTAAGTCTTAGATGCATTGTTTCATAGGTATATGCATCATTATTGTGGTCAAAACTGTTACAGGAATGTTTAGAAGCACTATTTTATGATGTGTATGCACAATTTCAAGGATTGTCTAGCAATGTTTTCATTTTACACTTGGTTTCTCAATACTGGCTTCAGGTTTATCTTTCTAGAAGGTTTATGATCTACACTGGTGTCCATTATTAAGTTTGAAACCACTCAAGCACAATAGTAGTGAAATTGGAATAAAATGAAAAATTGCACACACCTAGAAAACCGAAAAAAAAAAGACTTCCTAGCAAGGTTATCTAATGCTAGTGACTAGTAGGTCTTAGTGCTCCAACTATGTTTAGATTTACTTCTCTTGTAACAGACACCTTCCCACCAACACAGGGGAGGTTTGGCAATATCCCTTACGAGACTACTAGAGGAAGGCTATGCTTCGAACATAGGTGGCTTGCATTTGATTAAAAATACAAGATTGGGGCCAATCCCTCTCACTGGTCCTGCTAAGGCAACTCGGGAGGTAGCCCTTCTATGGCTAGATTATTCTACCTACTGAAAAGCGAGAAATGGAAGTCAATAGATAGGTCTGGGAATCAGATCACTCAAAAGAGTAAGAGCATATCCCTACTGCTTTGGCTTCCTAAACACATTAGACAAAAAGGATTTATTTCCAGCCCTTATCCTACTGAAAACAATGGGGGCTCCTAATTAGACTATGTGTGGGTTCTTTTCCTCATTCAATTGTAACCAATCTTTATAGAAGGTTTGGCATTTTTATCAATTCAAAGGAGTTGAGAGCATAAGCATACTTCTTTATCAGATCAGTGAGCTTGAACATTCTAATTAAACTATTTTTGAAAGATTAGAAATGCCACAGTTTTAATTGAAAAGAGCAGTGGTCCACCTACTTGATTCAAAGCTAGCAAGGGCTAGACACATTTATGAGGGTTTCCATTCTTGTTGTGTGCTGTCTACAATTTGAAAGCTTTTTTGTTGATGTGGAAGGGATCTGTAACGAAAAAATGTTCAGATCTAGGAGTTAGATTCTGAAAACTACAACTTTCATCAAATGCACTATAGAAATGCTCATATGCTTTGCAAGAAACCTCAAACACACTATTCTATCATGTAAATGCACTATAATAAAGTTAAATGCACTATAGGATGCTTCAGATGCTCTACAAAAATGGTTAAATGCTTCTTAGAAGACCTCAAATGAGCTATTCTATTATGCAGATACACTATAAGAAAGTTAAATGTGCTATGAGATGCTTCAGATGCTCTATAGAAATGATAGTACTCTTAAGAGCGCTATAGTAACATGCAAACGTATTACAAAATGATTTATAAGTGATATAATAAGATTAAATGTACAAAAATAGAGTTCATAAGCATTAGAATATTGCTCAAAACTGTTGAAACAAAGGATAGAAGTGTCAAAAGACCTAGATCTAGCTCTTCTATGCTTGAGAAATACTTTGGAATGTTGTTCTTGCTGATATGAGGCCTCATGGATGCAGTAGAACCTATATTTGATCAGATCTGCACAAAAGACAACAAGAAAAACACAGATCTATAATTAAAAAAAGGAAGGATTAGATTGAAAAACATGAAAGTAGAGAGGCTTTTAGTTTAGCCCCATGGTGGGCACCATTTTGTACACGATAAAAGAACGTGTATTCATGAAACTTTAACGTAGAAAAGCAAATGGACTGGTGACAAACTATACTAGACCCAAGAGATTGTTATCAAAGTATGATCTCTACAAGCGTCTCATGTCTCCCTAACTACAACTGCTAAAATAGCTCTTAGACCAGCCTTTTAGTGACAATTCTAGAATGGGATATTGCTAAAAATGAAGATCTATGATGAAAATGCAAGATCTATGACTATAATGCAGATTATATGGGAAATGCAACTCCTAGAAATGCTCTTAAAATGATCATGCTATGAACTAAATATGCAATAAATGAAGCTAAATGATACAAAATGATGCTCAATGATATAAAATGATGCTAAAAATGCTATGAAATCACTATAATGAAAATGCTAAAACTATGAGTCTAAATATGTCTATAGTGTAGATGCATAAAAACTCGGGTCCCTTGTCTCTTAGATTTCCCTCCTATTTATAGGATTTCAGAAGGGGTTGGGATAATAACCAAGATTTTCACTTTTGACTAGGAGTGAAAGTGAAACTCAAAATATCTCATTAAAGGCCAAGAGGAAGAGTCCAACAGACTTGGTTTTGGGGATAATATGAGAATTTTTCAAATTCTTTTAAATAGTAAAAGGGAGATTTTCATCTTGTGAGGATAAAGTGATTTTATTGATTTACTAAATGATTTATTCTCAACACTTTGTCTTGTTATTCCTCCCTTTTTGCATTTTATTTTATGAATTTGAATTGTTCTCTTCCTCTTCTTAATGTTGATTTAGGTCTTGTTGATTTGATAGGTGATTAATGACCTGATGTGATTTTTTATTTAAAAGTCTGTTGTGTTTCTTCTAATTTTCTCTTTATTTTGATCCTGATTGACCAGGATTGCATGATTTAAGTTTTTGCCAAACTTTGGGTGTCTACACAAGCATTAGAGATTCATCATTCAAAACTCTAGATCTAACCATCATGGTGTTGTGATCTACCTTCAAGATCCTTAGTTCATCGTCAGAATCTATTCATTCTTATTTCAAGGTGGATTCCAAGCATACAATCATGGAGGTTTTGTCAATGTTAATATACTAAATATTAAGTGTAATTTCTCCTTCTCAACCTAGGATGCTATAATTGTCAAAGATTTGAGGGGCGTCATTGTCCTATTTGGTTCAATTCAATACTATAATTTAACTATTTGTGATGATGGGAAAAAATAAAATGGTTTTATCCAACTGTTGATTATGTCAAAATTAACTTTGATGGTATTTTATAGGGTGACATGGAAAATTCAGGTATTGGTATTTACATTCATGATCATTTTGGTAATGCATGTGCTATCAAATCTCTTTCCATTTTAACTAGTAATAACATTTCTTAAGCCAATGATTTACTTCATATTTTAGTATTGGATTTAAAAGGGGACTTTTATAGTATAGACATAGAAGGGGAGTCTATAATTATTATTAATACTTTTGTTGAGAGAGTTTTTCTTAATGTGAGACTATAATATATTTTGATCCAAATATATAAATACTAGATTCTCATAGATGTTCACATCTCATACCTTGCATGAAGGAAGTCGTAATTGTGGATCTTCTTGTTAGTTGGGGTTGTGATGAAATTTTTGTAGATTTATTAAATCCAAAACTTCATTCATAATCATGATGAACTGGGTAAATTGATTTAATAAGATGCATTGTTTATCTATTTAAATATTGATGAATGCTAAGTATTTATTCCTCCAAATAGGTGGAAGAAATATTTTTGGGGGTGGTCCATTTGCAATAAAAATTTGCACAAGAGGCTAGTTCATGTTCCATTGCCCTAATTATTAGGTGGTTGTTAAAGCAATTTTAGGTAATGATGTGTTGGCTCTTGTAGGTTTTCGGCTTATAAGACAATATTGTCTTGATACTTTCAGTAGGTATGCAATAATTTATTTTGGAGTTAACAACCTGATCTTAGTTGATCATATCACATGCTAGGTGGAGGTGTCGAGCTTTGATCCTTGAATATGCAACTGTAGATGGCAAGCAGTGGTTTAAACACAATATGAAATTATGATAATTTTCACAATTCATCCATCATCCCATTTTTACTTATAGGTGGTTTAATCTTTCAAATGAGATATTCTTCTCCCTTCTCTTTTATTCTAATTATATCGCAATGAAGAAGCGGGGTTTTCTAACTAGTTCTTTCCTTATGAATTTAGCGGACTAGTTTTTTATTAATAAAATATTTAATGACCTCCATTTTTATTTTTTTTTAAAATATATTATCTCTAGATAATAATTATCAAGTGATTTACTCTCGATAACAATTATATCAATTCATATGTTGATTAAAGAAATTATTATTAAGGGGTGAGAATATGAAGCAGATATTGAATTTTTTATAATAAAAACTTTAATTGTAAGTCATTTAGTGAGGGATGTGACTAGCCTTATGAAACCATTGCACAAAGAACTACCTCCTTGAGGCTGAAAATTTTATAAACATACGCCTAATACTTTCTTTCTAACTACTCATCATTTATTTCTTCAAAAGGATTGATAGATTATAAACAGATTGAAATATCTTGACGGTAAATGTTTTTTCAAAAGAAAGCTTATCATGGAGGAAATAGAAGCCCTATAAAAAAATTAGTTAAAAGATCTAATTTACAGATTCTTTAACTGGTTACAATATGTTTGCTAGTAAAGATCTTATTGACAATAATGTCAATGCGTTGATCCCGTTGTCTTTACTCTACAATCTAATAGCGGGTTCACGCATAGAGACTGTATTTCTCCTTCATAGTCACACCTCTGTGGTCAGCCAGAGCTTGGCCTTTCTTGTTTGGAATTCTTTCCTCGACTTAATTTTTCTTTGACTTTTTTAACATTGATAAAAGGGGAAGATGAGGTCCTGTTAGATATAAACTATAAAGCTTCCACACGTTCAATGTGTTTATGAGGCCATTGACAATATGTTCCACTGCCATTTTACTCGCAACAATAACCACCTCAGCTTGTCCCAGATCACATTCGTGACATTCTCCAACTTGTAGATACAAATCAAACGGTCTTCCTTAAAATGTTTCATGCCCTAAGCAACAGCTTAGCTACTAGCCACATTCTTATCCAAAATTTTGTTCGTGGAGAAAGAGGAATTGACTATCCAAAAATTTGTTTTGAATTGAAGATTTATTAGATTTTCGATTTTCCGATATTTAGCTCATAATTTTTTTTCCTCTTACTCTTCTTCACATTTTGAGATTAGTGTCTCTTTCGCGAATGGCTGACTTCAAATAAATCTAAGCCCTTTTCAAGTTAAACTAATGGAATGCAAAATAAACGTTATGTGCAGTAATTATGTACAAATACAGTAATTATGTACAGTGCGAGGAAAAGAACAAAGTAGAACGAAGTTTAATACAGTTTTCTAGTATATGACTGGAAAGCATTCCTCTTAACCATTCTATTCTAAAATGATCCAAGATATCCATCAAATTTTATAACTCGTTTTATTCAATCTGTAGATGGCTTCACACTTCAATCTCTAAAAATACTCTAATTCATCTACCCAATCATTTGTTCCATATATTCCTTGACTTCCAGTGAGGGTAAACCTCATATCTAGTCATTCCACATTTTTACCAGGCATTGGTAGGAGTCCCTCGAAATCAAAATCTTCCAGGGAATAGTATGGGCACGAGAGAATATCACACTCGACAGATTGCAGAGATGAACAAATTTTATCAACAGTTTGCATTGATGGAGAAGAGATATTCTCAACTACAGGGTGTATGAAACCACATTCATTCTCTCTCAACAGCTCCTCGCGTGATAAATCCCTCAGTGCTTTAGAAATTGTCCTATTTTTACCACTAATAAAATCTTGTTGCATTGATAATCCAATTGGCTTTGCCTTGACTGGAGAATGTAGCAGGATAAGATCATCTCCAACAGGAGTATGATTTGACCGTTTGTTTGGCTTTCGAGGGGTCTTCTTTTGTAGAGGGTTCTTCTTCTTGCTTAGGCGTGCAATCCAGTGGTTCTTTATTTCATTTTCCGTCCGACCTGCATTTAAGTTCCACAAAATCAAAGATTGGAACTATTATCCATCAATATATGTTTATATATTTGTTGTAAAAATATTTCTAATTTATCAATTGATGAGCTTAAAGGACTTTCTAATGAATGGTTCATAAGACACAACACTTGGTGAAGGTTTTGCAAATGGGGTTGCAAGCAGAGTGGATTTAACTATGGAGAAAACTCCATAGTTAAGTGCACTAGTGCTATTGGGATGTGTGACCACCTGGGAAGTGAGTGTCACCTATATCCAATAAGTGCTAAGTGTTCCATTTATCCTCATATGAGATACATTCATTCTACTAATGAAACAATAATCAATGAATTTGACTTTAAAAGAAACTATACACAGTTTAGTTACATAGTCTTATAACAATGTCACAACACATTTCTTTACTAGAAATAGTTGAGAAAATGGAGCAGCTACCGTAATATTTAAAATCAGTATTGAGTTTCAAAGTATTTTAAGGGTACCTGTTGCCAAGCAGTCTGTGCAATTGAAGAATGAGGTCCTCCTCATCCGATGAAATGTTTCATCGCTTAATACCTGGACGAAGATAATTCAGCCATCGCAATCTACAACTCCTTTCACGTCGTTTCAGACCTGATAAAATGGAATGTTTGAGCTTGTTGGAATAATGTGAGAAACATTACATTTATATCATTTTACCTGCTTTAGTGGGTAGAGACATCCAATCCCCAACGCCATGAATGGAGACGTATTCTCTCAAAATAGTGTCTTCTTCGGCGGTCCATGTCCCTCGGTTGATCGGAAATTGTTTAGAACAGCGAGGAGACCTGCACATTCTCATGCAATGATTAACTACTCATCAAAATGCCTGTTTAAATTAAGCCTATAGTACCATGCTTATATAAGAAAAGGTGCTATCAAATCCATATTTGGTTTCGCATGCTTCATTCTTTTCAACGAAAATGGCATTTTCCATTTCATATGTGAAGATTGATAAAGGAAATTTTAAATCAGTCCCCATCCTAGTTTCGGTTCAAGGTACCTGCTGCAAAATTTGTAATGCATAATGTAGCGAAGGATTTTTTGTATCGACCCGTGACTTATAAATATCTTTACCTCCCACTACGGTTTAGGGCAGACGTGCTCCAAAAACGACCATCGAAACTTGATGGACTCTTGTTAAAATTAATGAACAAAAGTCTAGGTTAGCTTAGTATTTTTCAATTTTGGTTGTTAGGTTGGTTGTTGTAGTTTGTTATTATTTATGTGACTTATACTATTGTACGTTGGGAGGGCTCGTATTTCTGATTTGTAGTCGATTAAATTTATTAAATCTGTTCTTCCATATTATTCATGGAATCGAAGCTATAAAAAATTAAGTCAGTCTGAAAGCGATAGGGGAGTAAAGTGTAAAATTGTTGAATTGTTGAGATGGCACTGCTTCTAAAATATACTCTTCTAAGACATGTTTTATTATAAGTTGTCAAAAGTTAAGTTACCTTTTAATGATAGTTTAGATGTCAATTGAATTCTATTTAATTAAATATGTTGTTTTTAAAAATATCTTGTATTTATTGATTTAAAAATATTCTAAGTCGAAGAGGTTTTAGATCTTTGTGGGCCAATATCGGTTCCCTAAAAAATATATGTTGTGGCCTTCCTTAGTTGATAGCTAGTAGGGTTCATTCCTCGATGGGTTGTCTCGCAGGTTTGAACCATCCATCAAACAAAACAAAATAAAATATAACTACATACTATAAGTATTTTCTATTGAGGAGTGCTTTGATTGGATCCTTTTTTTAATCATATTAAGGATTTGTGTACTTCTAATAATTTTAATTTATTAAATAATATATTTTATGTGAAAGATGAAATCTAGACATGATATATATACACAAATAAAATATAATATTATCTTACATGTTTCATATCTTTAATAATAAATTTTATTTACGTTTTTATTTGAAAAATAAAGGAAGTTGAAGCATCTAATTTCGCCCCCCCCCCCCCCCCAGCCTCTCTCTCATGTTTCATATCTTTAATAAAAAATTTATTTAAGTTTATATATGAAAAATAAACTTTAATAAGTTGAAACATCCAAGTTCTCTCTCTCTCTCTCTCTCTCTCTCTCTCTCTCTCTCTCTCTCTCTCTCTCTCTCTCTCTCTCTCTCTCTCTCTCTCTCTCTCTCAATATTTAAGAAGTAGTTTCTTGTTTGAAATAAGGTTATTTGTAAGACCTAGTCCCCATTTGGTGATCTATAAACCATGGGCTTTTGACTATAGTCATTAGGCACATCTTAGTCCTAGGATAGGGTAGGTGTGTTCTCAGGTTTGTAAACTGTATAGTTGGTTAACACAGGGAATCCCTTTGTTAACCAACCTAGCTTGGTCAACACTACCTCCGAACTTGGTTAACACTAAATGCTCAACACATAAGAGGAATTTTCTTTAATGCTTGAGTGAGCTTGCTTAACATTAACCTCTTGGTAAAGGCTGATAGTTTCTTATTACATTTAACACACATTCACTTAATCACTCCCAATGGTCACAACCTTTGGAAATTGGTTGGATTAGTTGGGAAAGGTCTTGAAATAGCCCTTTCAGGTAGATGGAAGATAGAGAACATGTAATTTTGCAATTTAGAAATAATAAAAGATCCCATTTTTTATGTATTTCATTACAAAATGTAAATGTATGGATTGGTATGAAGTGGCAAAGACAAATGAATTTTTGATTTTGAATCTTGATTGTCTTAGTAGAGGAATGCAAGTGGCTTGAGGTTTTTAAGTGCTTGGTATCAAAAGATATCCAAGTTTTTCTCTCAAGTTCACCAAAACTCTCAATTCAGTGACCAGTTTTGGAAAAGATGCCCTAACTTGCATTGCCACTATGGGAACTTCATCCCACTTGGTAAAATGCAAGTTAGGATGTTGTACCATATAAATCCTACAGGATGGAGCATGGAAAGAAAGGCATCTAACTTTACCAGCTAGCCCTAGGCCAAACATCTCTATGTATTTGGTGGAGGACAATAGGTGTTGAATTACTATAGGCACTTGGGGGATGGAGGAAACCTCTCTGAGGGTGAAATATGGTCACTTGTAGATCCCTACATGTTTCCTAGTGAGTGGTTTAACATAGTAAATCATCTAACATGTACTTCCTTCACAAATCCTATCAATTAGGCCCAATAAGGCTAGTTGTTGCATTTTGGGTAAGGGGGTCAGTTGGTCAGTTAGGACTCTGACGGTTTCAAATTAGAAGCTTCTTCCAATAGGGTATGCATAAATGAACTTTCTTTTCTTGGTCTTTTGTAACAATTTCAAATTAAACACTAAATTCCTTGTTGATAAGACAAATGGGGGCTCCTAGGCCAAAAGCTAGTTTTGGCATTCATAGCCTTTGGGAACAAGATAAGCTATCCTAACCCACTGTTTTGAGTATTTTAAATATCTAGGAGCCTTTTCATTCCTCTTTGAAAGTATAGGTTCCCATTTCAAGCATAAACATAATATTTAGTGTTCATGTGCAATTAGACCTAGTTGTACTCTTCTAGGTGCCTAGGCCACATTTGTGAGCAGCTTTATTCCAAAAGGAGAGCCCTCTCATGACTCCATTTAGGAGTACATGAAGAAAACTAAGGCCACACCACAACCTAGTTGCCTTTACAAGGGAGAACTCTACATCATCTCCCCCCCCCCCTCTCTCTCTCTCTCTCTCTCTCTCTCTCTCTCTCTCTCTCTCTCTCTCTCTCTCTCTCGACCTAGATTATTTCTACTAGGTTTTTTTAGCAATTCCCCCATGACGGGGTCAAGGGGCAGTACCCCAAGTGCACTCCTTTTCATAGTATAGGGTGGGGTCAAGAAGCAATGCCCTCAAATGGGTTTTCAAGGGTAGTGCCCTAGAAGCAAAAAAATGAGCCTATTATTGTAAAGGTTAGAGCTTCTATTTTTCTATAGAATGACTTATTCTATCCCTAATTTTTCAAGTGACACAAGTTTGTACAAAATACATTAGGGTTATGGATTTACATAATGTATCTTGATATTGTAGCTTCTTGTGACAGTATTGAGTTATAATGGATTGTGGATTGTAATCAATATATAATAATAATATTGGACTTGTTGTTGGTGGGCATAGCCCATGGATTGCATGAACCAAGTTAAATCCTTGTGTCTTCTATTTTATTCTATGTAATTTATTATTTTATGATATTGGTTATATTTTCTATTGGTCTCTCTAAATATTTTTGTCCATTAGCATTAACAACTTATACATTTACTAGGTAGAGTCAAATGGTCATCACTGCGATCAAGCTACTCTATATAGGCTGATTCATTTATATAAACTTGTATATATTGAGCTCTCTAGGAACTGAGAAAATATATGTAGACCAATTATTTTCAATGTAAGATGAGTGTAATGTTAACCAAATATTTCATATATATTGAAACTGAGTTATATAGATGGTACACCTTGATCACTATCACAAAGAACTTTCTTAAGAGCCTCTATAGCTTGAGTTATGGTTTTATTGCATAAGCTATTTACCCATTTTATCAAGTTCAATTGAAAGTTTTTGGACTTGTTTAGAAGGAAGTCTTAAAGCATCATCCCCATCTTGAGATGAGTTAGAAGAGTTTTTCTCCATAATAGGATTGGAATCAACAAGGGGCAAATTATCATCTTGGATCCTAAAGAAAGGAGAAGAAGACTTAGGATTGAGGACACCCATAAGTCTACAACTTTGTCTAACCAAAAAATTAGAAGTAGGACTAGAAGTAATCAAGCTCATAAACCAATGCAATGAAAATGAAATAAACTAAGTAAATATAAAACATGAATATTTTTTAATTTAAAAAATATTTTGCAAATTTTTTTGGATTTTTGAAATATAAATGCAAGAAATCTAAAAAGCATGCAAGATTTAACATAAAAGATGAATCTAACACCAAGAATATAAGATAAAAGGAAATTTAACAACACAAAACACAATAGGGCATCTAATTCAACAAAAGAAAAGAGGGTGAGCATGTTGGGTTCACAAAAATGAAAAGAAGTAGAAATGAATAGAGGGAAATATGATATGAGGGGAAACATAGGATTTATCCTCAACCCAAATTCCCAAAAGGAATGATCCAAATTGATTAACCACAAGGAAGTGATCAATACACAAATGAATAAAACAATGGAGAATATGAAGAGAGGAAGAAATCCTATAGTCTACTGTAGAAAGTAAGTACTAGAAACATTGAATGAATGAAAGACAAATACTAACCTCAAAGAAGGGTGAATTTGGAAAATGTTGATTTCTGATTTTTGTGTATAGATTTAGGGAAGTTTGCAACTTGCTCTAGACTAGAAATGTTGAGACTGAGAAAATCTACAAAACATTTGTCCTTCTGAGGATAGGTCAACCTTGACACAGATAGCAAGGCACAATCTTACCCTAAAGCACAATTTTACCCCAAAAATTTGACCTTGACCTGCATATCCCCAACAAAAATTATATTTGTAGATACTACAAATTAGGTGAAAATGGTATCCAAATCGATACTTTAATACATTGTCCTGTACCTGTACTTGCAAGAAAAATGATTTTTTTGTTTGAATGGGGGGGTTTTCCTTGATCAAACCCTCATTTGGAATCAACCTTGAAATTTAATTAAAATTACAATATGTATAAACAAAATAAATGGAATTGTTCACCTTGCTTATATTGAAATCCTTGTGGAGGATTTAAATTCTTTAATCCACAACTATGGATGCTCCAAATGAACATGGAAATGAATGTAGGATGTTATATATAGATGGAATTAGATCTTCAAGACCAATCTTAAATGGATCTTTTCATAGGAAAAGGCTTGGATGCATATGTATGTGGATGGAGAGACCTTCAATGAGAGGGCTCCATAGAGATTGAATCCTTCAATGGCTAACAAGGAAGAGCGAGAGGTGGAAGAAGCTAAAAATGACACTAGTGTAGATATTACTACCATAGGTCAAGAAGGATCAAAAGTGTTACAACCTCACCTTGAGGTAAATAAGGAAAAAAATGAAGTAGAGATGAGTACTAAAAATTTTTTCTCTAGCATTGATGGATAGACACAACCGAGTGGTGATACTCCCTCACCATCTCCCAAAGCAATGCCAGGAAGCAACACTTCTATACATAGAGCTAAGAAATCAGTAAATAATCGAGATGCCACAATTGGATTTGAAAAATATCACTCTTGAGAAAATTATTTTGCTGTAGGAAGTTTTGGCAGAGAAAGAGGGATGGGAAGAACTAAGGAGAGAACATCAACAAAGGCAAGTAGTGCATCATGTTAAAGACATTTTTTTTTAGGCTTTTGATATTCAAAATTTTGATGGTCAAGCCCCAACAATTTCCCAGCTTATAAGTATTGTTTAAAAAAGAAATGCTTGTGATATAGAATGCAAGGAAAAGTTGATGGATTGATCTACAAAGAAATTTGACAATAAGGTTGTAGATAGAGTTCCTAGAACAATTGCTGAATGAAAAGTGTAACTATAGGACCATGTGTAGAATAGAATTGAACTAATTTGTGTAATTTGACAAGATTCACAAGTGATCTTCAAGCCAACATTCGATAGATTCACGATGATATGAAGATAGCAAGAAACACTCTTTTGCAGTTCACAACACTAAAATAATTTATTAGATGTGGGTAAACCCATAGTAATGGGTTCCACTTTAGTGCGACAAAAAAAAATGAAAAAAATTACAAAATGGGAAATTGAATTTACCATACATTTGGTGTGAACTTTTTTTTAAATCATGTTCACAGCGAACATATTTTGTATGTTCACAGAGAACATATTTCGTATGTTCACAGCAAACATTCATAATAAATATGTTCACTGTGAACATGTGAAACATCAACTTCTGACATTTTAAAACATCCTTTTTACCCATTTCTTTGGGCTGCATGTTCGCTACGAACATACATAATATGTTCATTGAGAACATTACGTTCGCAGTGAACATACAAAATTACATTTTTTTGGGCCCTTTTATCTTTTCAATTATTTTTGCTCTTTCAACACCCATAATTACAGATAAATGACCTCCTACTATAAAATAAAAAAATCCAAAAAGTGCTACTCAGAGCAAGCTTACTAATGACTATAATTGTAATACATATTTTAATCATTAAGGCTTTCAAATATGAGTTTAACTCATCATAGGTTCATTACCAATTGAACATCAACCGACTTTGACACCTCAGAAAAATTAGTAAATTAGGTCAATTTTCTTTTGGAAAATATATATGAAATAGCTTATTGAGATAGCTTTCTATTATTGAAAAAAAAAAGGTTTATGATAAATTTACTTCAAATTATCAGTGTCAAATGGAACATATGTCTAAATTACAATTGGTGTCACTTCAAAACTTCATAAACTATAAAATATTCAACCAAAATGAATCAAATCAAATGCATCCTTTGGATATTGATGTTAAAAATCTAACATCGAAAGAATAATTTCATTATAATTTATAGAAAGAAAATTATGTGTGTCAAACAGACAATCACTCTTTAAAAATATTGAATTTTAATATGTACCACTTTTCGGAGGAGATGAAAAAATTGACACAAAATTTTGTTTTTAAATTAAAAAAATGGTTACAAAGTAGGAATAGAGTACTAAAAATCCCTAGTTTATATCATCTTGAAATTATTTATAGTTTTGGAGATATAGTCACTCAATCATGATGTTTGTTGCAAAAATATTGATTTCAGTGTCAAAATTGGTCAAAAAGTGGAACCCGTTATTTTGGGATCAAGGAAAATTGGTCAAGCTAAATGCAATTGATAGAAGCTTGAGATCATTGTTGATATCTATTGACACACAGTTGATACCTTACTTGGAAGTTATGCATAGGGAACTCAAAACAACCCAAGATCTTATCAAGGAAGATCATAATTTTTTAGTGGTTGATTGTTTAATTGATTTGGTAGCTTGGCTTGAATTACAAAAACACACTATGGAATTAGAAAATACTATTTGGGACAATGCACTTTCTATGATCACCTAACTACACCAACCTTGTATTCAAAAATATGGTTTTATTGCACCCATTCAAATCCAACAGCAACCTTAAGTAACAAAAATAAGGTGGAATGTAGTAATGATTATATATCCTAAATAAGGAAAAGGTGAAAAGACCAAAGGGGAATATAATAGATTTAAGAAGAAAATTAGAGTTTAGAAGAGTTCAAAAGGCCATCAGAATTTTTTTGACAAACATGGTATGACTTAAGCAATCACACTAATTAGAGTCATAGGCATAGGGGGAGCATAGGGGGAGTACTCATACTAGAATTCTAACAATCTAATCATGATATAGTATTTTTCCCACTAATGTCAAAAGGTGGAGATTTTTGGTCTCTATAAATATTGTTGTCTATTAGTATCAAGGACTTACTTATTTACTAGGAAGAGCCAAACAGTCATCACTATGACTAAGCTACTCTGTATAGGCTGAGTTGTGTATATAAACTTGTATATACTTAGCTCTATAGGAGCCAAGGAAGTATATGGTCACCGAGTATTTCCAACATAAGCCGAATGTAATGTCAACTGAGTAGTTCATGTAGAATGAGATATTAGCATGCAAAGAACATTAACAATAAGGAAAACATTTACAAACTAAAACCATATTTGGATAAAAGTACAAACCTATGTAACCCTTTTACAAAGGAAAAAGCTAACAAAAGTATAGTTGTTCACCTTCAATGACATAAAACTGGTATTATTATTTAGAATTTGAAAATGAAATCTATAGAAATGGATGAAGTTTAGGATTATAATTTTTTATAATTATTTGGAATAAGAAGTTATATATTTTCCTATTTTTTAAATGTAACTTTTAGTTATTGAAAAAAGTTGGAAATTAGGGGTCTAGTTCCCACCACAAAACTACATGGAAATAAACTTATTTCCCTTTGATCTTAGATTATGTTATATATAACATATTTATCTAGAACAATCAAAAAAAAAAAATTGGCTTTAGTCCTATATTTTCTCTTTTATAACGATTCAAATTTCATCTTATTCAAATTGATAGTTTTCATCTCCCACCACATTTTTCAGAACAAATCTATTCCAACCAAAAGAAAAATTATAGATTCTGGAAGAGGACTCTCTCCTCTAGAACATTGTACAATTTTTAGTTTTTTAAATACGATTTAGTATTTTTTTCTTTCTCAAAATCAAAATCCTCTCAACTGTTAACATATGTACTAGTAGAATTTTAAAATTGTAATATACTATATCTAATTAAAACACAATGAACTCTATATGAAAATATTCTGGAGTTTGAGCTCTATAAAATGATGTTTTTATGTTATTAAAATAATATCATAAGAAATAGTATGAGTTACTAAAAGATCACTTTTCTAAAATAATTGTATCTCTTTAGTAATTGGATACTAAATAGTATAAAACATGCATTTAATAGACATTTCTAATTGAAAAAGTATGGGACCATATATAACTTATCTAAAATAAATTTATCAAGATTGTCTGTTTGAAAAAAATTATTTTTTAGATAGAAATACTCAAATCCAGTCATTCTGATAAGTTAGCCTGAAAGATGACACAAATTTTTACTTTTACCCATTCACATATAGGATTATACAAAAGAAACTGCAAGAGAGTGCAAACCAAGAGGAAGATCACTTCAAAAGCCTCCTTGATCATGTAGATGCATGCTTGGATGGAGGATGTGTGCTCAAATGATGTTGCTCAATCTTCAATGAAGGATATGACTCAAAATAGATTTATGGATGGATTTCACCATTATGATGGTATTTTGATAGTTCTTAGACTCTCAAAATAGCATTATAACATTATCTTGGAAGTGGATGATCAATTGTGAAAGGAAAGGGTTTTATTTATTGGGTAAGGGAGAGAGGATGGAGGGACAAGATGCATGAAGGGGAATTAGTTAAGGAGGGCTAAGATGCAAGGAGAAGAGAGCACATGGATTGTGCTTCTTCAAAGCTCTAACTCTATGATAAGTTTTGCAAGGGGATTGGATATGGAAGAGGGTCAAGATAGGTATCCAGAGGGAGTTATGAGGGACAATAAGGGAGTATGAGTGTGGAAAATAGGTGTAAAAGGCTTTGAAAAGCCTTCAAGTCATGTAAGAGTCTTTAAGGCTCTTCGATAGGAATGTAAGAGGGATAGGATAGAACTTTGACTTTGGTTTGGTTTAAGACTTTCTTAACCCTTGGTTAAAGTTGTGCACATGCTTAGGAAAGGGATTAGGCTTAGCTTTGGAGGGCACTAGGGTGCAAGTGGCATGTTAGAGGGATGCAAGTGGGCTAACATTTATGAGGTAGGTTAATTAGTTTGTTAAGTGGGGTTTGCATGGATCAATGGGTTGGATTTAGCTAATGGTAGGGTTGTGGGTATAGTTAGGGGTTTGGAATTGATTTAAAATGATTTATCAAATCAAGGGCCTTTTTTGGGATTAAATTAAATATTTTTATGCATTTATTTAATTTAATATGAGAATAGGGATTTAATTGATAATTAGACTTTGGATTTATCATTTGATTTTACCAATTGGGCTATAATTGATTAGTTGAATTAATTGACTAGGGGATGACAATAGGTTAATTAAATATTAAATACTTAATTAATGATTCTTTAAGAGATGAATAAATAGGATTGCTTAAGTGATGTAATCAGATTTAGGTGTCTACATTTCATATATTTTGAAGCTGAGTTATACAAAAAATAACAAGCATAATAGGGATCGACTCTTAGCAACATATATAGTAAGTGTTGAGTATCGGAAATAGTAAGTGTCGAGCAATGCATAATTTTCATTCAGGTCAAGAATGATGCAAATTTATAGAGTTTTTACAAAGAGTTTTACAAATTTTATGACATGGATCATAGATCCCTATGTTCTATGATGAATGAGTCAAATGGAGAGGAAAAAGAGGGAAGCATCTAGAAAGATATTTATGAAATCTTTAAACATCACAAAACTTGACCTACTTTGGTATAGTTTGATGGTATGGTTAAGAGTATGATATGAAGGAGTGAACAAGCTATTCGTGCAATCCAAGGATGAGTGTGTGAGCATTGTAGAAGAGGCAAAGAGTCAACCTAGTCAAGTAGTGAAGGACATAAAAGGTTAATCAGATCAGATATAAGTATGAGACTAGAAAGAGGATATCAAATACTATCTTATAATAGAAAACCAAGGATCGGGTACTCAATCAATTTTAAAAGATTAAGTCAATGTAAATCACTTAATAGAGTGGTCTTAATATTGTTAGAGAATAGTGTTAATTTAATTTAATTTATTAACTTACCTTTAATCCCTCCTTAAGATTTCACTTTATGCAATTTGCATTTCCATTTAATAGTAATTAGTAATTATTAAATGTCATTTACCGCTTAGGGTCTCCCATTTAGGGTTTCAATCTCCTTCATAAGGATTGATTAGTTGTAAATTTATTCTTCTTTGCACAACCAAATTTAATCTTCTTGTTTATCAAGCGAACTCTTGTCTCTCTGACTTTCTTTCTTCCTTGTAATATGTTATTTGCATGTATGGAATGTAAGGATATATGAATTTTTTCATCATCAAATTCTACATGGTATCAAAGCCTTGCATGTAGCATTTTGTTCTTGTTTGAAGAAAAAAAAACAATGGTTTGACAGAAAAGATCTAGTGTGTTTTGGGTATCTACTATGAAATTAGTAGGGTCTCTAATTTTTAAAGTGCATTAAGGCTGAGGAGACCTTACAGTTCGAATTAGAAGGCATCAAAATCCTTACTTTCATATAAAGTTTATATATTTTGGACAACATTGACCTGGGAGGCAACTTTTTGCAAGCTATGCCATACGATCTCTGACACGTAAAATAAGACAAAAAATTGCAAAACTTTTTTTTTATTACTAGATTTTTTGGCCTACAGATAGTTGGAAAAACTACTAGCATTTACTGAATCTACTAACAAAGACTGCTAGTGGTCATTCAGACCAATGTGATCTTCACTTCACCGGCTACTCCCACTTAGCCCACCCATGATTGCTTTGCTCCCAAATTGTCATTGCACCACTCTACAACCACCACCACCTATGCTCCTCCAATGGCTCCTAAGTGCCTCCCCTCCCATCCCATAGTCATGTGGGGTGCTGAGGCATATTTTGTAAGTGCCTATTGAATTTTTTAAAGGCTTTGCAAATTCTTTTTTCCTTTACGAGGGCCTTGCTAGCTTTTTCATTTACCTTGAGCATAAGGGGGCCATTTTGCTATCGAAAAAAAGTGTTATAAAGCTAATTAAGTGATGGAGAAAATGGTGTAGGTATTTTTTTAGTATTTTTTCTAGTTTGGTACCTATTTTTGTGCTTGAAGTTTGATGATGTCTTCAATCTTCTAGGGGGCATAGCTTGTTCGTTATAGCTTTTTTTTCAATCAAGAAAAAATATCAAAAAGATCTTCTCAAACCCTATTAATGTTCTGTTCTATTTTTCATAAGTGAGGTACATTTGATACTAAAATTGAATCCTTTTTTCTCTTTTCTTGTTTACACATTCCTTCTAGCAGCTAGGGTTTGATTTTTTGTATTGTGAGTGGTGTTCTATATTATTATTATTTTCATTTACATCAATAAACTAGAATATTTTTAAAGAAAAATCCAACACCTTCTAAAACAATGGACTAGAACTCTTCTTGTCTAGAACTTTTGACCTCTCATAACTATCACACATTGAAGACCTCGATGACACAACTTCTCTAGTCAAAAGTGTTATGGTCTTATTTAAATATAGTGCAACTAGTATTTCAGAGTCAATATCAAACTTTTCAACACATGAACAATATGGATAATGTAACAGGGTTGTTTTGTTTATAGGTATCTGATAGTCTATAGTTTTATCTTGATGGGAGTAATACCCCTCTCTACATTTGGACCAATTTTGATGGCTTGTTTGGTCTAGTGAATTAGTTCAGGGTACTTCAGATTGAGGTAGAGCTTACCTCTCTTGTACTCGATTCTTATCCATCCTTTAAGGTCTTCTTGAAAAATTTCAAATAACATAAATATTTATTGCAAGATTGTGAGAAAACCAAGAATGACACTGAGTGCATCTAATTGATTTTTTCTAAGCATTGTGAAAACTTTCAAATTTTTACTTTTACCTTCTATTCCACCAAAGATGCTTTGTGTAACATAATTACCATGCCATCCTTTGAGGTTTATTGTGATTGTTTGAATTGAGAGTAAGCTAAGCTCTCTCAGTTGGATTCTCTCACATGCTCACAAAATTATGCATTGATAGCTTATCCATCTTCTAGGATGAAGGAGAAGACACAAAAATCACATTCTATATTGTCTTGGATTGATACTAGCCCTCACAGTTCATCAAGGCCACCTGCTCATGGGGGCGTAAACCAAAGGCAGAAAGACAAAACTATTCTTATTGTAATAAACTTAATCATCATGAGTCACATTACAATGATATGAAGTTAGATGGCTATTCCAAATGGGTTTCAGATTTGACAACACTCTTTTACAAGAGAAACATTGGTATTCCTTCTACTTCTCACAAATATTCTTCATCATCATTTTAATCAGATGGTAAAGATTTGGGAAAGGATTATGCACTATGTGCAACTACTACTCTATCATCTTCTAAATAGTTACTGGATTCAAGTGCTTCACACCATATGGCATCTTCTAAGTATTTGTTCTCTTCTTTTGAGGCTTCTCATACTCCACACATTTCGATGGGGAACACCGCTATTATGAATATATGTGGGAAAGGTTCTATTGGCATTGATGATGGTACATTTCATGATATACTTTGTGTTCCATGTTTTTCATCTAACCTTCTCTGTATTTGTTAGATTACACATAGTGGGATAGGGAATACAATTGAGTTTGTAGAAGGTTCAGTGCACGTTAGAGATAGTGAGATAGGCAATATTATTGCTTTAGGGATTGTTGATCACTCTTCCCACCTATACTCTTTCTATTATTTTGGTTCACCATATCCACTATCAGAGACTCACTCTCTTTGTTCATGATAGACTATGGAGTTGAACTCAAGTCACTCAAACTTATATGTTGTTCTTGAGACTAGTTTTATGACTTGCACACATCCACCACTAGTTCAAATTCCATCTATCATACATGATTACTCTTTGGAATTGCCTACCATGGTAGAGTTATTGAGCCACCTACTATAGTTGTTGAGGATATATAAGAGGATAAAAATCTCCTCTTAAATGACAGATTCTTCACACATGTTATCCCCCCTCTACTAGAGATTCCATTTCATGATTCTCATGCATTCTCCTTTCAAGACTGACTAAAACTTCTAGCTTCACCTTACTTTTAGAGGTTTCACCATCCTTGTCTACTACCTTTGTTTATTTAATATTGGAGCTACATTGGTATGCTCATTAACATAGAATTTCTACCATTTTGGTAGAGGGAGGGGATGGGTGGGGCGGGGGGGAGGTTGCAGTCTAAAGCTTGTACCACAAGGGGTTTTATTATATAGATGGTCTTCAGAGAGTCTCTTAAGACATTTCATCTATGCATCCTTTTTTTATCTCTTTTTGGATTAGGGTTTTTCCCACTGGGTTTTCTCTATTTCTCTATTTCATAAAGATTTCATTGTGATTGGGTACCTCATCAAGCCTTGTTGTTAGGACCCAAGTTTTCTTTCAGAATTACATTATAATTTCATTGTTTTTATATTGTATTTTTTATAGTTGCATTTTTTCTCATCTTAAAGGGGAAGGGGGGAGGGTGGTGTTAGAGTAAAGTATTAATTTAATTTAGTAAATTACCTTTACCCCCTTCTTAAGATTTCACTGTATGAACCTTGCATTTCCATTTAATAATTAATTAGTAATTATTAAATGTCATTTACCTCTTGGAGTTTCCCTTAGGGTTTCAATCTCCTTCATAAGGATATATCGATTGTAAATTCATTCTATTTTGCACAAAAAAAATTAATCTTCTCTTTTATTGAGAAAAGCCCTCTCTCTCTATGTCTTTCTTTCTTCCTTGATTTGCACATAGGATATCTACAAATCTATGAATTTGTTCATCTTCAAATTCTACAAATAGATCTTTGTAAACCTCCTAATAGAATTCTTACTTTCTTCTAAGTGGGAAATCCTCTAACAAGGTGAGATTTGACAATCTTAGAAGCTTTTAAAAAGAAAGACTCCTTATAGGGTAGATCATTGGACATGGTCAAACATTTTAACCTTAATAGGTTAACTTTATTACTGTCGTAGAGAAGATTTTTGGGTGTCATTCCCACCCCAATTTTACCTTCATTCTAAAGTGTTTCTAGATAACCAAAATCTTTGAGTCATGTTATTACTTTTAATGCATGTGAATGATAGATTAGATATATATGCTATAATAGTTTGATTACATGGGTGAATCATGCATAAGAAACTAGATATGAGATGGTAAATGTGGTCAATGTATTTTAAATTGTTGAAAAGATTAAAGAGTTACAGATCTTGATTCAACCCCTCTCCCCCTTTGTATCTTGGTGTCCAATCAAAACATCCAATAATTTTGCATTTAACTATTACTTATGCCTATGGTTAATCCTAACCTTCAAGAACTCATTAAGGTTAGCCCTTGTACTGCCTTACATAATTAATTATAACCTTTTTCCACTTAAACACCATTGTAGATCTTAGGGTTATGATTAGATTCAACACATATTACAAATTTGTCCACCTTCTTGTTCATCCCTTTTGTTTCTAGAAAATTATTCACGAATCCTTTCATAGAAATGTACAAACATTGTTTCTCTTGATTTAAATTTTCTAGGTCATCCATCCTTATTGTCAACACACTTTCCATGTTTCAAGAAATCAATTCAGTTTGCTTGAAATTACAATTTCTCATAAACTATCAAAATGTTGTCCCTCAACCATCATCATGTTTTGACACTTGGTCACCACTAGATTACTCATTCACTACTAAACTTTCCATTTGGAAAATATACTGAAACTCCATCAATAGTGATGCTTGGTCAACGCTATTTCTTCTTAGCTTATCCTATGGCTTAATTGACACTAGCTTCATTGAACATATACTTCAAATTTGTTAATATTTTTCTCTATTGCTTGGTCAAGCCTATGCATTTGGTTAGTCTTTAATCACTTCTTCAAGGCTTCAGTACAAATATCTTCTCTGCTTGCAACATAATTTAAACAATCACTTTATCTTGTTAAATTCTAACTAATCAAGTGTCCATTTTTAGTTTCCTCTTCATAACTCAACCTTTCCTCTAGGTTCTTTTTCTATGACCAACTTCTCAAATCATCTTCATCAATCACATATAAAACCATACCACTAACCAGGTTTGACATCAATGAGAATAAAATAATTGTTTCAATTTTACTTTCTAACAATCCTATCAATATCCATGTTCAAAAAATGTTGTTAAAAAGTTGCCTTCAATAAATCCTTCATAACTCAATCCAGTTCCTATAATCCCATTTTCACTTTTTATTATAGCATCTAGACATTCTCTAGAAAATAATCCCATGTCTGCATAAGTTGATCTTCAATACGTAAACCACTAAAAAATAAATGATGTTTGTTTCTCTACCAGTCTTCATAGAAAAATCAATATGCTGACATCAATGCCAAAATATAAAATGAATGGAATACATAACCAATGAATCATTCCTCCAACATTTGTAGCATAATCCCCAATAGGAATACCATAAAAAATGATGTTAACAATCTCCCACATTGGCATTGATGGAGACATAGAAGAAAAACATCTAAATTCCATGAATACCAAATATATATTTGTTGCATCTTGTCCCCCATTCATGTTATCCATGAATTTCATATGCACTATAATCATCATTCACAAGAAACGCATCAATATCCCCCATACATCATCATCTTCAAAAATCATCTTCATCAATCAACATGAATCTCTCCCTTATCATAGCTCTTCAAGATTTTTTTAAAATTTTCTACTCTCTCCATAAGTTAGTGTGCTAGTATCTATAAACATTCATATAAAAAGATGCTTTTCATGTGCTACTCTCCCCCATTATCATCAATAACAAAATTTCCATTATGTTAATTCTCTACATAAGATCTTGCAAAAAGCTCTAGTTTGTAAAGAAACTGTTAAATACAAGTTCCTAAGAGTCCTTTATGACTCAACTAAAACAAAAATAGTCCCCCATAGAAGAGGAATCAAGAATCCATTTCAGATAAAATAAATAGTGCTCTATTAACACTGGACTGGTACAATCCCTGCATCAACTACTCAAAAGTAAGCACATGCCTAACCTCAAGCTTACCTCTAAAGTAGTCAAATGTTTTGTTTCCCAAAAGTTTTGAAAGTGTGTTTGATATTTTCTCCTTTGTACTAGCATATGCCAATATGATATCTTTCTCTCCAACTTTCTCTCTCAAAAAGTGATACTTAAAATATATATGTTGTGTCTTCGAATGTAACACTAGATTCTTTGACATACTTACTATTATTGTATTATCACAATGTATGATAATAGGTTTAGTAAACTCAATTATAATGTATTACAATATTTTCTTCATCCAAATAATTTGACTACAATTTTTTTTAGTACTACATACTATTCTTCTTTTGTAATTTGAGAAATAAAATTCTATTTCTTTCTTATTAAGAAACCAACCTAGGTGATCCCACAATAATGGGCTGCACTTTTTGACCAATTTTGACACTAAAATCAATATTTTTCAAACAAACCTCACATTTGAGTGACTATATCTCCAAAAATATAAATAATTTTTAGATGACATAAACTAGTGATTTTTAGTACTCTATTCCTACTTTGTAACCATATTTTTTGATCTAAAATTAATAATATTTATGGCAATTTTTTCTTCTCCTCTGAAAAGTGGTACATAATAAAATTCAATATTTTTAAAGAGTGGCAGTTTGCTTGACACACATAACTTTTTTTCTAGAAAAGATAATGAGGTAATTCTTTTGGTGTTAGATTTGTAACATCAATAGTTAGAGGATGTATTTGGTTTGATTCAATTTAGTTGAATATTGTATAGTTTATGAAGTTTTGAAGTGACATCAATCGTCATTCAGACATACGTTTGTTTTGACACAAATAACTTGCAGTCAATTTATCATAAATTTAAAAAAAAAAAAAATTGAAAGCTATCTCAATAAGCTATTTCCTAGATATTTTCAAAAAAAAATTGACCTAATTTACTAATTTTTTCAAAGTGTGGAAGTCAGTTGATGTTCAATTGGTAATGAACCTATGATGAGTTAAACTCATATTTAAAAGCCTTAATGATTAAAATATGTATTACAATTATAGTTGTTAGAAAGCTTAATCCAAGCAACACATTTTGGCATTTTTTATTTTACAGTAGGAGATCATTCATTTTCAATTATGGGTGTCAAAAGAGCCAACAAAAAAATTAAAGAAAAAATGGCCAATTTTTTTTAAGTTTTCCATGTTCATGCGAACATGTTGTAAGTGTGGAAGTTAGTTGATGTTCAATTGGTAATGAACCTATGATGAGTTAAACTCATATTTAAAAGCCTTAATGATTAAAATATGTATTACAATTATAGTTGTTAGAAAGCTTAATCCAAGCAACACATTTTGGAATTTTTTATTTTACAATAGGAGATCATTCATTTTCAATTATGGGTGTCAAAAGAGCCAACAAAAAATTTAAAGAAAAAATGGCCAATTTTTTTTTAGTTTTCTATGTTCATGCGAACATGTTCATATAAAGTATGTTTGCTACAAACACATGTTCATAGCGAACATTCAGTCCAAAAATTTCTAGCTACTGAAAATTCAACAAGACATGTTCGTGCAAACATGTCTAATTTATGGTGTTTGCGCAAACATGTAAAAAATAAAAATGCTCATGTCAGCCTCAAATAAGTTAGTTTAAAAATAGTGAAGCCGTATTGCAAATTCATATAGTGACATTTTTATATAGTTATTGCGCAAAATTTATCTTGAGGTAGGGGGTAATTTTGTTTTTTTTAATGATTTTATAATGGGAAACAAGAAAGGAAGGAAAAAAAAAATATGCAAGGAAGAGATCTGATGAAGCATAACAAAGAAATCTTCAAAAGACTATGGCATGTTATCATCAAATTAAACAAGGTATGTAATTATATATATTAGTTTTTCTTTTATGGTTTTCAATTTAATTATGTTTCAATCTTATTTTTTATCTAATTTGATTTATTTATAAATTTGTTGTAGCCAGTCAACAAGGTGAAGGAAATGTTGAAGAAGGCTCAACAGAAGTAGAAGAAGTGCATATGTGAGAGGTCAAGAACACTCCCTATGGAATCTCAAACAATGAATGTTGAAGAAGGTTCCAGATCACTCCCTATAGAGGTTCAAATAAAAAAAGTTAGAGAAGGGTCAAAATATTTCCCTACAGAACCTCAAACAATGAATGTTGTAGAAGGCTCAACATTTCTCCCTATAGAAATTCTAGTAATAGAAGTCAAATAAGGGTCAGCATCAAGTGTAGGAACTAGTATGGATGAACTCCTAAATATTGCCCAATCTATAAAGAATGCTATTTTTCAAAAAAAATTAGATCATTTACTTAAAATGGATGTGGATAAATTGAGAAGACTTGCAACTACTAGTCGACCATTAAGTTTGTCTAAGAAAAGGTCAATGAATAAGAAGATAAGAGAAATTATGACACAATTTGATAACACTGAAACACTTGAACAAGTTTAATTACTTTCACTTTTTCTTACACAAAAGAAGTTGCAAGTGGCATTGAAATTCTTAGGTGTAGATACAACATCAAAGAAGAGAAGATTTTCTAGCATGCAAACTGATCTAATTGAAAATGTTAAACAAGGTTTGAGAAACATAGGAAAATACTCTCGAACTAAAGATAAGTCCATGGCAAGAAAAGTGATGTTGATGTCTGTTGTAAATAAGAATATGACCCAAAATAGACAAATATCTTCAATTTTGTCTAAAATGGGTTTTAGTAGGAAAACAATGAGAAAATATGTTAAGAGAAAATTAATTTTGGATGATAGTACTATGGAGGGAAATTGAGAAATCATGTGTAGAGCACCTCATTCTAATAGGATTGAAGAGTCATTAAAAAATTTAGTCATATCATTTTGCATTGATAACACTCATCCATCATCAAATAGTAGAGATATTATTAGGCATAGGATTGTATCTAGTCAATATGAACATCATACAAAACATTGGTTGGACACAACACATCATGAGTTATATGTGTCATTTTGTAGTGAACATCCTAATGTAAAATTTGGGCAAATGCTGTTTCAAAAATTGAAGCCATACTTTGTGAGGTCAAACAAAGTGTTTGAAACATGTTGTTGTCGTCATCATATGGAGTTTGATCTCCACTATCATGTATTTCAAAAGTTTGTAGAAGACATATATGGTTTTCATGCCGCTCCTCCTAGTACGAGAAGTGAGTTTATATCATCCATTCTATGTGACCAAATAGATTATCCAACTGGTCAAATAAATTGCATCAAAGGATTAGTGAAACATGTGGTGAATTGGCTCTATTTCCTTTGAAAATTGAAAATATTGATCTAGTAAAAAAATTGAATTGCAAAAGTTACAAGTATGTCAAGAATGAAAAAAAGTTGGGGAAAGAGACAAAATGTTGGAATATGTTGATGAGGAGTTACTTCTTCTAACATTTATGGATAGATTTAAGAATTTGATTCAAACTTATATTCGTCACACATTTTTTGCAAAGTGGCAAGCACAACAGTTTCAAACTTTGAGAGATAATTTCCCACTTGGAACAATTGTATTAGTTGTTGATTTTGCAGAGAACTATTCTTTTGTTCATCAGAAAGAAATTCAATCAGAATATTACTTTTCTAAGTAGGTCACTATTATGGTACATGTTTGTTATAGACATGCACAGTTAGATTTGGGTGGGGTTTAGAGTACATTTCAAGCAGGAGAAATTAAAAAGGAATATCATTTTTATATAAGTGATGATAATGAACATGACATTCACTATGTAGAACATTGCTTCAATATGGTCTTTTCTTATTTGAAAGAAAGAAACATAAATGTCGATAAACATTATGTTTGGTCTAATGGATTCTCCACATGGCTCAAATTATCTAGACCATTTTATGCATTATGTAGATATCATCGCAATGAGAATATAAAACACATATAGAATCTCTTCAAGAGTGGCCATGGAAAATCCAAACATGATGATGGTGGAGCTCACATCAAATGTACTCTGCAAAAGTATCTACAACTTACATTGTTTTGCACCTCCTACTCTCTCATCCTGATGATGGATCAAGTAGTGTGATTTGAAACATTTTTGATGAAAAAATCTTCACACAATCTAATCCAGCAACTCAGTATAACTATCATGGATTGTGAAAATCTGTTCGCATTAATCAAATGAATTATGAGGGGGTTCATGTAAATGATGCACACGATGTTGTTGAATGGTGTAAGATAAATTTTGCATTGGATAAGGTCAGGACATCAACAACAATGAGTCGATAGGTACCATATAGAGTCTTCTAGGAGATAACAAGTATGGATGTGTACATCTGTTTAAATTTTATGCAATTAAGTTATAAAATTTTATTCTTAAGTTTTATTTTTCAATTCACTAAAGTTTAAATTTAATTTGTACATATTTTCAATTTAATGAACTTTCAAGTGTTAATAGAAAGGACATGCAGGGTTGCAAGAGGATAGAAAAGACACGTTCCTTACATTCAGTCATGAGTACAAATAATTGCAGTTGGACATTAAAGGCAAGAGAATACTGATGTTTTTGTGACAGTTGTATTGATGAAGATTATGAAGAATGCATCAATCAAACTAATGGCTATACAGGTGCATGGATTTCAGTACCACTTGATGTTACTAATACATTTGATAAAGATGATGAAAATTTTAATGATATTCCATTGATTTCTAATGATTATAATCATATCTCTAGATTACTAAAAGTGGTTAAGTATCATAAAAATTAATCTCAACTTATTTAATTAGCAATTTGAACTATCTTATATATATTGTACACATACACATATATGCTTGTTATGCAAGAGATGTCATTGCAATGATTGTTGAGCTTGAAAATCATGAAGGTGTCAATTATTATTTATTGCAATGTACTGCAGAGAGGAAAAAGTTATATGACCCTAAAGAAAGTGATGGAATGTTGTTCCCCATATATATATATATATATATATATATATATATATATATATATATATATATATATATATATATATATATATATATATATATATATACATACATATATACATACATACATACATACATACATACATACATACACATGTATGTATGTATGTATGTATGTATGTATATAAAGCTTTATATTTATCAAAGTTTAAAATACATAAATTTGTGATGTAGGTTCTGTTGTGATAGAGGGAACATATTTGAAGCAATACAAAATAGTCCAACATGGAATACACTTTGTTGATTATCAACCTAACAACAAGCTTTTACAATACAACCACCTAGTCTTTGCTACTGGGCTTAGTCTACATCTAGTCAAACTTAAGAATGCATGTTGCAAGTGAAGACTAGATAGTGAAGATCATGAGAAGATATTACATGTTATAAGTGTACATTATGGTTGAACTGACCTTTGACATTTATTTTATAATAATTTGAATATCAATTTCTTTTCAAACTATTGAATTTCATCTTGAACTCAATGTGTTTTTAATTGTATGATCATACTCTTAGTTATCATTAGTTTATTTAAAAACTATATAAATTAATAATATTAATTGTACCATGGATGAATTTAATAATAACAACTTGATATTTAAATAGGCAATACAAGTTAGTTCAAACTTACACAATCATTAGATAGATATGTATCAAAGATAATCTAATATGTTAGAATTCTTAAATATCAACTTATTTTCAAACTATTGAATTTCATCTTGAATTAAATGTGTTCTTAATTGTACAATCATACTCTTAATTATCATTAGTTTATTAAAAAACTATATAAGTTAATAATATTAATTGTGTAGTGGATGAATTAAATAATTTAACAACTTGATATAAATAGGCAATACAAGTTAGTTGGAACTTACACCATTGAATTTCATAAGTGAATTAAATGTGTTTTTTAAATTATAAGATTATAAGTTCATAGTTATCATTAGTTTATTGAAAAACTATATATTAATGTTAGTTTGTTGTCTACGGTCATACTCCTAGTTTAAATTAATTTAAATTAATATGTTTTTAAATATTATATTTTGTAAAAGTTTTCTAAAATAATCTTTTAGCTTACCTAATTAACATATTTTTATCCATATAAAACTAATATTTATCTTTAGCAAGTTACTAATTTTTGATAATTTAAGGAATATGTATCTTTCTAACTTCCTAATAATTGATTTAACAAAATTGTATCTTTATTCCTACTAATTGATTTACCAAATTTATGTATCTTTAGTCCTAGTAATTGTTTATTTCATATAATGATTACAAATAAATATAATGTTTTAAATTTATAATCTAAATCATTTAGGTCAATTTAGTAGTTCTAAGCACCTATATTATTTCAATTCATTTTTCTTTCATTTTTTTTAAAGAGGGGTAAATGCTTTTGACCTAGAGTTATGAACCAGTGAGGCCACAAATAGGGGACCTCATCCCCATTAGATTTGAACCTTGATGGCAAGGATAACAATGCAACAAGTTAACTATCATAACATGCCACTATTGACACCTATATTATTTCAATTCAATCACCCTATAAATTATTTTTACTTTTCAAGAAATTTAATTAGGTTCATAGATCAATTTAGAACTTCTTTGAACATTTAACTATTGAAGTAGGTATTTAGAGAAGTTAATTTGCTTATTTTATATAATGATCACTATAAAATCTAAAGTTTAAAAGCTATAATCTAATTCATGAAGAATGTTCTACTATAATACATAACACATGTATATACATGTACACATCTCAAGAACATGTTCTAGCTATAATACCAAAAAAATACACATACACATGTAAATGTCTCAAGAATAAACATCTACATCTAATATATCTCTACAACTGAAATGCATACATATGCAAACTATAAATCTCGAATAAATACATGGGTGAACCCACACTAATGGGTTCCACTTTAGTGGAATGAAGAAACTTCAAAAAGTTTGCCAAATCATGATTTTGGCTTGTTGCATTTGGTATGGCATGTTCACGCGAACCTATATAATATGTTCGCATGAACATATTGATGCCCAAATTGCTATATTTGCATGAACATATCTAGATAATATGTTCGCGTGAACATATGAAAGGAACATTTTCGTCGCTTAAAACTGTGTTTTTAACTTTTTCAATTTCATTTTCACGGTGACTATAGTTGACTCACGGGTTTGGGCAAACATATGATTTTTACTGCCCTCACTAGCATCACATGTCACTTTCATTCAGATTCTTCATCTTTGCGTATGTCGAAATATTATTAATTGAATTTTTTGAACATTTTTAAAGCATTTTAAAAATATTTTAAAAACATATTTGAATGTTATTTACATTTTCAATGATTTTGAAAGCATATATAAATGTTAATTAAAAATTTGTATTGTTTATTTATATTAATTTAGAAAATAGTTAAATATTATACAAAAAATATTATAAAACATTAGGGAAAACATTAGAAAATTTATAATATAAAATTTAGGAAAAATGTTAGAAACATTAGAAAACAAACTTTGAAAAAAAATTACAAAAACATTACAAAAAATTAGAAAATTTAGAAAACAAATTTACAAAAAATATTACAAAAATATTAGAGAATTTATAATTGAATATAAAATTTAGAAAAAAAAATAATAAACACAAATTAGAAAATTTATAAAAGACATTAGAAAATTTATAAAAAAATATTAGCAAATTTAGAAAAAAACTATTAGAAAATTTAAAAAAAAATTACAGAAACATTATAAAATTTATAATTTAATAAAAAACTTATAAAAGAAATTTAGAAAAAAAAATTTAAAATAAGAAAATTTAGAAAAAATATTTTTTAAAATTAGAAAATTTAGAAAAAAATATTTTAAAAGGTTAGAATTTTTTTATAGAAAAACATTTGAAAAAATATTAGACAAATATTTAAAAATTTATAATTTTATATAAAATTTAGGAAATAAATTTAAAAAAAAAAATTACAAACACATTAGAAAATTTAGAATTTAATATAAAATTTAGAAAAAAAATTTAGTAAAAACATTACAAAAACATTAGAAAATTTATAATTTAATATGAATTTTAGAAAAAACATTACAAAAATGTTTTAAAATTTATAATAATATAAATTTTAGAAAACACATTTAAAGAAATAATAGAAAAACATTATAAAATTTAGAAAAATAGTAGAAAATATATTAGAAAATATTTTTAAAAATATTAGAAAAACATTAGAATTATATATATATATATATATATTTCAAATTCACCTTAAAATCTTAATCTTAGAAGTTTCATTAAATGACATATCTTAAGGGTCTAGATCCTAAATTGTATATGTAACAATATATATTAGAGTGTATAATTTTTTATTTTGAACATAGATGTACATGTATATTTGTTCATGGTTAAAAGTAAATGTATGTATATGTTTTTAATAAATTCATATTTTTATATGTATAATTTGTGTATATATATATATGTTAACTATTGATTTTAATTTATCTTATAACTAAGTGTACAATTAACTCTATTTAATGACACGTGTCTTAGCCTAGGAGATCCTAAATTATATCTGTATAAGAATGTAGATTAAAATGTATATTTTATTTCATCAACGTACATGTAAATATGTTCATGTTAACATAGACGTGCATACATGTATGTGTTCAATATTTATGTTTAAATGTGTAATTATTTTTAATGTCTAAATAATCAGAGTATATAATTAGTTATATAATTTTCAATGTCCATGTCTTAAGAGGAGATCCTAAATTATATATATATATATATATATATATATATATATATATATATATATATAAGAATGTCAATTTATTTGCATATAGGTATGAATATAGCATACATGTGTACATACATAAGAACATATAATTTAGAACATGTATGACATAAAGAATTCAAGTTAGAATATTTAATTAATAAAAGTTTTAATTATAACCTAACATAACTTGATTAGAATATATACAAACATAAAGAATGTTCATCATGTATATTTGAACATGTAAAGATCTTATATATTACTTAAATTTTAACTCTTAAACCTTAATGTTAAATAATAGGACCCTAAATACTAAACATGGTCATAATCCCAAATGCAAAACCATAAATTTCATAAATTATAACCCCTAATCTTAGATGATTAAACATAACTCCTAAATTTCAAATCTTAGATGACCCCTAATAAAAATCCTAACCCTAAAACCATAAATTTCATAAATTAGAACCCCTAATCTTAGATGATCCCTAATACAAATCCTAACCCTCTAGCCATGTTGAACTAACAATGATGTAAACCCATACCCTAACCCTCTTTAAACCATACTTATAACAATGATACAAACGCATGTTTAACCTCTACATCTAACCTTTTAATAATAATCATTTAAACCATAAATGTTAAACCATGACCCTAAATAGTAAACCCTAATCTTTGTACACTAATCTATCTTAAAATGTTAGATTTAAATGCTAAATTGTAATTCTAAAAGAATACTTAGACTTTAATGTCTTAATCTAAGTATATAATTAACTATATAATATAATTCAATGACATCTTTTAAGGGGACATCCCAAATTATACATATATAGGAATGTACATTAATTTGCATATCTACCTAGTACATGAATATATAACATACATGTACATCCAAACCATAACACTAACCATCATCAAAACCTTAGTGTGCAATTGGTACATCAAATAAATTTTGAAGGTCAATTATGGAAAAGATCATAACCTAGATTATAAACACAACCCTAACCTTGATTATTACATAAACCTAAACCATTATCCTAACCATAACCTTATTCTTAACCATAAAATTAAATGTGCTCCAAAGTCTAACTCTAATTCTAACCTTACCCCCAATCCTAGTCCATGATAATATGTATGTTGTAATCTCCTATACTAACCATAATTGTAACATTTTCCTAATCTTAACTCTAATTCTAACCCAAACATTAAAACCTAACACAAAACAAGATTATAGCCCAAACTCTAAACCTAATCTTAACCATAATTGTGACATAAACCTAAATCATTATCCTACCACTAACCCTAATTATGAATCTAAATGAAATCCCTAACCTTCATCATAATTATAACCACATATAAACTTTCAAGAAAACCATAATTATAATTTTAAACCCAAATCCAAATCCCAATAAGAATATGAACTATGATATAAATCTTAGCCCTAATCATAATAGTAACTATAATTCTAATCCTATAGCCTAAAAAATAATTGTAATCTTAACTTGACAATAATCTTAATAAAAACTTTTGTTCTAACTATAATACCCAAGATCACATAATATTAATAAATAAACAAAATAATACATTATTTAAGTTAAATATAATAATAGAAATTTTGAATGAACTAAATTTAGAATTAAACAATATAACTAAATAGTTTATGTGCTATCTTATTAGTTTCACAATTTCATTAAAAAGTAGACCATATATCTTTTAGATGTATCTATAATACAAAATAAATAATGCTAACAAAATTAATTTCATTATTCTTGTTTTATATCAAATTAATTTTTTTAATTTAATATTTAATTTTTCATTATATATTATATTATCTTCTGTTGTATTAAATTTAATAATTAATAATATACAATTTGCACAAATAATAAATATATAATATTACCTTCAAAATATTTAAATCTAACATTCTATATAAATTTGCTTTTCTTAAAAAAATTTACATGACACATTATAATTTATAAATTGTTTAGTTTTTCATAAAATAAAAATTAGTTTAAATCTAAAATATTAAGAAACCATTAAGTTCATTTTATAAGGTTATACTCTTAAAATATAATTTAATTAAATTTGCCAAAATAAAATCAAATAAAAATGTTAAGGAATAGAGGAGGTTAATTTAATTTGGCCAACATTTCAATTAATTGATTTGAACCAACTAATACAATCATAACCATATTATTATTATTACAACATCACTACCTTAAAAATATTTATGATTCTGAGAAACCTTTTCCCAAGTAAGATATGTCTTTAAATCGTGGGAATGGTACAATTTCAAATGCACACTTGACTCAATAACACCAATCAAAATCATTTCTACCCAACTCATATCTTGACTCAATAACCCCAATCAAAATCATTCAAATTCCATTTGAAAAATTTAACAAATATCTTCCAAAATGTAAAACTTCAGAAAGACTAATGTGATCAAACTCTTATTATTGGAATGAACTCCTAGATATCAACTGACCTCCCCAAATCATAACTTGAATCGACGACTTCAATAAAAAATCATTTACACCCAATTTTAAAAACACAAAAGAAACTTCAAAACCCTAAATCCTCCTGAAGGCTAATGCAATCAAACTTAAATAACAATGCAATGGATAATAGCTCTTACCTTCCTTGTTTGTGACTCCTCTTTCTCTGAAGACATGATCACCACAGGAATATCCTTGAGTGTTGATAACTCCTGTTAGATGAATTTTTTTCCAGGGAATGAAAAAGGAGAACCCATTTCATTTCGCATATTCTAAAATGAACTTGAAATTTCTCAAGTAGGCCAGATTGATCATGAACAAAATGAGATATTAAATACCTTGACTCTACTAAGATATATAAGATCTTTACATGTTCAAATATACATGATGTACATTCTTTATGTTTGGATATATTATAATAAGTTATGTTAAAGATTATAATTAACTTTTATTAATTAAACGTTGTAACATGTATTCTAAGTTAGGTCATACATGTGTTCTAAGTTATATGTACATGTGTATGTTATATTCTTACCTATATGAAAATTAATCTAAGTCCATGTGTTACAGATTATCTAGGTCCATGATGTGTGATGTATGTTCAATTACATATATGTGTATAATTTTTAATTTTAAAAATAAAAAAATTGTTTGTTTAGTAGGTAGTTCAGCGAGCTTCATACATTTCTATAGATCTATGGCTTCACACGATCAGTTTGATGTGGCTCCTAGTGTGGTACCTGATGTAGTTCCTACTGTGGCTCCTACTATAGCATAGGTTGGTGTGGCACCTGATGTAGTTTACTGCTACAACACCTATTGTAGCTCCTCATGCAATTCATTGTGTTGCTCATGGTGGGGCTCGTGTTGCAGCTTGTGGTGTACCTTGATGTAGGGCTCATCCTGTAGCTCATGTCTCGGCTCTTGGTGTGGCTCGAGGTGGTGGAGGTCCTACCATGGCTCCTGATGCGGCTCCTATTCTAGGTCAGGTTACACCTGTAGCTCCTACTGGAGGTCCTACTGCACCACCTCCATGCATCGATATTGATGCTCTATTTGCATTTTAAAAGTAGGAGTTTGCTAGATTACAACACTCTATATCGACCTCTAATGATGGTCTTTATAGAGACATATGTACTATGATATGTAGGAGTTTATAGGATTTGACAACTAGGTTTTGAGCTCACCATTCATTTACTCCTACCATATTAGCTTCCATATCTAGCCAGCTTAGGGCTAAGGTTTCAGGAGATGCATCTTTCGATGACGTCAAGAGGGTAGCTCCCAAAGACGTCATCAAGAGAGAGCTCTTTCTAGAGTATGAGGGTACATGGGGTAGGGTGAGAGATTACAGAGTAACACAATGTAGAGACCCTATTATTGCTAGCATGATCTATCCACAATTTTTAGTAGCACATGGTCATTATCCTAATAATGACCACATACCCCTTTTTTTTTGCACAACAATTGTACGCTGAGTTCCATATAGGGCTCAACATCAACTACTTGGATATTCCTGATTATTTAAGAATAAATTTAAGATATTTGTCTATTTTGAGACATATTTTAACTTACAATAGACATCAACATCACTTTTCTTGCCATAGACTTATCTTTAGTTTGAGAGTGTTTTCCTATGTTTCTCAAACCTTGTTTAACATTTTCAATTAGATTAGTTTGCATGCTAGAAAATCTTCTCTTCTTTGATGTTGTGTTTACACCTAACAAATTCAATGCCTCTTGCAACTTTTTTTGTGTAAGCAAAAGTGAAAGCAACTAAGCTTGTTCAAATATATTAGTGTTATCAAATTGAGTCATAATTTCTCTTATCTTCTTCTTCATTGACCTTTTCTTAGACAAACTTAATGGTTGAACACTAGTTGCAAGTTTTCTCAATTTATCTACATCCATTTTACGTAAATGATGTAAATTCTTATGAGAAATACCATACTTTATAGATTGGAAAATATTTAAGAGTTCATCCATACCAGTTCCTGCACTTGATCCCAACCCTTCTCTGATTTTTGTTACTGGAATTTCTACAGGGACCGATCTTGAGCCTTCTCCAACATCCATTGTTTGAGATTCAATAGGGAAAGATTCTGACCCTTCTCCAACTTCTATTATTTGAACCTTTGTAGGGACTGATCTTGAACTTTCTTCAACATTCATTGTTTGAGATTCCATAGGGAGTGTTCCTAAGCTCTCTCCCATATGCATTACTTCTACTTTTGTTGAGCCTTCTTCAAAATTTCCTTCACCTTGTTTAATTCGATGATAACATGCCGCAGTCTTCTGAATTTCTTTGTTCTGCTTCATCAGATCTTTTCCTTGCATATTTGTTTTGCCTTCCTTTCTTGTTTCCTATTATAAAATTCAAAAATTTAAAAAGTTATCCCTTGCCTTAAGCTAAATTTCGTGCAATAACCAGATAAAAAAATCACTATACAGATTTGGCTGTCCCTGTTGGTACTTTTAAATTCTTTGACAGAAATCAATAGAATGTAGTCATGAGCAACAAAGAATAAATATTCTTCATTATATGACTAAAATTTGTGAGTCGCATTCTTTACAAGTGGCAAAGCACCAAATCCTTCTTAAGCCATCATTGAATCACAAACAAATAACATGGTATGAATACTAGAATGTTTCTCCAAAAAAAAATTTGTTTTTCATTTTATGGAAAAATATCATTCTATTTTTTTCAAGAATAAACTGCAACATAAAAGACAATGGCATCGACGATCAAAAGAAGCAAACATAATGTTAGAGAAATCCCCTCTTTTGTTTGTAGCTCTCATGTCCTTCTTTCTTCTCCAAATGATGTAGCTCCAAATGATGTGAGTCCTAAAATCAAGTCTTAATGTCCCTTTGGGATATTTAGGAATTGGTGGTATCTCGTCAAACAAGGGATTAACATTGATGTGTTCAAATGTACCTTGGAGGATTTCGATGGTTGATTCTTGATGAGACCTTATAGGTGCCATTATTGCATTCGACAACACCAAAGGTTGTGTCCTAGTGAGTTCTGGCATGATACCTCAAAATGCAGATGCAGTGGAGGGAAACCTAAATGAAATTTATGCCTCCCAAGTGCGCACCTAGACTACCAACTAGGCACTTGAAGTGTGCAGTTGATAAAAAAGGGTTGCAGATGGTAAAACAGGGTTGCAGGGCACCTAAAATGCAAATTTTGAGTGTTTTTAGTGATTTAGAGTGTTTCATAAGGTCTTCGGATGCAATGCAAGGTGTGGAAGTACAGATTAGGGTTCTACAACCTAGAATGAAACACCTAATTACCAAGTGCGCCCTAAAACTACCACCTATGCCCATGAAATGTGCAACTGGTAAAACAAGTCAAAACATGATAATTAAGATGTGGGTATGCAAGATATGAGTGTTTTTGGGATTTTTAAGTGTTTAGAGATGTTACGCAATGTGCAAAAATGCTAAATGACCTAGGGTTTTGATATGCAAAGTGCAAATGTCCTAGGGATGTTATGCAAGTGCAAATGTAAGGTGTTATTTTGAAGGTAATCAAGATGAAGATTATGATATGAAAATTGAAGGTTAGGGTTATGTTTTGAACTTGGTAATGTTTGGTGATGCGACGCGCTCCCCTTCCCACAGGTGGTTAATTATGTGGTGTTCCATGTTCACTAAAATTCATGGCTTTTGGTGCAACAGTAAATGGGCCCTACAATTGGTATCAGAGTCTGGTTTTGGCCTGGTCATGGGTTCAAGTCTCCCCGGTGCCCTCCCGACCCGTGTAAGCACCTGGTATGCATGTCGAGGGGGAGATTTTTGGGTGATGCAACGTGCTTCCCTTCCCACAGGTGGTTAATTATGTGGTGTTCCATGTTCACTAAAAGTCATGGCTTTTGGTGCAACGACAAATGGGCCCTACAGGTAAGGATGCTAAAGGTAGGTGTATGCAAAGTGGACTATGCAAGGGATGGTTTCCTAGGGTTGATAATGACGTTTAGGCTATGCAAAATGAGGATAGGTGATCAAGAAGACAAGTTGGTTGATGGACAATTTGATAGGGTTTGATAGTGAAAAGGATTTTAGGGTTTGAACAATGCAATATGAGGGGGATATACCACTAGGGTAAGTCAAAAATGACATTTAGAAATATGATTATGCTAATGATATAGGCATACGTAAGTGTTGGTGTAATTAAGTATTTACTTATTGCACTTACTTAAGTTTTACTTAGGTTAATGCATTATTTAATTATTTTGCATTATTTTATTATTATTTTAGGTGATACACTTAGGAGTTTGTGTACTCCCATTGAGTTAGGAAACTCTAATTATGCACATGGTGTCTACAATACAGGAGTATGCATCATTCACTGAGTTGTCATGATCACAACATAGTTATCAGCACTCCTCATTTAGCACATGTTGTCTACACCACTTATTTGCGTGCTACACCATTGTAGGCTTATCCTCACATCATCACACTTAATCCCATGCTCAATGGAGGATAACCCATATTTGGTGCACATGTGCCTGGTTGTATGACATATCATGATGCTAACTTCTATGCATTCTAGAAGCTCTCTTGAGGCCTTTATATTCAGGCACTCCTAGTGTATTCTCAAGCAGTTATTGAATGAATATTGTCATTCTAATCATACTCTGTCTATTTTGGTCTACTGTGTGCTTGTGTTGATTTCTTTAGTTCTTAGGTGAATTCTAGCCTACACCAAATTCTTACATGGTATTAGAACCAAGGAGGATTCTCATCATGTAGCCATTCAAGACCATTCATGCTTTAGCACCTTGACATGAATCCAGAGGATCTGCAAAAATTGAGAGCATCTAGAGCCAAATCTAACCTCACTGTTGCGTCCGGAGCATCGATTCAGTGAAGATCGACTATAAATTTGCCTATATTAGGTGAAAGTTGATCGTGAGGCAAATTTTTTTTGCAAATCAAAATCTAGAGGCCCCGATTTGCAATCGGGTATGATCATTTTATTTGATTAGATTATTTAATGTTTAGATCTGCATTTATTTGTTCTCTGCAATTTATTTTCAGATTTGGTATTTTCAAAAATTTTAAAAATTGTCATAGCAGAGAAATTTTTTTGGCTAAACCGGTAGTGAAACCCCAGCTCAGCTCTATGATTTTAGTTGGTGGATATTTAATTAATTTTGTAGGGTTTATTTTAAGTTGCGAGCTAATCAATGGACTGTACCCTCAAATTTCCACACAAACTCTAAGCACTACAGACTACAAAATTTTCCCATTTCAACGAACCGGGCCCCATCAACATCAACTAATGATAACACAATCTTTCGGTGGCCATTATACAACTAGCAGTCGCACAACCCAAATCTCATAGCTTCTTTGTTGGACTTGTGCATAGCACAGGTTTTAAACTACATTGGAGATCCCACTCCTACCAATGTGGGATTAAAGTTTGAATCTCTGGCAACAAGAAAGCAATAATTGTACTCACTATAATATTTCCAGCACCTAAAACGTGTTCTCTGGCAATGGCGACATGCCTACAAAAAATCCACGCAGACAACCCCTCTCCATGCAAGCGACCAGCAGCAGTACCTGTGGCTAGGCCCATGTAACCTCAATCCTAGCTGTCAAACACGACATCCTTGCCAGCCACCTAAGCAGTAAGTCATTGCCTAGTCAGCACTCAAATCTAGTCAGCATACGTGACTGTACATCTGACTCAGCCTGCACAGTCAAGAGAATGTATGCGTACCTAGAGGGCATGTGGATTTTTTCGTACATATCCATACAAGCAAATCATTTGCTGACATCATCGTTGGCCAAAGATTTTCTAATGTCATCATATTGTAAGCTTAAACATCATTACAGGGCCAATTTGAACTGCTGCAACGAGCATATGACCATCAAATTTAACCCCATGATTCACTGATGTAACCCCTCTCCAGATTCATTTTGGTTTTTATACTTTGACTTCAAGAGGCCATAACTCGCACATTTGGACTCCAAATCAGGTGTAATTTGTTTTTGAAATTGGATAAAATTTTCTAAATTTTTCAGTGGTGTAGCTATTTTTCTGTTTTGGTGCATGGATTGTTTAGAATTTTCATTTTTTGGTGATTGTACTTGGATAATCCTGCATTTGGCAACTTTAAATGCTTTGTATGGGCACATTTGGGGTCGAAAATAGGTTTCATTTTTTTTTTTGAAAGTCTATATTTTTTTATCTACTTTCCAGATCTGGCATCAGATTATAGTGTTCTGTGGACAAAATTGTTACTTTCAGCAATAGGGCCTTTCTTTTCTTTGTAATGCTTCAGAATTGCAGCACATTGTAAAGTTTCAAATTTGTACTCCATTAAGAAGTTGTAAGAAGCAAAATCAAAAGTCCATGAAGCCCAAAATTGGCAAGTGGCCCATTGTAATCACACTACTAATAAAGTTCCCAGAGCATCCTTTTTGGTGAGGTTTCTTGATTTAGTGAAAAGGGCGGGTGTTCTTGGTGTTGTGTTCTCTCTTTTTTGCACTTTTCTTCCATTTTTTGGATTATGGGAAACTTTAAGTTTCTTAAATTAACTCCTCATAACTATGCTTCATGGTCAATCAAAATGTTGTAACACTTAATGCATAATGGAGTTTCACAATATGTAGATGGTACTCTTCCTAAACCAATAGGTGATAATGTTTTTGCAAGTGATATTTCAAATTGGGTAGCCATGGATAGGAAAGCCCTAGGTGATATATGTTTGGGGGTAGATGATAAGATCATGTATCAAATCAAAAAATGTACTACATCTAAGGAAGCTTGGGATACCCTTGAAAGCCTTTATGGTAAAGTGTCTGAAGAGGATGTGTTCAAAATTGAAGATGAGCTTGTTTCCTTGGATCCTAAGTCATATGACTCAATATAGGACTTCATCATCAAGGTGAATGAATTAAGGACAACGCTTACTAATTGTGGGAGTTCTATCAAATATGACAGACTAATCTATCTCATCCATAATAAGTTGCCATCAGAATATTCCACATTTGTATCTTCTTTTAACACCTCAAAGACTACCTTAGGGTCTGCCTACAAGAAAGTCACTTTTGATGAATATGCTAAACTATTGGATGATGAAGAAAATAAGTTGAAATCAATGGGGATTCTCAAATCACCTTAGTCCAAATCATTGATGGCCAATGAGGGTTCTCAAAATTCAGCTGGACAATCTTCAAACAAAGGAAAGGGTAAGAAGAAATGGAAAAGCAAAAATGAGGATGCAAAAAAGACAACACCACAATCTAATCAACAAGGAAAGTCCTCGAATTCCAACAAGAAGGGGGACAACAACAATAAGGAGAAGAAGAATTGTGCTTATTTCAAGAAATTGAGTCATGAAGAGCATGAGTATTATCTTAAAAAGATTGATGAGTTGACCAACATCATGAAGAAACATAATGTTCCATTGCCTAATGCTTATAAGGATAAAGGATTGTCTTTAGATTCAAAGGGCAAAGGGAAAGCACTCATGGAAAATTCAAACTATTCAAAAGAATGGATATTTGACTCAAGTGCCTCATATCATATGTGTTCTTCAAAGGAGGATTTTTGTTCAATGAAGTAGTCCAAGGTACCGCACATCTTCATGGGGAATGATAGCAAAATGGAAGTTGAAGGAAAAGGAAACATGGAAATGGAAAATGGAGAGTTTCAAGAGGTTCTCTATCTTCCAAACCTAAGTTCAAATCTCCTTTCAATCTACCAAATCACTCACCTTGGAGATGGACATAGAGTTGAGTTCCTTTCAGACTTAGTAAAAGTGCATAGTCTTAAAGACAATTCCTTGGTTGCAGTGGGGAAAGTGAATGATCACAAGAGGTTGTACTCTTTCTCACATTTTGTACCCAAGTCTCCTTCAAAGGCCTTGTTATCTCAATCAAATTCAAACATGCAATTATGGCATGAACGGTATGGTCATCTTGACTACCGCTAATTTCAACAACTTTGCACATACCAAATAGTGAAAGGTCTACCTCAAATCAACTTTTCTAAGGGTGAGTGTTCAATAGATTCAGTTGATATGCATCCAGAAGGGAAGTTACAAAGAGGGAAGTCTTCTAGAGCAACGAGTGTTCTTCAAATGGTTCACATGGTATTAGCATGTCCTTTTGCATTCAGCTAGAGTCGCTATATACTTACCTTTGTTGATGACTTTTCAAGGTTCAGTTGGGTCTACTTTCTACATAACAAGAATGAAGTGTTGGAAAAGTTTCTAGACTTCAAGTTTCATGTAGAATGAAAATCTAGGAAAGCCATCAAAGTACTCTATACAGACAATGGAAACATGGATGTGAACAGAAGACTTAGGGACTTTTGTAGACATGAGGGAATTCATCTTCAGACTCCTTCAGCATTCAATTTGCATAAGACAAATGTTGCAGCTTTGAGGATTCACACTCTTAAGTCTATGGCAAGTTGCATGATTCATGCCAACTCTCTCAATCCATCATTAGAATTTGAAGCAATCTCAAGTGCCACTCACATTATTAGTCATTCTCCTCATCCAACCTTACATGGAAAAACTCCTTTTGAGGCATGGTGTGGCATAAAACCTATTGTGACACACTTTAGAGTCTTCAGTTGTCCTGCATGGGAAAACAAATCTTCCAGGGAATACAAGGCACAATCATCTCAGCCTTGTACTTTCATTGGTTACGAAGACAATGTGAAGGCATATAGACTTCTAGATCTTGAGACACATCAGATATTTGTGGATAAGGATGTACATTTTAAGGAAAGTTCACCAAGCTTGTCCTCTACTCCTCTTCACACATCATTCAGTGTGGAAACCGATAGTGATTGCAGCGATAGTGCTTTAACAACTTTTGACATGTGGGGTTTTATCAAAAGATACAGTGAGAGGTCACTTCATCAGTTCATTCCACATGCATACATCGCCATAGTGATAGGTCCAAAATAGAAGGGTACATCCAATCTTCTAGATACAGGTTCAGTGACAGATTTGGAGGATAGTATTGATGATCTGCCTCTTCTTCTTGATGCAGAATTAACTTCTTCAATTGTCACAAGGGTTCCATCTGACTCTCTTGTTCATTCTCTACATGATCAATCATCCTAGGTTGAGGTGATTGTGGATACTTATGATCAGCAGTTTTAGCAGGATTCTTCATCAATTGCAAAGATAGACAGTTCTTTGGGATAGGTTCTTCAGCCAGTTAAGTAGGTTTCAGAGACATCACTTATTCATGGGATTCTTTCCACACATAGTAGAAGCATTTCATTTGTACCTTTGGAATTATTTCTTCCTAAGGGGAGGAACACTATTCTGTAGTCTTGGATCAGCTTCTTCATTGAAGCAGTCACTATTCAACATTCTTCTTTAGGGGGTAGGAGCCCATCCTATCTATCTTCCTCTTTTCATTATTCTCTTACATATATACTGGATGTATATTGTAATGAGGGGGTCTTGATTACTCCATCCATGCATCCCTATTTATCTCTCTTTTTGGGGGAGGGTTTTTCCCATGAGGTTTTCCCTCTTTCCTCGCTTTATGGGAGATTGTATGTCATTATGTAAAATGGGTACCTAACATGGCCTAGTAGCTGGGACCCATATTGCATATCATACTAGATTTTGTAAGCTTAAGGGCATTCCCCTAAGGGGGGGTGTTGGTGTAATTAAGTATTTCCTTATTACACTTACTTAAGTTTTACTTAGGTTAATGCATTGCTTAATTATTTTGCATTATTTTATTATTATTTTAGGTGAGACACTTAGGAGTTTATGTACTCTCATTGAGTTACGCAACTATAATTATGCACATGGTGTCTACAACATAGGAGTATGCATCATTCACTGAGTTGTCATGATGAAAACATAGTTATTAGCACTCCTCATTTAGCACATGTTGTCTACACCACTAATTTGCACGCTACACAATTGTAGGCTTATCCTTACATCATCATACTTAATCCCGTGCTCAATGAAGGATAACCCATATCTGGTGGACATGTGCCTGGTTGTATGACATATCATGATGCTAACTTCTATGCATTCTAGAAGCTCTCCTGAGGCCTTTATATTTAGGCACTCCTAGTGTACTCTCAAGTAGTTATTGAATGAATATTGTTATTCTGATCATACTCTATCTATTTTCAAATTCTTACAATAAGGTTTTTTGAACTTAGGTGAAATCTTGACAAGGTTTTGACAATGTTTTGCAAGTTTCTAAGGTGTAAATTTGAATGTTGGCTTTTATATTAATTATGTTTTACACACATGCAAGAAACATTAATACAAGAATAACTATTGATAAAAGTGAACAATCACACAACAACCTAGGCATTAGGACTATATCCACTGAATTCCTACTTGAACCAAAGTTCAATCACACTTATCTTGAGCGGACAACTTAGGACCTTAGCACCATAGGCTCCCCCTTACAACACACTCACTTCTCAGGGCTACCAATATCTGTGTCTCAAGGGCCATGACTTCCCAAGGGACTATTGTCTCTACTAAGGACTAAAAGAATGTAGGATGTCTTTATGGGCATGGGTGACCCCTTGAGCCAGTGGATAGAAAGGATTTTGACCACTAAAACATGGTTTTTAGTAAGGGCATTTCATTTAGCAAGTGAGTGATAAACTTCCTCAGAAGGTCTCCCAGCCCTGAGAACTGGAGTTTGATGCACCATAAGGGTACTGGAGGAGAGCTATCAGTTAGGAATACTGCTGACATGGCTCTCACTGTAATCGAGTTTTATATAGCAGCTAGAACATTGACCTGGCTTTTGGCTCATTACTGCTCTAAGGTCATCCCCTAGCATACCCAATATCAAGTATCTTGGTCCAAGGCATGCATCCTATAGAAGTTACATGGATTTCTCTTACACCCAAGATCCACAAATGGCAAGGGGAGAGGATATGTCCAATGCAACTCTTAGGGATTTAAACACTATAGACATGCTAGACAGAAAATAAAAAGTTTATTTTAAGTACCAAATGAAGTGTTATTTAATCTAATAAATCCACACACATGGTTTTAACAAACACACAATGGTCTTCAACAATGTCCTGCAAAGCAAGCATTAGTAGTTTGTTATGATCATATCTTCATCCCATGATTGCCACATGTTGCAAGGAGACCATTAGTAATACAATAAGAATATACATTTCTTAACACCATTAATGTGTTACTATTTTTTAATTTAACTTCAATGCATTCGTTAAACAACTTCACTAATGAAATAAATAAATAAATAATTTAGATGTACAATTTTTTTACCAAATTGATGCCTTCGATTTTGCGAATGAAATTCATCGAAAAGATAGACAATGCACTACTGGTCAAGTTGATGGCAAATAGCTTTACAAATGGCAAATAGGTTTACAAATGGAAACTTTTTTGAGTTTTTTAGACTATTCGCACGAACACATTGACTACAGACATGTTCCCCTAAACATACGCCTAAATTTTTTTGGCGGCTGCAAAGTTTTGGAGGGTATGTTCGTGCGAACGTCATGTTCCCATGAACATGCAAAATTAGAAATTTTTTAACCTTTTTTTTTCTCTTTTGACTTCCATAATTTTAAGACAGTGATCTCCTACTGTAAAATAAAAAAATGTCAAAATGTGCTACTTGGAGCAAGCATTCCAATGACTATAATTGTAATACATATTTTAATCATTAAGACTTTCAAATATGAGTTTAACTCATTATAGGTTCATTACCGATTAAACATCAACCGACTTTGACACCTCGGGAAAATTAGTAAATTAGGTCAATTTTTTTTTGAAAAATATGTAGGAACTAGCTTATTGAGATACCTTTCTATTTTAAAAAAAAAAGGTTTATGATAAATTGACTTCAAATTATCTGTGTCAAATGGAACGTATGTCTGAATTATGGTTCATGTCACTTCAAAACTTCATAAACTATACAATATTCAACCAAAATAAATCAAACCAAATGAATCCTCTGGATATTGATGTTACAAATCTAACACCGAAAGAATTACTTCATTATCATTTCTAGAAAAAAAGTTATGTGTGTCAAACGGATTGTCACGTTTTATAATATTGAATTTTATTATGTACCACTTTTCTGAGGAGCTAAAAAAAATTGACATAAATAATTTTTTTTTAGATTAGAAAATATGGTTACAAAGTAGGAACAAAGTACTCAAAATCACTATTTTATGTCATCTTGAAATTATTTATAGTTTTGGAGATATAGTCACTTGAATGTGACGTTTATTGTTAAAATATTGATTTCAATGTCAAAATTGGTCAAAAAGTGGAACCCATTATTGTGTACGTAGAAAAATGTAAAAAGTCATATATACATGTGGCAATCTAACTACTGAAGTATTAAATAGTCAAATAAATAGTGAAACATATGTATACATGTCATCAAGGTACTAAAATACATGTGTATGTAAGTTTGCAATATACAAATGCATCAAAAAATATATAAATCTACTACTACTAAAGGGACCCCTCAAGATGCATATGAACTAGAATGACCCTCTGATTGAGTCTCCTGTACATCCCGTGGCCGCTTGGGCGCATCAACTGAGCCATATATATATATATATATGTATACATATATGTATATGTATATGTATATGTATATGTATATGTATATATATATATATATATATATGTATATGTATATATATATGTATGTATATGTATATATATATATATGTATGTATATATATATATGTATTTATATGTATGTATATATATATATATATGTATGTATATATATATGTATGTATATATATATATATATATATATATATATGTATATACATATGTATATGTATATTATATGTATATATATGTACATTAGAGTTCTACCTAAACATATATACATGTGTGTATATTCAAATTAAAAATGAGTGCATATATATGTAGTTTGAAGTTCATAAATAACTTTAAACAAACTATTTAAACCTTATACTTGAGCACAACTGGGTGCCTCAATAGAATCATCTCTATCACGTACATGCCCTGAACCAACACTACATGTAATCATGTGCTCAACGACTTATGCTTTCATGATTTATTATAGTTAGCTTAAATTTTAAATATTTATCTGAACTGAATTTTTAAATAAATTCATATTTTTTAATTTGATATATTTAAATTTAAAAATAAATTATATATATATATATATACATACATACATATATATATATACACATATATATACATACATATATATATATATACATATACATGTATATATATATAGATATATGTATATGTATATATATATATATATATATATATATATATATTATACATATACATATATATACATTTATACATATATATATACATATACATATATATACATATATATATTTATTATATATATATATGTATATATGTATGTATATGTATATGTATATGTATATATGTATATATATGTATATGTATATGTATAATATATATATATATATATATATATATTATACATATACATTTACATATATATACATATATGTATATGTATATATATGTATATGTATATGTATATATATATATATATATATATATATATATATAATTTATTTTTAAATTTAAATATATCAAATTAAAAGATATATATCTATTTAAAAATTCAATTTAGATAAATATTTAAAATTTAAGCTAACTATAATAAATCATGAAAGCACATGTCATTAAGCACATGATTACATCTTGAGTCTCTGGAGGTGGAGGATGATCAATAGACTCCATCATATCATCTATTGATGCACCTCCTAAAACTCCAACACCTACTAAACCACCCTCAACACCATGTCCAACTACTAGTAATGATGAGTGAAGTGGACTATGTAACCAGTTGGGTAATGGTGTATAATCAGTGCTATCAGGTTGAAATAACATGTCCATGTACGATGAAATACCCATGCTCAAACTAGTATCAATCTCAGATAGCCCTCATAACTTCTCACCAAAATCATCAAGACCCTCAGTTGTGATCCTAACATCTCCAACTCATATGCCCAAGTCATTTGTAGAGTGTTGTGAGCCTAGTGCCAAATGTTGTGAGCTACACACAGGTGTATCATCTGTCACTAGTGTGGTGGCCTATGTCTGTAAAACTATGAGGCTTTGATCGTGTCTAATGGAATCCATCACTAAGTGAACTGGAATCCCCTATGTATCAAAAATATAAGTAATACTCTACAATAGATCCTCCAAAAAATATAGTGCTACATCCATATGCATGTGTTGTCCTAAAAGAGCACAAACATCACCTAGTAGTGGTAGTCCAATAGCTATATATGCCTCATCAAAGGACATTCCTGAAGTGCTACTTGTAGACACCTAAATTTGATTACACTATTTTGGTAATCCTATTTAGTTATCTAAAAAGGCATCATTAATTAAATTTCTATTTAATTAATCCTTTGTCATCCCCTAGTTGATTAATTTAATTACTCATCTATAGTCCTAATTGATAAATCAAATAATCTATCATTTATCAATTAAATCCTATTCTTCTATCTAATTCCAAAAATCCCCATTTATTAAATAAATCTATTTGATAAATGAAATCCTCAAATTCAAAAACCCCTAACCTATCCCTAATCCTCCATTTAGCCTAATCCACCCCATCCACCCATACTAACCAAGCTTAGCCACTAACTCACCCACCCTCATTAATTCCATCCACTTTCACATCTCTAACATCTCTAATCTAATCCCAAACCCAAGCCTAATCCACCCCCTAATGTTGTCACATTCCTTAAACAAGTTTAAGACTTTCCTAATCCAAACCAAAGTCTCCCCTCAAAAAGCCCAACCACTAAGTCATGAGTGCTCTTACAAAACATAAAAGACTCTTACATGCCCACTCATGGCTCTTACACCCATCTTCCACACTCTTCCCTCTTCCACACTCATTCCTCTTACATCCCTCTTACATAATCAACCCCACTCATCATGCCTTTAACCGACCCTTTACCCTACCCTCTCACACTCATCCTCCTTGTGACAAGTGTCACCTTCCCATTGGTGCTAAACAAGCACAATCCATGTGCTCTCCTTTGAGTGCATCCTAGCCCTCCTTAACCCTTCATCCATCCTTGCATCTAAGCCCTCCATCCCTCTACCCCTTAGCCTATAAATTGAATCCCATCCCAAGCCATTTCAATCAACAATCTTGGAGCTAAAGTTACCATTCTATTTTGAGAACCAAAGCCATACCCATACCCTTATAATGCCAAATTGAGAGCTCACAAACCTACCAATTTTCTATTATCCATCTCCACCATTGAAGCAACTTTGAGCATTTGAGCATACATCCACATCAAAGGACACATCTACAAAATTAAGGAAGCATGGAGTGTTTCCCTTTTTGGGTTTGCATTCCTTAATTGTTTCTTTTGTCTAATCTCATATGTGAATATAGTTTTAGTTTGTGAATGTTTTCTTTAATGTTAATGTTCTTTACACACTAAGATTCTTGTTCTACACTACTAGATTCCTTTGAAGATGGTCAACCAGGGGGATGACTCTATTGACTATGAATATAACAACCAAGTGAATCAGATTTGATACTAGGAGCCACATATGCAATGTATCCAATAGTGTCAATTTATCCCCTCTAGGAAGAAATAAAAACTCTATTTGCAATAGGTGCCAATGTTGGAGTCACTAGAGGCAATCTCTATCCAACAAACTATCTGACATCTATGGGTGGTAGACGCTATGTGTTGTGATACTAGTCACCATTTGCAATCTAATCACACCCCTATCGACAATAATGTGGAATGTCTAAGTAGTTGACATTGAGCCCTATGTGGAACTCAACATGAAATTGTTGTGCAAAATAAAGAGGTAACTGGTCATTATTAGGATAACAACCATGTGCAGCTAAAAAATGAGGATAGACCATGCTAGAAATAATAGGATCTCTACATCGTGCAACTTGATAGCCTCTCACCCTACCTTGTGCTCCCTAATATGATGGAAAGAGACCTTGTTTGATGATGTCTTTAGGGGCCACCCTCTTGACATCATCAAATGATGCACCTCCTAAAATCTCAGCCCTAAAGTCCCTAGATATGGAAGCTAATATGTCAGGAGTAAATGAATGGCGAGCTCTGAATCTAGCAGTCAAATCCTATAAAATCCTACATATAGTAGCACATATATCTCTATATAGACCATCATCAGAGGATAATATACACTACTATAGTCTACCAACCTCATGCTCTAAAAATGCAAATAATTCATCAATATCAATGTGTGGAGGTCATGTAGTAGTACCTCCAGTAGGAGTTATAGGTGCAACCTAACCTAGAACACCTAGAACTGCACTAGGAGCTACAACATGAGCCACATGATGAGCCCTATGATGAGTTACAATAGGAACCCCTCCATGAGCTATGACATGAGCCCCACCACAAGAAACACAATGAAATACACAAGGAGCTGGAACAGGAACTACACCAAGTGCCACAATAGGAACCACATCAGGGGCCATAGAAGGAGTTGCAGTAGGAGCTGCAGTAGGAGTCATAGCAAGATGATGAGCAAGCTAATCGTGTGAAGTCATATCTATACTAATTTCTCAAGAGCTAAGTCTATTATACACACAATTTTTTATTTAAATTAAAAAGTTTATATGTAATTGAATGTACATCACATTTCTCTAAGATAATCTATAACATGTACATATCAATAAAAATTAAATATGATCACATAGACATACATGAGAGTTAGAGTTAGAGTTGAATTTAACCTGGATTTCTTGAGTTTTCAAAACTTTAGGAATTAAGGATTAGTACCTAGGTTTGACTTAAATGGTTCAATGAGTTAGATTAGGGTTCAAAGTAATTGCATGCAAAAAAATTGTTTATGACTAAGTGTCATTTTTAAAGAAGATTCAAAGTAGCTAGTGAATGGTTCATGGAATTTCTATGCAATTAAAAGTTTGAAAAATTCAAAATATTGCTCAATTTGATCAATAAGACTTTCATTTTGTTGAGACATCGTGGTGTCACAAAGGTTGGTTATCCTACTTATGAGCAAGTGCAATAGAATCATCATCCATCTAAGTCATACCAAGTGGTATAATTGACGCTTATACCCTTTGTTGATTTTGTGACAACTTAGCATCATGTAATATCAATGATAGGTCATCTCAATTACACTTCAAATGTATTTGTGAAAATATTAATTTGAGGATGAAAATGATAAAAACTAAGAATGTTTAAAAAGTATGAAATGTTGAGAATTTATATGAGTGATGAGTACTAAACCAAATTTTAGGTATGATAAAAACATAAAAACCTCAAGAGGCTGACCCTCAAACCAAAAGTGAATTATCACAACCCAAAATGAATAGAGGGGTTCTAGTGTAAGATATAGATTCAAGCATGGGGGAGTCAAGGATGTATTACTTTCAAGATAAATATGTGCTTATGATATATAAAATTATTAAAGTATTTTGAGATACTACAAAGGAAATGGAAAATAGCAAGGTAGAAAGAAGTGAGATAGAAAGAGTAAACTTACCTTGAAATGGATCTTATTTTTACTGTCATAGAGATGTTAGATTCAGTCAAAAACATGGATCTAGAACATTATTGACTATAAATTATATCTATAAAATTATCAAACCCAAAGGACAATGATCACATAGTTAACCTAATCCTAGAAAAAAATTCATGATTTCAACCTTAACCTTTCAATAAAAAAACTGATGAAACTTACAAAGATCTTGAAGTTCTTGTGGGAAATAATCAAGACTTGCTAAGTTATTGAGAGGGGAGGGGTGAATCCGTAACTTCAAAACTTTAAATTAATTCAACACTTAATCCATTCATCATTATCTAATCTACTGCATGTGTGAGAAAAGATAAATATTCATAACACATGAACATAGAATTTTGGTGACCTAGAAACCTTCCAAATAGAAAGTAAAATTGGAGTGGAGATGATACCCTCAAAAGTTCACTACTACAGTATAAAGTTGGCCTGTTAAGGCTTACATGGACCACTTTTGATGATCTACCCTATTAAGAGCAATTTGGACTACTAGATCCACCTTGTTAGAGGTTTTACAAACATGTAATGAAGTATGCACTCTGTTAAAAGATTTAAAGAAAGACTGTTAAGTCTACCCTATTAAAGGATTTAGAAAACTAATTCACCTGTTAGGATGAAACAGTGGATCTAACTTTAAACTTGATTGTCGATTAGATCCTTGAAGTATAGATCACCTCTTGTTATTGATAGATATTTATTGCTCCTTGTAGACCTTGCTGAATACTCTTCTATGCTACTAATTCATATTCACTCTTCAATAAATATCAGATATCCATTCCCCTAATATACTCATTAGTACTTTGCAAATGATACAATACATTACATATATATACCATTCCAATATTTACAATTGCAAGGTCGGCTAAAACACAAGTGAACAAAATATTACTAAGTTAGCCAAATAGTAGAAACTCAAGTTCTATAAGATGACTTGGTGAACTTCTGATACACAATGTCCATTGCATTACTTGGCATTGTCATGCACTCGGTAGAAGTAGAGGCTCAGCCCATACTAATCACACAATGTAGCTTCAAACTCAATGACCATTGGAGACTTGATAGATATAGTGTTACCTGGTAGATACTAAATCCTTTGTTTACCTTGCTATCACTCGGTAAACACTACTCATTCCATCACTCAGTAGACACTACTCATTCCATCACTCGGTAAACAATGTAAAGCTCAGTGACCACTATCTACTTAGTGATATCTACTAAATTGCACACTATCTATTTTCACTCAATAGGTTCTGGAATGCTTAGTAAAAAATGGAGACTAAATGCTGAGCTTGGTAACCATACATAACTAAATAAGTGTTGTCACTAGTGACAAATACAACATAATTCTAATAGTTCTATGACTAATACTCTCGAAGCTAGAAATGGTATCTTCTTAGTAATGCAAGTAACTCAAAATACTAATGAGGTTAATTAAAATTACCTCTAGATCTAGATATCATGTATCTCTTATATATACTTGTTGTGTGGTTTAATGAGCTTGAGGGAATAAAAAGGATATTCCTTTGGCTAAGAGTTAAAGATGAGAAGAGGTTATTTATTATTGACTAGGAGAAATTATACACTCCCAAAATCTTGGGGGATTAAATGTTTGTAATTTTCATAACTTGAATTTGGTCATCCTTCTAAATTTAGTCTAAACATAATTAATTATTATTCACATTGGTATGTGTGTGTGTGTGTGTGTGTGTGTAGAAGAATGATCTAAGGATATTATTTATCTTATATTATCCCCTAGATCAAATATTTGTAGTAGTTATTCCAAAATATATATAGTTTTCCTATTTTGTAGTTTGATTACTGATTATATAAGAAATATAAAGGGTTCATCTCTTTCTATTTAAGTTATATGTTTTTATAATTTTCTAAGAAGTGCAATTTAAAACATTTCTATAGGTCTCTCATTTGGTATCAAAGCATGTTTATTGAATCTAGCTGAGGATTGAAGAAACTTATAGTAAGGAATTGTGAATTATGGTCTTTGGTGAATGATCAAGCATATCAAATACAACTCATGCATACTCCATTTTGACTATTATTTTTCTAGGGGCAACATAACACTGGTAACATTACAATTAGATCATTCAAAGCCATGGTTATGATGGTGACGACTAAGTTATGTCTACAAAAGAATTAAAATTGATAGACAATGTTGTGAACCTTGCATTCTTCTTGTATAATATCTTCCTTCTCTTTGTTAACATAATTAATAGAAGTATCTAGGTACCACTCTTTTTTTTCTCTACTAGTGTGGATGTATATAATTGGTCTTAAAGAAAGTGTAAATATGTAGGATTATCTTGTTATACAATTGCTCCTATTGGTCTTATTGATTTGGAGTTTGTTAATCAAAATTTATATAGATGTACATGTCTGACATTTTCCTTGATATTACAATAACACTTGCCTTGATATTACAATTTAACCTTCTAGATTAGGGTTTGGGTTATCTATTCTAGGGTTTGATTTAGATATATATAGGGAACCTTCATTTAAAGATTAAAGGGTTTTTGTGAGATCTAAGGGTTTTAGTTAAATTTAGTTTGGATTAGATTAGGGTTATGGTTAGATATGTCCTAGGGGTTGTACATTACCTCATTTCAATTATTGAACTGTAGGATTAAAGAGTTCTCACTTGAGTTAGGGTTAGAGTTTGAGTTAGGGTTAGGGTTATGGTTAGTGTTATCTTTTAGGGTTATAGTTAGTTTTAGGGTTATGGAGACATTTTTTATGTTTTCTTATGATTGTTAATGTTGTTATGTATTTATGTATATAATCTTTATGTTCTTATATGTATTAACTTTTATTAATTAAAAGTTGTAACATGTATTCTTTAGGTCACACTAGATTTATATGTTCTTATGTACATGTATGCTATATTTTTACCTAATATGCATTAATCTACATTCTTATATATGTATAATTTAGGATCTCCCCTTAAGACATGCCATTAAATATAGATAATTATACTTAGATTAAGGCATTAAAAATAAGAACATATACATAAACATGACTATTGAAAACATACATGTCTACATTTGACGTGAAAATATTTATATACATTAATCTACATTCTTATGTATAATTTAGGATCTCCCCTTAAGACATGTCATTAAATATAGTTAATTATACTTAAAGAAAGACATTAAGATCAATAAGATATACATAATTTAAATGCACAAATATTCAAAACATAGATGTCTACTTTTAACATGAACAAATATACATAGATCTATGAAATCAAAAATACATTTTAATCTACATTCTTATGTATAATTTAGGCTCTCCCCTTAAGACATGTCATTTAATTACACTTAGATTAAGGCATTAAGATGAATAACATATACATAAACATGAATATTGCAAACATACATGTCTACATTTAACATGAACATATACACACATATCTACGAAATAAAATATGTACATTTTAATCTACATTCTTACGTACAATTTAGGATCTCCCCTTAAGACGTGTCATTACATATAGTTAATTATACTTAGATTAAGGCATTAAGATGAATAAAATACATAGAAACATGAATTACACATACATAAACATAAAAGATTAAGACATTAAAAGATCAATAACATGTACATAAACATTAATAAAAATATGAATATTGAAAATATGCATGCACATGCGACATGAAAATATGTATATATACATCTACGAAATAACATTTGAGAGATGTACACACACACATATTTGTGTGTGTGTGTGTGTGTGTGTGTCTATATATATATATATATATATATATATATATATATATATATATATATATATATATATATATATATATATATATATATATATATATATATATATATATATATATATATATATATATGTTAGTAAGTAGGTTTGTCCTCTCAAAAAACACTTTCACAAATGACTCTTGAATACCCAAAAAGGAAGACAAACTCTGAAACTAACAATAGAGTCGCTTGCAATTATCTTGTCAAGTGCTCTATGAATTTTGAAAAAGAGGTACAACTCCCTTCTTTTGATTCAAAATAATTGATTTTATGATATGTCTTTAACCAGAAGGCAAAGAAGGAACACTAACATTCAATTCATCAACATGATATGAATGCAAACCTTAATTTAAATAATTTGAAGAGAAATATCAAATACATAGGACAGAGGCTATCTAATCAATCTTCCTATCTATAGAGAAATGAAATGAAATCTAATATTCATTTTTCATATTTGGGTGAACAAAACCTTAGGATTTCATTAGACACTAAAAACCTTAATAAATGAGAGCAAGCCATTATTTCAAATGTGACCAGAGTGATCGCAGGATCACTTCCAACTAGAGAAAAATAGATTAAAATCATATGATTTCAAAATAAATCCATCTTTATTTCAAATAAACCAGCAAACAACCATATGATTATTTTCCCTTACATCATTAAAAAGGTTGAAAAATAAATATCCTCTATTCTTTCCCTTCTCTGTTGCAAATCTTTTAAAACTAAAAGCTCCTTCCCCTTTCTTCTAGAAGTGCAGACCTATGAAAAATGGGAGAAGAACCAGAAGACGCTACAATTCTTCTCCACCTATTAAATAATTTTCAAAGAAGTTCACCTAACCCCCCCCCCCCCCCCCCTTCAGAACTAATTTAATTTTTAACTCTTTACTTTATCCCCCACTCCAATTTTACAAATCACTATGCACATTATAATAATAATTAATTGTATTCAAGAATTAATTATTCCTTTACCAATCTAGCCTATTCCCAAAGAATTTCTCTTCGTACAAGTTTTCCCATTACAATGATAATTAATTCTTTTAAAGAACTAATTATTTTGAACTTTCCAATTTACCCTACCCCACACTTATCATTTTATTTCCATGATCACATTAATAATTAATTCTTGGTACAATTAATTATGAGGGAAATACATGTTACTTTAATAGTTTAATGTTTAATTATTTTGGATTTATTAATATTTAATTATATAAATAATTAAATATTATGCGAAATAATTTATAATATTTTAAAATTTAAAGTATTTTAATTTTTTTTTAAATGTTTGGGAGGGGTAATACTTAGGGTTTCAAAACCCTAGGTATATATATATATATATATACCTCGTTCTAATATTCTTTAATTTCGTACAATAATCTTATTTTTTTTGTTTTTTTCTAATATTTTTATAATAATTCAAGTTTAATGTTTTTTTTCTAATATTTTCTAATGTTATATATAGTAATTTATTTTCTTTAATGTTAAATACTAATATTTTCTAATTTTTAATTTACTAATTTATTTTTCTAATATTGTAGAAGAAATTAACTTTTTTTAATATTTCACTTAATAATTTGTTTTCCTAATAATGCTACACTGTTATAATGTTTTTCTAATATTTTCTAATTTTCAAGAGTAATATTTTTAAAAATATTTTCCAATATTTGCTAATATGTTTCTAATATTTTTAAATGTTTTTTCTAATATTTTCTCATAGTTTTCTAATATTTTTCAAACTAATATTTTTCTAATTTTTTTTTTCTAATGTTTCTATAAACAAAACTAATATTTTTCTAAAGAATTTGTTTCCAATTAAATGAATGTTTTCCAAATAAAACTAGTATTTTTCTAAATTATATTTTCTACTCAATTGTTTTTTTAATAATTTTAAATATTTTTCTAATGTTTTCTAATTTTCAAGACTAACATTTTAAAAAAAAAACTTCTAATGTTCTTCCTAATATTTTTCTAATATTTTCTAATGTTTAAATCCTAATATTTTCTAATAGTTTTCTAATATTTTCTAAACTATTTAAAAATATATATATTTTCTAATGTTTTTCTAATATTTAACTAATTTAACACTAATTTTTTTCTAACTTTGTTTTCTAATGTTATATTATTATTTATCTATTATATAACTAACATATACAAAAAAATTAGAAATGTTAAATTAATATAATTAAGTTTAACATAAATAAATAATAAAAATATTAAATGAACATTAAAATATGCTTTGAGAACATAATAAAACATAAAAAACATTCAAATAATAATATATAGACATACCTGAAATAGTGTGAAGATGAGAATCTAAAGGGGAATAACGAGAGGAAACTAACCAAAAGGACACATTTTCTCCAACCTCTAGCTCAAATATTCAACGCCATTCAAATGAACAATAGATGGTAAAATAACAAAATTTTTTAAGTCAAAATTCAGTGTTTCAAATGTTCCTTGCAAACATATTAATTACAAATGTTTGCATGAACATTCTTAATTTATGGTAAATATGTTTGCTATGAACATATTTGTAAAATATGTTCATAGTGAGCATATTTACCATGTTCGCACAAACATATGTTGAATGGGATTTTTGCATTTTGCAAAAAAAAAAAAATTTCATCCCAGTAAAGTGGAATCCATTATTGTAGGTTTACCCACCTTCCTCTGAAGAAAAATTCTCTACAACTAGTCCTTTTTATGTCATCTACACATCCTTCCTAGTTTGCATCATTTTATGCACATAAGATGAAATCATTTGATTTGTAATACCATAATCCATAATCCAGTGTACCCTTATAATACCTAAAAACTATTTTTAATATTTCATAAAGTGTCTCTTTAGGATTTGCCTAAAATCTTGCTACATTTCTAATTGTGCTAGCTATATCAGGTCTAGTTTGTGTCAAATATTGCAATCCACTATTCATAGATATGTACTTTTTCTTCTTAATAGCATAGGATTCATCTTTCCTAGAAAATTTCCATCCAACTATTGTAGGTGTTCTAATAGGTTTACACCTTTCCAAACTAAATATCTTCAATAAGTCTTTAAGATATATAGCTTGTGACAAGAAAATGCCATCTTTATTTTATATGATTTGAAATCCCATGAAGTATTTCATCTCACCAATCATACTCATCTAAAATACATTCTTGATTTCTTTTGAAAATACCTTCCTTGCTTCATCATTACCTCCAAAAGTAATATCAACCACTAGTACTTCAACAATCATTAAGCCATTTTCATTCTTCCTCAAATATAATTTACTATCAACATTACCTATTACAAACCCCAAACTTGTCAAATACCTATCCAATATTTCATACTATGCTCTAGATGCTTGGTTTAATTCATACAATGCCTTCTTGAACTTACGAACCATGTTCTCTTTTTTTGTCAATGGAAACCATCAGGTTGCTCAATGTACACATCTTCTTCAAGTTCTTAATTCAGAAAAAGCTGATTTGATATCCATTTGATAAATTGTAAAATTCTTGTTAGCTACATATAACAAAAACATTGTTACTTCTTCTAATCTAGAAACATGTGAAATTTTTCTTCAAATTTAATTCCTTCTTGTTTTGAATAACATTTAAATACCAATCTTTCTTGGCTCCTTACAACCTTGCCATGTTCATGCATCTTATTTCTAAATACCTCTTTAGTTCCAACAACATTCTTATCCTTAGGTTTAGGAACCAATTCCAATGGTTTGTTTTTCTCAATCTTCTCTACTTCTTCTTTCATAGCTTTAATCCAATAGTCATCCTTCCAAGCTTCATCAATATTCTTCAGTTCAACTTGGGAAATTAATGTTTTTCTTGTCATAACTCCTCTTTCTTTACTTCCAATATTCTATTGAGTTGGGTGATTCTTTATCGAATTTTTGTTTGGTGTCACTACCCCAAATTTAATTTCTTTTTAAGGTTTAGATTTTTGTTATTCTTTGTGTACTTCTCTCAAAATTTTACTATTTAAATTAGTGTCATTCTCATTAAATAATTATTTCTTAATATCCTCTTTATTACAACTTAGATTAGTCTCTTCAAAATTTTACTATGCAAATCAGTGTCATTCTCATTAAATAATTATTTCTCAATATTCTCTTTATGATGACTTAGATTAGTCTCTTCATTATAATTATAATCAATTATCCTTTCCTAAATTATGAAATTTTCATGAAGTCTAACATTTGCACTCTCAATAATAGTCTTAGTTCTTTGATTAAAACATATATATGCATTTTCTTTTAATGAATATCAAAGAAACATAAATTCATCACTTCTTGAACAGTGCATTTGAAATGAGCATGAATATCATTAATAAGAAGTACCTTAGGTGGAATTTGCAATTGAGCTCCATGTGGGTCAAGTGATTCAGCAATTTTGAGCACTAGTTTAAATTTTGGGGCTTTCCATTCAACTCCTTTCACAAGCATTTTAGAACCCCTCTTCGCCTTGTTGCTAGTGCTTGTGGATGCCATTGCTGCTTGGTGGATGATGAATTCTTCAAACAGATTCTTCATAGGAAATTTTCTTCAAATTGCTTGGAATCATTGGTGTGCAACTAGAAATTTCTTAGCTCTAATTATTCTAAAGTCGTGGTGAAAAATGAAATCGAATTCTACCTTTTTGATGGAAACACTATCATTAATGCTCAGTATGAAGGTAGCTGAGATGACATAGTGCTTGCCAATCTGTCATTGATTTACTTGGTAAAACCTTGCAATTCGATGGTCGAACAAAATCTTTGATACTCCCGACCTAGCTCAGTAGATGCAACACGGTGAATGATAACTTTTCTTTGATCCTTGTATCTGAAATACTGATTTGATCGTTTGCACTCTTTCACTTTGGAACTACTTAAGATATGGCTTGAAGACGCAGTTCTTGATTCTTCTTAAATCTAATTGGAAATGGTGGAGTCACCCACTTCTTGAGTGACATGAACATCATTTGAATTGTCTTGCTCAGTAGATTTAGGAATCCATTGTTGTCTCCTTTGCCTCTGAATGTTATCAGCTTTAGCTTTCTTTTCATCTTCAATTCTTCCAATATTCATGTAATTCTTGGCTATATGACCAAGTTCAGTACATGTGTAACATCTTATGGTTGTATCCTTCTTCCTTAGGTGATGTCTTGCACAGTTTATCCCAATGTGTCCATATTCTGCACAATAGTGACACCTGCACCAAGTATTGTAGTCCCAACCAAATATTGCTTTGACAATTTGTTTTGCTGGATTGAATGTTTTGATTTTGCATTCAGATGCCTTGTGACCTTGTTTCTTGCATTTGTGACATTTGCCTTCAAATTTTGGTTTTTCTTTACATTCATTAGCTTTGTGACTATGCTGATTGCAGTTGAAGCATTTACGATTAGATTTTTCCTTTCCATTACTCCAATATTTGTTTTTTGTATGACCTATCTTGCCATAGTGATTGCAAGTGGGTCTTTGATTCCGTTGGGCACCTTTTTTGGAGGTTTCACCTTCTTCCTTATAAAAAATTCCAAGTTTACCTTTTTGTCTATGAAGATTCTGCTCACTTAGTTGATTTAATTGAGTCATGTCTGTTTGAGATTTCATCATTCTTTCATTGATTTTCCTTTCATTGATCAAGTCATTTTCCAAACTTTCATTGATTTATCTTTCAGATCTCAGACCACTTTGTAAGCTTGCATTGATTTTTCTTTTAGTGATTAAATCATTTCTCAAACTTTCATTCTCAAATCTTAGATTCATAATTTCTTCATTTGCATTGGATAGTTGACCTAAAAGATCTTCATGCTGAAGGGATTGATTATTTCTTGCCTCTAAGTCTTAATTTGCCTTGTTTCTCTATTCCAAAATGTCACATAGCATGATTGATTGGTTTTCTTGTTCTCTTTTAAGCTTTCTTACTTCTTCTTGCAGAGAACCATTCTTTGCTAGGAGTTCCTTGATTCCTTCATTAGCTTCATTTGAATTTTTTGATGGTAAAAGGTCTTCGATCTTTTCATCAACATACTTATGATAATTCATTTGTCTTACAAGTTCCTTCCTTTTCTTTAGAGATTGAGAAAGATGCTCCTTTGCTTCTTTGAGTTGAGCCATGGCCATTTCTAGATCTATCTTTTCATTTTCAATAGATGTGTCAAGTCTGAATATCTCCATTGTCCTTGATCTTTGCTCAAGCTATCAAGCTTTGTCCTTAGAACCAAAATACTCTAATACCAATTGTTGGAAATAATCAAGACTAGCTAAGTTACTGAGAGGGGAGGGGTGAATCAGTAACTTTAAAAACTTTAAATCAATTCAGCACTGAAAGCATTAAACATTTATTTATTTAATTTACTGTATGTATGGAAAGATAAACATTCATAACACATGAATACAATGTTTTGGTGACCTAGAAACCTTCCAATTAGAAAGTAAAATTGGGGTGGGGATGATGCCCACAAAACTTCAATACTGCAACATAAAGTTGGCCTGTTAAGGCTTACAATGATCACTTCTAGTGATCTGCCCTATTAGGAGCAGTTAGGACTGCTAGATCCACCTTGTTAGATGATTTACAAACATACAGTAAAGTATGCACTCTGTTAGGAGATTCACAAAAGGATTGTTAAGTCTACCTTGTTAAAGGATTTATAAATTGATTCACCTATTAGGATGAAGCAATGGATCTGCTTACAACTGTTTACTGATAAGATCCCTTTTTTTTTGCATTGATCACTTGATGTGATAGATATAACTTTTTTGCTCCTATGTTGACCTTGCTATATTCCTTTTACTCTGCTACTAATTTACTTTCACTATTCTCAAAATATAGCAATACCTTCTTCATATCCGAACATTACTCTCTTTATATTTTCATACACAGCCTTTCTGCAAATGATATCATACAATACATATATACCATTCCAATATTTATAATTGCAAGGTTGGCCAAAACTGAAATTTACCTTTACTGATTTTATATGATATTTCACACCTCTAATCAGATTTTCAAGATCAAACAACTAATATCACAAAGATCCACCAAATTTCTCAAGAAACCCCAAATCGGGTATGCCAGAAATAGTGCCAAAAGCTTCACAACTTCACCTATTATTAATAAATCTGAAAGTGTAAATTTTTACAAAAATTTGAGCAGCATAACAGCCTATAAAATGAAATTTCTAGATCTGTATAACATGCACACAATAGCTCCCAAATGGAGGACAAAAATAATGCTCATCGGGCTCTCAAAAATAGCACAAAATAGCCCAGAATCACCACAAAAACTTAATAATCTATCATAGAAGTATAATCATATATAAATAAATATATTCAGCTCCATTTTAATATTTAAACATCTGATATACAGCAAAAACCCAAACTGATATGAAATACTCAACTGGAAACACCAAACTCTTACAAAATATACACTCGAAAACCCACAAATCTGCACTGTTCAGCACAAAGGCAAACTCTGCATGAGCATGCACATGGAATGGCTTCAAACTCCCATCCTTAGCCTTCCTAGAAACCTGCAAACTCTCCTTCTTGGGTCTCCCTAGAAACCTACAAACTCCCATTCTTAGGTCTCCTTCTCCACAGGTTTGGCAGCCTCTGAAGAATAACAAAGAAATGAGCAAAAATCAAGTTCTGGAATGAGCCCAAAATGCCTCCAAACCCCTTAAAAGAGGGAATAACCCTGACTAACGTCCAAGAGGGGTTAATAAAACATATTTTAATAATAATTTTCATTTATTAGGCCATTAACTTCCAAAGATTATCCCCTTTTTCTGAAACTTCACCTTTTTGGGCCTGCCTGCGTTAGCAAAGATTATTATTTTTAATTATTTGAAAAGGGGACATGAAAAGTCCTCCCCTTCCAAATATTTCTTGTCCTCAAGTAATGGCTAAACAATAAACCAATCAATCCACCTGGATCCCAAATGTAGTCATGAACTATACTATTGTCAATTAACATAGGCTCCTACAATATCCTCTGCAATATAACCAAGAGGAATCCATAATCAAACAGACAATTACTGCTCAACCAAACTCCAAAGTCACAACTTCCACAGTCAGAAACCCATGAGACACAAACTCTTAGAACATCAAAACCGAAGTAAAGTGGACAAATCAAACTACCAACATAGTAAATACCATCAATGCATCCCACTAGCCTATACGAAATGTACAATCCAACTCTGCAATAATGGTGAATGCTCGTGACTGAAACTATACCAAGTATGGAGAATCCACACACTGTACAACTCCTCCAGTCAACACAACTTTGTAGATCACTGGCCACTGTCTCATAACCATAACTCCCATATACCCCTGATGGTCAAAAGCCATCACAAGATAAATAGTAAGAAATGGAACCCAAACAAAATTTTCCTGTCATCAACTCCTCAACACGAGGATCAAATGCTAACTGATGTATATACCTTATAATATAATGCTGATAAAGAAAACCAACCTCAGTCAACAGCTCACCATGAACAAGTGATACAACCCACTATGACTGATCACCAGCTAAGTTAGGAGATTTCATAGCTAAAGAAGTAGAATCAATAACAACACCTGCTGAAGCATCACTCCAAAACTCCTGCTCTAAGTCATGTATTATTAAGTTGTAAATTGTAGAACCTATCACCATGTCATGCCCATCACGACTCTCATCCCGAGGCATCAAACTATCCCATAAATGATGATAAGCACTAGGAACCAAAGTACATCTCTGTATCATCATCTCATCAACATATTCATCAAAGGTAAATTGATGAGCATACCTCACAATGTAATGCTGATAGAATGCACCAATCTCAGTCAGTGGCTCTGACTGCAATCCAGATGTAACTAACTGCAATCGATCACTAACCAAGTTGGAACTGACTACTACCTCTAAAGTCATCACCAAGGGAGTAGTATTACTATTAGGAATGATGCCAACTATCGGCTCACCAACATCACACATGGTCTTTGATACAACATCTCTAGTCTTTGTGCCATTAGTGCTAGAGGTCACGACCATGTTAGGCATACCACAACAATCTGCTGTAGGACCCAACTAAACTGAACCTGAATCTAGTGAGGATGAAATTGATATGCCAATGTTAGTATCAAGGATGGATGCATCCCCATCTCCACTATCTTTGAAAATCTCAACCATGGACATCCTCGGATCATCAGACACCACAGCTTGTGATTGTACAGAATCTAGTAAAGACTATAGTTTCTCTAACTCCATGGTCACCTTAGCCAAATGAAATTGTGACTCCTTGAAAGCCAACTGTGTACTCTCAAGAATCTCAGAAGTCACCTCAAGCTACTCAGTAAGCTCACTCACCTCATCTTCCTTAGCCAAAAATGCATCATATGCTGTACTGCCCCACTCCATCAGATAATCTATGTCGGCTACCAACTGCATATAATCCTGTCTCAGAATCTGGATAGCCTCCCATAAAGAGTGGAACTCTGTCCAGGAAAGATAACTTCCTCCTTGCTCATCACTAGTAGGAGAACCCCATCCATAAACTGCTAACAATTGACGAGCAACATCGAAATGTTGGCAAGCGATAGCAATGTCTCGCTCACTAACTCTCAACTGATTAGACACATGATGGTACTGGCTTGACTATCTCCTACAAACCTCCTCTAATGAATTGTCTAAAGTAGTATCCTCAAAGTTACTAGTCTCTAGATTATTACCATCCATATCCTATGAATCAACTCTAAAGCTCATATCAACAAACAGAGTATCAAAAACTGTAGCACTGCTGTCCAACTCCTTTGTACCCAAAGAAACTAAGTCTTCAAAACTACCCACTACATCCTCCTAGATGTCATCAATGCCAATATGATCCTGGGAATCATTTGTACACACTGCCAAATATGAAAGATCATTAACACATTCCAGCAAGTATGGTCAACTGGATATATGAACAAAGCCCAACACTGCTGTATAAAAACTAATACCAAAATCAAACAAGCTGCTAGCACAAGAAAAGACAACACCGTGTAATTTTCTAATCAAATCCATGATAGCACCCAAATGAACACTGCTACCAAAAAGTGTTAAAGATCTCCAATCAACTAAATCCCAAATGCCAATATAACAATCTCGAGTCCATATCTGTAAACTAGAATCAGTTGGTAACTCAAGCTAAATCCTCACTTGAGTAATATGACCAATACCAACTAACTCCACATGCCTGTCATGATGAGATAATGAAGTCACAATACTATCTTTGTTCACTTTCAGCTGGTTGGACAAAATGTGTGAAGTACTACCAACCTCAACCTCATGTGATGAAGCATCTAACTATGCCTGGTACTCTTTCTCAGCAAAGTAATGAATTCTATATGTCTGCTCATCTCTACCAAGTATCTCACCATCATGCACAACAACAGCCTCATAATCATCATCTGAACCCACTATGCTATAGTCACTACCTGTTGTAACTATACCATCTAGAATACCTATGATATCACCCTTAAACGACCTATATACAATTGTCTCAATGTTAGTATCAAGTTGACAAACTATCAATCTGCATAATATCCTTTCTCACTACCTCCTGTGGTAGAGTAGAATCTGAGACCTCTGCCTGGATATAAGCTAGTTTCTCAAACTCCTCATGCAAGTTCTTGGTAATTGTGTCACCTGTCCTGTGAGAAAATCTACCAAATAGAAATTTGGGCAACTTATCCACCTTAGCTGGGTCGGACAACATGTCATTCATTATACGGTGGTGCTCAACCAACTGTTCAGACATGTCATGGCTTATTTTTCTAAGTTTATCTTGAATGTCTAAATAACCATCCTTTCTACTGTTCTGACTTTGGATATCAATTGTCCAAGATCGTGTCCTCTAAGACTTTGTACTATACCTATCCATTCTAGATAAATTAGAGTGTAACCCCAATAGGTTATAACTTCTTCAAACACCAAGAACTAACATGCAATCGATTAGAAGTAGCATGCAACCATAGATTTTGACATGTAGCTGATTAGAAGCAACATGCAACCACCAAATTCACCAAGAACTAACATGCAAATGATTAGAAGTAGCATGCAACCATAGATTTTGACATGCAGCTGATTAGAAGCAATATGCAACCATAAATTATGACATGCAAGATCTGGGTAGTTGTCAAAATTGACATGCAAACTTCTACAAACCCTCAAGCTGGCGAGATCATGGTTCTGATACCACTGAAATGTCCCTTTACTGATTTTATATGATATTTTTATTAATAAATCTGAAAGTGGACATTTTTATAGAAATTTGAGCAGCATAACAGCTTATAAAATGACATTTCCAGATATGTATAACATGCACACAATAGCTCCCAAACGGAGGACAAAAACAATGCTCATCGGGCTCCCAAAAATAGCACAAAATAGCCTAGAATCACCACAAAAACTTAATAATCTATCACAGAAGTATAATAATATCCAAATACATATATTCAGCTCTATTTTAATATTTAAAAGTATAATATACAGTAGCAACCCAAACTGATATGAAATGCTCAACTGGAAACACCAAACTCTTACAAAATATATACCCGAAAACCCACAAATCTGCACTGTTCAGCACAAAGGCAAACTCTGCATGAGAATGCACATGGAATGGCTTCAAACTCCCCTCCTTAGCCTTCTTGGAAACTTTCAAACTCTCATTCTTGGGTCTCCCTAGAAACCTGCAAACTCGCATTCTTGGGTCTCCTTCTCCACAAGTGTGGCAGCCTCTAAAGAATAACAAAGAAATGAGCAAAACTCAAGTTCTGGAATGAGCCCAAAATGCCTCCAAACCCCTTAAAAGAGGGCATAACCATAACTTATGTCCAAGAGAGGTTAATAAAACATATTTTAATAATAATTTTCATTTATTAGTCCATTAGTTTCCAAAGATTATCCCCTTTTTCTGAAACTTCACCTTTTTGGGCCTGCCTGCCTTAGCAAAGATTATTATTTTTAATTATTTGAAAAAGGGACATGAAAAAAACTAAGTGAAAAAAATATTATAGAGTCGGCTAGATAGTAGAAAACTCGGGTTGCTCAAGCTGACTTGGTGACCTTTTGATACACAACATCCATTACTTTACATGGCATTGTCATGCACTCAGTAGAAGTAGAGGCAGGGTTCATACTAGCCACACAAGATTTCTTGGAACTCGGCAACCATTGGTGACTCAGTAGATATAGTGTCACTAAGTAGAAGCTAACTTCTTTTTTTACCTTGTTTTACTTGGTAAACATTGATTCCTTCATTTACCTTCTTCACTCAGTAAACATTGAGTCCTTCGTTTACCTTTTTCACTCGGTAAACATTGAGTCCTTTGTTTACCTTTTTCACTCGGTAAACACTGCTAAACTTCTCATTCACTTGGTATCCTCTAGAATTGGTGAGAACTACTTACCTACTAAATTTACAAGGTAACCACTGAATGCTTGGTATTCACTGTAGACTAAGTGATGAGCTAGATAAGCATTCATAATAGAATAAGTGTTTGCACTAATGACAAATATATCATAATTTTGACATTATCCTTTCCTAAATTATGAAATTTTCATCAAGTCTAACATTTGCACTCTCAATAATAGTCATAGTTCTCTAATTAAAATATCTATATGCATTTTCTTTTAACGAATATTAAAGAAACATAAATTCATCACTTCTTGAAAATAAATTTCCAGTATCATTTTTCGCATCTTGAAATATGAGAATACAATTATGTAATCTAACCTTCTAAGCATGTTTATCAACTTCTAATGTACTTAAAAAAAATTTCCAATATTTCTTGAGCAAGTCTTCAAGATTTTACCTAAGAAAAATCATATTTAGGAATTGTTGTTAATAATGTTTCTCTAGTAAGCATATTGAACATGAATATGTCTTTACGAGTCTTACCATATCCTCGAAGCTTGTCTTATTCAATCACATTATTTTTACTTTTTATTAGTCAACCAACAACCCATACCCATGCATACAAAATTATCTTCATCTTTTCATTCTGATTGTTACACTTAAAACTCCATAAAACATCAGATCTTTTCCCCCCTAAACTATAGCCTATAACTCCTTAAGTTGTCAATATTTTCCTTCAAATACATGATTCTCTTACACCAACTATTAGAAAGTAAAATCCACCAAAATAAATGGAGGGTGGGGGTAGGGGTAGGTGGGCGCAGGTTGGTGGTGGGGGGGGGGGGATTAGTTATGCAATTAAATCAACTATCAATATGCTTATTAATTTTGAAAAATATAAATAGTAGATCCACCAGTCATAGAAAGATATCCATATAACATCTTCTATTTCCAAATATAATTCTTTCTAAGCTCACTGTACGTCAACTGTGTTAATCACTTTGTTGATCCAAAAGATATTGGCATGTAAGTTAGCACTTTCCCATAAGATAAGAATGCTTCAAATAATGATTAAAACCAAGGAAAAAATATTTCTATTATACAAGGTCCTAAAAGAAATTATTGAGTCATCCTTAAGGATTTCCCAATTTAGAATTTAATAATACATGACCAACTTAAGATATTACAATGCACATTTCATTACAATATCACATGTTTTGAAAATTACAAGGAATCTATGGGCTCACAATCTTCATAATTCATACTCATTGATCACTTCAATGTGCATAATTAGCCGAAAAAATTTCATCATGTCTTCAACCTCTATCTAGGATTTCTTAGTGAGATTCCATCTTTATTAGGAGATAGAATCCAAATTTCAATAGCCTCTTTCTAGAATTATTGGTAGAAAGATGCCTGCAGTAAATATTTCGTAATTCTTTCTAGTTTTCATATTTTTAATGCACTCTTAACTATAGAATATAGACATACTCTATAACATAATCCTATGTACACATAAGATTATCTTCAATATTTGAACCACATAAAGTCAAACTCTTTCTACTAGTCTGCAAATCTTTATAGAATGGTGTTGAAATCAATGAGAAACTCTATCATGAATGCAACACACAACTACCAAATAATATCTCCAGTAGTGATAGAATACTCCCCCATAGCAATACCATCAAAGTTCATGCTATAGGTAATGTATTGAATGGCTTGAGTAGAAAACTTGAGACAAAAGATGAATATGTATCTAAGGTGCAAAAGATTTTTAAGTACCTAAAGTTGAGATCCCTATAGAAAATGAGATTTTTTTGAGAGCTATGGTACAAGTTCACAAGAGCCATAGAATAGAGGTATCAAATTAACATGGGTCACAGACCCCAAGAAATTTATAGATAGGATTAATGAGTTTGAGGATTATTTTGAGATTGATGATATTGTAGATGCATAGAGGGTTTGGTTGGCACAAACTAAGTTCAAAGATCATGCTACTTTCTAGTGGAAAGAATTATAGAAAGATAGAGAAGATAATGATGAACCTAAGTTTAGTAGATGAAAGCCTATGGTTTCTAGATTAAAGGCTAATTCATTCTTGACTATTATGAGTGTGATCTATTTAAGAAGTTTGAGAACTTAAGACAAAAGGATATAAGTGTGAAAGAATATACTATAGAATTTTACAAGGTATAGATCAGTTCTAGACATCATGGATCTTCTATGGAAAGGTTACAAGGTATGTCAATGGTCTAAAATTTAACATTTAGGATTCATTGACTATTTTAAAACAAAATTTGAAGTTGAACATACTTATCAATATCCATTGAATGTAGAAGCTAAGTGGATGAAGGGTTCTCCCCTTAATAGCACAAAATCATAAAAAAATTATAAAAATAACAAAAAAATTGAAATAATTGAACTTAGATAATTGAAATATTTGTTAATAATGTAAATGGTGGAGACAGATGTATACACAAAAGAACATCATTTGGAGAGAGTGACACATGATAAACATATTTGAGGGAGAGAACATTATGTATGGGTGAGATGAAAACCTTCCTTATGCATGTTACTTACTATATGGTTGTGATTTGAACATGAAAAAATCTTCACAACCTTTTTGAGACTATGAAGTATGTTTAAATTCATGAGCAACATGTATGGGGGAGAAAAGATAGATGAGGAAGAGATACATTTTGTATTCAAGGAACTTTTTATTTTTATCTATGTTGTCATCAATGTGAAACCTAGGGATGTCATTAGTATGAATGATAATGATATTCCTATAGGGGAGTACGTTAGAAATTCTAGAGACATAATTTAATTATTAAGAGCTCATGTGTTGGATTCATGTCCATAGTTTTAATTGATGTCAACATATTTTTTATTCTATGTATACTAGAAGAGTTATAGAGGAGGAATTATTTATCGTGGTTCAAGGATTGAATACCAAATTATGTGTGATTGAGGGTATGTTCACCAATATATCTAAATGATATAAATATCAGTACATATGGATATTATTATAAATATATAATATTGAGATGGGATGGGGGGTTGTGGTGGGGGGGGGGGGGGGTGTGTGGGGGTGAATCCTGGTATTCTACAAAATTTTTCCCACAACTAAATATTGTTAATTACTTTAAAAATTACATATCAAAGTAAACAAAGAATTTTGAATAGTAAATATAACCATGCACATAGACAACTCATAAAACCATTAGTTAACTAGGGAAACCTTTGCCAATGAAAAACCTCGGTCTCAATGATACCCACTAGATGATTCACTAAACAATAGGATCCTATTAAGGATATTGATCCTGTTAGGAGTCTATGAATTACATATAGTGTCTTAAGTCCTTATTAGAGTGCTAGGCCTTCTTAGAAGCCTCAACCCTATTAGGAGTTTCTTCAACCCTTTTAGGATTTAGTGGATCATTTACAATGTATGTAAGAAGAATCCACTGCCCTAACATGCAATTATACAATTCAGTTCTTCACAAGAATAGATACACTTACAATATTTTTTGTCTATTGTATTTCACACTTTCTCTAATCATGCATCATATTTAGTTCACATATCATCTCATTGACTTCAAATCAATCAAAAATATCACATAGATACATATGTCACACACTTATCTTTGAAATATAATATCTTTACTTATATGTCATACATTCATAATTTACTCTTTAGTCAGCCTTCATACTTTCACATGCTTGGCATAATATAAAGTAACCTATGGAATAATATCCACATAGTCTTATCATCAAGACTTAGTAATATTTCGTAACCAAAATAATTCCTAAAGCCATACAATTTAATTCTCTGTTATGCTTTATTTTGCATTGTAAAACACCCACACTGGTATTTTAACCATATCTTGTGTCATAGTGTTCATACACATCTATGCACTGGCATACATTATAATGATATTATCATAGATATTTTTTAAACTATAAATAATCAAACTCTCAATGTATCATCTATACACATCACATTGGTTCTTTGTGTTGCAGAAAGTTGTCTAACACTCAGATAATTTTCTCTCTTTTAATCTATAAATGAAATGTTGAATATATGTTTCCATAAATGAAAACCATCAAGACATCTATTTGACCATATTTCTAACAATCCACCCCTTTTTAATTGATGGGAACATTTTGGAAAATTTGTTAAGTGCCAAACTGATGTCATGCATAGTAAAAAACAAATAAAAGTAACTACACAAAATTGCCTTCAAAACATAACAATTTTATTCATGTTTTGATGGATCATTACATTTCTTATATCTCCTTTACATTGACGCATAAGTGTACTCCCCCTTACATATAAAATATACAAATTACAACTATACAATTTTCCTTTACATATCACTCCCCCTTTTGACATCAATGGCAAAGGTGTCAAAAATAGTATCAACAAAAATTGGGTGGCCTGCTGTTGATCAACTTGATACTCAAGAAATGTAATTTACATTTATGAGTTCCTATCTTTCCACTTCTTTTTTCTAGTTCTCCTTCACTATAAATGACACATAGATTAGTGTACATAGTGCATAAGATGACACATCAACTGTGCTTAAGTTAGCATATGAAAATTTGTCATAGGAAGTCATTGCTACAAGACATTCCTCTAATCACTTCTACAAAATTCTAATGTTTTCAAACAAAATTTATCCATGACTAGAGAATATCTTTTCTACATTCTCCTTATTAGATTTCAAGCCTTTCATCACATCATGTATATTCTCAAATTCTGCTCCACATCATCAATACTAATGTCTAGGAGTTGTAACTTAGTATTGAGTGTTTCAAGTTCACTCAACTTACCCTTTATTTAGTTCTCAAAATTATTTAGGTACTTGTATGAAAACATACAATGTCCATATGACATTTTTTCCTTCATTAATGTGCTTTCTCAATTCCTTGATGCCTTCATCAAGTGCCTTTAGATCATTCCTCACATTAGTGCATATTGTATTAAATAGTGTTGGATCATGTTTTGCCTATGCTTGCACTGAAACAACTTCATCTAGAGTTGTGAATTGCTCATCAAATGTTTTCACTAACTCCTTAGCCTTTCAATGTCTTGATTTTCTACAGTTGTAGTAACTATCTTCTACATTCTTTGCAAGACTTTACTTATTTGTTCTTCTCAAACAACTTGCTCAATGAGCTTATCAAACCTTTCCAATCTTCATCATATGATATTGTTGTTGATGGGCTAGCTAGTGGTACTACAACAAATATAATTGTTGGGGCTATATAATGTATGTCAACCTCATGCTAGATCACTACCTTCCCAATTTCTGACTCAACATGTTTTAGATTTGCCAAGAATGGTGATTCTTGGATTACAATTTTCCACTTATGCTTAGGTTTAGAATCTTTCTTTTTCTTATCCTCTTCTTCTTTCTTTTTCCTTATTGCTTATTTTCTCTTCTCATCTTCTTCCTTTATTCTATTTTCTCTTACTAGCCTTTCTATTTGTTTCTTCTTCTCATCTTCTCCATCATCATCTAAGCTGGAGTATGTTGTAATATTTCCAATAATAGTTTGGCCATAGGCTACAAATGGGTTTTATTTTGTGTCCACAGTCATGTCTATACTATCCACTTGCATGGAATCAATATACATAACAATGTGCAATGGTGAAAGTCCCTATTGTGTCTCCTCTACTTCTTCCTCTTTAGTGGATGATGTACTTTCTTTGTACATAGACTAGGCACATACATTTGGACTCCACACGTACCTCTATCACTATAGTCATGTATTTAACAATTGCCTCTTCACTCTACTTTCTAACATCCTCATAATTGCCTCCCATTAGAATATTTTTTCTTCTCTTATTTCTTAGCAAGGGCTCAATACCATTCAAAATTCTACCTGAATCCTCCTTGGAATCCACTTCATGTAGTTTATTTATAATAGTGATTCTCATATTCATTCCCTCTTCCAATACTCTCTTCATTCTATTTATAAGGCTATTATACAGATCTTCTGGTATCTCATTCTATATATTCTAAAATATGTTATATTTTAGAATCATATTTCTCACTATGGCATTTTTTAACTGCCTTCTATCCATATTAGTATACAAGTTATAATACTTATTCAATTGTACAAAATTATCATCACTTATTATCTTCGTGTTAAGATTCTCTAGCTTTTGTTTCCATGCTCTTTTTCAAGCTATCATTTTGTCTTCCTATGCATCTTGCACTATAGGCTTATCTCCAATTTCATCCTTAGAACTCTTGGATTCACTTACTTGCATAGTCTTCCTCCTCTTGCCTAGTCCACTAGTTGTTTGCTTGACGCTTTTCCTTAGTAATGGTATAGGTTGCTGCATCACCTTCACCAATCTCTTTGATTTTCTCTACACAATAGGTGCTTCCACGTCTTTCTATGTTCTTAGCTACTCACTTCTTATCCTTATAGGTTGCACTTACACAACTATTGCATATGGTTCAAAGGAGGCCTACACATATGGTTGCATTATTGTCACACCTTCTAAAAGTCTTGCTACAAAAATTAGAGTTGCTTCTATTACTACCCACTTGCTCTCATTTCCATCGCAATGCCTTTGTCCTCATTGAATTCCTCTTGGGTCATTCCTAATTCCTTATGGATGGAATTAATTACTTTTTCTACTTTCTTCTTTCTCTCTTTATTATGTGGTTCAAAGTGAACTATTCTCATCATTTCTTCATAGGTTCCCCATCTAGGGCACTCTATTTCCTTCTCTGACTAGAGTATGATTTTGGGATGCCCTTTTATGAGCTCTACACTCATCTCATATTCCATGGGTGGTATGAACTTTACCCTTGGTATCACAACATCCATATAGGTATTATTAGCTTCCACCATGAAGCATATTTTATCCTTATATATGTCCAACATTAAGAGACATATTCTATACCTCTGTTTCATTTCTGTCTAAAAATTCTTCATCACCCTATCTATGTGATTATCTTTGACCTTCCTTTAACTTGGATCTATAGCATTGAGTTGTCATTTTCATTGGGCACTCATTTCAATCCCAATTTTTCACTCTATGATATTTCTTTGTAGCATAAAAGACTAAGTGAGTTAGTAGGGACTCAAATATAAAAACTATGCTATTTGTCTTCTTCAATTTTGTGATGTCATCCAAAAATATCAATCTAATAATCTCACACAAATTGAATTTTCGCCATTGAATTTCCATTACATAAATTGCATGTAAAAATCCAACTGGTACTAAGTTAACCCTTGACCCATGGTTGAACTTGTACCTTAATATATTGCTTAGTAGCTTTACTCCTTTGTCTTTAATAAAATATACCTTCATGTTTCTTCCATCAAACCTGTCTCAAACATCTTCCTAACATTCTTCTCATTAAGAGGATTACATCATTCATTACTCAATCATGTGACTTTATTAATTAGGTGTTTGTCAATAACTATCTACACATTTCCTAGCCACAACATATCATCATGTACCCTACTCCAAATAATTTGGGTCAGATCGTGATTATCAAACTCTATATAAAACATATACTTCACTAGATTTAAGCCATCTAGCTAGTCATACTCATACTTCAAGGTTAGGTCATTGTTGCACATTTTTCCAAAATCCTAATGAATATGATCATTACCTATACTTTATATCTTGCAATGAATATAGCTTTTGATATCCTCGACATGAAGCACATTCTTTGGAACTTGAAAAATGCACCTAATGGGTCATCCAAAAGTGAAACAAATGAATGTTTCTTAAACAAATATTGTGGTCTATCACTTACATTATACATAGTATGAATAGACAAATAATAGAAAATTGGATTCAAACTCCATAAAATACCTTTACAATGTGATTTAGGGCTTCTGTAACTTTGCACTTCACAAACTTATATTTACAGTTCAATTCACTGTCAAATTTCTCTTCAACTCACTCAAGATGTTTCACATGAACAAATGGTACACACAATCTTCCTTGAAATACTTAAATCATTTCAAATCACACTTTTGACTAAATGTGTATCTACCACAAATTAAAATATTTTCTCTGTTTACTTGTAAGCTTATTTTATGGATTCTTGCTCATTGAGATCATATCTATACTTGCATACTTGACCATAGATTTATCTCTATGTCATTAACCTTCTATAAATTTTGTAACTTCTAACTCTCTCTCTAACATTATTTTTGGCCAACTAATGCACTGCCTCTTCTAGAAAAAACTTAATTCAGGTCAGATGAGTCACAAAAAATGTAACTTCAATGTCTTATTAGGTGCATTAAGATACAATTCCTTCAAAACTATATAAGAGCTTTTTGAATCCTTAGTTGTCACAAATGATTCTTTTAATTCATCAACATGTTCCTTTATTGATTCCTTTTGATTATTGTCACTATCTTTATCATTCCTTTTATTAGTGTTTTTGTTCATTCTTTTATTAGGATTCCTATTAAAGTTCCCTCTATCCATTCGGCAATATCTCAATATGTGTTTGAAGTTACTACATGGCTGACATATCAGTGCATTTCTTCTCTGATTAGTTCCTTTCTAATTCTTAGTTGCTCTGCAATTTCTTGCAATGTGTTTAGGATTGTTACACTTGTAACACACAAATTGGTTCTTCTCTCCATTTGATTTATCTCTATCATTGGATATATTCAGTGATCTTCTTCTTTCAATAACTATAGGGTTAGTATTCCTAAACATTCTACTATTTGAATTATTACCATCCAACTTAGGTTTCTTAGATTCTACTACTCTATGTCCATAACCTTGACAATTATAACATAAGAAATTAGTAATAGGTATAAAACACATACCTTTGCAATCAATTTTCATAGGTCTAACTTCATTACATATGAAGCATCTACCTCTAAACTCACATCTTACTTCCTTGGATAGTTCTTTCTTAGGTTTACCAACTTTCTCTATGTTCCTAGGTTCATCATGTTTCTCTAATAAATCAATTAATTCTATTTCCTTTACTTTAGTAGATGTGTTTGATTCAACCTTAGTCAAATCAGATTCCTTAGGTGATTCAAAAACTAGATCTGGTTCTCTTCTGATTTCAACATTCTTGACTAATTTCTCTCTAATCAAATATCCAAGTCATATCTTATCATAAGAAGGTCTTTGGTAAAATATCTACTAATCTATTTTCTCACCAGTAGAATAAAGTTTCTCTAACTATTGCTCAACTCATGTTAATTGTCCTTTCACAAAGATATTGTACATTTCTAATTCTACATGCTTAATCTTGATAGTATCTAGTTTAGATGTAACTTGACTTAATTGGGATCCAAGGTTTGAATTCTTAGTTTTTAGTTTAGGTTCATTCTTGCCACCATTTTTCTTAAGACTCAACTTAAGCTCAATAAATTTTTGTTCATGTTTCAAAATCTAATTTCCTTTTTGAAGATCTCCTAATTCATCATTGTCACTAGTCTATGCAATTGATTCCTTGCTAGATTTTAGGTCATCAATCTTATCTTTCAGTTTACCAATCAAAAAGCTTGCATGTTCATATCTATCTTTCAGGTTATATCTTTCTTTAGCAAGGATGCCAATCTGCTCAAGAGCTTATTAAGGATTTTTCTTTAATTTTTCCATATCGATAGGGATCTTACTCAAGCTGTTAAACTTCTTCTAAGTAACTGCACTCTAATACCAATTGTTAGAATTAGATAATACTAGGGGGATGAATTAGTATTCTACAAAATTTTACCCATAGGGTATGTGCAAGATCATGGTGTACCAAACTATGGTCTTAAGTGGCAGTGAAAAATCAGCAAATCAGGTTTATGTCAACTTGACACATAATTTTGAAGTGGTTATGGACTTTATATCAAAAAGTTGTAAGAAAATAATTTGTAAAAAATTGAATGTAGTTTCTAAACTACTAAGCCTTATCAGGAGAAAAAAATAATTGATTGGTCAAAAGTTTGAATTTTAATGCAGTACTAAGAAAATTTCAGGGCAAAAATAAAAAGTAGGTGTATGTCTAACCACCTTAATCAAAATCAAATCATAATATTTTTTAGTATAATTATAGATATGAAAACTAGACTCATGCCTGGATGTGACGCATATTTTTTGATATTTTTATTCCAAATAAATAATTAAATATGAATTTTCTACCAAAACTTTTTCGGATTAAAAAAAGTCCCGTGTCTGACCACCCTAACTAATAGAAAATTTGATCAAATTTTTCTTTTTTTGTTTTTTTCTTAGAATAGGTGAAGTATAGAATGTAACGCAACTTTTAGATTTAAAAAATGTTATACCATTTGAAAGTTATAGCTATTTTTCATTCAGTATGTCAATCAACACTTTACAATAATCTTCATTGATAATTAACTAATAAATACTTATCAAACTCAGAATTTGATAGAAATTATATTGATGGAATCTAGAGAGCGATATTAAAAAACTCATTTCGTTTCATTCAATTTCGATCAAAATAACATTGTCAGACAGCTACCCGAAGTCTGAGTATCACTAAAACTCTCTATAAACAGGTCTTTGAGGTTGACCGGGCAGGCTTGGTAAATGCCAAGCCTGATCGGATATCCGATATGGCTTGGTAGTCAAATTCCAAAAGTCTTCAAATTTTGGAGGGAAATTCAATTTAAACGTTCTAGTTTTTTATTTTTAAATTATTTCACTTATATTAATATGTAAAGGCATATTTTAATATATTATATATATATAATAACGTAATGTAAACATACAAGATATGATCTAGTAATATATAATAATATCTTATGTTAATCTTATTACAATCTATAAATATAATATATATTATTATATTAATATGTATAATAATATAATATTTATATAACAACGTAATATTTTTATTAAATATAATATATATTATAAATATTATTATATTAATATGTATGCTATTAATATATTTATATAATAACGTAATATTCTCATTAAATATAATAATGTAATATGTATATGTATATATATATATAGATGATTATATTGATATGTATATTATTAATATATATGTATATTATTAATATATAAGAGTCAAAGGGGGTCATAGGGTGACCTATAACCCTCTTTAACCCATTAAATGACGATATATGTCTCTAGGGGTCCTAGGAACCCTAGGGGCATATATCATCCTTTAATGGGTCAAAGGGGGTCCCTTTGACCCATTAAATGATGACATATGTCCCCAGGACCCCCAGGGACATAGCCAAATCGTTCATATCGGTCAAAGGGGGTCATAGGGTGACCTATGACCCCCTTTGACTCATTAAACGACAACATATGTCTCTAGGGGTCCTAGGACCCCTAGGGACATATTCAAATGCGTATTATGGGTCAAAGGGGGTCATAGGGTGACCTATGACCCTCTTTGACCAATTAAACAATGACATATGTCCCTAGGGGTCCTAGGACCCCTAGGGACATAGTCAAATCGTTCATATGGGTCAAAGGGGGTCATAGGATGACCTATGACCCCTTTTGACTCATTAAATGACGACATATGTCCCTAGGGGTCCTAGGACCCCCAGGGACATAGTCGAATCATTCATATGGGTCAAAGGGGGTCATAGGGTGACCTATGACCCCCTTTGACCCATTAAAAGATGACATATGTCCCTAGGGGTCCTAGGACCTCTAGGGACATATTCAAATAGGTAATATGGGTCAAAAGGGGTCATAGGGTGACCTATGACCCTCTTTGACCCATTAAACGATGACATATGTCCCTAGGGGTCCTAGGACCTCTAGGGACATATTCTAATTGTTCATATGGGTCAAAGGGGGTCATAGGGTGACCTATGACCCTCTTTGACCCATTAAATGACGATATGTCTCTAGGGTTCCTAGGACCCCTAGGGACATATTCGAATGGGTAATATGGGTCAAAGGGGGTCATAGGGTGACCTATGACCGTCTCTGACTCATTAAATGATGACATATTTCTCTAGGGGTCCTTGGACCCTAGAGACATATTCGAATTGTTCATATGGGTCGAAGGGGGTCATAGCGTGACCTATGACCCCCTTTGACCCATTAAACGATGACATATGTCCCTAGGGGTCCTAGGACCCCTAGGGACATATTCGAATGGATAATATGGGTCAAATGGGGTCATAGGGTAACCTATGACCCTCTTTGACCCATTAAACGACGACATATGTCCCTAGGGGTCCTCAGACCCCTAGGGACATATTTGAATCGTTCATATGGGTCAAAGAGGGTCATAGGGTGATATATGACCCTCTTTGACACATTAAACGATGACATATGTCCCTACGGTTCCTCAAACCCCTAGGAACTCTTAGAGAAGGGGCATATACGACCTAGTGTGTCACCTTGGGGTGCACCGATGATTTTCGTCAAGAAGAAGGATGGATCACTAAGGTTGTGTTTCGATTATCGGCAATTGAACAAGGTGACCATCAAGAACCGATATCCTCTTCCCAGAATTGATGATCTCTTTGACTAGTTGCAAGGTGCCCGAGTATTTTCAAAGATTGACCTAAAGTCGGGTTATCATCAGTTGAGGATTGTGGATAGTGATATCCCCAAAATAGCTTTTCATACTAGGTATGGCGACTACATGTTCACGGTGGTACCTTTTGGCCTTACAAATGCTCCAGCTGTATTCATGAGCCTCATGAATGGAGTATTTTGTACCTTTTTGGATAAGATTGTGGTTTTGTTTCTTGATGACATTCTGATTTATTCTCATGATGAGTGAAAGCATGAAGAGCACCTGAGACAGGTATTGCAGAGGCTAAGAGAGAATCAGTTGTTTGGCAGCTTGTCGAAGTGTGCATTCTTCAGACCGGAGATACATTATTTGGGTCATGTCATATCAGGTGATGGTGTCTCAGTAGACCCATCAAAGATCAGGGCTATCATGGATTGGCAAGCACCCACCAGTGTTACCGAAGTGAGGAGCTTTATGGGGCTAGCAGGTTATTATCGACGCTTCATTTCAGGATTCTCTAGATTGTCACACCCCATCACTTCTCTTCAGAGGAAAGGGAAGAAGTACGAGTGGATGGAGAAGTGTGGTAGAGCTTTTGAAGAGCTCAAGAGAGCCCTCATGAGTGCACCAATTCTCGCCGTACCAAATCCTGTTGCAGATTTTTTGGTGTGCACCGATGCATCTTTAGATGGTTTAGGAGCAATCCTTATGCAGGAAGGACGACCTATTTCCTTTGAGTCTAGGAAGTTGAAGACTCATGAACTCAATTATCCTACTCATGACCTAGAACTAGCAGCAGTGGTTCATGCCTTGGTGAGATGGCGACATTTCCTTCTGGGTCATAGGTTCGAGCTTCATTCCGATCACCAGAGCTTGCAGTACATATTTTCTCAGCCGAACCTTAATGCTAGGCAAAGAAGGTGGATGGAGTTCCTCTGTGAGTATGATTTTGATGTTCATTGCATCAAGAGAAAGGAGAATGTGGTTGCAGATGCCCTAAGCAGAAGGCGCCATGAACTTTCATCTGTGACTACTTGCACTGACTTGAGAGAGCAGATTTTGCAGCACTTATCAGCTGATGAGCTTTATGCAGAAGTAAGTTAGTTTATACATTTTCAGAGAACCTTGGAAGGGAAGTTTGTAGAGTACTCTTTGGAGTCCGATGGACTTTTTTGGAATAGGGGACGTATGTATGTACCTTCCATTGGGGGTTTGCGCGAGCTCATTGTACGTGAGGCTCACAGAGGACCTTATGCAGCGCACCCCGGTGTTAAGAAGTAACATGCAGATTTGAGGCAGTTGTATCATTGGCCAGGCATGAGAGTGCAGATTGCTAGGATAGTTGCAAAATGCCTCAAGTGCCAGAGGGTGAAGGCGGAGCACCATCATCCTGGCGGGCTTCTCCAGCCGCATGAGATTGCAGTATGGAAATGGGACACTATATCTATGGATTTTATGTTGGTCTTCCTATGTCATCTCGTCACCATGATGCCATTTTGGTGATAGTCAACACATTGACCAAAGTTTCCCATTTCTCACCCTTGCGTACTACATTTACAGCACGAGACATAGCTCAGGTGTTCTTGCAAGACATTGTTAGACTTCATGGTGTTCCCCGTAAGATCATATCTGACAGAGACTCCTTGTTCACTTCTTCATTTTGGAGAGAGTTGCAGTCGCCTTTGGGCACTAGGCTCAATTTTAGTACAACGTACCATCCTCGGACCGATGGCTAGACCGAGCAAGTGAATCAGGTTTTGGAGGACATGCTACGTATGTATGTGATGGACCATCAGGTCAAATGGAAGGAATACCTTCATCTTGTTGAGTTTTCCTATAACAATGGGCATCATTCTTCCATAGGTATGCCGCCGTATGAGGCTTTGTATAGGAGACCATGCAGGACACCCTTGAGTTGGGATAGGATAGAGGATCGAGTATCTATTGGGCCCCAGTTGGTAAAGGAGATGGAGCAGTAGGTGACCCTGATTAGATAGCGCCTGAGAGAGGCACAGGATAGGCAGAAGAAGTATGCAGATGCGAAGAGGACAGATCAAGAGTATTAGGTTGGTGATAGAGTGTTTTGAGGGTACGACCACACAAGAGTCCGATTCATTTCGGAAAGGGCTCTAAGCTAGCACCTCGGTTTGTTGGACCGTTTGAGATCCTTGAGAGGATAGGACCTGTTGCATACCGTTTAGCTTTGCCACCTAGCCTGTCACGCATCCACGATGTGTTTCATATTTCAGTACTTAGAGGATACATTTATTATGAGTCTCATATTATTGATTGGGATGCTTTACAGGTGGAATCAGACGGGCAGCTAGCACTGGAGCCTATCCGCATTATTGCCCGACAGACCCTAGCACTTCGAGGTCGAGAGCTGGACCAGGTTAGGGTCCAATGGGATTGTTATGATGAGGTCACAGCTTCATGGGAGGATGCAGCGCAGATGCGATCTCAGTACCCATACCTTTTTGATGAACTCCAGGAGGAAGTTCATGCCTAGTGGGGGAGGATGTGAGGCCTCGCCCTCGACCCATCGTAGCATAGTGATACATTACTCTTATTTTGTTATCCGCGACTCGAGATGTCGAGACATTATCTGATGCTTAGAACATATTTTATTATTTCATGTTGTGTGATGTTATTTTCAGATATATTTGATGATTGTCATTTAATGTTCATGTATATGTATGTTGACGAAATCAGTAGATGTAGGATTGAGATGTGATTTAAGATATTTCAAATGGTTAATAATTATAAAGGATGAAGAAACTTTATTAATGTATATTTTAAATTATGAAAATATTCTGATACATATAAATTTATATACATGTGATTTTACGGGACTACTGATGGGTGCAATGAGTGTGCAGATATTTAACCGAGGAACCCTACGGAGGAAAAAAACTGATCTCCATGTGCTAAAATTTTGAAACCCTATTATTCGTAATTGTGTTCTTTCACTGTCGCTTGACACTCGTAAAATGTTTATGTACTTAATTTGCTAGTTAGAGTTGTTAGATGGACCTATTTTATTTCTAGATTTTTATTTTGACTCTAACCTCTTCCCTAAGGCTTTAAAACATGTTTTTTTTCTAACCTATGGGTGTGGGTATGGGTTGGGGGTCTTTTCCAACCCCTAAGCCCCTAGCTTTGACTTTTGAGGGCACTCAAAAAGTCCCTCTTTGCCTTTGTGCGAAAATTGCAAGTGGTTGTCATGAGTTGTCTTACCCCACCTCCTTTTTAGGGTTTAACCATGGTGTAGGTTGTGTTAGGAGTTTCTAGAGTGGCTAAGTGGGTGGAGATAGTTATTGCTCCTTTTGGGTGGTTGAGTTGGAGGCTTATTAGAGGCCTTCCTTTGTTTAGTGGTTTGGTTACCTAATCTCTACTTTTAGAGAGGATTTCTTGAAGCTTGAAGGAAGGAGGGATACTCTACTCAAATTGGTTCATTGCCATTACCTCTTTGTGAAGGTAGGAAACTCCCATTTTCCCTTATTCAGTTTTTATGATTGGTTTCATGTTCTTGTTACCTTGTTAGTTTTTTACTGTTGTATGTTCAAAATGAAAATTATGATTGAGAAAGGAAAACAATGGCTATGGTTGATTTATTGTAATTCAAGTTATTTAGGGGATCAAGTTTACCATGCATTATTGTGACCACCACCTTTGTGTACTATAAGAACATCAAGGAAGAGAAGTCCATTGCCAAAATTTGGTTGTCTCATGGTCTTGGATAGAAACATCTCTCAAGAATTTAGAATACTTGATGTTTGAGTGATAAACAAAAGTATGTTCCAAACTAAATTTGATATCATAGCAGAGATAGTATTCATAGAAATGATTATCCTTGTTGATTATTATTATCATTTTGATTCTAGTATATAGTAGCTGTGAATGTACATTCAAATTTAAATTTGCATGAGAATATAATGTCAATCTTTGAGAAAGTGTTTTTTTTTAAAACTTCATAATGCATAGATAAGAACAATTCAGATAGTTTCATATCAAGCCTTACCATGGAATATATATATATATATATATATATATCCATTGTAGTAAGTTTAATGGTTGCATTATGTAGCTATTCAATTTTGACCCAATTTGAAAAGGATTAAATCTAATTTTAACACCATTCCAAAAAAAAAAAATTCAAAACATCCAGCTACAGGATGCTGGAAATTGTATTGAAGAAATTGTTCACTCTCTTGGTTGAACAGAGAATATTCCTTTAAATATCCTCTTTTAAATTATATGATGAATCTTGTAAAATTAAAATAGAATAATAATGATATTTGAAAGTTTGTATAACTAAATTTAAATCAATATATAACTAAATATCCTTCCTCACCCATAAAACTTTAATAACTTCAATGCCCTGTCTTCTCCTTTAGCCGTCAGCACAAAAGGAAGAATTAAAAATGGTTGAAATTTTGTTTTGTCATCATAGCGATGACGTCGCCCTTTCACATCACCCATCTCCTCCATTTCCTCCTTGTAGGCTCCTTCTTCCTTCTCCTTTGTGGAGGACTTGGGCATGTATTGCCTTTCCTTACACCTGCGCTGGACATTACTGACGCGGGTCAGTTCTCTCGTGCAGCGCGTAGGTTGAAGCGCTTGGAGAAGCGCGTACCTTGGGGAATGGGGTTGACGTGTTTGGGGGGGGGTTAGGATAAAGGGTAGTGGTTAGGTTTGGGGCTGGTTGGAGTTAGGGGGTTGGTAGGGTTAGTAGGTGTGTAAGGGGGGGGGAAAAGCTTAGACTAGTGGGGGGGGCTAGTTGTAGGTGGTTTCTTATTTAAGTTTTCTCTTAGTGTGTAATTAGTATGTTTAGTTAGTTTATTAATTATGTTAAGATGTGTTTTATTTAAATATTGTCAAATGTGTTAGAGTGTTAAGAGTTGTAGTTTAGTGGTAGTTAGATTAGGTGATAGTGTTAGGTTAGTTTTAAACATTAAGTTTAGTCTTAGATTAGTTAGTATTTTTTTCTTAGTTGATCTTAGTTTCTTTATTAACATTATTATTTCATATATATATATATCTAGTTAGTTTATAATGAAATTTTAAATTGTTAAAGAATAATTAGTTGAATTAATAAAGTTTAAGCTTATCTTATGTTTGATTAAGGGCGTTGTTTGTAATTGATAATATTTCTTTTGTTACTTAGTTATGTTTAAATACTAATTAGCTAGTTTTAATTTAGATGTACTCCAATTGTTGATCATTAAGTAGATTAAATTATCGATTAATTGGCTATTTAAATAAATTCTAAAGTAGTTTTTGATTGTTTTGTTATTGCAAGAAAATTTAGATCCGAATTCATGTACAATGCTATGTAAGTAAATTTGATCGCATATCATTGCAAATTAATGTAAATGTTAAAACCAATAGAGAATGTTGGATTGTTTCCTTTATCTTTTGGTCAAAATTAAGTGTAACTTACATCTCTAATATCTTTTGATATGTTTAATTCTTAAATAGCATAACTTAAGATTGATACCAATCTAGTAACAAAAGTTTTCAAAATCTTAGCAATATAGTCGCCTTCATGTTTATAACCTTAAGACATAAAGTAAAGAACCTGTACTAAAACTATTATCAATCTTTTCAAACCTAGGGCATGTTTAATTATTAAATCAAAAAAAAATTGTGTGTGTGGGTTTTTGACTTCAAGTTTTGGGCATGACATTTTGGTATCAGAGCCCGTGTTTCAACACTAGGAACCTTAAACCATTATGCTTCCTAAACTGAACTCAAACTTTTAATTGTGTAGATGCCACCTGTTACTCGTAACTGGCGAGGCAGAGGTCATAAGACTGGGGGTGGTAGAGCAGGACAGGAGGGTGGACCACCACCACCTCCACCACCACCTCCACCTCCACCACCACCAAACCCAAATTAGGACATAATTGATGCACTCCAGACTTTGATCGATGTAGTTCAGTAGAGAGTGGTACCGATAGTTCAGCCAGCCCAACAAATTCTAGTAGTGGAAGCAGAGGGACCCGGAGGAGGCAGGCCCAGAGTCAGAGAGAGGACTAGGAGTCCCCCACCAAGATAGATAGAGGGTCAGGGTGATCACGAGGAAGAGTCCATACACCAGAGGGAACCCCCTTTTGACAGACCTCCTAGGCATGTAGGGGATGACCTCAGGGAATTGATTCGACTCGGACCACCCTTGTTTACCGGTACCACTGAGGGTTTAGTAGCAGAGGTATGGTTGCAGAGCTTATAGCGGTGCTTTGGGTTATGCCCTTATGGGAGTAATCTAAAAGTACGACTAGTAGTTCATCAGTTGAGAGGGGATGCCTCCAACTGGTGGCATCAGGATGAGATCATTGGTGGAGTGAGGATGGACACCCTCACATGGGAATCTTTCTTAGAAAGATTTTGTGAGAGGTACTTGTCAGAGCATTTTTGGCAGAAGCAGATAGAGGAGTTCCATTCTCTTTATCAGAGAGGCCTTGCAGTGGCTCAGTACGAGAGTAGATTTCTCGAGCTTCTTCCCTATGTGGAATACATGAAGGATGAGAAACTACGGGTGCATCGCTTTATCATGGGTTTGAATTTCTCTCTTCAGGGCCCAGTTAGGATGGCCTTCCCTACCACTTTCAGATGGGCAGTGGAGATAGCACTAGTTGCTGAGGATACTCGAGGGAGGCAGGAGTCACGGGATCGGCCTCAGAACCAAAACTCCTTCCAGCAGAAACCCCCTTGGAAAGGGAATCAGAATTATACAGCAGGGTCCTCTATGGGCCAACAGTCTCAGCAGCCAAAACCCCAACAGTAGCAACAACAGAAACCTTCTCATGGTTATCAAGGCTCTAGGCCCAAGTAGTGGCAGTCACAGGGTCCTAGGCAGGAGTAGAAAGTACAGACCCCACAGTCTTAGTCAGTGAAGACTCAACAGTCTTCTAGGGGAGGATTCAGCAGATCTAGCAGATCAGGAGGCCCGTAGCAGTCTCGGTCATACGGTGCACGATCTTATACTTGCGGACCATGTTACACTTGTGGTGGCAAGGGTCATATAGCTAGGGAGTGTCCGTAGGGACAGGCATCCAGTGGTCAGAGTACGGCTTTTTCAGAGCCGACAGTTGGTGACATGGGTAGATCCCATTGAGTTATTGCAGCGGTTGACAACCGCTAGGCTGAGCATCAGGCCATAGTTATCGAGGCTACAGGTATTATACAGGGCCATATGGTTGCAGTTTTATTTGATTCTGGAGCTACTAACTCTTTTATATCTCCATTTGTGGTGGAGTGTTGTGGGCTAGTGGCAGTTAGAGAGGATGTTAGTTGGGAGTTAGAGTTAGTCTTAGGAGCTAGAGTGTCAGTTAGTTCCATGGCGCGGAGTTGTCAGATGTAGATTGGAGACATGTCCACTAGGACTGACCTACGCATTACCCCTCTAGGTTCTTATGATGTTTTCCTTGGCATGGATTGGATTTGTGCCCACAACGCCAAGGTAGATTGTCGACAGAAGAGGGTGGAATGTGTGGATTATGATGGCATCTCTAGGGAGATCTTCGGAGTGAAGAGGCCAGTGTCCCTTCGTATGATTTCTGCTATGCAGCTTAGACGGTGCATGCGAAAGGGTTGTCAATTTTTTGCTATCACTATTAGTGACCAAGAGGAACATTCAGAAAGGGAGCCATCCCTTGATGATTTTCCAATCCTTCAGGAGTTTGTAGATGTGTTTCCCTCAGAGCTTCCTGGTATGCCTCCACCGCGGGCAGTGGATTTCCACATAGACCTAGTACCAGGAGCTGAGCCAATTTTGAGAGCACCATATAGGATGACTAATCATGAGCTTAGTGAGCTAAAGGCTTAGTTGGAGGAACTCTTGGAGAAGGGGCATATATCACCTAGTGTGTCACCTTGGGGTGCACCGGTGATTTTCATCAAGAAGAAGGATGGATCACTGAGGTTGTGTATCGATTATCGACAATTGAATAAGGTGACCATCAAGAACCGATATCCTCTTCCCACAATCGATGATCTCTTTAACCAGTTGCAGGGTGCCTGAGTATTTTCAAAGATTGACCTAAAGTCGGGTTATCATCAGTTGAGGATTGTGGATAGTGATATCCCCAAAACAGCTTTTTGTACTAGGTATGGCCACTACGAGTTCACGGTGGTACCTTTTGGCCTTACAAATGCTCCAGCTATATTCATGAGCCTCATGAATGGAGTATTTCATACCTTTTTGGATAAGTTTGTGGTTGTGTTTCTTGATGACATTCTGATTTATTCTCATGATGAGAGAAAGCATGAAGAGCACCTAAGACAGGTATTACAGAGGCTCAAAGAGAATCAGTTGTTTGGCAGCTTGTCGAAGTGTGCGTTCTTCAGACCCGAGATACATTATTTGGGTCATGTCATATCAGGTGATGGTGTCTCAGTAGACCCATCAAAGATCAGGGCTATCATGGATTGGCCAGCACCCACCAGTGTTACCGAAGTGAGGAGCTTTATGGGGCTAGCAGGTTATTATCGACGCTTCATTTTAGGATTCTCTAGATTGGCACACCCCATCACTTCTCTTCAAAGGAAAGGGAAGAAGTACGAGTGGACGGAGAAGTGTGGTAGAGCTTTTGAAGAGCTCAAGAGAGCCCTCACGTGTGCACCGATTCTCGCCGTACCAGATCCTGTTGCAAATTTTATGGTGTGCACCGATGCATCTTTAGATGGTTTAGGAGCAGTCCTTATGCAGGAAGGATGACCTATTTCCTTTGAGTCTAGGAAGTTGAAGACTCATGAACTCAATTATCCTACTCATGACCTAGAACTAGCAGCAGTGGTTCATGCCTTGGTGAGATGGCGACATTTCCTTCTGGGTCATAGGTTCGAGCTTCATTTCGATCACCAGAGCTTGCAGTACATATTTTCTCAGCCGAACCTTAATGCTAGGCAAAGAAGGTGGATGGAGTTCCTCTGTGAGTATGATTTTGATGTTCATTACATCAAGGGAAAGGAGAATGTGGTTGCACATGCCCTAAGAAGAAGGCACCATGAACTTTCATCTGTGACTACTTGCACTGACTTGAGAGAGCAGATTTTGCAGCACTTATTAGCTGATGAACTTTATGCAGAAGTAAGTCAGTTTATACATTTTCAGAGACCCTTGGAAGGGAAGTTTGCAGAGTATTCTTTGGAGTCCGATGGACTTTTGCGGCATAGGGGACGTATGTATGTACCTTCCATTGGGGGTTTGTGCGAGCTCATTGTACGTGAGGCTCACAGAGCACCTTATGCAGCACACCCCAGTGTTAAGAAGTTAGATGCAGATTTGAGGCAGTTGTATCATTGGCCAGGAATGAGAGTGCAGATTGCTAGCATAGTTGTGAGATGCCTCGAGTTCCAGAGGGTGAAGGCGGAGCACCGTCATCCTGGCGGGCTTCTCCAGCTGCATGAGATTGCAGTATGGGAATGGGACACTATATCTATGGATTTTATTGTTGGTCTTCCTATGTCATCTCGTCGCCATGATGCCATTTTGGTGATAGTCGACACATTGACCAAAGTTACACATTTCTCACCCATACGTACTACATTTACAGCACGAGACATAGCTCAGGTGTTCTTGCAAGACATTGTTAGACTTCATGGTGTTCCCCATAAGATCATATCTGACAGAGACTCCTTGTTCACTTCTTCATTTTGGAGAGAGTTGCAGTCGGCTTTGGGAACTAGGCTAGATTGAGCGAGTGAATCAGGTTTTGGAGGACATGCTACGTATGTACGTGATGGACCATGAGGTCAAATGGGAGGAATACCTTCATCTTGTTGAGTTTGCCTATAACAATGGGCATCATTCTTCCATAGGTATGCCGCCGTATGAGGCTTTGTATGGGAGACCATGCAGGACACCCTTGAGTTGGGATAGGATCAAGGATTGAGTATCTATTGGGCCCCAGTTGGTAAAGGAGATGGAGCAGCAGGTGACCCTAATTAGATAGCGCCTGAGAGAGGCACAGGATAGGCAGAAGAAGTATGCAGATGCAAAAAGGACAGATCAAGAGTATTAGGTTGGTGATAGAGTGTTCTTGAGGGTACGACCACACAAGAGTCTGATTCATTTTAGAAAGGACTCTAAGCTAGCACCCCGGTTTGTTGGACCGTTCGAGATCCTTGAGAGGATAGGACCTGTTGCATACCGTTTAGCTTTGGCACCTAGCCTGTCACGCATCCACGATGTGTTTCATATTTCAGTACTTAGAGGATACATTTATGATGAGTCTCATATTATTGATTGCGATGCTTTATAGGTGGAGCCAAATGGGCAGCTAGCACTGGAGCCTATCCACATTATTGCCCGACGGACCCTAGCAGTTCGAGGTCGAGAGCTGGACCAGGTTAGGGTCCAATGGGATTGTTACGATGAGGTCATAGCTTCATGGGAGGATGCAGCGTAGATGCGATCTCAGTACCCTTACCTTTTTTATGAACTCCAGGAGGAAGTTCATGCCTAGTGGGGGAGGATGTGAGGCCTCACCCCCGACCCATCGTAGCATAGTGATACATTACTCTTATTTTTTTATCCGCGACTCGAGATGTCGAGACATTATCTGATGCTTAGAACATATTTTATTATTTCATGTTGTGTGATGTTATTTTCAGATATATTTGATGATTGTCATTTAATGTTCATGTATATGTATGTTGACGAAATTAGTAGATGTAGGATTGAGATGTGATTTAAGATATTTCAAATGGTTAAGAATTATAAAGGATGAAGAAACTTTATTGATGTATGTTTTAAATTATTAAAATATTCTGATACATATACGTTTATATACATGTGATTTTACGGGACTACTAATGGGTGCAATGAGTGTGCAGATATTTAGCTGAGGAACCCTACGGAGGAACAAAACTAATCTCCATGTGCTAAAATTTGGAAACCCTATTGTTCGTAATTTTGTTCTTTCAGTGTCGCTTGACACTCGTAAAATGTTTATGTACTTAATTTTCTAGTTAGAGTTGTTAGATGGACTTATTTTATTTCTAGATTTTTATTTTAACTCTAACCTCTTCCCTAAGGCTTTAAAACATGTTTTTTTTCTAACCTATGGGTGTGGGTATGGGTTGGGGGTCTTTTCCAACCCCTAAGCCCCTAGCTTTGACTTTTGAGGGCACTCAAAAAGTCCCTTTTTGCCTTTGTGGAAAATTGCAAGTGGTTGTCATGAGTTTTCTTACCCCACCTCCTTTTTAGGGTTTAACCATGGTGTAGGTTGTGTTAGGAGTTTCTAGAGTGGCTAAGTGGGTGGAGATAGTTATTGCTCCTTTTGGGTGGTTGAGTTGGAGGCTTATTAGAGGCCTTCCTTTATTTAGTGGTTTGGTTAACCAATCTCTACTTTTAGAGAGGATTTCTTGAAGCTTCAAGGAAGGAGGGATACTCTACTCAAATTGGTTCATTGCCATTACCTCTTTGTGAAGGTAGGAAACTCCCATTTTCCCTTATTCAGTTTTTATGATTGGTTTCATGTTCTTGTTACCTTGTTAGTGTTTTACTATTGTATGGTTGTGGGTATGTTGGGAAGTTTTGTAAACCTTGTTATTTTTGGTTGTTTTCCTTTGTTGTTTATGTTTGAAATTTTGAGTTTCCTTGTATGGGTGTTTTGGTATTACTCACCCTAGGAGAGGGCAGAAGTGACCAATTTTGGGAGAGGTCTGTTTAGTTGGACTCCAACCTATGTAGAGTCTCTTCTCAGGATGAGAAGAGGGGTAAAGGGTAGGGTGTTATGGGCCCCTACCCGTCAGCACAAGCCTGGTATGAGTATGGCAAGTTTAAATGGAAGAATGGAAGTTCTTGGTTATTGGCCCCGATTGGGCATCTGAATTGGTGTTGTGCTTGACTTCTCCAGTTGGAAGAATCCACCTCTCCCTAGTCTTGATTCATTGTGAATCCTATTGTGTAAACCATGTATGATTATGCATGCTTGATGTTCTTTTGGTTATGCTTGGTTGTCACCCGATTAGATATTGGTTTCCTCCAGGGTACTTGAAATGAGATTCAGTAAACATTACACACTCCTTGTTTATGATCATGAATAAAAGGGGATAAAATTGTTGTAATTGGGATTGCTATCCTATGAAATTGTATTTTTAAACCTTATTGTAAATGTCAACGAAGTTGGGTTTTCTTCCTGATTCTTTCCCGGCTGAGCCTTGAATCAGGTTTGCCAATAAAATTGGTGGTTTTGAGCATAATCGTTGGTCATGTGATTTAATTTTGTAACACATTATTTTTGGATGGATGCACATCAAAAAAAATTAAGATGAAATGATGATAGTTTAGTAGGCAAAATTTTTCCAGTTCTTTTTATGTTCAAAATGAAAATTATGATTGAGAAAAGAAAACAATGGCTATGGTTGATTTATTGCAATTCAAGTTATTTAGGGGATCAAGTTTACCATGCATTATTGTGACCACCAACTTTTTGTAGTATAAGAACATCAAGGAAGAGAAGTCCATTGCCAAAATTTGGTTGTCTGATGGTCTTGGATAGAAACATCTCTCAAGAATTTAGAATACTTGATGTTTGAGTGATAAATAAAAGTATGTTCCAAACTAAATTTGATATCATAGCAGAGATAGTATTCATAGAAATGATTATCCTTGTTGATTATTATTATCATTTTGATTCTAGTATATAGTAGCTGTGAATGTACATTCAAATTTAAATTTGCATGAGAATATAATGTCAATCTTTGAGAAAGTGTTTTTTTTAAAAACTTCATAATGCATAGATAAGAACAATTCAGATAGTTTCATATCAAACCTTACCATGGAATATATATATATATATATATATATATCCATTGTAGTAAGTTTAATGGTTGAATTATGTAGCTATTCAATTTTGACCCAATTTGAAAAGGATTAAATCTACTTTTAACACCATTCCAAAAAAAAAAAATTCAAAACATCCAGCTACAGGATGCTGGAAATTGTATTGAAGAAATTGTTCACTCTCTTGGTTGAACAGAGAATATTCCTTTAAATATCCTCTTTTAAATTATATGATGAATCTTGTAAAATTAAAATAGAATAATAATGATATTTGAAAGTTTGTATAACAAAATTTAAATCAATATATAACTAAATATCCTTCCTCACCCATAAAACTTTAATAACTTCAATGCCCTATCTTCTCCTTTAGCCGTCAGCACAAAAGGAAGAATTAAAAATGGTTGAAATTTTGTTTTGTCATCATAGCGATGACGTCGCCCTTTCACATCACCCATCTCCTCCATTTCCTCCTTGTAGGCTCCTTCTTCCTTATCCTTTGTGGAGGACTTGGGCATGTATTGCCTTTCCTTACACCTGCGCTAGACATTACTGACGCGGGTCAGTTCTCTCGTGCAGCACGCAGGTTGAAGCGCTTGGACAAGCGCGTGCCTTGGGGAATGGGGTTGACGTGTTTGAGGGGGGTTAGGATAAAGGGTAGTGGTTAGGTTTGGGGCTGGTTGGAGTTAGGGGGTTGGTAGGGTTAGTAGGTGTCTAAGGGGGGGGGGGGAAGCTTAGACTGGGGGGGGTAGTTGTAGGTGGTTTCTTATTTAAGTTTTCTCTTAGTGTGTAATTAGTATGTTTAGTTAGTTTATTAATTATGTTAAGATGTGTTTTATTTAAATATTGTCAAATGTTTTAGAGTGTTAAGAGTTGTAGTTTAGTGGTAGTTAGATTAGGTGATAGTGTTAGGTTAGTTTTAAACCTTAAGTTGAGTCTTAGATTAGTTAGTATTTTTTTCTTAGTTGATCTTAGTTTCTTTATTAACATTATTATTTCATATATATATATATATATATATATATATATATATATATAATTAGTTAGTTAGTTTAGAATGAAATTTTAAATTGTTAAAGAATAATTAGTTGAATTAATAAATTTTAAGCTTATCTTATGTTTGATTAAGGGCGTTGTTTGTAATTGATAATATTTCTTTTATTACTTAGTTATGTTTAAATACTAATTAGCTAGTTTTAATTTAAATGTACTCCAATTGTTGATCATTAAGTAGATTAAATTATCGATTAATTGGCTATTTAAATAAATTCTAAAGTAGTTTTTGATTGTTTTGTTATTGCAAGAAAATTTAGATCCAAAATCATGTACAATGCTATGTAAGTAAATTTGATCGCATATCATTGCAAATTAATGTAAATGTTAAAACCAATAGAGAATGTTGGATTGTTTCCTTTATCTTTTGGTCAAAATTAAGTGTAATTTACATCTCTAATATCTTTTGATATGTTTAATTCTTAAATAGCATAACTTAAGATTGATACCAATCTAGTAACAAAAGTTTTCAAAATCTTAGCAATATAGTCGCCTTCATGTTTATAACCTTAAGACATAAAGTAAAGAACCTGTACTAAAACTATTATCAATCTTTTCAAACCTAGGGCATGTTTAATTATTAAGTCAAAAAAAATTGTGTGTGTGGGTTTTTGCCTTCAAGTTTTGGGCATGACATATTCGAATGGGTAATATGGGTCAAAGGGGGTCATAGGGTGACCTATGACCCTCTTTGACCCATTAAACGATGACATATGTCCCTAGCATTCCTAGGACCCTAGGGACATATTCGAATCGTTCATATGGGTAAAAGGGGGTCATAGGGTGACCTATGACCCCCTCTGACTCATTAAACAACGACATATGTCCCTAGGGGTCCTAGGACCCCTAGGGACATATTTGAATCGTTCATATGAGTCAAAGGGGGTCGTAGGGTGACCTATGACCCTCTTTGACCCATTAAATGACAACATATGTCCCTAAGGGTCCTAGGACCCCTAGGGACATACTCGAATGGGTAATATGGGTCAAATGAGGTCATAGGGTAACCTATGACCCTCTTTGACCCATTAAATGATGACATATGTCTATAGGGGTCCTAGGACCCCTAGGGACATATTCGAATCGTTCATATGGGTCAAAGGGGGTCATAGGGTGACCTATGACCCTCTTGACCCATTGAACGACGATATATGTCTCCAGGGGTCCTAGGACCCCTAGGGACATATTCGAATGGGTAATATGGGTCAAAGGGGGTCATAGGGTGACCTATGACCCGCTTTCACCCATTAAATGATGACATATGTCTCTAGGGGTCCTAGGACACCTAGGGACATATTCTAATGGGTAATATGGGTCAAAGGGGGTCATAGGGTGACCTATGACCCTCTTTGACCCATTAAACGAAGACATATGTCTCTAGGGGTCCTAGGACCCTAAGGACATATTCGAATGTTTCATATTGGTCAAAGGGGGTCATAGGATGACCTATGACCCCCTTTGACCCATTAAACGACGACATATGTCCCTAGGAGTCCTAAGACCCCTAGGGACATATTTGTATTGTTCATATGAGTCAAAGGGGGTCATAGGGTGACGTATGACCCCCTTTGACCCATTGAATGATGACATATGTCCCTAGGGGTCCAAGGACCTTTAGGGACATATTCGAATGGGTAATATGGGTGAAATGGGGTCATAAGGTAACCTATGGCCCTCTTTGACCCATTAAACGATGACATATGTCTCTAAGGGTCCTAGGACCCCTAGGGACATATTTGAATCGTTCATATGGGTCAAAGGGGGTCATAGGGTGACCTATGACCCTCTTGATGCATTAAACGATGATATATATCTCTAGGGGTCCTAGGACCCCTAGGGACATATTCGAATGGGTAATATGGGTCAAAGGGGGTCATAGGGTGACCTATGACCCTCTTTGACCTATTAAACGATGACATATGTCCCTAGATGTCCTCGGACCCCAAGGGACATATTCGAATGGGTAATATGGGTGAAATGGGGTCATAGGGTGACCTATGACCCTATTTGACCTATTAAATGATGACATATGTCTCTAGGGGTCCTAGAACCCTAGGGACATATTCCAATCGTTCATATGGGTCAAAGGGGGTCATAGGGTGACCTATGACCCCCTTTGACCCATTAAATGACAAAATATGTCCCTAGGGGTCCTAGGACCCCTAGGGACATATTTTGTCATTTAATGGGTCAAAGGGGGTCATAGGTCACCCTATGACCCCCTTTGATGCATTAAACGACGACATATTTCCCTAGGGGTCCTAGGACCCCTAGGGACATATTCGAATGGGTAATATGGGTCAAATGGGGTCATAGGTTACCCTATGACCCTCTTTGACCCTTGAAATGATGACATATGTCTCTAGGGGTCCTAGGACCCCTAGGGACATATTCGAATCATACATATGGGTCAAAGGGGGTCATAGGGTGACCTATGACCCTCTTTGACCCATTAAACGATGATATATGTCTCTATGGGTCCTAGGACCCCTAGGGACATTTTCAAATGGGTAATATGGGTCAAATGGGGTCATACGGTGACTTATGACCCTCTCTGACCCATTAAACGACAAGATATGTCGCTAGGGGTCCTAGGACCCCTAGGGACATATTCGAATGGTTCATATGGGTCAAAGGGCGTCATAGGGTGACCTATGACCCCCTTTGACCCATTAAACGATGACATATGTCTCTAGGGGTCCTAGGACCCCTAGGGACATATTCGAATGGGTATTATGGGTCAAAGGGGGTCATAGGGTGACCTGTGACCCTCTTTGACCCATTAAACGATGACATATGTCCCTAGTGGTCCTCGGACCCCAAGGGACATATTCGAATGGGTAATATGGGTCAAATGGGGTCATAGTGTGACCTATGACCCTCTTTGACCCATTAAACAATGACATATGTCCCTAGGGGTCCTAGGACCCTAGGGACGTATTCCAATCGTTCATATGGGTCAAAGGGGGTCATAGGGTGACCGATGACCCGCTTTGACCCATTAAACGACAACATATGTCCCTAGGGGTCCTAGGACCCCTAGGGACATATTCTAATCATTCATATGAGTCAAAGGGGGTCATAGGGTGACCTATGACCCCCTCTGATGCATTAAACGATGACATATGTTCCTAGGGGGACATATTCGAATGGGAAATAATATTAAATAATAATAATATTATTATAATATAATAGTATGATATATTATTTAATATTATTATTATTATTTTATATCAATAATAATAATATTAAATAATATATCATACTATTATATGATTTTAATTATTAGTCGGATATTGGATTTAAAATTGGATATCCGATATCAAATCGGATATCCGATATGATATCGGATATCCGATATGTTATCGGATATCCGATAAGGCTCGGCTTAACCTTCCGGGTTTGGTTCTTGGATAGGTAAAAAAAAGTCAGAGCAGATTTTGAAGCGCTTTTAAGCGTCTTCAAACTCTTTTTTTTTCACATCGCCACTTTTTGGCACACCATGATCCTGCACATACCCCACAACTAAATTTATTTTTAATTACTTTATAACTGGCATATGAAAGCGAAACAACAATGCTAAATAATAAATATAAACATGCACATAGAGAAATCATAACACCGTTATTTGTTAACTAGGGAATCCCTAGCCAAGGGAAAACTTGATGGCGATGATACCCACTAGATTATTCATTAAAAAATAAGATCCTATTAAGGGTATCAAACCTGTTGGGAGTCTATGATGTACATATAGTGTCTCAAGTTCTTGTTAGAGGACTAGGTTAGGAGTTTCTTTAACCCTATTAAGAGTTGGTGGATAAAATAAAATGTATGTAAGAAGAGCACATTAACCTAACATGCAATTATACAATTCATTTCTTCAGAAGAATAGATATACATAATGTTAGGATTAACCATAGAATGAAATAAAAATTACACGAAAATATAAAAAATATTAGAAAATAAAAAATCACATAGAGGAGAGCACAAGACACCAAGATTTAACAGGGTTCACCCAAACCCTAGGCTACATCCACCAAATAACAAGTCCAATATTATTACGATCTCATGATTACAATATGTAATCCCTTATAGGTCAATACCATTGCAAGAAGAAATTATCACATCACACATAAAAATCCCTAACCCTAAACTCCTTTTATATAAATAGTATTTCTACTTTAGGGTTATAATTAATTATTACATGTCAGCACAAAATCTTGATAAAATTATGAAGTATGTAGAGTAGTTCCTTGATTAGTTGCTACAAACTAATAGTCTCCCACTTGGGTACTAATCATGCTCCACACTAAAAAAAAATTGTCCCACTTGGAGACTGATTCTATAGCTATGAATCTACTCCATGCGGCTCCCACTAGATCAAACCACCCTAGACCCTATTGTTCTTTTATTTTGTTTAGTCTAGAAGACCAACTGAAGCTGAAGAGGAGTTTAGCTTCTCCCTTGTCACTATCTTTGTAGACATATCTACTGGATTTTTGTCAGCATGTATCTTATCTAGCTTAAACTATCCATCATCAAAAACTAACTAAATGAAATGTTACTACAACTGTGTGTGTTTTGTCTTTGAATGTACAGCAAAATTCTTCATGAGATGAATGAAACTCTAACTATCTACAAACAAATAGTTATCCCTCTTAGGGTGTTCCAATTCTTGTAGGAAGAAATAAAGCCATATCATCTCCTTGGCTTCCTTTGTAGTAGCAACATACTTTTCCTCTTTAGTGGATAAAGCATTAAACTTCTACAAACATGAAAGACAACTCACTCCTACCCCACCAATAATAAATACATAACCGATAATACTTTTCCTGGTATCAATATTCCATGCCCAATTTGAGTCAACATATCACTATAAATTAGTAGTAGAGCCACCAAAATGTAGACACTTATTGGATGTTCCTCTCAAATATTTGAGAATCTATTTTATTGCATTCCAATGCTCAATTCCTAGATGACTCATATACTTACTAATGACTCCCACTTCATATGCAATATCTAGCCCTGTAGATACCATAGCATATAGTAATTTTAATATTGCTACAAATAAGGTACCTTGGAAATATTATCCTCCTCTTCTCATGTCTTTGGAAACATCTCCTTAGTCAACTTCAAATAACTAGCTAAAGGTTTGCTAACAACTTTATCATTGCCCATGGAGAACTATGATAACACATTTGCATTATAATCAGCCTAAGATAATCTCAGTTTCCTATTCTTTATATCTCCTTAACTCTTCATACCAAGGATTTTTTTGCAGCCTACAAATTCTTTATAGAAAATAAATGTGCTAACTATTCTTTTAAACCTTTAATGTGATCCATGTTAGACATAGCTACAAGTATATCCTTAGCATATAAACACAATATAACATAGTTTTCATCATCAAACCTCTTAAAATAAACACAATGATCTAAATAACACCCACTCTATTCATGCTCATGCATAAAAATCTCAAATTTTAGATACCATTGTTGAGGTGCTTGCTTCAAGCCATACAAAATTTTCTTCAATCTAAACACTAATTTATCCTTACCTTTGACCTCAGATTTGTTGACATTCTAGTCATATGTGTTATTAGTGACATACACTTAAATAGATTGTGAGTTTATACCAAGTATATTGTACAGTTAACAATGTTAACCAAGCATTTATGTTGCTACTGAGTCCTATAGTTGCTACCAAGTTCTATCGATAGATTTACGTTTCAACTGAGTAGTTACTATAGAGTTTAAGATCAACTATGTAAATTGAGCATTAAAGTGTATGCCAAGTTTACTAGTGTAAACTAAGTTGTACAATGTTTACCAAGTTTGTAGTTGATGTGATGTGAGTCTAGTTTTGACCGAGCTAGTCAATGTTAACCAAGAGACTCAGTCTATACCAAGCTAGAGGTGATAGTGTTTATCGAGCTATGAAGTGTTAACCAAGTGATTCAGTTTATATGTTGAGTTTTACAATATTCACCAAGTCACCAGTGTAGACCAAGTTCAAGACTACTTGGAAGTGATTAGTATGGATCGAGCTTCTACATCTATTGAGTGAATGACAATGTCAAACATTGATAGTGGATGCTAAGTATCAAAACCTCACTGAGTTAGTCTTTAGAGCCCAAGTTTCTACACTTCGGATGACTTTGTAATATTTTTGTAAACTTGTATTCTGGCTAACTTTGTAATTATGTAAGTGGATTGATATATATGTAATGTATGTATGTATCATGAAGGAAGTAATGTAATCATCAGAGAAGAGAAAAAGAGCTACAATAGTATAAGGAGTAGCAAAGATTCATCTGTCATAGTAAGGTGATTCATACACTTAGAGGAATGTCATTCAACAAACCAAGTTGGAGATCAAAGATCAACCACTATTTCATCCTAATAGGTGAATCAATCAAATCCTTCAACAAGGTATACCTAACAGTCTTATGTAAATCTCTTTACCAAGTGCATAGTTCATTGTATGTTTGTAAATCCTTTCACAAGGTGGACCTAGCAGTCCTTATTCCTCCTAACAAGGTAGATCATAAAAAGTGATCAATGTAAGCTTTAATAGGCCAAATTGATATTGTAGTTCTAAAGATTGTGGGTATCATCCCAACCCCATTTTTACTATCTATTTGGAAGGTTTTTGGGTCACCAAATCTTGTGTCAAAGTGTTATATATGCTTTTATGTTTTCTTAGTTTCTCATGCATGATGTTAGATCATAACTCGTATAAAGGATTAATTGCTAATAGGGATAAAATTTTTAGAAATTACTGATTCACCCCTCCCCTCTTAGTAACTTAGCTTATCATAATATTTCCAAGTAATTGGTATCAAAGCATTGTGGTTCTCAGTGGAAAGTTTAATAGCTTGAGAAAAGATAAAAGGCAATAAAGTATTCAGACTTGACAAAGCTATTGTCAATGAGAAGCTACATTTTTAATTGGCCATTATACAACTCAAGAAAGAAAAGAGCAACTCTCCCAATCCTTGAAAAGAAGAAAAGATCTTGCAATCTAGATGAATGATTCACTCTATTTTAAAGAAAGAATTGAAGACATCATTCCAAGCAATTTAGATGAAGCCGATGAAGCAATCAAAGAACTACTAGAAAAGAACAATACTCTTCAAGAAGAAGTAAGAAAACTAAGAAGAGAGCAATAAATTTAGTTAGTAAGATTGTGTGAAGTCATGGAAGAGAAAAATAAGCTAAGAGAAGAGATAGAAGGAAAGAACAATGAATTTCAACACCTATCCCTTCAGCAAGCAAACTTCATTGATCAACTCACCAATGAATATGAAGAAATCATCAACCTAAGATTAGAGAATGAAAGATTACAAAATGATCTAAACATTGAAAGGAAAACCAATGAAAGAATTTTGAAATCCCAAGCAAACATGAATTATTTAAATGAACAAAGTCACTTCAAAAAAAGAGGAAAATCTTCTATTGGATATATAGAAGAAGGAGAATCATCCAAGGAAGGAGCTCAAAGGGACCAAAACCCTACTTGAAACCACCTTGGTAAGATAGTTCATACTTCAAACAAATGTTGGAGAAAGGGGAAAGCAAAATTCAATGGAAAATGAAACAATTGTAATCAACATGGTCATAGAGAAAATGAATGCAAAGAGAAACCAAGATTTTAAGGCAAATGTCACAAATGTAAGAAGCATGGGCACAAATCATCATAATACAAAACCAAGATATTGAATCCAAGAGAACAAATTGTGAAAGCTATATTTCGTTGGTACTATAAGACCTAGTGTCGATGCCATTACTGTGGAGAATTTGGATACATTGGCATATGAATTGTGTAAAACATCACATGAGGAAAATAGATACTAACAAAAGATGTTTCATGTATATAGAACTTGGTCACCTTGACAAAACCTATATGAATACTAGAAGAATAGAAGATGTAAAGAAAACAAACATTAACAACATCAAAAAATAAATGAGACAACAATGGGTTCCAAAATCTAGCGAGAATGCAAGTCTGAGAAATGATGATCAAGTCACTCAAGAATTCAGTGACTACTATTTGCACTTAATTTCTCAGAAGAAAAACTAGAATGAGGCTATTAAAAGAACATATCTAAATAAGTTATAGATGTTAGGACAAAAGATCCATATCAACATTCAAGATGTGAAAGGGATCACCGAGAAAAAGGTACCAGTTACTACTGAGCTACCTTCCTTACCAAGTGACATCAAGTCACAAACTCTATAGAACAAGGTCGGGAGTAACCAAATCTTATGTGGTTACTAAATGATCAAGGACTTCATGAAGTGATCAATGCAAGAAAAGTGGATGATAGTCTGTCCAACCCATCTAACTCTGATACCAGAAATTTATGGAAAGAATTGATAAAAGGAATGAAATCAAAGTCATTTTTATTGTGAATTTTTGAGAGCAAATTGCCCAGAGCAATCTTTGAGAGAATTCAAGTGATTTGAGTAAATTATTGTCAAAAATTTTGAATTCTCTCAAACCTTACGGATTAAAGATGGCAACTACCAGTAGCAAGGGTCAGACATGTTAGTTTGTGGTGTAGAACAAAAGGCATTAGGTTTTAAGCTACCTTGTATAGTTGTTGAAACCCTAGACCCAAGTGGAGCGCAATCACAAATCCCTTCCAAAGCACTATAATTAATGAAACCCATTCTCATTTTAAATGTGTGATTCAAGATATTGGCACCCTAGAAATGGATGAATTTTTAAAAGATTTATATGTTGATGGAATTTTGAAACCTAAGCACCAACGTCTCGAAGCCAAAGGTTTAACCCATATTTCTCACATGCCCCATGTTTCCAAGTCAAATGGATTAGGTATATTCTTAGCTATGTGTATAATGGACAGTTATCCTTGGAAGAACATACTTTGATTACAAAGAATATGATTCATAAGATCATTGGTCTCCCTATGTTGGCTAAAGCTAAAATGACAAAAAACCTAGGTCGGGTTGAACTAGAAAAGTAAACCGTAGCTGAGTGGGTTGGTAGGGGAATGAAAATTAGTAGTGTTCCTAACATGGAATTGAATTTTTGCATTCATGTGATTGCACACAAAATCTATAGTTCAAGTAGGTTGCATAGTGTGTTGTGTGAAGCAGTTGACCTAGCATACAAAGTTGTCAAGAATAACCTTTTTCTTGACCTTGCCATCCTGCTATTGCATCAGTTCAACAAAAAACATGGAAAGTATCAGGACATCAATGAATAATCTATGTAAGTTTGGCTCTCTATTGACATGTTTATTATTTTATGTTCAAAAATTATTTCCATAAAAGGGTACTATCGTGTGGAGGAAAGATGTGCCAATACTCTATCAGATTAATGAATATATTGCTAAGATGGGAGAAAATTACACCAGTACTATGGATCATTATTTTGATGCTTTCAAGGAGAAAATGAATAATAGATACCAAATGCCCAAGAAACTAGTGGAAGATTATAAGGATGATGTATGTTTTATAGTGGATAGTGATAAGGTATACATTCAGGTAGTTAGGCCTAGAATTGCATGGGTTAAGCCTCTAGGATATGAGGTAAACATTGATGAAACAAAAGATATTATTGAGGCACTAATTAATTTACCAATTGACTCCAAGGCTGCATATTTTGGAACATGTGATCAGGCTAAGGCCTAGATAGAACTAGAAATCAAGCTCGCTTGGGTAGTTAGCAAAGGAAAGAAAAGGATTGTCATGTTAAAAAAAAATTTTACTCTTTTGTTGACTGAGGGAAAAGGTAAAGATGAAAAAGCAGAGGATGAAGAATCAAAGGAAGAGGAACCACTGAAGAACAAGGGCAAGGTAATCATTACCAAGCCTGCCAAGACATCCACTACAACATTCACTAGGAGATCCTCCATGAAGAAGGCAGATGAAAAAGGGGAAGACATAATTTTCAAGAGGTCTCCACCTACATTTGAAGAGAGGATGAAGGAATTGGAATAAGGTTCTAGGATAACAAGCTTCAAAGCATTAAACTATGAGACTAAAATAGTTGGTGAGTAAAAATAGATTGAAGATATTCTTATATCTAAAATGGGAAAATGAAAATACTCTCCTAAACAACTCACTCAAAAAATTCTAGATGCTTTAATGAATAAAATCAAGCCAAGATGGAAACATGCCATAAAAATTGGAAAGGACATTCATGAGAAAACACTAAGGCAATTGATGCCAAATCTGACTAACAAGGAAATCAAGGAAACTTTAAAGAAAAATGAAGAAAAAAAAACTTTAAGATTCAATAATTGTCTAATTTTGTTAAAAGAAATAGAGAATGTTGTGAAGAACACAAAAAATACATGGGAAAATATCTATCTTCTTCACAAATTGAGTGATTTTTCAATTAGCATAAGTGATAAAGATGATGATGATGATGATCAAGAAAATGATGAAGAAGTAACACATTTTGATAATGAGGATGATGAAGAGGAATAAGAGGAAGAGGCTACTAAGGAAGGAACTCAAGATGTTGAGGAAACTAACCTAGTCAAGATTGCTACAATAGTTATTGCCTTACTTCCTCACTCTCCAAGAAAAATAGTGACAACATCAAGCACAGAGACAACCTCTGCAGGATTGATTATAACTAGCACTAAAAGCACAAGAATCCAATCAATCTTTGCACCAGTTCAACTAAGCTCATGATTGATTAAAGTGTCAACTACTTCATCTACTGAGCTGCAAACTCTTCCCTCTTCAATAGTTTGGGATACATTAATTTTGGCTTTAATAGGTACTTCTACTAGTATTTCTAAAATAAGTGCAGTACCAATTTTTGTAGCAAGCCCCACTATTTCTACTATTGTTTCCATTCCAAATACACAAGCAATAAGTTCAAGGAAATTTGAGACCAAGCGTCAGTTGAGAACAATTTTTTTGGGTAAAGGTAAAGCAAAGGAGGAGGATGTAGATCTTGCTAAGGAAATTGTGATTCCTAATTTGCATATTTCAAAACTTAATCCTAATCAAATGTAGACCTTCAGAGAGTTACTTCAAAAGAAAGCCAAACAACAAAGGCTAAGAGAGGTAAGAGATAAAGAATTCAAAATAATTGAGGATGACAATAATATTTTGGTAGAGCCTATAGGTATAGAGATTGATTTTTCTTAGCCATTTTTGTATCAGTTGATAGAAGCAATCCAAAAGTATAATGAAGATCTAGTTGGACAAGACAAGTTATTACAGAAAGCAAAGAATAAGTTTGAGAATAAGGTATTAGAACTTATTTCTCAAAAGATTTCCATTTACCAAGTAGAGTTATCTACTATTTTGGGTTCTCTTGAAACTTCTTGTACAAATGTAACTTTACTTTTTGGTAAATTATATGATATTCCAAGTTTTAAAAAGGAAATAAAATACAAATTTTCTAAGATTGATGAAGATCTTAAGGCAAGTGCTCAACAATTATAGCTTGATCCAAGTTCAAGCTCTGCCCATTTCAAAAGGATTAGGTTTTTGGAAAACATGCAAGTAGAATTGCTTAAAGAAGAGGCCAAAATTAGATATACATATGACTTTGGGAATCATACTAAGGGTACATTCTAACTTCTTGTCTAATTTTGGCATTACTATGTAAATACATATAGTATAAATCTTTGACATTAATGTCACGAAAGGGGGAGAAGATATTGAAAAGATATAAGATGATATAAAGAGGAGAAAGATGTAAAAAGATAGGGGGAGAAAATTTTAAGAAAGTGTGGAGAAATATATTGTATGTATAGTATGCTTTATATTATCTTTGGAGGAAGCATTACCATGTACAAAAATGTGTCCTTTACAATATTATGTTTGAAAAATCTCAAAAAATGATTGGAATGTCAACAATCTCCCCATTTGGCATTAGTGAAAAAAATACTCATCAATCAAAATTGAAATATCCATCACTTTATATCTCTTACTTGGTAGATTATTCTTTTTTTGAGATTTTTCACTAATTGCTCAATTTGAACTAAAATCTATCCATAAAACTCAGTAGCAACTGTAGGAATTGGTAGCAACTGAAATGCTTTATATTATCTTTGGAGGAAGCATTACCAAGCATTTCAGTTGCTACCAATTCCTACAGTTGCTACTGAGTTTTATGGATAGATTTTAGTTCGAATCAAACAATTAGTACAAAGTTGAAGATCAATAGTGTAAAATGAGCATTACAGTATATACCAAGTTTTCCAGTGTAAACTGAGTTGTGCATCATTTACAAAGTTTTTAGTTGATGTGATGCAAGTCTAGTGTTGATCAAGCTACCTAGTGTTAACCAAGAGACTCAATTTATACTAAGCTTGAGCTGATAGTGTTTACCAAGCTATGAAATGTTAACCAAGTGATTCAATTTATATGCCAAGTTTCACAATATTCGTCGAGTCACCAGTCTAGACTGAGTTCAAGACTACTTGGTAGTGATGAAAATGGATTGAGCTTCTATGTCTACTGAGTGCATGATGATGTTGAGTATTCATAGTGCATGCCAAGTATCAGAACCTCAACAAGTCAATCTTTAGACCCCAAGTTTCTACACTTTCCAGCTCACTTTGTAATATTTGTCTAAACTTGTATTGTGGCTAACTTTATAATTATGTAATTATATTTATATATTTAATGTATTGTATCATATCCAATGTATATATGTATTATGGAGAAAGTAACATAATCATCAGAGAAGAGTAGAAGAGAAAACTACAAAGGCTACAAAAGTTTAAGGAGAAACAAAGATTCATCTATCACAACAAGGTGATTTGTTCACTCAGAGGAATCTCATTTAGCAAACCAAGTTGTAGATTAGAGATCAGCCACTATTTAATCCTTAGAGGTGGATTAGTCAAATCCTTTAACAAGGTAGACCTAATAGTCTTATGTAAATCTCTTTACCAAGTGCATACTTCATTGTATGTATGTAAATCCTTTCACAAGGTGGACCTAGCAATCCTTATTGCTCCTAATAGGGTAGATCATTAGAAGTGATCAATGTAAGCCTTAATAGGCCAACTTTATATTACAATACTAAAGCTTGTGGGTATCATCCCCATCCTAGTTTTATTATCTATTTTGAAGGTTTTTGGGTCACCAAATCTTGTGTTAAAGAGTTATATATGCTTTTATATTTTCTTAGTTTCTCATGCATGAAGTTAGATCAGAATTCATATAAAGGATTTATTGCTAATTAGGATAAAATTTTTAAGAGTTACTGATTCACCCCTCCCCTCTTAGTAACTTAGCTTGTCATAATATTTCTAACAAAATCCCTATGGCTATGCCATATATATCTGTTCATCCAAATCACCATGAAGGAAGGTTGTTTTAACATCAAGCTGCTCCAAATGCAAATCTTTACTAGCTATAATACTTAAAATAGTCCAAATAGAAGTCATTTTAACATCAAAAGAGAATATCTCAACAAAATTAATGCCCTTTTTCTATGTAAATCCTTTTACAAATGACCTAGCTTTAAATATATTCTTACCTCCATCCTCTTCTTTCAAACTATAAACCCATTTATTGTGTAAATCCTATTTATCCATAGGCAACTTGCATAAATCCCAACTCTAATTTTTTAGCAAGGAGTCCATTTCATCTGCCATTGTAGACTCCCACTGAAGCTTAGTATCCACCTACATAGCTTCATCATAACATTTAGGTTCACCAACATCTACTAGTTAAATACAATACAAGGAAGGAGAAAATATGTCTGGAAATCTACTTAGCCCTGTTGACCATCTAACGTTAACTAGGGTGTGTGGTATTTATTTTTATGATTATTGAAGATCATGAAGAATTAATCAAACATCATCTTTTGGAGTTTCTATTGACATAAATATCAATTTTTCTATCAATGACACAACACTTAGTCAATTGGTTACATTTTTACCAAGCTCTACATTGCTACCAAGCTTATCATTTAGTTTGCAGTGTTGAACAAGTGATTGAGTTGTACCTAAGCTAAATAGTTTGAATACAGTGTCTACCGAGCATCTACTAGTAAAATACAATACAAAGAATGAGAAAATATGTCTGGAGGTCTACTTAGCCTTATTGACCATCTAACATTCACTAGGGTGTGTGGTATTTGGTTTTACAATTGTTGAAGATCATGAGGAATTGCTGAAACATGATCTTTTTGAGTATTTGTTGACATAAAGGTCAATTTTTTTATTAGTGACTCAACATTTAGTAAATTTTTTACATTTTTGTTGAGATCTACAATTGCTACCAAGCTTATCATTTAGTTTGCAGTGTTAACCAAGTGATTAAGTTGTTCCTAAACTAAGTAATCTGAATACAATGTCTACCAAGCATGTCAGTAAGTTAGTAGTGTTTTTCGAGTTACATAGTGTTTATTGAGCTTCAAAGACAAAGTTTAGTGCAAAACCAAGTGTAGGAGAGGCTAACGAGCTAGTAAGTACAAGTGAAGAAGATCATAATGTTAACCAAGGTCTACAATGTTAACTAATTCTAACAATGTCTACTAAACTCACAGGGTTGATGGAGTGGATCCAGTGTTGACCAAGTCATGTAGTGTCAACCAAGCGATCCAATTGGTATTGATTTTCTCATAGTTCATCAAGTCACATAGTGTGGACTAAATTCAAGCTAGTTGGGATTGATTAGTATGGACTAAGCTTCACATTCAATCAAGTTCCAAAAATGGTCGAGCATCAACAATGTTTTTCGTGTATCATAAGATCACCTAGATTGTCTTCAATAACTAAGTTACAACAGTTGACCTGACCTTGTCAATTGTGATGAAATTGGTATTGTAGCCAAATCTAGTAAGTTATAATTTGGATAAATATATATATATATATATATACATACATATATACATATATATATATACATATACATATATTCATATACATATACATATATATATATGTATATATATGTATATATATATATATGTATATATGTATATGTATATATATGTATATGTATATATATATATATATACACACACACACATATATACATATATACATACATATATATACATATACATAAATACATATATATATATATATATACATATATATATATATACATATATATATATATATATATCCAAATAAGAAAAAATGATGAGTAGAAGTGAAAATTGAAGAAGGTTACAAGTAGTATAAGGGACAACAAATATTTATCTATCATAGTTAGGTGATTATTGTAATAAAAGAAATCTAAACAAGAAAATTAGAGCTGTAAATTAGAGATCAGGTACTAGTTCATTCTAACAAGTGTGTAGGTCAAACCTTTTAATAGGGTATACATAATAGTCTTTGCTAAATCTCCCAACTAAGTGCATACTTCATTGTATGTATGTAGATCCTTTGACAAGGTGGATCTCATAGTCCTTATTACTCCTAACAAGGTAGATCACTAGAAGTGATTAGTTGTAAACCTTAATAGGTTACACTTTATACTAGAGTACTAAAGCTTGTGGGTATCATCCACACCCTAGTTTTATTTTCTAATTGGAAGGTTTTTTGGTCACCGTATCTTGTGTTAAAGTATCATGAATGTTTATTTTATTTCCTTCTTTCATGCATACAATTAGAATAAAATATTATATGGATGATTAATTGTAAGGTAAGATAAAGTTTTATTGGTTCTTGATTCACCCCTCCCCTCTCAGTAATCTTTCCTATCTTATATTTCCAACAATTCATATCAAATTTTTTCAGGTTCTCACATCATAAGTTTAATAGCTTGAGAAAAAATTAGAGGCAATTGAGGTATAAATCAAAGATAAGTCTATTGATAATGAAAATTTGGATTTGAATTGGCCACTAGGAAACTAAAGAAAGAAAAGGAGGACTGATCTTGTAGTACAAATGAATGAAAATCTCTACATTGAAGATATCTATCTAGAAAGAAATCTAGATGAAGCTAGTAAAGAAATCAAAGATCTATTAGAAAAGAATTCCAATCTTTAAAAATAAGTCACAAAGCTGAAAAGAGAACAAGAAATTTAATCAATGCTTATGTGAAGTCACGTAAGAAAAATATAAATCCAAAAAAGAGATAGAAGAAAATAAAAATGAAATTCAACATATATCCCTTCAGAAATGAGACTTCATTGATTAGCTCACTAATGAAAATGAAGAACTTATGAATTTAAAATCAAAAAATGAAAGACTAAACAATTATCTCAAAACTCAAAAGTAAACCAATTAAAGAATGATTAAATCTCAAGAAAGCATGAATCAATTGAAAGAACAAAGTTAGTACAGACATAAAGCTAAAGTTTGAATAGGATACAAAAAAGAAGGTGAATCATCTCAGTAAGGAGCTCAAAAGAATCAAAGAACTACTTGCAATCATTGTGATAAGATAGGTCATACATCAAATACATGCTGGAGTAATGGTAGAGAAAAAATTTAATGGAAAATATTATAGTTGTAATAAGCATGGTCATAGAGAAAGTGAATGTAAAGAGAAACCTAAGTTTGAAGGTAAATGTCATAGTTACAAAAAATAGTGACACAAATCATTAGAATGCAAAACCAAGCAGTGAAACCTAGAAGAACAAATTGTGAAAGCAATATTTGAATGGGATTACAATACATGGTGTAGATGTCACTACTGTGGTGAATTTGGAAACATTGAATAAAATTGTGTAGAACATCATATGAGAAAAAGAGACACTACCAAGAGATGTTTTATCTATATAGAACTTGGACATCTTGGCAAGAACTATATGAACATAGGCAGAGTTGAAGATGAAAATAAGGCCAAAGATGACAATATAAGAAAGAAAATGAGGCAACAATGGGTACCAAAATATCCAAAGAATAAAAACCAAGATCATGAAGTGAATGACATTAAAGTCAATGAGTTGGTTGGTCCAAACACTTCAACTTAGATCCCTATGGAGATCCCTGGAGCTATGATTCATAAGAAGAAATCTACACCAATTCCAACCAGCAAGAAGAAGGATCCAAATCAGCATTCAAGATGAAAGAGGATAACTGACCACGATGAAAACTAGGAAAACATGTCAACAAAGGTCAGGTTGTAAGACCTTATTGAGCAAGGTCAGGTTACACATTGTTATAGACTCAAGTTGATAGTTCCTACTAAGTAGTGATGACTCTACCAAGCTATAGATGTCTCCCAAGAATCAAAGAGTAAACTGAGGGGAGGCCACTCTATGACTGAGCAAGTGTGAAGAATAAATCATTAATGGCAATCGATCAAAGGAAATTTTATAAAACAATGAAATCAAAGGGATTATTTTCACCATAAATTTCTAGAGCTATTAGTGTAAAGCAATTTTAGAGCCCTCAAGCGAATTGAGCATTTGTTGATAAAAGAGTTTTTGAAGTTCTCAAAAACCCTACTAAGCATGGTATCATTGATTACTAAAGTGATGAAATAGTCATAAATGTTGGTTTGTCGAGTTGATTGGAAGGCACGAAACTTCAGGTTGAGTCTCGCAATTGTAGAGGTGCTTGACCCAACTAGTGCGCAATCTCAAATTTATCCTATTTTGTAATAGATTAATAAGTATATAACAAAGATGGGTGAAAATTTTAAAAGTATCATGTATAAGTACTTTGAAACATTGAAGAAGAAGATGAATAATTTAGATATAGGATCCCCAAGAAACTTTTTGAAGATTACAAGGATGATATCTATTTCATGGTGGACTATGAAAAAGTACACATCAACTAGTTCGACCTAGAGAGGTGTGGGTTAAGCCTCTAGAGTACGAGGTTAACATTGATGATACCAAGGATATCATAAAGGCTCAACTAAATGATCTTGTAGATCCCAAAGCCACATACTTCTACACATATGATGAAAAACATAGAACATATACATAAAAGAAATCAATAAAGGAAGCAAAAGAGTAGAAAAGATCTAAAAGGTACTAAGCAAGCAAGTTACCCTCTAATGCTTACTGAGGGAAAATATGATGATATTGAAGAGGATGATACAATGGATGAAGAAGAAGAAGAAGAAAAATATGAAGATGGACAACCTCTTAGGAAGAAAGGAAAGGTTATCATAACCAAACTTGCCAAGTCAAGAAAATAATTGAAGTTAGGTGAAGATGAAGCCGAGCAAATAATCTTCAAGTGATCTCCATGTAAACTTGATGAAAGAATAAAGGAAATGGAAGAAAGAGCTTGCATGGAAAATTTTAAGTCCTTTAAGTATGATACTAGGAATGTAGATGAGAAAAAGAAGATTGAGGATATGCTTATATGTCAAAATTGGGAAAATGGAAGAACTCAGTGAATCATCTTGCACAACAAATTCCTAATTAACTTATATAGGAACAAAAAACTGTGAAGGATATCTATGAAAAGACCTTGAGGCAACTGATACCAAGTCTCTAAAACAAGGAAATTAATCCAAAAGTTTAAGAAAAGTAAAGATAAGTTCACTCTTAAATTCAACATATATATGATATTTGATGAAATACATTGAATATGTAGTGAAGGCAGCGACAATTACATGGAAAAACATTTACAAGTTGCATCAATCTAGCGACTTTATTGTACATGTTAATGAAAATGATGAAGATGATTAGGAAGATAACATATCTAGAAATAAAAGATGGTGAACTTGATGATGTCCATCTAGATGATGAGGAGGAAGAACATGAATCTACTAGAGCAAGTCTTCTAGAGATACAAGATATTAAGGAGACTAATGCAAAGAAAATTGTAGCAATAATCTCATTTTCTCACTCTCTGAGCATAGACTTAGTGAAATCTAGCTTAAAGATAGCTTCTCTCAAGTTGACTATGGATAACACTACTTCACCAAGAACCCAATGAAACTTTGAATCTATTCAAGTAAATGTTATGCTGAAAAAAGTGTCCACTACTTCATCTATTGAGCAACAAAGTCCTTCATCATCAAGCATGACTAAGAAACAACTAGGTATTCATGTTGTTTGTGACTTTTCAATTTTTATTGCTAGTCAATCATTTTCAACTATTACTTCTTTTCCAAATGTATCTATAGAAAGTATAATGATAGTTAAGAAAGAGTCTCAAGTAGGTACTGAAGTCTTAGACAAGGGGAAACAAATTTTTTCCACCATTTTGAAAGAAAAGAGAAAAGAAAAAGAAATTTTTGATCTCAATGAGGATATAGTTATTTCAAATTGGAATATCTCTACCCTCAGTCCTAACCAAATGAACACCATGGGTGAATTGCTAAAGAAAAGAGTTAAGTAGTAGAATCCTAGAGAAGAAAAGAAGAAAGAAAACCAAGTCTTTGAAGACATAAAGAGCATATTTTTTGATCCTCTAAGAATTGAGGTTGATGACATTAAACCAATTTTGGATCAATTAGCAGATATTGTCCACAAATTCAATGAAAACTTGAATGAATAGGAGAAACAACTTCAGAGAGCAAAAAAGAATTTTGAGAAGAGAGCGTTACAACAAGTTACACAGCGAGTAGAGTTAGTAATATTCTTGGTACACTAGAGACATCTATTAACAATGTGACACATCTATCTTTACCCCATATCAAGGAGAAATCGTACAAGATTGATGAATATAGTAAGGTAATTGCATACTTACTATCACTTGCCCCAAGCCATAGCTCTGCACATTATCCAAAGGTCAAATATCTGACGAATCTACAAGCAGAACTATTGAAGAAAGAAGCTAGGATTAGGGCCACACTTGCAAAAATCCAAGGCATGATTCTTCCACACATGGATTTATTGCAAAAATACATTTTACATGCAAAGAAAATCACTTATGATAACAACTTCTCCATAGCTGATCACATGATGGAATTATCAGCAATTGTTCAAATTGCATTCTATTCAAGCAAAGTAGTACAAGAAAATTGTGACAAGAAAATGGTACTTATTTTTATGGTATATTCTAAATTATTGTCACATTTTGGTATTAACATATAGTTATTATACATCTTTGGCATTTATGTAAAAAAGGGGGAGTAGTGTATATAGTATGTAAAGGAGGAGAAGTATACTATACTATGTATGTCTACAAGGAAGATTTATGTATGGGGGAGTAGTATAGCATAGTATGAATAAGAAATGAATACCTTTAAAAAATCCATTATGAAAAATTAGAAAAATAGAGTATGTTATTGAGCCATAGTAGATAGAATTCAAAACTGAGTTGAATACATAGAATGATGGAAAAGGAAGTTTTGAATTATAGTTTTGAATGATCAGATTTTTGTTTTGAAAATGATTTTGTCACTAATTCCAAAGGGGGATATGTTTATGTAAAGGTCAATTTATCTATCAATGACTCAACACTTAGTCAATTCGTTACATTGCTACAAAGCTTTATAGATGATATCGAGCTTAATATTGAGTTTGCAGTGTTCACTAAGTGATTTAGTTGTTCCCAAGCTAAGTAGTTAGAATACAATGTCTACCGATCACCTAAGTTAGTTTGTAGTGTTTGCCAAGCCACACAATGTTTACTAGACATAGCAGAGGCTACTAAGCCACTAAATGGAAGTGAAGAAGATCATAGTTTTAATTAAGCTCTATACTGTTAACCAAGTCCAACATTTTCTACCAAGCTCATAGAGTTAACAAAGTTGATATATTGTTGATTGAGTCATGTAGTGTTAATCGAGTGATCCAGTTCCTACAAAATTTCTCAAACCATATTGAGTCATACAATGCTGACCAAGTTCAAGCTACTTGGAAGTGATTAGTATGGGCCAAGCTTCAAGTTCAATCAAGTGCCAATGATTTCTAAGCATTGATAGTGATTCTTGTGTATCAGAACATCACCAAGTTTGTCTTTTGAACTCAAGTTACAAGAGTTGGGCTAACCTTGTGAATTATGATGAAATTGGTATTGTAGCCAACTTCAACATGTTATAATTTAGATTGATATATATGTAATATGTTGTATCATATTCAAATAAGAAAAGTGAAGAGTATATGATGAGTCAAAGTGTGAATTAAAGAAGGCTACAAGTAGTACAAGGAAAAACAAATCTTTATCTATCATACTAAGGTAATTATTGTAATAAAAGGAATCTTAGCCACCAAATTAGAGTTATAGATCAGAAATCAGCCACTAGCTCATTATAATAGGTGCATTAATCAAATCCTTTAACAAGGTAGACTTAATAGTTTTTGCTAAATCTCCTAACCAAGTGCATGCTTCATTTTATGTTTGTAACTCGTTTGACAAGGTGGATCTCTTAGTCCTTATTGCTCCTAATAGGGAAGATTACTAAAAGTGATCAATTGTAAGTCTTAACTGGTTAAACTTTATAGTATAGTACTAGAGCTTGTGGGTATCATCCCCACCCTGGTTTTACTTTCTAATTGGAAGACGTTTAGATAACCATATCTTGTGTCAAAGTGTTATAACTATTTATTTGCTTTCATTCTTTCATGCATACAATTAGATCATAATATTATATGAAGTATTAATTGGTAAAGTAAGATAAAGTTTTATTTGTTGCTGATTCACCCCTCCCCTCTCACTAACCTTACCTACCAATATCATCCAACACTATATAGCCATCTTCTTTCTTCTTATATTGCTGCAATAGATATTTCTACAACACTTTCTCATTGAATATTCTATTCCTGCTTCTTACAATTTTACAATTTTCAAAATCCCATAGCCTATAGGTTATGTGGAGGATCAAGGTCATCAAATATATGCCCTTAAGTGGCATAAAAATCAAAAAAATTAGGGTTATGTCAACTTGACATGCCATTTTCAACTTGTTATAAACTTTCTATCAAAAACTAAATAGGAAAGAATCTCTAGGAAATTAAATTTAGTTTCTAAACTACTAGGCCTTATCTAAAATAAATAAAAATTGATTGGTTAAATTTTTTTATTTTAATGCAATAGTAAAAAAAATTCATTACAAAAATAAGAAATAGATGTATGTCTGATCACCTTAATCAAAAGAAAATATAATATTTTTTTATAAGATACTAGATATAAGAATTAGACTCATTCATGGTGTGATGTAAATTTTTAGGTATTTTTGTTTTGAATAAAAAATAAATTTTTAATTTTCTACTATAGTTTTTTTGAATAAAAATCACTCATTTCTAACCATCTTAACTAGTTCAAAACTTTGTAAAATTTAAATTTTCTTTTTTTGTCCTTATAGTATAAGCATAGAATGTGGTGTATCTTTCATATTTAAAAAATGTTGTACCATTGGAAAGTTATAATTGTTTCTAAATCAATGTGTTAATCAACACTTTATACACAATTCCATTAGAATATAAGTAATAATTACTTACTAAACTCATAATTTGATAGACATTACATTTATGGAAAGCTAAGAACATTCTTAAGAAACCCTTTTAATTTAATCCAATTTGGGTGAAAAAAAAGGTTGCTAGCTAAAGGTTTGATGTAAAAAAATACATAAGAATATGTCAAACATACATTTTCGAAACATTTTTAAAGTTGACCATGTAGGGTTTCTATCCAAACATTTAATAGATCTTATAAAGGCATTTTTTTTGGATTTGGTATCAGGATGGGTGGAGAAAAAGTTAGAATAGATTTTGAAATGATTTGAGGCATTTCAGAACTACATAATTTTCAAGTTGCCACTTTTTGGCAAACCATGGTCCTGCACATACCCTATAACCAAATTCATCAATGCCATATCCAAAAAGTACACATTTCTTTGACTTAGTTTCTAGCTTGGTTTTATATTTAGAATCTATTTGAGCAAATGCTTCACAACCAAAGGTTTTGAAAAAAAAATAACTCAACTTCTTAACAATTCATGCTTCCTGTAGAATACCATAGCCCAAAGGAGTAGAGGAACTTCTATTACTCAAATATACAATATTATTGACATACTCTACCCAAATGTTTAAGGGAAACCCTACATGAAACCTCATGCTCCTTGAATGCTCCATTATAGTCTTGTTCATGTGTTTAGCCACTCCATTTTCCTATGGTCTCCTTGGAAAAATTTTATTTCTACGAATACCATTAGTGGAGAAATATTATTCAAATTCATGACTAAAATACTCACCACCATTATAAGATTTGAGACATTTTAATTTGTTACCAATCTAATTTTCAACCGAGCATTTCCATTTTTTAAAAGTTTGAAATACATCAGATTTGTGTCTAAAGAAATAAGTCTAAACAATTCTAGTTGAATCATCAATAAATGTAACATAATAGTGAGAGTCACCAAGGGAAGATACGTAAGTTGGTTCCCATCCATCTATATGCACAAGCTCTAATCTCTCACTTTTCTTTTCCTTTCCACTTTGCACAAAACTCACTCTCTTTTGTTTTCCATACACACAACTTTCACATAAATCCAAACTAACACATTTCAAACCTAGTAAAACATCCTTTGAATGAAGTACTTTGATGTCTTTCTCACTCATATACATAAGTCTATTATTCCATAGCATTGTATCAGAATCTACAACATTTATTTGTTCTCCCTACTCAACTATAGCAATTGTTCTTTGAACATTCACTTATCTCTAAAAAATAAAAATAGAGGGAAAAATATGACCTATACAAAGATATAAGGTGCCTACTTTCATACATCTTGCTACTAAAAGGGAACTTTTTGAAACCTTCCAATTTTTATCATTAAAAATAACTACACAACCCTCATCATCGAGTTTTCCTAATGAAATTAAATTTCTAATAAACATTGGAACATGTCCTACCTCATATAGCAGCCAATTATTCTCATTCTAGAACTTAATCTTACGTTTTCACTTTTCAATAATTTGATAGGTTTCATTATCCCCCAAAAAAGCCCAAAATCGCCTTGGACATAAAAAATAAAATAACCTCTATGAGGTGTAACATGAAATGGAGCGCTAGAGTCTAAAACCTATGAATCATCAATACTTTCTAAAGAAAGAAGTAAAGCATCCTCTTTTAGCTTTTTTACTTATCACATTTATCTCCTTGCTCCCTTCTGGTTTATCTCCTTCATTTTTCTTTCAAATCCAACAATATTTCTTTTGATGTCTTGGTTTACCATAGTACTAGCAATCTCTTGGTCCTCTAGAATGAGACATCTTTCCCTTTGACTTTCATCTTGATTGCCCATGATTTCTACAATTTTTTCCTCTCTCAGTCATTCTACCTATGAAATGTGTGTTTAAAGCACTTCCTAATAAAGATCCACTTGAGGTTTTTCTACATATTTTCTCCTTGAAAAAAACACCAATCACATCATCATATTTTAGGATATTAGATCCAGAAAAAAAATTACTCATAGCCATTATAGCTTTCAGGAAAAGAATGCAAAATAAAGAGAGCCCTAATTGCTTCATCAAAATTAATACTAATAGAAGATAACTGACCAGTAATAGTATTAAACTTATTTAAATTATTTGTAATAGATCCAACTTCTACCATCTTCATATTAAATAAATGCTTCATGTGAAATACCTTATTTGAAGCATAGGCCTTTTCATACAATTTTGCTAAGGTTTCCATCAACTCCTCCATCATCTTCACTTTCATAATGTTAAATGTCACCAATGGTGCTAGGCATAACTAAATACTTCCAAGTTCCTTTTTGCCTAAAATCTCCCAGTCCTAATCTATCATAGTTCCCTATTTCTTTGTTTTTGCTTCCAATGGCTTCCATAAATCCTTTTGATAAAGATAGTCCTTCATTTCCATATTCCATAACTAAAAGTTCTACCCATTAAACTTGTCAACCTTTAGCTTACCCTTATTTGTCATCACTCCCACTCAATTGTGAGACTTTCTTGCTTGGAATAACTAAATAGTAATAACTTGGCTCTGATACCACTTGTTAGGATTAACCATAGATAGATATAAAAATTACATGCAAATATAAACAACATGAAAAAATAAAAAATCACATAGAAGAGAAAAAAAGACACCAAGATTTAACATGATTCACCCAAACTCTGGGATATGTTCACCAAAAAAATAAGTCCAATATTATTATGATCTAGTGGTTACAACTTGATTACAATATATAATTCCTTATAGTTTAATATCACTGCAAGAAGAAATTATTGCATCACACATTATAAAAGTCCCTTACCCTAAGCTTCTTTTATACAAGTATTTTTGCCACTTTAGAGTTATAATTAATTAGTATCTATTGGCCCCAAAGAATTATGAAGTATGTACAATATTAATTGATCACTCACCACAAACTAACACATCCAATACTTTTTGTCTATTGTTTTCACACTTTCTCTGATCATACATCAGATGTAGTTCACATGTCATCAATCAAAAATCTCACATAGATCAAATATATGTCACATACTTCATCATACATCACACACTTATCTTCTCAATATAAGATATTTACTTGTACTTGTCATATTCATATATCACTGTTCAGTCAACCTTCATGTCTTCATACACTTGACATAATATAAAATAACCTATGGAATAATATCCACATAGTTAGCTAGTCATGACTTAGTAATTATTTTGTAACAAATATAATTCCTAAAGTTGTACATTCCAATTCTCTACTATGCTCTATTATGTACAGTAAAACACCCACATTGGTATTTTAACAACATCTTACACTGTACTATCTATACACATCTGCACACCAACATACGTCATCATGACACTGTCATAGAGATTTCCTCAACCATGAATAAGGTAACTCTTAATGTGTCATCCATACAGATCACATCTATTCTCTATGTTGTTACAAACTATCTAACACTTAGAAAATTTTCTATCTCTAAATGCATAAATGAAATGTTGAATATATGTTCCCATAAATGGAAACCATCAAGACATCTATCTAAACATATTTCCAACAATGAGGATTGGTTCAAATTATGTATATTTACTAAATATATCTTTTAGACAATATCTCCAGAAAGATGTTGGTATTATTTTTTATTATATCTCCTCATGGGGATGTAATTTGATTAAGATAAGTTAAGAAGAGGTGGAAGAAATTACAAAGATACCATTGTTAAGAGGGCAGAACTAGATGATGAATGTGTACAAAGTTATAAAGATTGCTAGAGGGTAATTTGCTAATAATATTGAAAAAGTGTGTAATCATAATTAAACATGTATCATAATATCTTAAAAATATCCTCTATTATTATTGTAAATTTGGAAAGTCTCAGCACCAACTCAATCACTTTTTATTAGGACTTGTTATAAAAGAAAGGTAAATTCTTTGTGGATTATCATCTTGTGTGTATAGTTATTTTATAACAAAACTTTAATGCAAATATATTTTGATCAGAACATAGATTAATGAGGATTGATGTTTTGTGAGATTCAAAGTAATTATACTCAAAAAGGATTTGATGTTTAGTTATTTCAATGACCTTCAATATGATTATCCAGAAGATTTCCTAGTGAAGACTATTTTTGATGCTATTTGGCTAGTGGATTCATATTTCCTCCATTCCACTCCTAATAGGGTTGGCACACTAGTAAATTTGGACATGTTTATTGACAAGAATTGGTTGATAGTTCAATAGATAATGTTAAAAAAAATGTCACTATAATTTTGTCAAAATCTTGACATAATCTAGAGTTGTCGATATATCAACAAAGAACCCTACCAAAAATGATCCCAATCTCTATTATGAGGTCATGTTAGACCACTACTAGGTAAAGTCAAAATTGCAACAATTATGATATTATCAACAATGCTAGTTCTCATCTGAAATTTGATGTTTAGGGAATTCTTAATCATGACATTGTCATGCCCTCAACAACATGCTGTTGGAAATAATCAAGACTAACAAGGTTACTGAGAGGGGAGGGGTGAATCAGTAACTCTAAAACTTTAAATTAATTTTGCATAATAACATATTCACCATTCATCCATCTAATCTACTGTATGCATGAAAAGATAAACATATATGAACACACTGATTTGGTGACCAAGAAACCTTCCAATTAGAAAGTAAAACTAGGGTGGGGATGATGCCCACAAAACTTCAATACTGCAGTATAAAGTTGGCCTATTAAGGCTTACAATGATCACTTCTGATGATCTTCCTTGTTAGGAACAAGTAGGATAGTTAGATCCACCTTGTTAGAGGATTTACAAACATACAATGAAGTATGCACTCTGTTGGGAGATTTACAAAAGACTGTTAAGTCTACCCTATTAAAGGATTTGCAAATTGATTCACCTATTAGAATGAAGCAGTGGATTTGGCTACAACTGATTGTTGATAAGATCCTTTATGCTCTCATCACCTGATGTGATAGATATAACTTTTCTGCACCAATGTTGACCTTGCTGTATTCCTCTATTCTGTTGATTCACTTTCTCTCTTCTCAAAAAATATTGCAATACAAAATCCCATCAAATTTCCTATATATATGTACAAATGATATAATACATCAAATATATACCATTTCAACATTTACTTAACAAGGCCAGCCAAACATAAGTGAACAAAACATTACTGAGTCGGCCAGATGGTAGAAAACTCGGGTTCCTAAAATTGACTTGATGACCTTCTGATACTCGACATCCACTACAATACACCACATCGTGATGCACTTGGTAAGAGTAGAGGCATGGTTCATACTGACCATTGTAAGTAGCTTGGAACTCGGTAACCATTGGTGACTCGATGAATATTGTGTCACTCGATAAAAAATGAATCCATCAATAACCTTCTTCACTTGGTAAACACTGATTCCTTCATTTACCTTGTTTACTCGGTAAATACTAAGTTCTTCATTTACCTTGATCACTCTGTAAACACTAAGTCGTTCGTTTACCTTTATTACTTAGTAAACATTGCGAAGCTCGGTGACCACTAACTGCTTGGAGAATATTGCTCTGCTCGGTAACCACTATGAACTTGGTAAACACTGTTGAACTGCCCATATGCTTAGTTTCAAAGGGAATGCTTGGTATGAGCTCGGTAAGCATTTAGAATCGAATAATTGTTGTAACTAATGAAAAATATATCATAATTCCAACAATCTCCCCCTTTGGCATTAGTGACAAAAACACCTATGAGCCACAATTATATACAACATCTGACATACTAATGACTGATTCTACTGAATATACATGGCTTCCTTACATATAACTCCCCCATACAATATACACAAGGTATTTACATGAGTTATATGAATTTTATTTATAGTATCTCTTTGTCCCTTTTGTACATTTATCTCACCAATATTTCTTCTTGAGTATCTCTTTCTCCCCCTTTTTGAAAATAATGCCAAAGAATAAAATAATGTATTTACATAGAGACACCAAAATGTGATATAAACTCAGAATGTACCTAGAGAATGAGTTGCAGAGTTTTATACCAATTCTTTTGTAGGATTTTACATGTGGATAGAGCTACTTGAACTTCTGTAGAGAGTTCAATCACATGTTCTGCAACAGAGAAATTGTTGTCATGGATCAATGTTTTTGAATGTGCAATGTGCTTCTGCATTGTGTCCATGATGGGAAGGATCATATTCTGAATATCTAACAATGTAGATCGGATCCTTGCCTCTTCTCTCAACAATTCTGCCTACTTCTTTGACAAAAATTTGATCCTGAGGTGATGAGATGAGCTTGAACTAGGGTCAAGCTTTAGGTTTTGTGCACTTGCCTTCTCATCTATCTTATTCAATTTCTCTCTTATCTCCTTAGTATACTCGGTAACATCACAAAACTTAGCAAAAAGAGATGTTACATTATTAAAAGAATTTTAAATGTTGGCCAAAACTGTGGTTAATTAAACCTGTTTTATTGCTATATGCTGAGTAATGTGCTCAAGCACCTTACTATCAAACTTCTTTTCTGCCTTCTCCATCAACTTTTCTTGACCGAAGGTATCCTCATTGAATTTATTGACTGCCTCTTCTAATTGTATCAAAATGTGTTGAGAAGTATCAACATCAACACTTATAGCCTCAATAATTATATTCCGAGCATTCTCAATTATTCTATATTCCTTTTCCCTTTCAGACCTTAGCTGCTTCTGTGTAGCCTTCATCTCAATTAGTTGACTAGCATACCTCATTTCTTCAATGGTAGCATTTTCATAGTCAATCTTTGGGATTACTATCTCTATGTCTAAGTCAATATCTTTAGGAATTTCCTTTCTAGTGATCATAAGTCTTAATGGTTGATTTTGTTTGACTTTTGTGATGATTGGTTTGACCTTAGGAATAGACGCAATAGTAGAGATGGAAGGACTAGCAGTGAAAACTAGGATGCTTGAGGGTTGAGTGCCAATAGGAGTATATACCAGATCAAAAATTGGAGTACTTGCCAAAAATGGTGATACACTCGGTAATGCAGTGTCTGAACTAACTAGGTCTAAAGTAGATACAGATAATGCTGACAAAATTATAGAACAAATTCAAACTGACAAAATTTTGAAACTTACTGCTATACCGACTGATGATGATGGAGCTGAGGGGGCTAGCTTGGTAGCTGAAGAAGAGGGATGCAGCTCAGTAGACAAAGTGGTAGACACTTCGATTGATGATACCTGGAGCTGAGATGTGGCAAGTGCAGATGATAAATCTGATGTAGATGTTATCAAACCTATTGAAGCTAACTCCAACCTTGATGATGTCACAATTTTAGGTGGAGAGTGAGGAAGGGACGTAATCATTGTTGCTGCAATTTTCACCAGATCATCTTCCTCCTTATCTTCCTCTTCATCTTCTTCCTCCTTGTCTTCTTCCTCTTTATCTTTCATCAGTGCATGCAGCTCTCCTGGTGAGACTGTGATGGATGGAGTGCTCTCAAACTCATCATCATTTCTGCTATCATCATCTTTGATTTCTATTGGGTCTTCACTGGGCTTATGTAGATGATAGATGTTTTTCCACATGTTTGTAGCATCATTTACAATGTGTTCAATGTCTTTAATTAAAATCAAAGATTCTTTAGGGATTTCTCATAAATATCTTTTATCGTTTGGGTGGCTAACTCCCATCTCAGTTGCAATCTCTCCAGTACTTCTTTTGAGATTTGAGGGGCAATCTAATTTGGGGAGTATTTCCATTTACCCATCTTATTGAGTACCAGTTCCTCAATCTACATTTTCTCAGCATTTGTTCTAGTTTGAAATTTCAATGCCTTGAATTTTGTGATGCCAGCTCCTTCTTCCAATTGTTTGAGCCTTTGCTCGAATGTGGGTGCAGGCCTGACTAGTATAGGTTCCTGCTTACATTTTCTGGTTCTTCTGGTAAATACTGCAGTAGGCTTTTTCTTAGGTTTGGTAATGATTACCTTACCTTTCTTCTTTGGCCATTCTTCTGTAGATTCTTCTTCTCCTTCTTCTTCTCCTCCTCCTTCTTCTTCCCCTATTTCATCTTCACTTTTTCCCTCGGTGAGCATAAGAGGACTAGTTGAAGTTTTCAATTTGGCTATTTTCCTCTTGCCCTTGCGTATGGCCTATGGTAGCTTGATTTCAAGCTCAATTCTAGCCTTAGCTTCATCATAGGTTCCAAAAATTTGTTGCCTTGGGTCTATTGGCTCATTTACCAGTGCTTCTATAATATCTCTGGCTTCATCAATATTTACCTCATAGGGAAGAGCTTTCACCCATGCATCTCAGGGTCTAACTGCTTGAATGTATACCTTATCATAGTCAACCATGAAGCATACATCATCCTTATAATCTTCAACAAGATTGGGAGGAATTTTGAATCTATTATTTATCCTCTCTTTGAAGTCTTCAAAATAGTTATCCATTACCTTATCAAAATTTATACCCATTTCTGCAATAAACTCATTTATCTAATACAAAACAGGAATATCTTTTCTCCATACAACTGTACCTTTAGAAGGGAAAAAATTTTGTACATAAAAAAATAAACATACTAACAAAGAACCAAATTTACAAGATTTGGTTTTTGAGGTCCTTATACTTTCCATGTTCTTATTTAGTTGTTTCAACAGCACATCTGCTAGGTCAAACTCCATATTCTTCTTCACAATCTTATAGGCTAAGTCCACAGCCTCACAGGGCACACTATTCAATCTATTGGAACTATACATCTTATATGAAATTGAATGAATTCCAAATCTTAGCTCTGTATTCAATACATTGTTAAGTTTCAATTCTCTACCATCCCATTTAGCTAGGGTTAACTTTTGAAGTTCATCCTGACTTAGGGTTTTAGTAGTTTTGGATTTGCTCAACATAAGTAAACCCATGATCTTATGAATCATCTTCTTCATTATTAGGATGGGTTTCTCTAACCACAACTGACCATTATGCACATGGCTTAAAATGTATCTTATCCATTTCATTTGAAAGTTCCTTCGCAAGTGCGGGATATGGGTCAAACCTTTGGTTTCCAAATGCTTGTGCTTGAATGAGCTTGAAGCTAGGTGCTTTCCATTCCACTCCCTTCATAAGCATTTTAGAGCCTCTCTTTGCCTTGCAGATGCCATTACTGCTTGGTGAGTGAATGATTTCACAAAATAAATTCTTTGTTGGAAAATTACTTCAAATCACTTGAACTCACTTTCGTGCTCTTGGAGATCTCTGCGCTCTATATATTCTAAATTCGTGGTAAAAAATGAGATCAAATTCTGCCTTTTTGATGAAAAATCTACCATTAATGCTTAGGTATGAAGGTAGCTAAGATGACCTAGGGTTTGTCAAATAGTCACTGACTTACTCGATAAATCTTGCAACTCAGTGAACAAACAAAACTTTTCATGTTCCCGGCCTAGCTTGGTTAAGTCTAAAACCAACCTTGCTCGGTAGATGCACCACAGTGAACTATGTCTTTTATCTAATATACTAACTTTCCATTTGCACTCCTTCATTCTAAAACTGCATAGGATATTGCTTGAAGATGCAGTCCCTGATCTTCCTTGACGAGTCTAATTAGAAATGGTGAAGTCACCCACTTATTGAGTGACATTGCCATTATTTGAACTTTCTGGCTCGGTAGACTTAGGAATCCACTGTTGTCTCATCTATTTTTGAATGCTGTCAGCTCTGGCTTTCTTTTCATCTTTAATTCTTCCTATGTTCATGCAATTCTTGGATATATGACCAAGTTTGATACATGTATAACATCTTAAAGTAGTATCTTTCTTCCTTAGGTGATGCCTTGCACAGTTAATTCCAATATGTCCATATTCCCACAATAATGACATCTGCACCAATTATTCTAGTCCCAACCAAATAATGCATGGACAATTTGTTCTGCTGGATTGAATGATTTAGATCTACACTTAGATGCCTTGTGACCTTGTTTCTTGCATTTGTGACATTTGCCTTCAAATTTTGGTTTCTCCTTGCATTCATTTGCTTTGTGACCATGCTGATTGTAGTTGTAGCATTTAGCATTGAATTTTCCTTTACCATTGCTCCAACATTTGTTTTATGTACGTCCTATCTTGCCACAATAATTGAAAGTGGTTCTTTGATTCCTTTGAGCACTTTTTTTGGAGGTTTCACCTTCTTCCTTGTATCCAAGACCAGGTTTACCTTTTTCTCTATGAAGATTCTACTCATTTTGTTGATTCAATTGATCCATATTTGCTTGAGATTTTATCATCCTTTCATTGACTTGCTTGTTAACATTTAAGTCATTTTCCAAACTTTCATTGATTTGTCTTTCAGTAATCATATCACTTTGTAAGCTTGCATTGATTTGTCCTTCAGTGATTAAATCATTTCTCAAACTTTCATTCTCAGATCTTAGATTCATAATTTCTTCATTTGCATTAGATAGTTGACCTACAAGATTTTCATGCTAAAGGGATTGATTATTTCTTACCTCTAAGTCTTCATTTTCCTTGTTTCTCTGTTCTAAAACTTCGCGTATCCTAATGGATTGGATTTCTTGTTCTCTTTTGAGCTTTCTTACTTCTTCTTGTAGAGAACCATTCTTTGCTAGGAGTTCCTTGATTGCTTCATTAGCTTTATTTGAACTGGTTGATGGTAAAAGGTCTTCAATCTTTTCTTCAATATACTGATGATCATTCATTTGTCTTGCAAGTTCCTTCCTTCTTTTCAAAGATTGAGAAAGATGCTCCTTTGCTTCTTTGAGTTGAGCCATGGCCATTTCTAGATCTAGCTTTTCATTCTCAATAGATTTGTCAAGTCTAAATATCTCGATTGTCCTTGATGTTTGCTCAAGCTGTCAAACTTTATCCTGAGAACCACAATGCTCTGATACCAATTGTTGGAAATAATCAAGACTAACAAGGTTACTGACAGGGGAAAGGTGAATCAGTAACTCTAAAACTTTAAATTAATTTTGCATAATAACATATTCACCATTCATCCATCTAGTCTACTATATGCATGAAAAGATAAATATATATGAACACACTGATTTGGTGACCCAGAAACCTTCCAATTAGAAAGTAAAACTGGGGTGGGGATGATGCCCATAACACTTCAATACTGCAATATAAAGTTGGCCTGTTAAGACTTACAATGATCACTTCTAATGATCTGCCCTGTTAGGAGCAAGTAGGATTGCTAGATCCACCTTGTTAGAGGATTTACAAACATACAATGAAGTGTGCACTCTATTAGGAGATTTACAAAAGACTGCTACGTATACCTTGTTAAAGGATTTACAAATTGATTCACCTGTTAGAATGAAGCAGTGGATCTGGTTACAAATGATTTTTGATAAGATCCTTTATGCTCTGATCACCTGATGGGATAGATATAACTTTTCTGCACCAATGTTGACCTTGTTGTATTCCTCTGTTATGCTGATTCACTTTCTCTCTTCTCAAAAAATATTGCAATACAAAATCCCATCCAATTTCCTATATATATATATGTACAAATGATATAATACATCACATATATACCATTCCAATATTTACTTAACAAGGTCATCCAAACACAAGTGAACAAAGCATTACTGAGTCGGCCAGATGGTAGAAAACTTAGGTTCCTAAAACTGACTCAATGACCTTCTGATACTCGACATCCACTACAATACACTGCATCATCATGCACTCGGTAAGAGTAGAGGCATGGTTCATATTGACCATTGTAAGTAGCTTGGAACTCGGTAACCATTGGTCACTTGGTGAATATTGTGTCACTCGGTAAAAACTGAATCCATTGATAACCTTCTTCACTTGGTAAACACTGATTCCTTCATTTACCTTGTTCACTTGATAAATACTAAGTTCTTAATTTACCTTGAGCACTTAGTAAACAATAAGTCCTTCATTTATCTTGATCACTCGATAAACACTACAAAGCTCGGTGACCACTAACTACTTGGAGAACACTGTTCTACTCGGTAACCACTATGAACTTGGAAAACAGTGTTGAACTGCCCATATGCTTGATTTCCAAGGGAATGCTTGGTATGAGCTCAGTAAGCATTCAGAATCAAATAAGTGTTGTAACTAATGACAAATATATCATAATTCCAACACATGCCACATTGAAATATTGATGATTAGGAGATTGTTATTGACAAACATGTCATGTCATTGATAAAAGTCATCATTTAAGCATCGAGTAATAGTCATCAAAATTTTGATGACAACCTTTGTTTAAAAAAAGCATATAAAATCAATGACAAAATTCCAAAGAAGTACCTCTTCTAGTCCCTCTCTCTAAGAAAATTCTTATCAAAGTCCACCACAACACCTAATTCCTTGGGCCTTCATGAAAAGCATGTTTTTGCAGCTTCTTCAAAATTTTCCCTTATTAAGACTCATGTGACCATTACCACATTGAGAAGACCCTAGAAACTATTTGAGCTGCCAACACACCCCCAATACCATGAAGAGAGAAATAGATAGAGAGAGATATCTAATAGAATTCATGAAGTGGGATACTTTCTTTCATGTTAAGGGGTTGAATCAAGATACAACACAATTACCACATAAGCCAATGTCGATTAATTTTCATGGTCGGTGTAAATGTAATATTTTATTTCCTCAATGTAGCTAGATACTTGGTAGTTGATAACTGAATAGTTTGATATTTTATTTGTTAATAGTGCCTATTTCTACAATTTTGTGGAATTGGTTGATGCTTTGATATTTCATAATCCAAGCATTCTTCACTTTTATGTTTCCTCAAAATTTTAGTTCTATGAACAAAGAGTCCTTCATTTTCTTACCAAAATGAAAATAATAAACCCTTTAATTACAATTGATAAAGTATACAAAATGGAGCTTTATTTTTAGTAAACAAGTATGTTTTGACCCAATAATTTGTAAAAAATCCTATGCATATTGCAAGCTAATTTCTTTTACAGAAGAAAGCTAATATTTCTATTAAAGAGTAAGTGAAATAAATATTTTGAGAAGCAACACATGACTCACCACACATTCTTAGATATATAGATTAAATTTATGATTATGTGCAATGATGGTGCTTTCAACATTTTTAAGGGGAGAGTGATTGATCCCTATCATTTTATAAAAGTGATCCAACCATGTTGAAGAATTTAATATTGGAGTATCCCTATCTACAATGATGACAATAATTCTTGTGAGAGAAAATAATGACATGATACAAATATAAGTTATAAATAAAAAATTTTTAAGAGAGAAATTAAAATCACTTATATTTTAAGTAGATCATAAATTAAAAAGAGGGATTGTGAGTGTAGTTACAAACCTCAAGTATCAATATTTTCAAACACAATCACTCAAGCTTAAGTTTCTCAAGAAAAAGACAATGGTTGAAGTGAAATTATTCATCAAAAGATATAAGATGGGATTCAAACTCTTTTCAAGGGGAAATCAACTAGATATTATCCTTTACAAATTGCTACAATTAGAGAAGCCTTAATAAGATTATATTTGATTGGAATAAGAATGAGAAGATCATTGAATGATGTCTCTCATTCGGTACCCATATAGACCCAACAATTAAATTTTCAATCTATGGTCTTGAACTCCTTTGAATAATGGTTCAAGGTGTTTCAAAATGGTTCATATTGTAGGTTCATTGGTTCAATATGGCATAATAGGTGTGTTCAGATAATTGTTTCCAGAATGTGCAAGACCATTGTTACATCCTCATGTGCAATGATTTAGAAGTTCTTAAATGTAAAAGTGTTGTTCAAATTCAAAATGAGGTTCAATTTTTTGCAACTCAAATTCCCCAAATTATGAATTTGGTCCTAACCCAAGATCCAATTAAAGGAGGAGATGATCATAACATGCCCAAATTACAATGTAATAGATTTGGGGAGAAAGTTTTTAACTAGCTCAACATTGTGAAAGTTAAAAATGTCTCTTCAAAGGAGAGACCTTTTTAGTGAAACCTAATGTGGAAAAAAGAGAGCACAAAGAATATTTTTGGCATCATAAAAAATAGACACCTGCTAATAGAGATTCATTCAGTTGGTAACCATCAACTTGCAAGCTAAAATCCAAATAGATGCTCTATTCTAGAATGTCTCTAGGAGACATCAGATGTCTTAGAATTGTGTCTTCTCCTATTGAAAAAAGTTTTTTCAACAATAAGATGTCATATGCACAAGGAGAATGCAAAACTCAATGTCAATGTCAACAGAAGAATGAACCCGATCAAACACTAAAAAGAGACCATGGAGCCCCTATGAGAGGTTTTCATTTTGAATGAAGCATATTGTTCTCAATCTCCATGGTCTTAGGGATTTCCTAAACTCAATCCATAAGGATGATTTCATAACCCTCTCAAATGAGCAATGATGCAATGGTCAATATCAAAAGTTTTGAGCATGATTTGAGTTGTATGGTGAATGGGGATACATTGCAAGATAATACTTAATTGTTCAACAAGATGCTCATCTAGATGGTGATGAGAGCATTTAGAAAAAGATCTAAACTTTGAAGACACCATTTAGACTTGCAAGAAATGCACAAAATATCGAGGTGAAAGCACAAACCTATGTCACCCTTTTGTAAAGGAAAAGGCTAACAAAACTATAACTCTTCACCTTCAATGACATAAAATTAGTATTATTATTCTGAAATTAAAAAATGAAGTAAACTAATGAAATGCGTAGATATTGATGAAGTTTAGGATTATAATGTTTAATAATTATTTGGAATAAGAATTGATATACATATTTTCCTAACTTTTATAGACACTTTTTTACGAGTTGAAAAATGCTAAAAATTGGGGATCTAGTTCCCAACACAAAACTATAGGGAAATAAATTTATTTCCTTCTAATCTTAGACTATGTTATAGATAACATATATGGCTAGAAAAATCAAAAACAAAAATCAGCTTTAGACCTATATTTTCTCTTTTATAATGATTTAAATTTCAACTCACCTAAAATCAATAGTTTTCATCTCCCACCACATTTTTCAAAACAAATCTATTTTAACGAAGAGAAAAATCATACGTTCTAGAAGAGGACTCTCTTCTCTAGAACATCATATAATGTTTGGATTTTTACGATATCATATAATATTTATTTCTTTCCCAAAACTAACATCTTTTCAAGTGTTAAAATATGTGCTTGTATAATTTTTCAATTGCAATATATTATATCTAATCAAAACACTGTAAACTCTATATGAGAATATTCTTGATTCTAAGTTCTATAAAATAATGTTTATAGGTTATTAAAAAAAATTAGAAAAAATAGTAAGGGTTATTGAAACACCACTTTTTTGAAATAATTGTATTTTTTTAGTATCTGGATAAAAACTAGTATAAAACATGCATTTAATACCCATTTCCAATTGGAAAAGTCTGAGACCATATATAACTTAGCTAGAATAAATTTATCTAGATCATATATGTTTTTAAAAAATTGATTTTTAGATAGAAATACTCAAATTAATTCATTTTGATAAGTTAGCCTCAAAGGTGACACAACTTTGTAGTTTTACCCATCGATGATCATAAGAGATAGGGTCAATGACTGACCAAAAACATATAAATTAAGGCACGAGTTTCATCAATTGTAGAGGTGAATGCAAAGGAAGTATGATCTAATGAAGTATGATCTAATTGGGTTATGTAAAGATATTTTCAATAATTTTCAATTGAATGATCTCATCAATGGAAGATTCACTCTTTTGATTATTTGAGTCATTGATGGTTTTTATCTTGCTCCCTAAAAAGATAAATGTGGATGATAGTGGCCAAAGCTATGCTAAAATAATTTATAGATTATCAAGCTCATATTTTGAAGGCTCAGGTCATACTTCTATGATATAGTACACCAGTGGCATGGAGAATTCCAATGGGCACCATAATCAAGTTTAATGAAATCAAACCCCATCTTGAGGAAACATGGATTGATGAATGCCTAGTTCATCTAAAAATAGTGGTAAATTGCATGAAGTAGGCCCGCATGGTAAATTAATTAAGAAATTCAGGCTATATACTAAGGGGGATTCTTAATCAAGGAAGAACATCAAATAATAAAAGACTAATATGGCGCAATCACTTTGGATAAAGAAATAATATAAAAGGAATACGAACACTATCAATAAGGAAAACTATTAGGTCTTTCAAGAGTCGGAGCTTTCAAGAGCATGAAATAAGAAAGGCTTGATCAAAAGAATAGTTTTTCATCTGATTAATACACTCAACTTGAATGGTAGATGCCTTCGATTTCACATTCAAGCCACACAATGAAACCCTCAAAGATCTTGAGCCAAATATACACAAACTACTTGACCAAAGTAGCCTTTTACTTTAGTCCACCCAAGAATAAAGAAAATTGGCATATGGAAAAGATCAGGGGCTATGAACATCATGTTAGTTTAAAGAATAATTTTGACAACTAAGTGTCAATACACTTAACCATTCTTCTACTAAACAATGCTGAACAAAGAGTAAGTGCCAAGTGTTAACAAGTGTCGAGTGTTAAAAAGTGTCAAGTGTTAACAAGTGTTGAGTAACAGTAGTTGCCATGTGATAAAGTTTTGTTTAGGTGCCGAGCTATCTAGGAAATAGCATGTGCCGAGCATCAACAATGCTTCAGGAGCTGAGTAACTCAGAATATCATCATAAGAGTTTGTGATTGCACAAACTATGATGTAAACTATTTTTGTAGCTGACATAAGATAAGTCTCAAAAAATATAGAGATAAGAACGAATCTTTTGCATTTCCTATGCAATTTGCATGCAGCCAATTGGAAAACTTGGAAAGGCATGCGACCAATCAGCAAAAGACAAGTATTGAGTGGGAAATTGAGTTCAATGTGGATCATAGATCCATATCTAACCCTAAGTATTTGAATTATTTTTAAGGAAGATGAAAGGTTCATTGAAAAGATGATGAGAGGAGCAGAGCAAAAAAAAAAAAAGGAAAAATAGAATGGTATTTGGCGAGAGGAGAATTGGAAAGTAAAGAGCAGCAATTCATTAATTAGTTGACTAGAACAAAGCAAGGTAGACAAATAGAAATCAGATCTCAAAGGATCAAGATCAGAGAAAGTGAAAAAGGTGCCTACATTCAGTAATCAAGGATTGCAAACAATCAGGTTCATTATACCTAATACTTTCTAACAATTGTATTAGAATGAAAATCCTATGGTGATAGGTTAGCTTAACAGCTATTTCATAGATCCTTTAATTAGGTGATTAAATCCTTTAGCAGGGTGACACTTAATGTTAAGTGTTTGAAATCCTTTAACCAAGTCACTATTGACATAGTGTAAAGCCTTTAACAAGGTAGGCCTTTAACAAGGCAGGCCTTTAACAGGGCAGACCATCAGAAGTGGCTGAACAATGTTGCTGCAGTAACTTTTGTGGGTATCATCCCCACCCCAATTTTACTTTCTTATTCTTGGAGGGTTTCTGGGTTACCAAAGTCCAGTGTTATGTGTTGTTGATGCATGTGTTTAGTTTCATATTTATTTGATGTACTTACATGTATGCAATTTACTTTCAGTTAAAAAAATTATTGCCTAAAGTGTGATACTTATGATTCACCGCCCCCCCCCCTCCTCTCATAAGTACTCTTTCCATATTTGAATATTCCAACAATTGGTATCAGAGAAAATCTAGGTTCTCACAAGGAAAAGCCTAATAGCTTGGAGGAAAAGATCTAAAGATGGAAGCTTTCAAACTTGGAAAGATCATTGAAAATCAGGTGATAGATGTGCAACTTGCTCTGCATAGCTTGGAGGAATTTAGAAACAAGTTGAGAAATTCATTAAAAAAAAGGAAGGATCTACCCATAGCCAAAAATGAGATAAACTACAAAGAGATTGATACCACCAACATATTTTTCAATGGAGACACTAAAGAGTTTGATGCAGCAATAGCAGAACTGATGGAGAAAAACAAAGCTCAAACAGAGGAGATAAGATCTCTCAAGATGGAACATGAATCATAGGCCATAATGATATGTGAAATTATTGAACAAAAGAAAAGAGAAGTTGATGATAAGGTCATGATGGAAAATGACAAAAAAAATCTTGTAAACAGACTTGAAGAAAAATGTACTGAATTGACAAGGATCTCAAACATGCAGATGGATACACTTGCCCAAATGATGAACCTTCATCATGAACTCAATATAAAAGATATTGAGATCTCTACTTTGAAGATGCAAAATGAACAAATGCAAAATGAATTAAAAAGAGAAAAAGAGGTGGAAGAGAATCTCAACAAGTCAAGTGAAGCCATCAAATATTTTGAGCAATTACTAAAATCCCCAAGATTAACCCATGATACATCAAGACTTGGATACAACAACACTGAAGTTGGAGAATCATCAAAGAGTGTAGAACAAAGAAGCGATAAAGGTAAAGATGTTAAACCTACATGTCATTTCTGTGGAAAGAAAGTACATAAATCTAATGTATGTAGAAGCAAGAATGCCCATAAGCATGATAAGCCTAAAAGTATAAACCATTGTCATAAATGCAAGAAGCAAGGTCATCAAGCATATGAATGCAGAACCAAAACTACTAAGACATCAAGATTTGATGGACATTGTTATAATTGCAAAAAGTATGGACATAGAGATTTTGAATGTAGATCAAAGCCTATGAAAACATGAAATCAACTAGCAAAGACATCAAACCATGAATTTTGGGATTATAACACCAGGTACAGTTGTCACTATTGTCAAGAATATGGACATACACCCCAAAATTGTATAAGAACACATTTCAAAGGGAACTAAAAAAGATGGTTGAATCAAACTACATGTTTCAGTTACTTAAAAATTGGTCATGTCACTAGGAATTGCCCAACAAGGTGAAAGGAATCAAGTTCTGAGTTCAGTAATGGAAAGGCAAAGATAGTTTTTGGACATATCAGAAGTGAAATGAATAAGACATGGAAGAAGAAAGATGAGTATAGCACATAAAGTGTAGAGATAACTTCACCTAATAGGTTAAGTGATCACACTTCATCAAATTAAGCAAGAATAAGTGTGTGGGATTGATAAACCAAGATTACATCATACATCAATCCCAAGACATAGAAGAACTGCAAAGAAGAAATCAACATAAGAAAAGATGCTAAGTCAAAATTGAGAATTTTGCAAGATCTATCAAATTTTTCTTCAGGTGTCGAGTTGCTAACAGGGACCAAGTTGATAGATGATGTCGAGCTATGAAATATTAATAGGAGCTGAGCAATGTGAAACATAATGGGTGCCGAATCATGTTGAAACCCTTCAGGTGCCGAGTAGGTAGTTGTCAGCACACTAAGCATTAATTACTCTATGTTGAAGGGTACAAAAATTTGATTTTCAATCATTTTCCCACCATTCAAATGAGAAGCAAAGCTGAGAAGAGCAGAGAAGATCAAGGTCAGCTCAAAAGCCATTTGTGAAGATTCCAACAACAATTCAGGACAAGTTTCATCGATTTGAGGTATTTTACTTAAGTGCCGAGCTACGTAGAATTTATAAAATTGTTTAAATCATAAACTCTAGTTTGGAAAACAATAGCATCTAGGTCAGGAACCACTAAGGGTAGAGAGAGTCATGAGATATAGCTGGTCAGCAATGAAGTTAAACAACCTGAATTCAAGCCCATTCCAGAAGCAGTAAACAAGAATGATCCCGCAGGTGCATTGTCAGTTATTCCGGATAAAGTTGTTATGGTCCAAGATGTTTGCAGATGTTATAATTGCAAAATTGGAGCCATAGGAAATTCAGAAATCTATAATGCATATTAAAAACTATGTGAGAACAAAAGACTAAAAGATGAGTTCTCAACAATAGAAAGAAAAGGATTAACCAAAACCCTAGAATTTTTTATTTTTTTCAAAACTGAATGGGTATGGATAGTTTTGAGAAGAGTACACGATGGTGCTTTTTGGTTAGAGTCAGGGCCAGTAAAATTCACCAAGAAAAATGTTCACAAGGTTACTAGTATTCCAACCCTAGATTTGCCAAAGACCCTGCGAAGTGACAAAAGGGAAGTAATAGAGAAAAAGACAGGTGCTAAATGGAACAATAGAGGAATGATTATTGACACAGTCATAGATCCCCTACTAGATTTTTCTGTGAGAATCATTTCACACAAATTCTATCAATCAAGCAGGTTAAACAGTGTACCTTGTATAGAAGTTGATGTTGCATACAAGATAATTAAAAAGGATCACACTTATGATTTAGTGGAGCTCATGTTTCAATAGATTAATGAAAATCTAGGAGCTATAAGGAAGAGCAAGGGAGCTCAGTGCAAATTTGGATCAGTTTTGGTGTGCATATTTTTCTATCTGATGAAAGAATTACCTTCTGTGGGTAAGGTAAGATGGAGTCCAGAAAAAAAAATTGTTGAAAAAATCAATGGATACATTGAACAAATGGGTGAAAATTTTGATGCCCAAATGACTAGTTACTTTGAGGACTTCAAAAAGACCATGAAACAAAGAATGAGGATTCCAGTCTCATTGACTGAGAAATATGAAAAGGACATTTGTTTTCTTGTAGATATAGATTATACCTATATACAAGTAGTTATACCTAGAGTAAGATGGCTTAGGCCACTAGGTTATGAACTTGATATTGATCAAGCTTCTGCAACGATAACAACCCTCCTTGCAGAAGAAGCTGAAAAAAATGCAAAAGATTTTGGAACCTATGATGTTGTTAAATCAATGGTGATAAAAAATTTGAAGACTGCTTTTGCAGTAAAGAAGAAAGAAAAAATGGTGAGACAAATCAAGAGAAAATTTGGTGTTGAAGAAGAAGGAACAACAGAACAGGAAGGAGAAGACATTGAAGAAGAGGGAGATGAACCTCAAGGTCTAACTCAAGGGTTAGGAGAAGATAAAGAGGAAAGTGCTGAGGAAGAAGAAGCCGAGGAAGCACAAGTCAAAAGAAAAGCCACAACTCCTCCTGCTACTCAATCCAAGGGAAAGAAAGTAGATGCTCCTGCACCAAAGATACCTACCACAAGGGCTGCAGCACAAAAAGCCCAAGAGGAGGCAAAAGGAAAGAAGAAAGACTTAAAGAAGACTGTTGCCGAGTCTAAGAAAAGAAAATTTATTTCCCAGCCTGAAATAGATGAGGAGAAGATAGAGTTAGAGGACAATAGTCAATTTCAAGTGGTAAGACAGAAACCTCAGACTGCTGTTGATAAATTACGTTCAAAAATTAGGAATGATGATTTGAAAGGTTTAAAGAACCTAAACTTTTCTAAGCTCACCAAAGAAGAGAAAAATAAATTAGAGGAATCTGTGTATGCTATGATGGCTGAATATAAGCACACACCTCTAGAATTAGATGAATCAATGCCGAAAGAATTGAATAAAATTGTAGAAGATAAATGACATTTTTGTTTACAAATGGAAAAGTAGATAAGGGAGTCAACATTAGCTAGATTTTTGCTTGATTTGACTAGAGATCAAGTAACAAATGTAGTAAAAAGGCATAATAATAGATTCACTACCAAGCATAGAGCATTCAACATATTACAGAATAAAATTGAAGAGGTAGTTACAAAATCCACAAGATTATGGAAAATAGTTTATAAGAAAATAGAAGATGTGTATAATGAAGAATTTAAGGTAGAGGTAAGTGCCAAGATAAGAGAAAAGCAGATGTCAAGAACCAAGGAAAAAGAGAAGGAACAAGTGGAGAAAGAAAAGGCACATACAAAGGAGAAAGAAGAAGAGAAAGATACAGCTGAGCCACAAGATCAAAGTATGCAAGACACATAGGTATCTCCTCCTAGTCCTCCTCATGCCACCATCACACCTGCAGATATTATAAAAATAAAAGATGTTACAAACACTTCAAATCCAAACATCAATCCATTAAGTGCAGAGGATTTAGAAATCCTTGATCAATCATCACTAGTAGCAAAATTAAGTTCAAATCATGTATTGGTTAGTGTTGATGAATTACAGAATCCAGAAGTTAAAACAAAGATAGTCAAGGTAAAAGCACAAGTGCCACCCTCAACCATACAAACTACTGGTATTCTATTTCTTCCACCACCACCTCCACCAAGTGTAGTCACTTATACACTTCAAATGCCAAGTGCAGCAGTAGGGGAAATAAAAGAAACATCTGAACAACCAACAAGTTCAACCCCACCTAGAGATCATAAAAGGGATACTCAAGCTGAAGAAAAAGATGAGACAAAGAAGAAGGAGGAGTTTGGAATACAAACACTAATTGCATTACCAAAATTTGGTACTCCAACAGAGACTCTTCAGCAGCCGAGCACTGATGGGTTACAACTACAAATTAGTACACCAGGCTCAAACTCATCAAAGCTAGTCAGGAAACTTCACTATGGAGCTCCTAAGCTTGATGAAGAAATAAAGATCCCATATTATAAATCTAGCACTCTTACTAAAGAGAAGATCAATGAAATTCAGAGTGCATTGGATAGAAGAAGGAGACAAGAAGCATTAAGAATAGACAACAAGCATAAGCTTACCTTGAATGAAATCAAAGACATATTCACAGAAGCTTTCTACTTACAGTCTCTAGATGAGTCAAGACCAATTATAGAGCAACTATCTGATATAGTTGACCAGGTGACTAGTGAAGACCAGGAAACAAATGCCAGATTGCTCGAATGGTCAGAAAGGAAGTTCCCAGGTAAGGTAAATAATAAAATATCTGATGATATAGAACTGTCACAAGAAGAACTGGAAAAGAAAATTAAAACAGTTAAAACTGTACTAGGAAACATCTTTTCCATATACAACAAGTTGTGTGATTTTTCCATATTCACACAGGACACTAGCTAGAAAATACTGAGCTTGGAGAATAATCTTAAGATTTCTAGCATACAACTCCCCACAAATCCAACTCAGAGTGAGAAGCATTTTGCCCAATCACTTCACACACAAAGAGAGTTAGTTGTCTTAGCAACAAAGGAGGCAATCACAAAAGCTAAATTGATGCAAATTCAATCCTCAATAACTCCTCATTTGGAACTACTTCATAAGGAGCAGATAAATGTAGAGACAGTCCTCTAGAAAGACCCCAATCTTTCTTCATCTGACGGACTTGTACACTTAGCAGCAGAGATTTCCATCCAGCATAAGTCATTGGATGTTGCACTAGAAAATTGGGATGGAGCTCTGAAGGTACTCCTTGAAGAAAATAGTATATTTTTGGCTAAGTATGGCATTTCCTTGTAAGACCCTTGATATAAGTGTCAAAAAGGGGGAGAATAAGTATGGGGGAGTGATAAGAAGAGATTAAGTATGGGGGAGTTAAGTAAAGGAATGAAATGATAAGTATGATAAAAGGGGGAGATAGCAAATTTTGATTAGTCAGAATGCAGAAACAGGACAGAAATCACTGAGTGTACATACAGGATCAACTAACAAGGAGTCATAAGGATCTTAGTTAAGTGTTTTTGCCACTCATGTCAAAGGGGGAGATTGTTAGTTTAAAGAATAATTTTGACAACTGAGTGTCAATACACTTAACCATTTTTCTACTAAACAATGTCAAACAAAGAGTAAGTGTCGAGTGTTAACAAGTGCCAAGTGCTAACAATTGTTGAGTGTTAACAAGTGCCAAGTGTTAACAAGTGCCAAGTGTTAACAAGTTTCGAGTAATAGTAGGTGCTGAGTGATACAGTTTTGTTTAGGTGATCAAAGAAATAGCGTGTGCGAACTATGATGTAAACTATTTTTGTAGCTGACATAAGATAAATCTCAAAAAATATAGAGATAAGAACAAATCTTTTACATTTCCTATGCAATTTGCATGTAGCCAATTGGAAAACTTGGAAAGGCATGCAACCAATCAGCAAAAGACAAGTATTGAGCAGGAAATTGAGATTCAATGTGGATCATAGATCCATATCTAACCCTAAGTCTTCAAATTCTTTTTAAGGAATATGAAAGTTTCATTGAAAAGATGATGAGAGGAGCAGAGCGAAAAAAAAAGGAAAATAAGAATGGTATTTGGTGAGAGGAGACTTAGAAAGTGAAGAGCAGCAATTCAGTAATTAGTTGATCAGAACAAAGAAAGGTAGACAAACAGAAATCAGATCTCAAAGGATCAAGATCAGACAAAGCGAAAAAGGTGCCTACATTCAGTAATCAAGGATTGCAAACAATCAAATTCATTATACTTAATACTTTCTAGCAATTGTATTAGAATGAAAATCCTATGGTGATAGGTTAGCTTAACAACTATTTCGTAGATCCTTTAATTAGGTGATTAAATCCTTTAATAGGGTGACACTTCATGTTAAGTGTTTGAAATCCTTTAAACATGTCACTATTGACATAGTGTAAAGCCTTTAATAGGACAGGCGTTTAACAGGGCAAACCATCAGAAGTGGTTGAACAATGTTGCTGCAGTAATTTTTGTGGGTATCATCCCCACCCCAATTTTACCTTCTTATTCTTGGAGGGTTTTTGGGTTACCAAATTCCAGTGTTATGTATTGTTGATGCATGTGTTTAGTTTCATATTTATTTGATGTATTTACATGTATGCAATTTACTTTCAGTTAAAAGTTTTATTGGCTAAAGTGTGATACTTATGATTCACCCCCCACTCTCGTAAGCACTCTTTCCATATTTGATTATTCCAACACATCATGTGATGGGTAACCAATAAAATAGCCAAAGGATTGTCTCCTAATCATATGATAAAATGTGAACATCATCAACATGAATAGATCTAAGACCTAATTTGACTTTCCATAGAAATCACCATAAATATTATATGTAGTTAGACCTAAAAATGAAGTTGAGTGAGTCACTACAATAGGATTAATATGATTATTGCATCAAGATTAATACTCAAATATGACTTATGTCAAACCAACCTGACACCCAAAGTTGATAATGGAATATCACAAAGGGATCATGCTTTGTTATTTATCCAATTTTCTTTGCATATATAATGTAAAATTGAGTGAAACATATAAATTCCATCAAGCCCAATGATTAATTGGAAACTTTAACAATGTTATAAGTTGTGATGTTTGATTCTTATGAAGGAGATGGACATTATGTTTTTGGGTGATGAGGATATTAGGAAAATGGAAAGATATGCATTCTCAAGAAAGGTTTATCCAAATTAAATGGAAGCCAACAAGAAGAGAAGATAAATATGAGAGAGGAAGAAGAGTAAAGGGGTCAAGTTTTTGGGGGCTTCTTTTTTTGAGAGACTTGATGCTATAGGAGAAGAAGTTTATCCTAAGTATAGATTTTTTATAAAGGGAGGGAATGAAATTTTATTCTAATTGTAATGCAAGGAAAGGGGGTATTTTATTATCATATAGTGATTAGTGTAAAAGAATTACACAGTCTTGGTTATTTTGTTGTGTTCAAAGAGGGTAAATATTAGTATATTAAAAATTTGAATTTGGATGCTTATTTTATGATTAATACTCATCTCAGAGTGATACTAATTTACTTTGAATGTGTATCTATTACATCTAATCATCGTTATGGTCATCTTTTGGATTTTGTGCTCTAATTTTTCATGTATAAAATTTATTTTTCTCTCTATGTTCTTTCTATAATGTAATGATTGAATAAATGGACAATGTATAATTTATATACTATTTCCTCTTAGTTATTTAGTTCATTCACATCTATGTCATGTTTATGTACAGATGTTTACAAGCCTTTCTTGCTTTTAGGTTAAAAGCACTATAAATTATAGTTTAACTAATTCATTGGAAATCTTGTATGGGGAGCTATACCAATGATATTTAGAGGAAGATTATTAGTGCCATTACAATATATCCAACTATTAGTATGACTTTTTCTTCATTTTGTGCATTTGGGGTTATATGATGTATTTGTTTTTGATGAAAAAATATGTTCACTAGCAATAGGAACCATAACAAATATTGTCACCGATGCTTTCCTTCTAGATTCAAACCATAAAAGGATTTAGTTCCTTCCTAGAATTACCCTCTTGTGATGGAGAGATGTTTAAGGTACTGTACAACCTTAATGTATCATTCAGTTATGTTGCTCAGTACCCTACAACCAAATATAACAAAATCATGATCAATTGGTGTTATAACAACAACTTTAAGAAGACTAAGATTAGCATGTTACCAATATGGTTGCAATTAGTAGAGATCAATTTTAGTGAATGAAGACATTCCACATGTCAACAAAGGATATTAAATATTACATTTAATATGATCCAAATGTAGAATGTAGCAAAAGTAAAAAAAAAAAAAAGGAACTCAACAATAGAACCACAATGTACATAGTGAAGAATCATTGTTTGTAGCCACTTAAGCATCCATATGTCTTTCATTTCTCTCTCTACCATCTAAAATAAGATTAAAGTACTTTGTATTGAGAATACATGTGCAAAAGCATTCCATATGCATGGACAATAGGTGAAGCTCAAAAAACACAACACATTTAAATTAATGACTAGTATAAAAATTGCAAATATATTGCATTTTTAAGCTCCAATTAATGTCCTATGCATATCAATTGAGATTTCATATTGAATGCACATGCATCAGTATTCCATATGCATGGACAATAGGCGTAGCTGAAGAAACACAACACATAAATTAAATTCATGACCTATATAAAATTACAAACATGCTACATTTTTTAGCACCACCTAATGTCCTATTCATATCAATTGAGATTGCATATTGAACTAGGGTCTCATTCTGCATTGTGTGAAACCAACATAGATGAAACAAATTAGTCCAAAATATAGATTTATGGAACAACTAGTATGTAATAATAAACCAAATTGTAAAACAATTAGCCTAAGTTGCATATATAAGTCGTCATGGTTAGACTAGTCAAGGGGGTAAGGGTAGAATTTGGGGTTCAGATGTGTTGTGAACATTTTCAAGTCATATTGCACCTATTGTATGCAGTCTGAAATGGTTGGGTTTAATTCATTGCAAAATGCAAAAAAATTTCAACATCTAAATACAATCTCCTTAAAACTCTCATCAAATACCTCTCTCATTGGCTAGATGTTCCAAAGTTAAATTTATTGAGATGATATTTCTATATTTATGATCCAACTAGTCAAATTTAATGACATATATGTATGAAGGTTTGATGTAGGGGGTTCAAAGGAGCACTAGTGTTACAAAGTGATCCAAAAAGAAGCATGAAAACTAATAATGACTTTAAGGTCATAAAATAAAGTAACAATGTCCATTAGAGAAATTTAAATAAAGTTTCAATTAAAAATGTGTCAAAATGTTAAAGGTTACCAATATGGAAAAATAAGCCTAAGAAGGGTTAATAGATGGCTTCAAGGATAGCTTTAGAGTTTAGTTGATGTTGGAGCATAAAGGGGTAATAAGATGATATTTGATGTAATGGAATAAGAAATACAGGTTAAAGCTGTAAAAATGGTGTAAGTTGTCAAATTTACAGCATAAGGGATTAAGAAACAAAATCAGCCTGTTATATTTATAGGTTAGTTACAAAGGTGGAGGTTGGTTTCAATAGGTTGTATTGGTCTATAAAAGATGTCAAAGCTTGATGATAAGTGTAATGGTCAAATGATTTTTGAGCATTAATTAAGGGCAATTTTTTCCATATTTATATGCTTTGACTTATATAACAATGCTTCAAAATGGTTCTTTCATGATTGATCTATTAGTACCTAAATCATATTTTTCTATTATTGAAGGCATGATGAATGCCCTTGAATGATATTTTTCTGTAAAGAAATAATTCTCAAGGATTCTAGAGTCCTATTATGTGGAATTAGGACACATTTTAAGGATGAAGTTATGATAAGAATAAAGAGATGATAATTGGTAAATTATTACTTGATTAGTACTTACGTGTGATAAGAGATTTATGGAAAATGAATATGTGGAGCATGGTGGTTGGGCAATGTTGTCTATGATAGGCTTTAACCATTAATAGATCTTAATAGAGTCATTAATTGATTGGATGATTAGTTAAGGGACACCATATTGGTTCAATTAGTTTAGTGGTTTAAGAGGATATGTTTGATGCAAGAAGTTGAATTTGTCCTTGTATGTGGGACAAATGTGTTCAACCACTATGCTTTGCATTATGGGGGTATGATAGCAAGGGATTAGATCCTTGAAAATTGGTGAAGGTTAAGAGAAATTCTAAGAAAGAAAAATATGGGTTTGATAATTTATCAAAAAGAAATATTCTTGAAGCATACAAAGCATTGAAGGGATCATTGAGGAATAGAAAAAAGAAAAAAGAGGAAGAAAAGAAGAGGAAAAACTTGTGTGAGGAAAGGAGGTAGAGCTATACTACTAAGAAAGAGATAGATGGTGAGGCTTGATTCCATAGAGAGGAGTATGGATTTGAAGAAGAAAAAGGATGAAGAAATTGAAAATGATCTAGTTCAAGATGTTTAAGTAGTGATTGATGGTGGAGAAGATGAAGAACCTAGTGTTGAAGAGGTTCAAGGTGTTGAAGCAAATGTGGAAGACAACAGGTGCTTGTGAGGACAATAAGGAAGCAAGTCCAATGGGCTTTGAGTATGATAAGTTATTGGTGTTTGGGATAATGAAGAGTCCTTTGAGTGAGAAGAAGGGTATGGAGGCTCATGATGTAACCTTAATGATGAATGAAGACTTAGAATGCCAAAAGGAATGGCACGAGGTAAGTGATAATTTGGTAGAAGAAATGATCTTTTTGAAAAAGATGCAATGGTGTTTGTGATGGGTCGTGAGAAGAACATGAAGGTTTTTTAATGCTCTAAGAATGAAGATTGGATATCTTATTGTTACCAAGAAATAATAGTATCTTTGTGTGAAATAATTGGTCAGTTTATAGATGTATGCAACTAGCATGATGAAAATGAAGATATCTAACTAGATGAAGAGCAGTGAGCAAGATGGAGTGTTCACAATGCCAAGGACAAATCTTCTCAAGCCATCTTCTCACAATAGAATATTATCTTTAGGCAGTGAGATTGGATAATTTATAATGTTGAAAAAAGTGTGTTAGGTGGATTTTGGTGATGACCAAAGGAGTCAATTAGACATGTCCCCATTAGTGTGGAAGAAATGGTAGTCTCGTATTATTGAACGAAATTTAATGAGATGAACCCTCACATTGGATGGAAATGGATTTTGATTTATTTTTAATCCTTTTGTAGAAAAGACATTATCATACTATCTTGACCATGATAGTGATAGTGATAGTTATATATTGATTCATTAAAGGTCAGATCTATATGATTGGCAGAAAAACATTGTGATTGACCTTAAAATGCATTGAGGTCATTTATATGATTTGAAATGTGCATTGGGAAGGATTGGATCCTTTCATGTGTTATTGCTATGTCACAGGACCATAGTATTACATTCAAACTAGATTGTGATGAAAAGGGTGAAGCTTCCATTAGGGGTTTGTTCATAAAGCCTTTGTATTTAGAAAATGATTTTCATCCATTTGGTCCTATTTAGAAGGTGTTATGATGACTTAGCTAAGCTTTATTCAAGTGTCAAGTTGGTAAGGCATTTGGGAAGAATTGAAGGGACCATATATTGGTGTTTAATTTTGATAGATTTAGTTTGAGCTTCAATTTGTTTCAAGAATCCTTTCATATTATCTACTTAACAAGGCTATAAGAATTTTCTATAGCTTTGATACCATGTAAGAATTTGCCTACTTGTCAATAATTCAATGCCAACATCAAGAAGCTCAGTTGATAGCACAAGAGAGACAAATGAGAATGGATATAAGTTGACTAGATGAATTAGATAATTGGATAAATACAACATAGAAGTTCCTTGTATATAAAGGCAACTAATATGTCTAGAAGTCATGCAAAGAGATAAGAAACAACTGATGACATGTCCACCAAGAGTTGATTGTTCCATATTGTGCATGAATGTACATGCAACAATGAGAGGATAATAATTCAAAGGTGTATCTCATAAATAGTAGACAACATGTGCTCAATTGGAGTGCAAACTACTATGTTGTCTACATGATAACTCATTTGAATATGAAAACTCCTAGGTGTCTATAGGACAACTAATATGAATATGCATTCTCATTAGTAAACTTAAGTAAAGTACACCAACAAAGGCCAACCATGTGAAGGTGGAAGCTCATTTGGCCTCTCCCTCCTATTATCACTCTAAATTCCCCATTAAAAACAAAGTAAAATTTTCATTTATTCATTTTTTAAGTATATTATTTAATTATTATAATTACATAACATTCATTAGTAACACATACAATTCATTAATATGTATAAAGATTCATAATAAATTTATGAACACATCAATCATTATATTCACATAAAATTCATTAAAATGACATATAACTCATTAATACATATAAAAATTCATCAATAATTCATGAATACATCGATCATTATAATCACATAACAATATTCAATAACATGACATAAAATTAATTAATAATCAATATTCATAAAAGAAATCATGAACACATTCATCATCAAACAAGGTTTTTAACATTTGTTTCTTCTTTTCTTTTTACTTTTGTTGAAGATAAAGGTTAATAGGCACATCGTGATCATCTTTGATGTTCTCCTATGACTCCTGTTGTTTTGATCTTATAAAATGAGGCTTTCTCTTCTTTTTTTGAGGATAGTACCAATGCAACCCTGCAATAAGAAATAAATGTGTTTAATTATATATATATTTTAAAATGTTATAAGTCTTTCATCAATCTAAAGAATAAACATGGATTTTTCTTTACCTTGTAGTGCCACATCATCTACTATCACATTTTGTTTAGTCCCAACCTGAACATGCTCAATGCTAACATCATGCTTTCCATACTAAAATATTATCACTTAAAGGTTATGCTAGTTGTGATTTAAGATGTTAAATTTTATTAGTAATTACATAATTATTAATTTTTATAGAAATTTAATATGTACCTATATCATTGTGATGCACATCAAGGCCTTCATCATGTGGAGGCTATGTGCCTTCGTCATCCTGAGTAGGATCTATGCTATAGTAAAATATCATGCACATTGTTATCATTGTTCAAAATAAATATCAAATAGATTATTTATCATGAAGTTCTCAATTTATATTAGTATTCATTAGGCTTATTTACTTGTGTGTGAACTAGTGCACTAGAAATCTCTACATCTATTTGCCCACTAGAATTTATGTTGTGGCCACCACTAGTTCTTTACTGCCTTGCTTGAAGTTGATTTGTCTGTCCTCTTCTATGGGCACTAGATTAAATTCAATGTCCAACATTTTTTCCATAATATCATCAATATTGAATGTATTTCTTGTTTGTAACTTAATAAAAAATTTATATGAAATTTAATTTACTGCTACTTACAAGTCGTGAGTGAATTTTTGTGTATCCACTAGAGCCAAGATGGTGTTGACCAACCTTCTCTTTCCTTGCTTGTGTAGCATTGGATGTGTCTTGCAATCTGTATATGTAAACTTTGAATTATGTTAGAAATATGTTAAGATTATATAAATATAAAGATCACTAATTTATGCATAATTACATTAATAGTACTATATACCTATTTTCATCGAGTGGTGGGGTAATTCCTTTATTTATTAGTCTTTTCTCTTTTGAATCCTGAATGATTTCATTCTACTCTAGCTCTAAAGCCATACGAGGATGCTCATACTTTGGTTTGAGCTATAGAGCCCTTATATATTGGTCTCTTGCAATATTTAGTTGTTTGCAATATTTTTTAAGAATTTGGACTCTATTCAAATTATTTTGATCAAAGAACTCCGCCATAGTTTTTATGAGTTGATCTATAAATTCATGGCCATGCTCATTCCACCTTTTAACAAAAAAAAAAAAAATTCTCAGATAATTTTTTTTTCAAGTTATGTACCTTGAATATATAACAATAAATGGATGAATAGAAAAATGTAGTAACCAATTATATGAAGCTACACACCTTTTACATAATGTGGGCCCAAATATCTTCAATGTTAAATCATAAAAAGTTTCATTAAAAAGAAAGTTTCCTACAAAATCATCATGGGATCATTAGTAAAAATTGAGTTATCAATAAGTAAACTATAGTTACACTCTAAATAATTTCAATTTAAAAGTACCTGGAAGCTTAGGCAATTGTAAGAGAATCATATCTTTATCTCCCATCAACAATGATGCCTCTAGCGATATAGTAGAATTCTGATATTGCTATTAGGATTTAACTATGTGTTTTTTGAGTCAAACTCATTGACCAATGTTTCATGAGTAGTGATTCAACATGAATCCATCTCTCATGAGAATAAATAGAACACTTGGCACTCACTGGATCCAGGTGATGCTCAGAGAGATGAAGCACCGGGACTTCCCGGGAGGACACCCATCCCAGTACTACTCTAGCCTAAGCATGTTTAACTATAGAGTTTCCTCAATGGTTAAACCCAAAGCTTGCAACCCCATTTTCAAAACCTTCACCAAGTGTTCTGTCATCAGGCTTCTCCATGAAAGGCTACTAATTCATCACTAGAACTAGTCTCTATGCTATCATCATGAGAAGGTTTGCCTATCCCTACACAAAGTTAACCAATGTCATACTATGATCAAATGAACAAGAAAGTAAAAATCAAATCATATTTAACACATAAAAAAGTGTATCAAAAGAAGAATTTACCAACTCTAGTTGCAACAGGTGTAGATGTTTGCATGATTCTTGTTGTTGATCCTACAATTGGTGATATCTAAGCATTAGTGATGGAGACACAACCCAAGCACAGAATGGACACAACAGTAAAGGGAAAATTTAATTAACTATAAAAATATTCTAGTACACTTAGTGCAGAGAAACAGACTCCAAAAAATGCCCTAAGGGCTTACAATAGCATAAATCTTGAGATAAATTCTTCTCCCAGTACCTTCTCTCAAACTCCACTTTGAACTGCCTTTTACAATGCTAGGAATGTTCTTAAATAGACCCCAGAGGGTTAAGGATTAGGAATACATTCTAGAAAGTGCTAGTTGGCATCCACCGACCAAATAGAAGGCTCTAGAAGTCGCATTAGAAGTCGGCACAAAATTATAAGAATCCAAAAATGGTAACTGAACTTTCGGGAGGCATAACTTTTGAACCATAGCTCTGATTGATGAACCATTTACATTTCTAGAAACCTCTCAAAGTGATCTATAGCCCTATGCACTAGCTTCACTCATCCCCCATTTTTTTGGCCCTGTTTGAGGTCATTTAATGCCCCTAACTAACTTTGAAGAATTCTTAGGAGGTCTCTAGAAACTGAAAAACTGCAATAACTTTCAAACCGTGGGGCCTTTTTCCCTGATTCTTTTTTTGGAATGCTCTAAATTACAATTAAAATCATCCAACCAATTTACACCATCTAGTTCACCAAAATGATGGCTCAATTACATAATCCTATTTTTTTGGCATTTACACATATCCCAAGGTGTTCAAATACTCTATCCTAGAACACTAATATTGGAACTATGAGAGTTGGAACCTTTATTTGACCCAAATAGGTATCCAAAAATGAAAACACATGAAACAAAAACTAAGTCTAAGTACATTTTTTTGGGTGACACAAGATTGCCCTTATACCTCTGGATGCTCCTACATCAGACACCCAGTGTAGATTGAAAAGTGACCCTATCACTTTATGAATGGTAGAGGAAATCCCAAATGGGAAACCTCAGCTGCTAATATCCAATTTGAGTCCTCTATCAGCCATCCTTTCCAGTTGACCAAATACTCTTCATACTACCTATTTCTGGTACTCCTGCCCACATGACTATCCAGAATCTCCTCTTTCTCCTCCTTAGAAGTAGGAATCGCACATGGCTCTAACATCAGCTCCTCATATGCACCATCATCATGATACTCTGTCAAGTCCGCAATGTTGAAAATAGGAGAAATGTGAATACCATTTGGCAATTCCACCTCATATGCATTTCATGAGTCATGTTTCTTCAAAATTTTGTAGGGGCCAAATTTCTTCATTTTCAGCTTGTTGTAAGTATCGGCTGGAAATTTTTCTTTTCATAAGTGTACCATGACTAGATCCCCTACTTGAAATTCCTTATGTCTTCTCCTTTGATCAGCCCTAGCTTTATACTCTTTATTAATCTTGGTAATGTGTGCCTGAACCTCCTCATGTAGACGCTTGATATGTTCAACAAATTCTTCAACTTCAGCACTTTTCCTCTCCCCTTGCTCTACCTTCCTCAATTCTGGTGCAGTCCTTGGGATACTTCCATATACAATTTGGAATGGTGATCTACAAGTACTCCTATTTATAGAGTTATTGTAAGAAAACTCTACCTGTGGTAGAATCAAATCCCACCCCTTGGGCTTATCCCCAACTAAACATCTCAACAAATTGCCTAGACTTCTGTTTACCACTTTTGTTTGGCCGTCAGTCTGCGGGTGATGTGTGGAACTGAATTTAAAGTCTATTCTCAACTTCTTCCACAATGTCCTCCAGAAATACCCCACAAATTTAGTATCTCTATCAAAAACTATACTCCTTGGAAGACCATGTAGTCTTACCACCTCTCTAAGAAAACAAGTTCGCAATATGGGTAGCATCATGAGTTTTGTGGCATGGAATGAAATGTGTCATTTTGGAGAACCTATCAAACACCACAAATATTGAGTCATTACCCCTTTGTGTCCTTGGAAATCCAAGAAAAAATCCATACCTATGTCCTCCCATGGCTTTGATGGAACAGGCAATGGCTGATATAGTCCAGTATTGTGACTAAATCCCTTGGCCACTTGACAAACCTAGCAATTCTATACAAACTTCTTCACATCTTGTGACATTTGAGGCAAAAAAAACTATTCTTTGATAATGATAATGGTCTTATCTCAACCAAAATATCTTGCCATCCCTCCATTGTATTTCTCCTTAATCAAATTTTCCCTCATGGAACTCCTTGGAATGCATAATTGACTACCCTTGAATAACATGCCATCCTGAATTAGATAGTCTAACCACTTAGTTTTGTCTACAACAACAAGCTCTTTACAAGCTTTCAATGCTTCTGCAAAATTAGGATCTCCAGGTACAAATTCTTGAGTTCATCAAACCCAACTACTTCAACCTGCATTATTGTAAGAAAAAATTGTTTCCTACTTAAGTGCATCTACAACCTTGTTAGATTTTCCACTTCTATGCTTCAACACAAATATATAGCTCTGCAAGAACTATACTCACTTCATATGCCTCTGATTCAATTTACCTTGGCTATTTATGTACTGTAATGCGTAGTGATCGATATATAAAAAAATTCCTTTGGCAATAAATAATGCCTCCATTTCTTTAAGGCCTGAACTATTGCATATAAATCTTGAACATAAATAGAATACATTTTTTTTGCATCATTTAATTTTTCACTAAAATATGCAATAGGCTTACCTTCTTGGCTTAATATAGCCCCAATAGTGCTACCACTAGCATGCCAATCCACCTAGAACACTTATCTAAAATTTATAAGTGCCAACATAGGTTGTTCTATCACCTTCTTCTTTAGCATTTCAAAACTTCTCGTAGCTCCCCCAATCCATTTGAACTATTTTCTATCTCCTCTTATTGTGTCAGTTAGGAGTGCACATATGCCACTGAAATTCTTAATGAACTTCCTGTAAAAACTAACCAGACAATGAAATGATCTTACCTCAGTAGTAGACCTTGGATTAGGCGATTCCAAGATGGTTTTTACCTTCTCTGGATCCATTTTGAGACCTTCAGGTGATATAACAAACCCCAAGTAGACTAACTCCCTTTTTGCAAAGATACACTTCCTCAGATTAATTAACAGTTTGTCTTCCCTTAACCTTTCAAGGACACTACAAATATGCAATAAATATTCTTCCAAAGTCTTGCTGAAAATTAAAATATCATCGAAATAGACAATAAAATTTTTTGCCAAGAACTTCTTAAGTACCTCATTCATAAGCCACATGAAGGTGCTTGGGGTGTTTGTCAATCCAAAGGGCATGACTAACCACTCATAAAGACTCTCCTTGGTCTTGAAGATAGTTTTCCACTCATCTCCTTCTCATATCTATATCTAATGATAGCCACTCTTGAGATCTATCTTTGTGAAGTACTGAGCTCCACTCAAGCAGTCCATAAGATCATCCATTCTTGGAAAAGGAAACCAATACTTGATGGTTATTCTATTTATAGCTCGAGAGTCTGTACACATCCTCCACTCTCCATCCTTCTTTGGTGCTAGTACTGCAGGTACTGCACATGGACTCAGGCTCTCCCGAATCAAGCCCTTCCTTAATAGCTCTTGAACCTATCTATTTAGCTCCTCAATTTTAGTAGGAGTCATCCTGTGAGCAGCCTTGTTAGGAAAACTAGCTCCTGGGGATTAAATCTATCTAATGACTGATTTTCCTTATTGGTGGCAATCCTTTTGGAACATTATCATAGATGATATGTCCAAACTCACCTAGTAAATTTGAAACTTCAAGTGGTATTTCACTACTACCTTCTTTATCTTTCCTAGGAATCAAAGCATAGCACATACACTAATGTTTCATCCCATCTAAAAACTTTTTTCCATCAAAAAAAAAAATCCTAGCACTACTACATACCTTTTCGCCTTCCTTTTTCATGGGCTTCAATTTGTGGTGAACTCCATCCTTTGTTAGAGAGTATGTGTTTGCATGACCATCATGTATTGCATGCCTATCAAACTGCCACAGTCTACCCCAGAATGGATGGAAAACATCCATTGGAATAACATCACATTGAACTTCATCATGGTAACTCCCAATTTTGAACTTCACTAAACATTGTTCACTTACCAGGACCTTATGATCATCTTTCACCCAAGCAATCCGATAGGGCTGGGGGTGTTTCTCCCTCTTGAGCTTCAGCTTAGAAACCATCTCTTCTGATACCAAGTTATCAGTGCTACCACCATCAATGATCACATCACAACATTTATCCTCACACATGCACCTGGTACGAAATAGACTCCTCCTTTGTCCCAGTTCAATCTCACCACTTAGTAGGACCCTTTCATTTACTAAAGTCTCTCCTCTTTCTGGATCCTTAGAATGTGATGATTGTGCATCCTCATCCACATGAGAAACCCTAGCTTGACCCTCAGCTCTCCTATCTGTCCTTCCTTGTCATTGAGGGCATTCAAAGGCACGATGAACTTCTTCATTACAATGGAAATAGGTACCATGGAAGCCACCTCTTCCTTGTCCATGTCCTCTACCTCTTCTTCTTTGATTTCCAAAGTCTTGATCACGAGAGCGATTGAAACCCTTGTTCCTCTAGTTCCTACTAGTACCCACATCTTCATTTTTCTTTTGGATTTCATTTTGGCCTCCAGATGACCTACCACTATCCCTTCTTCCTTGACCACACCCTCTTTGTCTTCCTTTAAACCTCTTATTTAACTTCTCTTCAACTCGTAGGGAAAACTGGTATGCCTCTTCAACGTTGGTCATTCTTACCAGACTTAATTCCTCCTGGATGCTAGGTCGCAACCTACTGATATAATGAGGAAGCTTCTCCTTATTTTCTTCTACATGAATTGCTCTAATTAAAAGTCAGTAAAACTTCTCTGTATATTCTTGGACTAATTTTCCTATTGTTTTAACCCATGCATCTTCTTAAACAAATCAAGCTCATAGTCAACAGGAATGAACTGCTTCTTCAATTTGTCCGTCATATGATCTCATCTTGTGATCTTATCCTTTCCTCTTCTATTTCATTCCAATTGAACCTCTTGCCTCCAAATTTTGGCATGGCCTTTTAGTTTGGCCTTTGAAAACTTAACCCTATCTAGGTTCCTGATATCCTCATACTCAAATTATTCTTCCAGTTCATTAATCCAATCGATCAACTCATTTAGTTTCAAATTTCCTGAAAATACACTCACATCAATTATAGGTATTTTCCCAAACTTAGTAATGGTCCTAAAAAGCCTTTCCTTTGCCTGATTCATAAATTCCTTATTAAATTCCCCTTCTGGTCCAATTTCTTATTCTTCATTGTCATCCTCACTTTTGTCACCTGCAGCAACATTTATTCCTCTACGGAGCTCCTCTTGCAATGCTTGGACCTACCTTTTGAGGGCTCTAACCTCCTCAAGATTAATAGCTCCAGCCCTTCCACCACGATCTCTTTGTGGAGGCATCTTCTTAAATTGAACCCACAACCACACAGTCCTAGTGCAAACTACCTCACAGTTAGCGCTCTGTCTACACACTCAGAACTAGGCTCTGATGCCACTTGATGGAGACACAACCCAAGCACAGAATGGACACAACAAGAAAGAGAAAATTTTATTAACTGTAAAAATATGCTAGTACACTTAGTGCAAAGAAATAGACTCCAAAACATGCCCTAAGGGCTTACAATAGCATAAATCTAGAGATAAATTCTTCTCCCAGTACCTTCTCTCAAACTCCACTCTGAACTGCCTTTTACAATGCCAGAAATGTTCTTAAATAGACCCTGGAGGGTTAAGGATTAGGAATAAATTCTAGAAAGTGCTAGCTGGAATTCACCAACCAAATAGAAGGCATATAAGTCACATTAGAATTCGGCACAAAATTAGAAGAATCTAGAAACGACAACCGAACTTTCGGGAGGCATAACTTTTGAACCGTAGCTTCAATTGATGAACCATTTACATTTCTAGAAAGCTCTCGAAGTGCTCTATAGTCTTGTGGCCAATATTTTCTCATCCCCAATTTTTTGGCCCTATTTAATGTCATTTAATGCCCCTAACTAACTTTGAAGCATTCTTAGGAGGTCTCCAAAAACTGAAAAACTGCAATAACTTTCAAACCGTGTGGCCTTTTGACCTGATTCTTTTTTTGGAATGCTATAAATTACAGTTAAAATCTTCTAACTAATTGAAACCTTCTAGTACACCAAAATTATGGCTCAATTACATACTCCTTATTTTTTGGCATTTACACGTATCCCAAGGTGTTCAAATACTCTATCCTAAAACACTGATATTGGAACTATGAGAGTTGGAACCTTTATTTGACCCAAATGGGTATCCAAAAATGAAAACACATGAAATAGAAACTAAGTCTAAGTACATTTTTTTGGGTGACACAGGATCGCCCTTATACCTTTGGATGCTCTTGCATCAATTGGTTGGCCTCATGGAGGGAGGCTTATGGACATCATAAGCACCTAAAAACTAATCATATATATAATGTATTTAATTTTTAAAATATAGATTCCAAAAATATGAGAATGGTAAAATAAAACTATCAATAATAATCACGAAGAAAATAATGTCCCTTCTGATGATTGAAAATTGAAATTAAATACTTGTAGGAGTTACACTGGTACCCTCGTTAGGTGGAACAGCTCGGTAAGGTTTCAAAAATATTTGTAACAAAACATATATATTTTTCATTCATGATTCATAAATTACTATTAAACACAAAACTTTAATGAACTATTGTCCTAGCAAAAGTTTCATTGTTTCTTACTTCTAGACAATGTTGTCTCTAACACAATTCAATTCTAGTGGGTTCTTTCTCTTCTGTTGTGTTTGGATCCATCACAAGCCTAGGAATTTGTAGTTTGATGCTCTAGATTCTCTTTTCACACATGCTTATGGGGTCACTAGTATATGTGATGTCATCAATGCATAATATTGTTCCCTCAATATTACCAACTATTTTATCTTGTGTAATATGTTCTTTTCTGTTTCCCTAAGCATCATATTGTGACAAAAGTATCTGTAAAACAATCAAAACAAGTTCAACACATTAACAAACATAACATAATAATATGACATATTATAAAATTGTGGTTGCACATTTTTTTGTACAAAAGGTGTACCTATGTTGAAGAAGGGGTGGAACTAATGTCCCTGCCTCTTTCATCTAATAGATTAGTCATGTCACCCTATGAAAAAGGATATATATAAAAACATCATTATAACATGAAATAAATAGTTGAATTAGCAAAAAAAATTATTAATAAAATGGTATATTGTATATTGGAGTTCTAATTGGAACTAATTATTTTAAATATTACATATATAGTACTTACAAGTCCCATGATACTAATTTTATCTATATCGATGTGACTCAAATTGTAATCTATTAGCAGAGCTTCCCCTAAACTTATTTATTTTATAGTACATTCAAAAACATGATTTCCCTCACATACCTTGAAAATGCAATTGGGTTTCTTATTATTTGACCCAAGACATGTGCTATTTAGGAAACTTGCAATTTCCCTATTTCTTTTGGCCTTCAATCAATGTACACAACAAGTCTTTTACTTTGATAATTTTCTAACACTGCATACCTACTGCACATAATTTTTTTATTATTGAACTATCTACATCGAATTATTGTAATTGTAAAAAGGTCCAACATACTCCATCAATTCAAAAAAAATTGTTATAACTAACCTTTATACCATCCATAAAAATAGGCCCAAACCATGTAATGATGATGGAGCTACATGATATATGCTCTTGTTAACACAAAAATAAGTTTTAATCAAAGGTAATTCCTTGGGTACCCATTTCTTTGTAAAGATGTGTGTACCTCAAGGGAACCTTAATGTCACCCTTTGTCTCATCATCATAAGAATATGACCCCCCTTGAGCAAGGAAAAATTTCTTGCGTTTATTGAATTTTATTCTTATCTATTGATATCTAGTTTGTCTCTCTTTTTTAGACCTACTACATCTCCCACCATCATCTTGTATTCCCACATTTTACTCACCTGAGGAACACAAATGTGACATATACCTATTTGGGAATACCTATAGCCCATCAAATGAGAGATATAGTTGAAGAAGAAAAATAATTTTCTATAAAATGAGGCTAACATTGATGAAGTTTTTCTAAATTTAATGTTAAAGGTATAGAGAAAGAAAGTATGTAATAAACTTATACCTCCCAATCCATGTCACTGTGTACAATCCTCATCAAAGGGGTATAGTTTTTTGCATATGTAAATTATATGTCTTAAGTTAGTTATAAACTTCATGATACTTATGCTACAAATTTTATAGAACATAACATGAGCAATATACGTACATCATAATTATTGTATACTTTTAATTCAATATGTCTACAAAAAACATATTATAAGTAATCAACACCAAGAATTCGAGATCAGAACAAATATTGTAAACTAATCAGCTTCTAATATATTTTTATTGATCATGTCATTGGTCATCTTCTTCATCAATTTCATCATAATGAACATCATCATTATTACCATCATCATCCAAATGATCAGAATAACCATCATCATCATCATCAATGCCATCACAATCATCATGAACATCTTCACCATCATCATCTCCTTCATCTTCACCATCACCATCATCTACTTTGTCCTACACTTCTCTATTATCTTCTTCTTCAATCGCATTATACTTTATCGTTCTTCCTCTTAGATTGTGGATGTAATGAAAAATGACCAACTTGGTTTATGTGGAGTGCTAGATTAAGACATTTACTCTCATTGTCTTGGAAGAACATAGGGCTCATTTCCAACTGGCTTGAATGACCTTATATTAATCATTGTAAATCCATTATCATCTTCAATAACAATTATATCATGATCATTTTGATTTAGTTGTAGCCTATACCATTTGAAATTGAATAGAACTAGGTTGAAGGAATTAAAATCATACTCCATTATATCACACAAAGTTCCATAGTATCTATTTTTAGATTATTGAGGATGCATATCATTTATAGACAAAATATTGATGATGCCAAAGACTACGATTATCCCAGAAACACAAGTTCTCTTTGAGTCATCCACCTTTCTTATGTAAAATTTATGGCCATTCTAGTACATAGCTTTGTGGTGATTGACCTATTATTTTTCAAATATGTCAGAATTATATGTCACTTTGTGAGCTGATATTAAACAACTGGTTCATGATAGATTAACTTATACTTACCTTTTCACCTCTTAAAGAATTTGCTAGATCAATTACCATTGGTGTAACATTGGGATCTCTATTATGATGAGCTTCTTTAGCCAATGAAGCAACACCTTTGTATGTTAACGAGTAACAATTTTATTGATATTGTTCAATAAATACCATCATCCAGTCAATATTGTTTGAAATGTACAAATGAAGTGCATCACATTCACAAGAAACTATATAAAATAAATAGACTAGTTAGAAACCACTTGTGTTGATGATGGATAAAAATTAATTAACCATAATAACATCTTATAGTTGAATCTCACTTTCCTCAATCTACCTTTCTCCATCAAGTACTCCCCTTACAATATTTAATGGAGTTGGGATCCTAGATGCGATCTACATAGATCTTTGATGCAAACTTGGGAAGATATTACCTAACATACAACATGCTTTTGTGTACCATATATCCCTTGACTATGAAACCCTTAGGATGCAATCTTTTCTGAACCAAGCCCTTGAAAATTTTCAAGTGTCTCTCAACCATCCACATTTACCTAGTTTGTATAGGTCAAGACAATTAAATATTCTCAGCTAAATGTATGAGGTAGTGTTCTTTCACATTGAAAAATGTTTAAGGTAGACACTTTTGCATCTCACACAAAGCAAGGGAATTTTTATTTTCCAATACTTTATGTTTTCTTATCAATTTGTTTAGATGACAACAACCTAGAAGATATTGATCATCACACAAAAAAATATCAATGAGACTCTACAAAAAAAATATACAATGAAGAGAAAGATGCAAAAATAACATCTATGCAACAAATCTAACAAATAACACTTCTAACATCATGTATTTCCCAAGGTCATATATAACTTTTCTGACACTCATGTTGTCGAACTTGTGTGGGAGAGATAGAGGTAGAATGTAGTGCAATAATTATAAAATTATCTTTTCAATATATAATAAGATAAACAATCATAAGTAAATGATGTTTTACAAATTTATTGGAAAAAAGAAGAACATGACATACCTTGAGGAAGGTATGGAAGTCATGCATTTTCAACCATGGCCAAAAATAACCTTTCTTTGATATCATACTACTTATGTTCACAACATATCTTGTGGAAAATTTAATTTTTATCTCTTTTTTATGGATTCAAATATGGCACTAGTTTTCTGCTACATTAATAACCAAGGAATGACATTTGTATTAATTCAATATCCATTTTTGTTTGATTCAAGGAATAACTTCAATGTATGATTCTATTGATCAATGTCAGTACAAATTTTGACCAATTTTTCTTTGTCATGCCTTCCAAACAATATTTTCCATAGTGTCTCTATTACATTCTTTCTAATATCCATATCATCAAATAAATGCATGCTTGGGAGGTACTCATAGTATGAAACCCTACTAAAATTTTGAGGATAGCTTTTAAGTCCTTTTGGAAGTTGCTCATAAATTCCTTAACAACCTTCATGAAAATCTATTACATCATTAGTAAACAAGAAATAGTATCCAAATTTTTATTTCATACAAAATCCTGTATAAGATGGAATGACATTGCCTCGATGATTCATTCTATTTCATTCCAAATTTCACATATGAGGTGTCATTCTTCATGGATTTGATTTTGTCTCTTCTTTCCAATTGAAAATATTTTTTTGGTAATTTTATACTTACGATTTTTTTTGGTGAAAGTGTATATGCTTATTGGACACCTACTTTCCTAAACTTTTTGAATGACAAGATTTCATCTTGGACCACAAATTGGACATGCAAATTTTTCCTTTGTCTGAAGACCTACAAGATCATGTATAATTGGATTCAATGTGTAATAGAATATTCATATTTAGAATTATCACACAGAATTTAAACATATAATGAAAATCAATTATCACTATTACATACCAAAAATATGAGTTACTGGTTTTACATACCACAAAAATCTATTAGTCTAAGGGCATCATGTATTGTCCATAGAAGCATTGATTAGAATTAAAATTATCTTTGACCAATTGATCTAGACATGTCATACATTGTGACCCCATTCCATAACTCCAACACTCACCAATGAAGGGCTCAATCTATACATTCATATCTTTTAATTGGTACTTACCTAATTCAATGAACATAAAATAAACATAATTATTATGGTCATTTTAATACTTTTTTTACAATTAATTTAGGTGACTATTAAATACAAAAATACCTAGTACAATCATTGTGCTATCCCTTTAATATTGATGTATATAGGGTTATGAATAGTCAACTTGTGGCTATCTTAATCCTTAATTAAGTCATGTAATTATTATTATATTATTATTTAAGTAGATAGGTCAACCTAGGTTTTATGTAGGGTTTTGTCCATTTAGACTAAGCATAATTAGTGATATATAGGAGGTTGTGAGTCTTATTTCAAGATCATATTGTGAAGTGTGTTCTCATTGGAGATATTTGGATGTTGCCCCTTCAAACTAGCCTATTAATCTAAGTTATTATCAAGTGTTTATATGGTATTTTATATTATTTCTTCTATTGTGCAAGTTATTTCATTACAAGTGGTATAAGAGCATGATCTTGGTGTTATAGAGGCAATATTTTTTCTCAACATTGGAGCAACTTTTGGAAGAGCATAACGTTTAGATTTTAGTGATTTTTTCAAATATTTTTAAAGGGTCTTTTAAGAGAATATTAAAGAAGCTATAGTCCAAAATTTAGAGGAATTAGAGAAAAATTGAGAAAATTATTGTAGAATTACTATTTCTACACAATTTATTGAGATCTTCATATCTCTCACATTCTGTCAAATTGGAGTATAACTTGTATTGGATTTTTAAATACATAGTAGATGAGCCTAAATTTCAAATCTAAGAGAAGCTAGATTAAAAGAAAAAAAAAAAAAAAAAAAAGCAAGATATTGCAAGAATAGGAAAATTGTCCCTCAAGGTAGCAAATTTGCTATTTTTTTGGGAATATTTTCTGAGTAAGGGTATCTTGGCCCTAGTAAGTTATAGTAAAAAATAAATAAATAAATAAGAGAATTTACATTTCATTTGTGTGATTTATTTCAAAAATATTGGTTTCCATCATGACAGGGCCTTCAATAAGAGGCAAAAAGAATTCTACCACACTAGGGAAATCCTCTAATCAATATTGGGAAGCAACAGAGGATAGTAATACCAATGAGGAACTTAGTAAGTTCAAGGAAGAAATTAAGAGGGATATGTGTGACCTATGAGGAGACATATCAGGTATACAAAGCATTTTAAGCACCTATAAGAATGAAACAAGGAAGGAGCTCTCGAGAAGTCAAAGTGAAACTTTCAAGTTGACTAATAATGACACAAATTTTAATAATATTACAAGATCTAGGAATTTTTTCCAAAGGTGGATATGCGCAAATTTTATGGCAAGGACCCTCTTACATGGATAAATCAAAAGAAGAATTTTTTTGAAGTACATCAAATCCCATATGGGCAAAAGGTCACAATGGATTCCTTATATCTAGAACCAGATCAATTCATTTGATATCATTGGCTTTGTACTCTTAGGAAAAAAAAGGGTCTCATAATATCATGGTCAATTTTTACAAAAGAACTCCAAGCACAATATAGCAATAATGTGATAGAAAACATCTTTAGCCAACTTGCTAAGCTTCAATAAACATGACCAGTTAAGGATTATATTCCAAAATTCCAAAATTTATCCTTAAGAGTGGATGCAATTATAGAGGAGAACTTGAATGATTTATTCTTGGGTGGTCTCAAGGATCACATTCCATGAGGTATGCATGTTTTTTCCTAACTCAGTAAATGAGTCTTTTATATTGACACACAAGGTAGATGAGAAGATTTTGATTCTTAGAAAGCAAGGGGATAATGTGACAAGAGAAAAAGGATAGTCAACACCTTCTCTTCCTTAACCTACTAGGTTGACTCCACAAAAAAATGAGGAGAACAAGAAAAAGGGTTTTTTTTCAATTGTGATAGAAAATATAGTCAAGGACATAAATATAGTGAAAATAAATTATTCTATATTGAAGGTCCAAGTGAGGAAGAAGAGGATGAACCCATATTAAAGGAGGATAGGGAGTTAGGTAAGGAATCACATGATTATCATCCAATCATTTCTTGTCATGCACTTTTAGGTTTTAATGCACCACAAACTCTCAAGATAGTTCGTTTCTTAAAGAAGTAGAAAGTAACTTTGTTGATCAACTCAGGCAACACTCATAATTTCATCAAAAAAAGTTGGTAATTCTTCTTTAAATTGTTTTATATATCCAACCCTAGAGTTTCGAGTTTTGATTGTAGATGGGGTCATAGTTATCTATTTAGGGAAGTGTCATCAAATCAAATTATCCATGGGAGATTATCAATTTGATACCCCAATGTATGCAATATCCATGGGTGAGGCAGATATTGTTTTGGGTGTACAATGGCTTACTATATTGGGAACTATTGACATGAGCCTCCAAGAACTATTCATGAGATTTCAATCAAAAGGAAAGGTAGTGTGGCTGAGGGGGTTGAAGGAAAAATTCTTGTAGAAGGTAAGTTCTCATCAAATGAAAAAGTTTCTTAAGAAAGGACTTGATGGTTTTGTGGCCCAACTATGTCCATTATAAGTTTCTCAAGCTAATTCTCTTACTCATCTAGATTTACAATAAATAATCGATTGTCACTCTGTGATTCTTGGAGATATTCCCAAAGGACTTCCTCCTAAGAGGGATCATGACCATGCCATACACCTGGTTCCAAGGATCTAGCCACTAGACATCAAGCCTTATAGGTACCCACACATACAAAAAAGTGAGATAGAAAAAAATGTTGAGGAAATTCTACAGGAAGGAATTAATAGTAGTAGAAAAAGTTCTTACTCAAGGACTCACCTATGGTGATGGTACATAAGAAGGATGAAAATTGGCACATGTGTCTAGATTATAGAGTGCTCAACAAGTACACTATTTATGATAAGTTTCCTATTCTAGTCATAGATGATTTGTGAGATGAATTAAATGGACCTATGTATTTTACCAAGTTAGATCTTGGATCGAGCTATGACCAAATTTGGATGAGGAAAACATTTGTAAGATAGCATTTCAAACTCATGAGGTTCATTATCAATTTTTGGTGATGTCATTCAGTCTTACGAATGCACCATCTACATTCCAAAGTTTGATGAATTCCATTTTTAAGAAGCTCTTGAGAAAGTTATTGTTAGTGTTTTTTGATGATATATTAATTTATAGCAAGACTTGGGAAGAACATTTTCAGCATGTACATCAAGCATTAAAATTAGTTGAAGATCATCAGCTCTATGCTAAGCCATCTAAGTGTGCTTTTGGTCTTAAGGAGGTGGAATATTTAGGACACACAGTTCCACATGAAGGAGTAAAAGTGGACCCTAGGAAAATTAAGGCTAACATGGAATGGCCTATTCCAAAATCCATTAAGAAGCTGAGGGGTTTCTTGGGATTGATAGGGTATAATATAAGATTTGTGAAGAATTATGATCATATAGTAGAACCCCTCACTAGTCTTTTGAATAGGAATTCCTTTCATTCAAATGAACCTGGTAATGTAGCATTTGAGCAATTAAAGAAGGCAATGTGTACAACTCCAGTACCTTCCACTTTGAACTTCACCAAGGAATTCATTATGGAATGTGATGCTTCTAGAAGTGGGATAGGAGTAGTTATCATATAAGAAGTTTAACCAATTTCTTTTCAAAGTCATCAATTAAAATGTAAAAATCAGCTCAAACCTATTTATGAGAAGGAAATGCTAGCAATCCTTCATGTAGTTAAAAATGAAGGGCTTATTTAATTCGCCGACTCTTCAAGTTTAACACAAATCATGATAGCCTAAAATATTTTTTGGAACAAAGACTATCTTCTAAAGAGAAACAAAAATGGGTCACTTAGGTATTGGGATATGTCTTTGGAATTGTATACAAGAAAGGAAAGGAAAATATTGTGGCTGATGCACTTCCTAGGAATGATGAAAAAGATGAATCCTTATTATGTGCCCTTTCAATATTAGAACAAATTTGGGTGTAAGAAGCCAAAAAAGAGTGGAAAAATGATGTTGCAACATGTAATCTCATCCAACAAGTAAAAAGTGACCCTAGTAGTTTAGATAAGTTTTGTACTCATAGGATTCCACTCTATGGTTTTATCTCTACAAGAATTTTACTCTTAAACACAAAATTCTCACAAAACTACATGAATCCCTAATTGGTGGTCATTCAGGAGACATATCATTGGGTCAAGAAAGATTCTTTTTGGGAAGGGCTAAAACATGATGTTCAAATTTTTTTGGCCAAATGTTTGGTTTGTCAAAGAAATAAGAGGGAGACAGTTAAGACACTAGGTCTCTTGTAGCCATTATCTATTCCTAACCAACATTGGGAAGAGGTATCCATGGACTTCATCACAAGGCTTCCCAAATTTAAAAGTCAGAATGTCATCATGGTAGTAGTTGATCACCTCACTAAATATGCACATTTCATTGCATTATCACATCCTTTTACAACAAGTATAATGGAAAAAACTTTCTTGGAGAATATCCTAAAGCTACATGGTACACCTAAGGTTATTGTTAGCGATTGTGATCCTCTATTTACTAGTCACTTTTGGAAATATTTATTCTCATGTTTAGGTACTCAATTGGCTCATAGTTCTTCATACCATCCTCAATAAAATGGGAAAATTGAGGTTGTTAATAAATATTTGGAAAGATATATATATTGTTTCACTTCAGAGAAACAATCTCAATGGGTAGATTGGCTACCTCTTACAAAATGGTGGTACAATACTTCAATTCATAGCTCATTAAAAATGTATCTATTTTTGGCAGCTTATGGATATCATCCTTCTTCCATCACATTATCATTTTATGTGTCACCAAGAGTTCATGAAGTAGGTGACCACTTTCTTCATCACCAAGAGGTACTTTCAAGACTCAAGGACAATTTAGCTATGGCACAAAATTAAAGGAAACAACAAGTGGACCAACATCATAGACAAGGTGGTTACTATTTATGGCAACTTGCAAGTTTTAGTAAGTTTCTCATACAAGCTTGGAATGTTCTTATTTTCTACTTTAAGGTTCATTTTAGAGTTATAAGCTTACATAAAATTCTTGGGTCAGTGCAAGAAGTTGGGTCTCACTTTTGGCCAAAAAGTGAAAGTGTTTTTTCTATTTTTGAAATATTTTATCAATTGATGCCAAAATTTGATGAATTTAGAGATTAAATATAAAAAACTCTAGAAATAAAAATTGTAGTGCCTAGGATCTTCTTTTTGAATATGTAATTTATTTGTATACCCATATGATAGATTATTTTTTGGTATGAATCTTTAAAAACCATTTTTTCAAAATGTTTGTTTCAAGACCATACCACGCTCATGTACGAATGCAATAATTTGACACAACTAAATGAATTTTTGTGAATCCTTTTACACAAAGTTACCTAACAAACTAAAGATTACCAGAATATTTTTCTTGAATTTTTTAATGATATTTTTTAAATTAGTTTTTGTTTGATGATTAAGCTAATTTCTAAAATGTCTCATGTAGGGATACCATAATTTCATCAAAATTTATTTTTTGTAAATTTATTTTTTTAAACCTTAAAAGAATTGTGTGAGGATTGATGACATCTAACTTAATTTACAAAATATGAAAAATAAGAAAAGTTATTAAAGTTTTATGAATGTCACTGTTTAATGTTTAAGAGATACTTTTGATTAATAAATAATGGGAAAATAGCAAATGAACTTATAAAATATAAAATTTGAATTTTTTAAATCAGAACAGTAAGACCTATAATTGATTTTTGTTTCATCAAAAAATTCAATGGGGACAACCATTGAAAAATTACACCAATCCCTAAAATTTTTGATTAAATGCATTAAAAAAAAAATGGTTCATGAAGGCATGGCTTGGTGGGACCAAGCCATGCCTTTCCCCAAGGCAAAACCCACAGCAAATTCACGGTCATTCCAAATTTGCACCTATGTCAACTAGAATCGGGTGCTCAAATTGTAATTCAAAAATTGGGTGCCTGATTTGGTTTTAACTGTTTATAGAAATAGGTAACCAGTTGTTTAAAAATCAGGTACCCCATCATTTAAAATTGGGTACCTGATGTATAAATCAAGTACCCAATGTTTAAATAATCAGGTACCCAATTCTTATATACATGTTGGGCCCCAAAAGATGCCCCACATACCACTTTTCAATGATTGCAATCATTGAATAATAATTTCAATTTGCAACAAAAAATTCTATCATAATTATTCTATTTTCTTGTCTTCTATAATTTGCAAGGTGTCGATTTGAATTCAAAACCAGTACAACAATGGGATCAAAACAATGAAGAAAGAAGAAATTAAAAATTCTAACAAATGAGGAGATTGCAACAAATAAAGAGTGTGGAGCACAACGTCAACGACAGAGAGGTAAAAGAATTAGAGAATTGAGCAATGTTTCAAAGGAGAAAGAAATTGAGGATATCACAATGGATGAAAAGGCTGAAGAAGAGAACCCATTACAAGGAGATTTAGGTGCACATTCTAATCAAATATTCAATACAGGTGTGTCTCCAAACCCTCAAATTTTTTCTAATGATGAAATTGGTGATTTTTTTGAAGTGGGTTATGATTTAAATGATTTACATTTTCTTCATGAGAATAGATTGTGAAATGATCATACATAACAAACTCCAATAGAAATCCATACCCTGAAAGAAATACCAAAAAAATTTGAAAAAGAGATTCAAATCCCAAATAATAGTGAAAATAAATGCCAATTGAAAATAATAATTGTATCAAAGTAGACATAGAAACACCAATTACTGAACAAACATGTTAGAATGATGCTAAAGTGCTTGAACATAATTTTCATTTTCCTAATGATGTGCTCGATAATCTTGAGGGATTGTTTTCATGGAGAAAAAATAGGACACATTCTAATATATTATATAGACATGTTTTTTATAATAAGAAATTTGGGTTTCAGTGTAAGTTGATGTTGCAACTAATTAAAATGTCTAAAATGTGAAAAGTAATGAAAAGGTTAGGAATGCATGCAAAACCCAAAAATAAAAAGGAGTCTTTAAAACAAGTTGTATCCACTGTTGCTAGTGCCTTTGATGTTATCAGAAAGAAAAATACTCTAAAGATAAGAATGTAGCATGACGAGCAATAATAATAGCTTTAGTTAAAAAATCAACAACTAACAAAAGATTGATTAGCAACATAAGTAGATATCTTAATGTGAATCATAAGACTTTAGAAAGAGTTTTAAAGAGAAGGGTAAACTTTGAACGTGATCCAACAAATATTTTGTAGAATTCTAGTGGTAGATTCCCAAGATATGATATGAAACTTACTAGTGAAGTCAAAAGTTTGGAAGAAATTTTTTGGCATGATAATACAAGAGTATCACCTAATTCAAGAGATTTTCTTAAATTGAGAGTTGGGTCAAAAATACGTGATCTACATCCTAAACACCTTTTGGACATGACTCAAACTGAATTGTTTAGAAAATTTGTAGATTTTAAGGTGTTAACTATTACCATTAGTCAAAGATCTTTTGAAAAGTGTAAACTATGGTATGCAAGGATTAACAAGGAAAGAGTCATATGTTGTTGCAAAACACATAATCAATTTCATTACCATTATGATGTGTTTCGATCTATATCTGGTACCATGCATAGTAAAGAAATGTTGTAGGAATGTGGTATAAAAATACCACCTAAAACTATAAAGGACTTCATATCAGGTTTGTTTTCTAAGCCGCCTAATGATCAATACTTTCTTTTCAATGCATGTCTTTTTGGTACATGTGATATGTGTGGTAATAATTCTTTGTTAGGTGAATGTTTGGATGAAAATGCTTTGACTAATTTTTGAAAATAGTTAGTTGAGGTAAAAAGATTCAAAATTATTGAATATCCATTGAAGGATGGAAAGATTGGAAAAAGGTGTGATCTAGTTATAGATAAAGTTAGTTTTCATGCATTTATGGATGAGTTTAAGAGTGTGATCATACCAAAATATGTTAAACACTCTCAATATGCTAGATGGCTTGATGGAAAAAATTTCATATGTAAGAATACATTTCCAATTGGTACTATACTTTTAGTTGTTGACTTTGTAGAAAACTACACACTTGTACCGCAAGATGAGGTATAACCACAATATTACAATTCAATGCAAGTAACAATTTATGTCCATATAGTTTATAGGCATGCACCTAATAGTACAGAGGAGGATTGAAAAATATTGAAAGAGTACCATTTTTATAGGAGTGATAATAAACTGTATTCATCTAAGTTTGTCCAATATTGTTTCAAGGTATTTTATGATAATTTAAAAGACAGACAAATTCAAATGACACAACATTGGATATGGTCAAATAATTATATAGGACAACTCAAAAATGCTAGAATGTTCTATTGGTTGAGTAGGACACATAAGCAAATTAGCATCCAACATGTGTGGATTTTTTTGAGGTTGGAAATGGTAAAGGAGAACATGATGGTGTTGTTGCATGTGTAAAGAAAGCCCTTAGTAGATAGAAATTAAAATTTGAGAAAAAATCCAAATTCAAAATTTCACATGAGATTGTCAAATGGTGTAACAAATATTTATACATGGGATCAAGTGAAAACTCTATAATCAAACATTTCTCTTACCTAGTTGAAGAGAAGAATATCCTTTCAAGATATGACTATGATACAATTAGTGGGTCAGCTAAATGACATTCATTTAGGAGTTTAGATTCTAACACTTGGACTATATGGACTAGTGAGCTTGCTTGTTTTTGTCAGTTTTGTCTTGCAGGTGAATGGGAAGAATGCGAGAATACATAATGGGTTGAAGATTGGAAACAAAAATCATTAGCACCTATTGACACACATTTTCAAGATGATATAGAAAATAAAGGCCAAAATGTTACTTTTGCATCAATTCTATGATCATATTTCAAACCTCATAGAACCTGGTATGTACAATTTAATTAGATTTTGTTGTGATCATGCTTCAATTTATATTATTTATTTATGTACATGTCTTTAACATATTATTTATATATGTACACATGTGAATAATTTTTTTTATGTACTTTGTCTTATCTTGTAGGAAATGTTTATGTTGTTATTGTACCTAATGGTAATGATGACTAGACTGAGTATTGGCTAGCTAGATGTGTGGAACCTAAGAAAAAAAATGATATGCCATCAAGTAGATGATGATGGTTTTGAGTATCTAGTTGGGTCTATCATTATAGCTAGCACCTAGCTATGTAGATACCTAACAAGAAGAAATGGTTTACCAGCATTTGAAGACTACCAATCTGAAACAAAGACTTTACACTATTCTCATTTGGTTGTGGCAACAAATATTAAATTAGAAAGATACAAAGGGAGACCTGCCAATAAGGTATTATCGATAATTTCAATGGATGAGCATGAGACAATCATAGATGCATTGCAAAAGAGAGAGGACACAGATGGTACAGTGGGATGACTACATTTAAATCAAACACATGTAAGTTTTTTCTTTATTGTGTTATTTTTATATATGTCATTAGTATATTTAATTATATGTATGTATGCATTGTCAATAGAAAATTAGAGAACTTATATATACCTCTTATTCAGGTCTCAATTAAAATTTATGCAAATTTAAATGTTAAGGTGGATCAAACATCAACATCTTGTGCAATTACACATAGTGAGTAGATGAAAAGTACACATATTTACATAGCTCAAATAAAATTATGCTTTTATTAACATGTGTTTTTGTTTTACAATTTTATTTTATAGGACCTCGTTGAACCAATTTTATATTTTGAGTTTAGTTATATATATATATATATATATATATATATATATATATATATATATATATATATATGTCATTGACATTTCTTATATGTATTGTGAAACATGTTCTAAATATTTAAAAATAGGAGTTTACTTCTATTTGAAAGTTAAAGGTGTGTACTTGATATTATAAATTAATTGTCAATTTAAGTAATGATCTCCTAATTTTTTCCATTACTTTTACATTCAAACATGTTTAAACTAATCTTTGTATATATAAGTAGTTAAAATTATTGTTAAATTACCATGTACTTACAAAATGTGTCATGACATGAATAAAATATGTTTAAATAAAATGGTTTGAATACTTACAACATGATCTAACATAATAATATATACCACATACACTCACATGATAAGAACTCATAAAAAAATAGTGCATGGTCTAACATGCCATAACATGATCTATGAAGTCAAAAAATACATATAATATAGTTAATTGTCCTATTACAAAGTGTATCAAAAGAAAAAATGTGTAATAAAAACACAATCTAAAGGTGCCAAAATGTTAGATTGTGGTGACTTGTATAAGAGAGCTAAGTGTTAGGGACTATTTCATAGTCGTGATGAAAAAATTGGTTCTTATAGTGGTATTGAGTTGTAAGGGATTACAGATTTTAATCAGGTTGTAATTACTAGATTGTAATAATATCAAACTTGTTGTTTGGTGGACATAGCCCAAGGATTAGGTGAACTACATGAAATCTTGGTGTCTTGTGTTTTTTCTATGTGATCTATTATTTTTTGATATTGGTTATATTTCATTTAATTGTTATTTCTATCTGTGGTTTAATCCAAACATAGAAAAGACCTAATCTATTTGACCTATAGTCCTCTTTAGTCCATGTGAAGAGGACTCAGATGGATCATCTTATGTAGCATGAGCTATCTCATCACGTGGGACACCCTGTGAGATAGATAGATCATCCTGTGTAAGATGAGGTGTCTCATCATGTACATGCTTAATTGAAATGGGTTTCAAAATCTAGCTTGCAAATAAATTAAATATTTCTTACATAATAAGAATAATACCACATGAGATGGGTGTCCCTCTATAATAGGAGGACGTGCACTATGAAAGCTACCAAATGCAGTAATTGTGATGTCCTATAATTTACAATACATACATTTTAAAAATTTGATAAAGAGCATAATCAACTATGTATATGTACATAAATCACAATACTGATCTCAAAGGATGATGTAGGTACCTCCATCTATCTTAGTCGCATACTCTCAACAACACTCATGGTGACATAGTCCTAAAATTATGGATACATAAATGTTGAGTCATTATTATATATACATGAATTACTAAAGTATGTTAACTAAAAGGTACATAATTTGTACACTACATTTTTTATACACTATAAAAACATGCATATATATCATACTTGAGTAGTAGCCAATGTTACAGATGTGTCCAAAGATGTGCTAGCATGATGATATAAAGATGGAGTCAAAAATAAACTATATGGAGGCCTGTATGGATAAGTACGATCCATCTCTTGTTCGTAAAATCAAAACATATAAAATATATATAATGGGTATGTGCAGGATCATGGTGTGCCAAAAAGTGGCGATCTGAAAAATATGTAATTCTGAAATGCCTCAAAGAATTTCAAAATCTATTCCCACTTTTTTCCCACCCATCCTGATACTAAATGAAAAAAATTAATACCTTTATAATTCCTACTATATCTTTCAATACCAACCTTATATGGTCATCTTTAAAACATCCCAAAAATGTGTTTTTGTCATGTTTTTATGTGTTTTTTACTTCAAGCATGTAGCTGATGACTTTGTTTTAACCAAAATTTGATGTAATGAAAAGGGTTTCTTAAGAATGTTCTTAGTTTTTCATAAGTGTAAGTTTTGTCAAATTACGAGTTTAGTAAGTAATTATTACTTATTTTCTAATGGAGTTAGCTACAAAGTGCTGATTGACATACTAGTTGAAAAATAGCTATAACTTTCAAACCGTATAAGATTTGTGAAATCCAAAAGATGAGTCACATTCTATGCTTAGACTAGTATAAGGGATAAAAAAAGAAAAACTTAATTTTGATTTTTTTTGAACTAGTTAAGGTGGTTAGACACGGGAGTTTTTAAATTCTGAAAATAGTATAGTAGAAAATTCATAATTAATTATTTATTTGGAATAAAAATTGCCAAAAATATGCGTCACATCCAAGCATGAGTGTACTTTTTATATCTAAAATTATATTGAAAAATATTATCATTTGATTATGATTAAGGTGGTCAGACATACACCTACTTTTTATTTTTATCCTAAAATTTTTGTAGTACTGCATTAAAATCCAAACTTTTGACCAATCAAATAATTTTTTCTCCAGATAAGGCCTTGTAGTTTAGAAACTAGATTCAATTTCCTACATATTATTTTCTTACAACTTTTTGATATAAAGTTCAGAACCACTTTAAAATTATGTGTCAAGTTGACATAACCCTGATTTGCTGGTTTTTCATTGCCACTTAAGGCCATAGTTTGGTACACCATGATCCTGCACATACCCATATACATGAGTCAAAATTATTCAAATTATAAGTTAATAAAAATGCACGTACATAAAAATAGTACAAATTATCTATCTTCAATCAAAAGTTCATATTGTATATATTTGAGGTTGTGCCTCAGTGGTGAATGGATCAGGACCTATATTGATATCAAATTGTGTAGCAGCCAACAACCCCTACAAAACTAGATAAAAATAATATATGAGCATATGTTATTAAATTTGAGTTCAAATATACATTTTTATAGTGTAATTCAAAGTGCATACCATATGAGGGATGCCAATGTTTGTAGGTCTCGAAAAAAGACTATACTACCTCCTAAGAGGAACACTATCATTCATCCTCTATTATTTCAAAATCAACATGTACATAAATATGGTTACTACAATTACACATGTATGTAGAAACTAAATAATTATGTACCTTATATTTAAATTTTAACTAAAATTTCACCTATTTCTCTTGACTATCTCCAAGCTCTCCCTACATGAGGTCAACAAATGATGACACATCAATATCATCACTACTGTCACCATGGGCAGCATATAAGTCATCATTAAAATTAGAACCCTTAGCATAATGGTCATCGTGTGTTGCATCAACATTGCTTTGAGGGCCTCTGCATATGCCTACATAGCTAGTACAAATGTGTCCAACTAAACAAATATGTCTCACCTACATCCACTGCTCTGCTAAATTTCCTAAAAGGGCACTCAAAGAGGTAAGAGATAATGAAACTACTCAATGATGGTGTGGGGCTATTACAATAGGCGTGGGAAGAGGTACAAGAGGCTGAGGTCACATGTGGTTTCTCATTCTATTGCTCAGCTTTTCCCTAGGTCTATCCTGAGGCATCCCTCCACCAACCCCCTAAAATGATTTCATATCAAAATAATTGGGTTTCAAACCCAATTCAAACTCAGCTCATAGTTTCCTAAGGAAGTACATGAGCACCTCATGATTAGCATGTGGTGGATGATCAAATACCATCCACCACTGCTCCCAAAAGTGTTTTGATATATGTGGATGTGTGCACCATCTAATAAAAATATGAGGCTTCTTCTTGTTAATATCCTCACTCATCTTAGAGTTTACAAAATATCTTGTAAAATTTCCTTTACCTATTTTGAGGTTATGACCTCTCTATATGATAAGCAATTAGAATAGTAGGCAGGCATGTTTTGTCTTCATAATCTAAATGAATCAATATCAGAATCCAAATGCTTTATAGAGTGAATGACACCTTGCATGCTATCCACAAAGAATAGTAGGTAAGGATATGGTGCACCTCATGCCTAATAGCCTCAATATCTCACATGAGGTTGTTAAGATTACACCTCATGCTCTCTCGCAAATCATCTATGGTAGGTGATGGAGGACAACTAGGCAGTCATGGAGGAGGTGAAGGTGGGAATGGTGGAGGGGGATGGGGTGGTGGTGGGTCCATCAAATATAATCCACATATATGTTTAAACAACATTAAAAATCACAAAACTACTATTTAATAAAATAAATCTAAAATATCAATTATATAAGCACAGATCTTTAAAACCATGTCACTTAAATAAATAAAGTTAAACAATAAAGTATACTTTATTGTTAAGGCTAATTGAAAATTATACCGAATTTAAGTCTAATCATAAAATAATACTCCAAAAACTATATTAATAAATAAACTATAAATCTAGTTTTTATGTTAGATACGAACTTGTTTTGTCTATGCAAGTTAAGGGGAACATGTTTTTGATATTAAGGAAAAGGATGTGAAAGTCCCCAATAGTTTAACCAAATTTTTTGGTTATATTATGATCTAGATCCTAAATGAAATTACTTTATGAAATATTGCAGAAATTTTATTATTATTAATATTTTATATTGAATGCTAGAGTAGTTATATTCCTATTCTATTTAGTTTTTAAAGTCTTGTTGAGATAAAAATGAGGATAATATAAGGATAAGATGAGTTAAAAATGAGGATAATTAAGATTATGGAAGGAACAATCTTCAACCCAATTTAAAATCATTAAATGTAGTTTTCAAACTTAGGATTAAATTACTTTCCATTATACCTATTGTTATGGTTACCTAGCTAGGGATCAAGTGTTATGTTTAAGATTTGAAGTTACAATTCAAATTAGGGTTTAACATTTAGGATTAAGTTCATTAACATCATTAGGGTTAGGCTTAGAACTAAGTTTATCGATTTTAATTATATAATTTGTTTAAAATTTTAATTAGTGTTAGGGTTAGGTTAGAATTATGGTGAGAGTGAGATTTTACATCAAGGTTAATGTACTATGTTTATGGTTAGTGTGTATTTTTATTTAAAATAATATGATTTTAAGGTAAGGGATCACATTATGTAACACCTAGGAAAGGCATCCAAAAGAACTAACCTTATGTTTTACTAAGTAAGCAATAACATGTACAATAATTTACATGAAAAACATAAGAGATTACATTCCTTAACATTCACAAGATCTTGGGTCACATTTCATTTTAAAATAATTATACCATAAGTAAAATAAATAACAAATCCACATGAAAGAATAACTACAAGTTCAATCCATTTAAATAATATACATTTGTTTCAAATGCCACTTGGCATTAAGTCAAAATGCACAATCATCCACTACACATGTCATAGGGTATGAAATGCTGAAAGAATATACATTTATAAAATAGTTTACATCATCCCTTTTCGATCCATGAAACAAAGTACAATACAATAAGTAAAATCATTAAATACTATGTTTTGTGTTTGGATCCTTTGGTGTGGTGTTACGCGATTAAATATTTAGTTTTATGTTTAGTGTTTTATTATACACTTATGGTTAGGTTGAGGTTAAAAAATTACAAATATAGTTAGTTTTACTTTCTTTGTTATATGGGTTAGAAACTAATATATAATTAATCACTATTTTTTTGAAATAAATATAAAATATTGAATGTAATTAGATGTGTACACAATGAATTTACATCTATCTAATCATTCAATATTATAATTTACATATTAAATACATTTCAAAACATCTAAAATAATAATTTTTAAATGAACATCTATGAAACTATTAATTAAATTAATAGATACAATACTCTAAAGGTAATACTGTTAACAATGAAAATTTACAATTTAATGTATAATAAAACTTAAAAAAATAATAAATTAAAAGTATATAAAATATAAAACTGAAAACAATTAAATAAAATAGTACAAAAATAAAATCTAGTATGTCAAAAAATAGTAGCAGGAGGGGTCAGTAGACATCAAAAACAGGCTCTCGTATTGCTCTGAAATTGGGCTCACATTTTGTAAATGATAAAAATGACACAAAAAATGCTGAAAAGGGGGAGATCTATAGTTTTTCAAATTAGGTAACTAAGATTTTTAGAGTTGTACACCCAATTCTAAAATGGTTCAGGTACTAGAACCGTATTTTAAAAATCAGGCCCTCAATTTTTGAAACATGGATCAGGTGCTCAAAGTGGGATTTTAGAATCAGGTATTCTAAGAAAATAGGGTACCCATTTCTAAGAGGTCTAATTTTGTGGAATTGACTTCCATAGAATTTTGACCCAACTTTGTGCTCTTACCCTATCATTGCTCCAACTTAAGTATCAGAGAAGTTGTTGTGGATTTTTGATGGAAATTTTGGTAGAAATATCTTTAGGTTGATTGTTGGAGGCCTTAGATTGCTTGGATGAGATCCAAAAGCTAGACAAAATGGAACTTGTCTGGTACTGAGCCTATAGATTAGAAGTTGGCATTTCTAAAAAGTGGTATAATAGGCAATTTGAGCAATGGTTTGAGAGTTATCGCCTTCCAAATTTGGGCTACCCAAAATATCTAAAATAATTGTCAAAGATGTATTTGGCCAACTCTATATGTATTGTTAGGGTGTATCAGCCCTAGGTATTAAGTTTCAATTTCTAGAACCTTCTAAGGTGGCATAAAATTGCTTATTTAAGAAAGGCCTGAACATTGTCTAGGACAACTCTAGGTGGTAATTCATAGCTTACTCTTGCAAATTACTATAATGAAGGCACCCATGTGGGTTAGCATATTGTACTTGTGAATTTTGTAATTTTATATTTGTGGCACAAATAAGAAAATCATAAATTTTTTTCACATTTGTTGTTATTTTATGTTTCTATTATGAGTTTATTATTTTAAGGAGAGAACCCTTCATCAAGTGGTATCCAATCTAGGTTTCTTGAGAGTGTGTACAGAACATCGACTATGAGGTAGTTCTCAACAAGATCATGGTTCAGGCTGGGCATCTAGATTGATTACTAATTGTGAGGTAGTTTGCACTAGGGTTTCAGTGGAAGTGTGAAAATAGCTCCATGAAGAGAGCATGGTGGAAGAGTTGTACTTGTTACACTTGAGGATTTTAGAGCCCTCCAAAGAAAAATGCAAGCATTGGAAGAATAAATGTATAGAGGAATAAATCTTGCCATAAGAGATGAAAATGAGGATAAGGAAGAAGAAGAAGAAAATGTTAAAATAGAGCCAGTTAAACCCAAAGGAAGAGAGGATTTTTAGGGCGACCTCCAATATTGGGTAAAGGCCAAGTATTCAAGATGAGTTGAGTCTAGTTTGAATGAACAATATTGAGGAGACATACCGACTTGCCCTAAGAGTTGAGGAGAAACTCAGCAAGAAGTTTGAAAACAAGAATAGTGGAAGAGGTCATGGTGGAAGATCTAGTAGATGATCTTATGGAGGCCATAATGATGTTCAGAAGAACAAGGATGAGGCTAGAAGTAGCAGTCAGAATTAGAGTGGAAAAAATTACAATTGTTTCCATGATTAGAACAATAGAGATCAGAGAGGAAGAGGAAGAGGACAAGGATCTAGAAGAGGAGGATTATATGGAAATGTTTTCACTACAAAGAAGAAGGGCATAGAGCATTTGAATGTACTAATTGCCATAGAAGGAAATATCGAAGAACATAAGGCTAGAACAAAGTTGCACATGTTGACAAAGATGCTAGATCCCCACATTCTAATAAGTGGTCAGATAGAAAGGGAGGCCAGTAGATGATTCATCATGGCTAGCAAGGGAAGAGGTTAACCATCTTTGTTTTCCTTTGAACGCTTGAGATGAGATAGAATCACTTCTCAAATTACCCTAGGTGTCTGATGCAAGAGTATCCTAGGTGTAAGAGAAATGTTGCATCACCCAAAAATATTTTCTTTTCAATATTTTCTATTTTAATAAGGACTATTAGATAAGGTGGTTACTATATATGGGAACTTTTTATTTTTAGTAATTTTGTCATACAAGCTTGAAATGTTCTCATTTTGTACATGAAGGTTCATTTTAGAGTTATAAGCTTACCATAAAAATTTCATTACTCCATCTAAAGTATGAGAGAAGTTATTGTGGCTTTTTGGTGGAAACATTTGCATAAAATCTTTAGGCTCACTATTGAAGGCCTTAGATTGCCTAGATGAGGTCCAAAAAACTCGATGAAAGGGTGCTTACACAGTTCTAAGTCTGTAGATCAGGAGTTGGCATTTTTGAAAAATGGTTGTAATAGCTAATTAGTGAAATAGTTTGAGAGTTATGGCCTTCCAAAGTTGGGATACCCAAAATATCTAAAATAATTGTCAAATATGTATTTGGTTTACTCTATATGTATTCTTAGGGACTATTGGCCCTAACTGTTAAGTTTAAACATCTAGAACCTTCTTGGGCAACATAAAATTGTCTATTTAAGAAAGGCCCAAACATTGTCTAGGATAACTCTAAGTGGTAATTCATAGCTTAATCTTGCATATTACTGTAATGAAGGCACCGATGTGGGTTAGCATATTGTACTTGTGAATTATATAATTATGCATTTGTGCTGCAAATAAGAAGTCCATATTTTGTTCTCGCATTTGATGTTTTTCTTTTCTTTCTATTACTTTTTTATGGATTTAAGGGGAGTTTCTTTGATCAAAAAAAAAAAAAGAATAATAAGTTGTCTCCAAGATATTATGAAAAATACCAAATCATGCAAAAGATTCATAGTGTTTCCTATAAGCTTGAGTTAAAACCAAAAAAAAAGATACATCTAGTTTTTCATGTTTCTTGTTTCAAGAAGGTAATTGGGTAGAATATTCCTACTCAAATATTACTACCAGACCTTGATGAAGAAGGAAGAATAATTTTGGAACTAGAGTGATTTCTTCAAATATGCATGAAGAAGTTGAGGAATAGAACCCTCACCCAGTATCTCATCCAATGGAAGAACTGTAATGCCCCTCAAAGGGATCCAAAGAATTTTACTAAGTTTTCCAAACAATTTTTTTTTAAAACAAGAAAGATAAAACCATTTATAACATTTGCGGAAGCAATAGAAACAATTCAAATGAAAATAAACATAACATATATACATAACAAGCTACATTCTTTAAAGATCTCTTAATGTTGTATCACCTCTAAATTAACTATTTATCTAACATCCCATCCTTATGAAATAACAATGATACATCCAATGAACTTAAACAATATACAAGTGTCCTTTTGTAATTATATTTTAGTTTAGCTCAATCATCCACTGTACATATCACAAGGTATGAAAAGCTTAAAAGAATAAACATCCAAGTAAATAAAGTACATCATCATAATCTAATATTATTCCATGATGCAATAACATAAATGAAAGCACATATCATACATGATACATCATCACAAAAGATATAAACATCCATCACAAAAGATAACCATATATCACAAACATAAATAACTAAGTGCACGGTTCCTCCCAACCGTAAATAGCATCATTAGACCATCGTGGATCCTAGCCATCCCTTCGTGCGTAACATTCTAAAGCATCGAAGAGATCATCGGTATTGACATAGTACGAATGTCACTCTTAAAATATCCTACTAACATGCAAAGTAAAGCATAATAAATCATCAACTAACATATGCAAAGTAAAGAAAATCATCAATATAAGAAACATACCAATAAATACATCCATGATAGGGTATATTATCTGTCATAAAGTTTCGATAACATAATGAAGAATAAATACCAACCAAGGATACTCCAGCCATGATATTTCGGACGAATCTCAAATGATAAGAGTGAAAATACACTACCACTCGACCGCGTGGAACTTAAGTGGTCCACTCCCACCGTGCTAAGGAGATAATCTCAAGTCACAAATAGGATATCAATTCTTGAAGCACAAATCTCTATAACTCCAGGAATCCTAAAAGTATACTAACTCAAAGGTTCCAACACACACAAAATCAACATCTAATTCCCAGAGGCATACAAAGACATGTAGGAAATTTACTTTGCAAGCAAGAAAGTGTCATCGCAATTATCACATAAAAGTTACCCTGGCAGTTAGCTAAACTCCACGGGTCCACACTGATCTCATGTAGCCACTAGTATCCTCTCATACTGATAAGGCATACTACAGAATGCACAGTCGCAACCATGCGTTCTCACTACTCCCATCCTAGCCTGTACAAGCACTCAAGGCATGGGCAAGAGAATCAAAACAATTATCTTTTTAAGTTCATTTAATTCTCATTTAGTGTGTAAATGTGATCACTTATTAACCAAACTTACAATGAGTTATCCTGACAGCCACTTAGGGCCCGGACCCCCATTGTAAGTCACTTCTCAAAACTACAAGTAGATTACCTACCCTAAGCTCATGGTATCATAAATCTCAAAATCACAAAAGATAATCCATAATAAAATCATCAAATATGCATAAAAGAATCAAATATTCATAATAAGAATCATCAAATCTCCAAGATAAGAATCATCAAATCTCTATGAGCATCTGGAAAAGCATCCATAGAAAACCATGACCACAACAGTTCTCTATTGGCAACTAAAGGCATTGCTGATAATCATAAGTATCCTTTGGTTCTCAACAAGCAACCAAGAATATCTCAAAATCATATTGATCGAAGACTCGAAAATGGTTGAGTCAAAAGATGTCATCATCAAGAAATAAATTCACATTTCAGTCCCATCATAACAACTAGAAAATAATCTAAGGATAACTGATCGATGACTCAAAAATGGTTAGCTCAAGTGTCTCATACACATACATCTCAGCTTCACACATGAAGACTGATGAACAATAACATACAGAAAATACAAATATTTCATAGTGTATACAATCACATAACCATGGTTGGGCTTATAAAGATCGAGATCAAATAAGATCAACATGCCATCATATCTCATAACCCCTGAGCCTCTGGTAACAACTTAGGACCGGTCAACACTAGTCAACCCAAAAACCCAAAACAAGAAGCATATAGAATACATGATGCAAACACATGTTTTGGTTTACTAAATTCACATAGTTGAATAATGTGTAGGGGTTTCCAATTTTCTATTTGCAAGTATACTTTCAAGTGTATAAAGTTATCATTTGACCTACAAGTCAACCCATTTGTTCCCCGATAGCATTATCCTTCCATTATTAAGAATTACATTCTAAGAATAACTTAAAGATAAATATTCACTAAACTGATCATCATTGACCTTAATTAAATTTTCCTTTATATTTAACCATGATCCATATTCTAATTGATTAACCTTTCAACTTCTTTAAGATCATTATTCATTATATTATAAGAGGACCAATTATCATTCTTTCAATAAGATATTATAACTTTATTAAAATGATCAATTACATCAATCAATTAACATAGGTCCATATTCTAATAGTCCTCAATTAATTATTACTAAGTCTCACAATTAAATATTTAAGCTCATCATTCAAGTCATAAGAATAAGACCTATCAACTTGATATCAATATTTCTGCAATCTTATTAAAAGAATTATATCAATTAAATCGTCATTACTCAAATTAATTGTTAATTAAATCTAATTAACTCTCATTGATTGATTTAATTAATAATTGCATAATCATAGCAACGTTCTAATTAATATCAGTTGACTAATAACTAACTATAATTCGGTATGATAAAAGTCAACTATAATTCAACACTCCAAAGATCATATTAATAATTCAATAATAATTATTGAAAATCTTAAATGACCATATTCGTCATCTTTCAAAGAATACCAACATTCCCTTAACAAATTCGTATTATCATTAATCTTTTCAAATAAGACTCTATCGCATAGATTAATTATTAATATCATAGTTATAATATCAACTCAATGAGTATTAATTGATTAAAAATAAATTATAATCCAACTCAAAAAATTATTATCTTTTACCGAATTTCAATCAATAAATAATCTCCACTAGATTAACTCTAATCAAATTGGTTGATATCTATTTAAACCATTATTTATTAATAGTTTGCTAGTCCTTACAAATATTAATAAATAATACACTCCTCAAACTATACATACTCGATCTATAGAATCCATTCATAAACTCATTAGTTAATATTTGGCTAACTTTTAACTCAATTAAGGTATTCAAATGTATTAACCAATAACATAATAATTCAGTCTTAATCCAATATCATTCAGAGTTTCTAAATTTAAATCAACATAATATAAATTATCATCTTACAATTATTTAATTAATATTAAAATCAACCATTAGACTCTATTTTCTAATTGTTCTAATAATATTTTGTCTATATAAACGTTGTTTGAAAGATATCGCTATCACAAACCAATAAGACTCATTGTAGATTTTAATATGATTAATCTCCAAATTCTTAACATTATCATCTTTATTAAACAACTCTAAAATTGTTTAATATATATTAAATAGTGTTCAATATACATTATAAAAACTCTACTATATAAACTATATTAAAATCTATTTTCTTTTAATTTTCTCTCATTCATTTACTTAGATTGACTTATAATTAATTACACTTCTTCTAATAATAACTAATCCTAATTAAATTTGATTTAATTAGATTAGATAATAAACCATATAAAACTAATGCATATTAATGAGATTCTAATAAGGGAAGATTGCAATAATATCTTAATTCATTCCATGCTTTGATATATATTATTTTTGTGAAGTTTAAGCATAAAGAACTCTTAGTTATGGAAAATAGAGAAATATCTGTCTTTGAGTAAAACAGTCCCAGTACGACGGCCATATCCCCCTAATGAACTGTTGGATCGGGCTGAAATTGAAATATGTTGGAGAGAGCCAAGTTGCGCCAATTCTGACTAGAGGGATCGAATAAATTCGATCCCAATAAAAAGTTATGAATGACTGAGTTCGGGTCTATCCAAGGGGCAGCAACAGAACAATTAAAAAATTTCTTCTTAAAAGGTAATTGTTCTCTAAATTTATCCAATAATTTCACTAATTGATTTGGCCATAAATCTTGAAACCATTTCCAAATCTATTTCAATTTTATTCTAATTCGAACTCAAACCCGTTTTCACTTTTTTGAAATCCACGCATATAAAATTCTCAAATAAATTTAATTGCCTAAATTGAAAATGGATACAATAAAAATATGAAATTCTTTAGAAGACATATGGAAGACACGAAGAAAACAGGAATGTATGATGCGGAAATAGCATAAGAAAAATCACAAAAATCTATCCGAATTTCGATGCTAATTCGCTCTTCCTCATAAAAACCTGCAGAGCAAGCTCCCTTCTTCAGAGTTCTTGAGTCCTCCAATGCTCCAATTGTTTTTCACCTTTTTTTTAAGCTTCTATGAATACCTAAATATAAAGAGCTCTCAAGAAACCTTTGGATTGCTTTTTGAAACATCTGAAAGGTGTCACCAACTAAGCATGGGTCTTTTCCAATTCTTTTTTGATGAGTCATAAAATTGTAAACACCTTGTGCTTAATTGATGCACTAAACCTCATGTTGTTGACACATGATAATTCTCATGCAAGCTTATAACACCAATTTACTTTTTAAATAATCTCTATTTAAATTTTATAGCTTTCATTTTAATTTTTATAACTTTTATTATTATTATTTTATAATTATTATTAATATTAATTTCTAGTTTTCTTTTATTTAATTCATTTTTTCCAATAATTCACATTTAATTAATTACAATCAAAATATCAAAGATCATGATATTTTATTAATTTTTTCAAATAAATAATTTATTAATTAAATCTATTTATTAAGACTTAATTAATGGAAAATTCACCATAGACCTCCAAGATAAAATAAGAAAACTCATCATAGAACAAACCATACAAAATAAATCTAAAAGGTTAAAAATCACGAAATATTTTATTCGACACATTCGGTGGGTATTCAACTCAGATACTTGTCCTAATTTTCCAATTAGAACAAATGGCTCAAAGGGTTGGGATTTGGACTTGAGAATTTATCTCCCCTCTCTTATCATTGAGATAATGTGATAGGGTACAATCATCTTGGCAATTCAGGAAAGTCGATACCCGGTACCTGCAACCTGCATAAAAATCATGTATGTACAACACAATATATGTTAAACAAAATAGACAATGGTAGGAAGTGGTGCATCCTATAGATTCCGACTAGTAGGTGACTACGACTCTCTTCCTTAACCACATCAGAAATGCCATACAAAAAAAAACACACAAAGAAAATATGCACACCATACACATGCAAGTATGGGGTAAGTATCCATAAGAAAGCACATATGATAATAAATCATCTTACTAATCATCATTAATAATTGAAAGCAATGTAATAATAATCATCAATAATTGTGAACACTAAAAATAATCATCATACATACATGAAATATAGAGTCTAAGTAATCTCATCACATAATAAACTGAATCCATAGCACAATATCTGATAATCTCAAAAGAATGTTGCTAGCCAACAACATAAAACTAGTTCTAAAAGAGTTCAGCAATGATAACAAAATGTGAATTAGCGGTAGGCACTACATCCACCCTCCTTGGGATTAGGCTTACTCCTGGAAGCCTACAGGAATGAAAAACTAAGATACTCACTTTGCGGGTCCCATTGAACCCTTTCCTCCTGTAGGAAACATGATGCTATTGAGGATACTACAACACACTTAGAGAAATATAATTCTGGTTTAATGGTAAATCGAAAACCACATTGATCTAGCATTCATTCTTTTAACAACTACTAAAATAGATCCCTTAATTCATTCTAAACAAGAGCAGCTTAATGATTGCAAAGATAAACAGAGGTTTACTACCTTACAACATAGATAAAAGATACATGTTTTGCAGCTAGAATGAGTTTCAATTTTTAGTTTTGCCTTTGTTTAGATTTTTCGTAAAAATTTTAGTTTTGAAAGCTAAGTGTTAAAATATAAAAAATATGCAAGTAATAGTTTTAAGTTCTGTTTCAGTTCACCTAGTTTCAAGTTTTCAGTTTGAAAAAGATACACAAGATAGTTTTAAGTTTTCATTTTATTCAACTAGTTAATAACTAATAGCATTCCAATATACCCAGAGCTCCCAATGTTGAAACTCGAGCTTTGATACCAAATGTAATGCCCCGCCAAGGGATCCAAAGAATTTAACTAAGTTTGCCACACAATTTTTTTTTAAATCATGAAAGATAAAACTATTTATAACATTTGCGGAAGTAATAGCAACAATTCAAATGAAAATAAACATAACATATATACATAACAAGCTACATTCTTTAAAGATTCGTTAACGTTGTATCACATCTAAATTAACTATTCATCTAAGATCCCATCTTTATGAAATAACAATGATACATCCAATGTACTTAAATAATATACAAGTGTCCTTTTGTAACTATATTTTAGTTTAGCTCAATTATCCACTGTACATATCGCAGGGTATGAAAAGCTTAAAAAAATAAATATCCAAGTAAATAAAGTACATCATCATCATATAATATTAATCCATGATGCAATAACACAAATGAAACCACATATCATATATGATACATCATCACAAAAGATATAAACATTCATCACAAAAGATAACCATATATCACAAACATAAATAACTAAGTGCACAATTCCTCTCAACCGTAAAGTGCATCATTAGACCATCGTGGATCCTAGCCATCCTTCCATACGTAACATTCCAAAGCACCGAAGAGATCATCGGTATTAATATAGTAGGAATGTCACTCCTAAATCATCCTACTAACATGCAAAATAAAGCATAATAAATCATCAACTAACATATGAAAAGTAAAGCAAATCATCAATATAAGAAACATACCAGTAAATACATCCATCATAAGGTATATTATCTATCATAAAGCTCCAATAACATAATAAAAAATAAATACCAACAAAAGACACTCCAGCCATGGTGTCTCGGACAGATCTCAAATGATAAGAGTGAAAATACACTACCACTCGACCGCGTGGAACCTAAGTGGTCCACTCTCACCGTGTTGAGGAGACAATCTCAAGTCCCAAACAGGGTATCAATTCTCAAAGCACAAATCTCTATAAGTCCAAGAATCCTAAAAGTATACTAACTCAAAGGTTCCAACACACACAAAATCGACATCTAATTTCCAAATGCACACAAAGACATGTAGGAAACCTACTCTGCAAGTGGGAAAGTATCATCGCAATTATCACGTACAAGTTACCCTGACAGTTAGCTAAACTCCATGGGTCCATACTCATCTCATGCAGACACTAGTATCTTCTCATATTGACAAGGCATACTACGGAATGCACGGTCGTAAAAATGCGTTCTCATTACTCCCATCCTAGCCTATACAAGCACTCAAGGCATGGGCGAGAACATCAAAAAAATTATCTTTTTAGGTTCATTTAATCTCCATTTAGTCTGTAAATGTTATCACTTATTAACCAGACTTACAATGAATTACCTTGGTAGCCACTTAGGGCCCCAGACCCCATTGCAAGCCAGTTTTTGATACTACAAGTAGATTACCTACTCTAAGCTCATAAAATCATAAATATCAAAATCACAAAAGAGAATCCATAATAAAATCATCAAATATGCCTAAAAGCATCAAATATCCATAATAAGAATCATCAAATCTCCACGATAAGAATCATCAAATCTCCATGAGTATCTGGAAAAGCATCCATAGAAAATCATGACCACAATAGTTCTCTATTGGCAACTGAAGGCATCACTGATAATCATAAGTATCCATTGGTTCTCAACAAGCAACTAAGAATATCTCAAAATCATACTGATCGAAGACTCCAAAATGGTTGAGTCAAAATATGTCATCATCAAGAAATAAATCCACATTTCAGTCCCATCATGGCGACTAGAAAATAATCCAAAGATAACTGATCGATGACTCAAAAATGGTTAGCTCAAGTGTCTCATACACATACATCTCAGCTTCACACATGAAGATTGAGGAACAATAATATACAAAAAAAACAAATATTTCATAGAGCATATGATCACATAACCATGGTTGGGCTTATAAAGATCCAGATCCAATAAGATCAACATGCCATCGTATCTCATAACTGCCAAGCGTCTGGTAACAACCTAGGACCGGTCAACACTAATCAACCCAAAAATTCAAAACAAGAAGCATATAAAATACACGATGCAAACACATGTTTTGGTTTACTAAATTTAGATAGTTGAATAATGTGTAGAGGTTTCCAGTTTTCTGTTTGCAAGTATACTTTCAAGTGTATAAAGTTATCATTTGACCTACAAGTCAACCCATTTGTTCTCCGATAGCATTATCCTTCCATTATTAAGAATTACATTTTAAAAATAACTTAAGGATAAATATTCACTAAACTGATCATCATTGACCTTAATTAAATTGTCATTTATATTTAACCATGATCCATATTCTAATTGACTAACCTTTCAACTTCTTTAGGATCATTATTCGTTATATTATAAGAGGACCAATTATCATTTTTTGAATAAGAGATTATAACTTTATTAAAATGATCAATTACATCAATCAATTAACATAGGTCCATATTCTAATAGTTCTCTATTAAATATTACTAAGTCTCACCATTAAATATCTAAGGTCATCATTCAAGTCATAAGAATAAGACCTATCAACTTGATATCAATATTTCTACAATCTTATTAAAAGAATTATATCAATTAAATCTTCATTACTTAACTTAATTATTAATTAAATCTAATTAACTCTCATTGATTGATTTAATTAATAATTACATAATCATAGCAACGTTATAATTAATATCAGTTGACTAATAACTAACTATAATTTTTGATGCAAGAGCATTCAGAGGTATAAGGTATAAAAATGTACTTAGACTTAGTTTTTTTTTCATGTCTTTACATTTTTGGATACCCATTTGGGTCAAATAAAGGTTCCAACTCTCACAGTTCCACTATCAGTGTGCTTGAAAATCTCAAAAAAATAGGAACATACAATTTGGTCATCATTTTGGTGACCTAGAAGGTGTGAATTGGCTAGATGAATGTAATTGTGATTTAGAGCATTCGAGAAAAAGAATTACATCAAAAAGCCCCACGGTTTGAAATTTATTGCAATTTTTCAATTTTTGGAGACCTCCTAAGAATGCTTCAAAGTCAAGTTAGGGGCATTAAATGACCTTTAAAAGGGTCGAAAAATGGGGGATGAGCAAAGCTGGTACATAGGGCTATAGAGCGCTTCGAGAGCTTTTCGAAAATGTAAACAGTTCGTCAATCGAAGCTACGGTTCAAAAGTTATGCCTCCCAGAAGTTTGGTTACCGTTTCTAGATTCTTCTAGATTTGCACTAACTTCTAACACCGCTTCTGGAACCTTCTATTTGGTCGGTGGATGCCTACTAGCACTTTCTAGAATGTACTCCTAGTCCTTAACTCTCTAGGGTCTATTTAAAGAGATTTTTGGCATTGTAAAAGGCAGTTCGGAGTGGAGTTTGAGAGGAAGTACCATAAGGAGAATTTATCTCCAGATTTATGCTATTGTAAGCCCTTAGGGCATGTTTTGAAGTTTATTTTCCTGTACTATTTGTACTAGCTTATTTTCTCAGTTAATATAATTTCCCTTTTCTGTTGTTTTCATTCTCTTCTTGGGTTGTGTCCCCATCAATTTTGTATGATAAAAGTCAACTATAATTCAATACTCCAAAGATCATATTAATAATTCAATAATAATTATTGAAAATCTTAAATGACCATATTCGTCATCTTTCAAAAAATAACAACATTCTCTTAACAAATTCATATTATCATTAATCTTTTCAAATAAGACTCTATCGCACAACTTAATTATTAATATCATAGTTATAATATCAACTCAATAAATATCAATTGATTAAAAATCAATTATAATCCAACTCCAAAAATTATTATCTTTTACCAAACTTCAATCAATAAATAATCTCCACTAGATTAACTCTAATCAAATTTGTTGATATCTATTTAAACCATTATTTTTTAATAGTTTGCTAGTCCTTACAAATATTAATAAATAATAAACTCCTCAAACTATACATACTCGGTCTATAGAATCCTTCCATAAACTGATTCGTTAATATTTGGCTAACTCTTAACTCCATTAAGGTTTTCAAACTTATTAACCAATAACATAATAATTCAGTCTTAATCCAATATCATTCAGAGTTTCTAAATTTAAATCAACATAATATAAATCATCATTTTATAATTATTTAATCAATATTAAAATCAACCATTAGACTCTATTTTCTAATTGTTTTAATAATATTTTACCTATATAAACGTTGTTTGAAAGAGATCCCTATCACAAACCAATAAGACTCATTGTAGATTTTAACATGATTAATTTTCAAAATTTTAACATTATCATCTTCATTAAACAACTCTAAAATTATCTAATATATATTAAATAGTATTCAATATACATAATAAAACATACACTATATAAACTATATTAAAATCTTTTTTTTTAAAAATTTTCTCTCATTCATTTACTTAGATTGATTAATAATTAATTACACATTTTCTACTATTAACTAATCTTAATTAAATTTGATTTAATTAGATTAGATAATAAACCATATAAAACTAATGCATATTAATAAGATTCTAATAAGAGAAGATTGCAATAATATCTTAATTCATTTCATGCTTTGATATATATTATTTTTGTAAAGTTTAAGCATAAAGAACTCTTGGTTATGAGAAATGGAGAAATATGTGTCTTTGAATAAAATAGTCTAAGTACGACGGCCATATCTCCCTAATGAACTGTTGGATCGGGCTGAAGTTTAAATATGTTTTAGAGGGCCAAGTTGCACCAATTCTGACTAGAGCGATCGAATAAATTCAATCCCAATAAAAATTTATGAATGACTAAGTTCGGGTCTATCCAAGGGGCAGCAATAGAACAATTAAAAAATTTCTTCTTAAAAGATAATTATTCTCTAAATTTATCCAATATTTTCACTAATGAATTTGGCCATAAATCTTGAAACCATTTTCAAATCTATTTCAATTTGATTCTAATTCGAACCCAAACCCGTTTTCTCTTTTTTTAAATCCATGCATATAAAATTCTGAAATAAATTTAATTGCTCAAATTAAAAATGCATACAATAAAAATATAAAATTCCTCAGAAGACATATGGAAGATATGAAGAAGATAGGAATGCATGATTCGGAAATAGCATTAAAAAAATCACAAGAATCTACTCAGATTCTAATGCTAATTCGCTCTTCCTCTAAAAAACTCGTAGAGCAAGCTCCCTTCTTCAGAGTTCTTGAGTCCTCCAATGCTCCAATTGCTCTCCACCTTTTTTTTAAGCTTCTATGAATGCCTGAATATAAAGAGCTCTCAAGAAACTTTTGGGTTGCTTTTTGAAATCGCTGAAAGGTGTCACCAACTAAGCATGGGTCTTTTTCAATTCTTTTTTGATGAGTCATAGAATTGTAGACACCTTGTGCTTAATTGATGCACTAACCGTTGTGTTGTTGACACATAATAATTCTCATGCAAGCTTATAACTCTAATTTACTTTTTAAATAATCTCTATTTAAATTTTATAACTTTCATTTTAATTTTTATAACTTTTATTATTATTATTTTATAATTATTATTGATTTTAATTTCTAATTTTCTTTTATTTAAATCTTTTTCTCCAATAATTCACATTTAATTAATTACAATCAAAAATCAAAGATCATTATATTTTATTAATTTTTTCAAATAAATAATTTATTAATTAAATCTATTTATTAAGACTTAATTAATGAAAAATCTACCATAGACTTCCAAGATAAAATATGAAAACCCATCATAGAACAAATCACACAAAATAAATCTAAAGGATTAAAAATAACAAAATATGTCATCCGACACATTCGGTGGGTATTCAACACAGATACTTGTCCTAATTTTTCAATTAGGACAAATGGTTCAAAGGGTTAGGATTTGGACTTGAGAATTTATCTCCCCTCTCTTATCATTGAGATAATGTGATAAGGTACGCTCATCTTGGCAATTTAGGGAAGTCGATATCTGGTACCTGCAACCTGCATAAAAGCCATGCATGTACAAACACAATATATACTAAATTAAATAAACTATGGTAGGAAGTGTTGCATCATGTAGATCCTGACTCTCTTAACAACATCAGACATGCCATACAAAAGCAAACACCCAAGGCAAACATGGACACCATACATATGCAAGTATGGGGTAAGTATCCATAAAAAAACACATATGATAATAAATCATCTTACCAATCATCATTAATAATTGAAAGCAATGTAATAATTATCATCAATAATTGTGAACACTAAAAATAATCATCATACATACATTAAATGTAGAGTCTAAGTAATCTCATCACATAATAAACTGAATCCATAGCACAATATCTGATAATCTGTAAAAAATGTTGCTAACCAACAACATAAAACTAGTTTTAATAGAGTTCAACAACGATAACAGAATGTGAACCAAGGGAAGGCACTACATCCACCCCCCTGGGATTAGGCTTACTCCTGCAAGCCTACAGGAATGAAAAACTAAGATACTCACTTTGCGGGTCCCATTGAACCCTTTCCCCCTGTAGGAAACATGATGCTATTGAGGATACTACAACACACTTAGAGAAATATGATTCTGGTTTAATGGTAAACAAAAAACCACATTGATCCAACATTCATTCTTTTAACAACTACTAAAATAGATTCCTTAATTCATTCTAAACAAGAGCAACTTAATGATTGCAAAGATAAACAGAGGTTTACTACCTTACAACATAGATAAAAGATACATGTTTTGCAGGTAGAATGAGTTTCAATTTTTAGTTTTGCCTTCGTTTAGATTTTCAGTAAAATTTTTAGTTTTGAAAACTAAGTGTTGAAATATAAAAAATATGCAAGTAATAGTTTTAAGTTCTGTTTTAGTTCACCTAGTTTCAAGTTTTCAGCTTCAAAAAGATACACATGATAGTTTTAACTTTTTGTTTTATTCAACTAGTTAATAACTAATAGCATTCCAATATACCCAGAGCTCCCAATGTTGAAACTTGGGCTCTGATACCAAATGTAATGCCCCGCCAAGGGATCCAAAAAATTTTACTAAGTTTGCCAAAAAATATTTTTTGAAAACATGAAAGATAAAATCATTTATAACATTTGCGGAAGCAATAGCAACAATTTAAATGAAAATAAACATAACATATATACATAACAATCTACATTCTTTAAAGATCCCTTAACATTGTATCACATCTAAATTAACTATTCAACTAACATCCCATCCTTATGAAATAAGAATGATACATTCAATGTACTTAAACAATATACAAGTGTCTTTTTGTAATTATATTTTAGTTTAGCTCAATCATCCATTGTACATATCACAAGGTATGAAAAGCTTAAAAGAATAAACATCCAAGTAAATAAAGTACATCATCATCATCTAATATTAATCCATGATGCAATAACATAAATGAAACCACATATCATACATGATACATCATCACAAAAGATATAAACATCCATCACAAAAGATAACCATATATCACAAACATAAATAACTAAGTGCACGGTTCCTCTCAACAGTAAATAGCATCATTAAACCATCGTCGATCCTAGCCATCCCTCTGTGCGTAACATTCCAAAGCACCGAAGAGATCATCGGTATTAACATAGTAGGAATGTCACTCATAAAACATCCTACTAACATGCAAAATAAAGCATAATAAATCATCAACTAACACATGCAAAGTAAAGAAAATCATTAATATAAGAAACATACCAGTAAATACATCCATCATAAGGTATATTATCTATCATAAAATTCCAAGAACATATTGAAAAATAAATACCAACCAAGGATACTACAGCCACGGTGTCTCAGACGAATCTCAAATGATAAGAGGGAAAATGCACTATCAGCCGATCGCGTGGAACCTAAGTGGTCCACTCCTACCATGCTGAGGAGATAATCTCAAGTCTGAAACATGATATCAATTTTTGAAGAACAAATCTCTATAAGTCCAGAAATTTTAAAAATATACTAACTCAAAGGTTCTAACACGCACAAAATTGACATCTAATTTCCAGAGGCACACAAAGACATGTAGGAAACCTACTTTGCAAGCGGAAAAGTGTCATCGCAATTATCATGTACAAGTTATCCTGGACGTTAGCTAAACTCCACAGGTCCATACTTATCTCATGCGGCCACTAGTATCCTCTCATACTGACAAGGCATACTACGGAATGCACGGTCGCAACCATGCGTTCTCACTACTCTCATCTTAGCCTGTACAAGCACTCAAGGCATGGTTGAGAACATCAAAAAATTTTTTTTTTAGGTTCATTTAATCCCCATTTAGTGTGTAAATGTTATCACTTATTAACCAAAATTACATTGAGTTACCCTGGCAGCCACTTAGGGCCCCAGCCCCCATTGCAAGCCACTTCCCGACACTACAAGTAGATTACCTACCCTAAGCTTATGGAATCATAAATCTCAAAATCACAAAAGATAATCCTTAATAAAATCATCAAATATGCATAAAAGCATCAAATATCCATAATAAAAATCATCAAATCTCCAAGATAAGAATCATCAAATCTCCATGATCATCTGGAAAAGCATCCATAGAAAATCATGACCACAATAGTTCTCTATTGGCAACTGAAGGCATCACTGATAATCATAAGTATCCATTGGTTTTCAACAATAAATCAAGAATATCTCAAAATCATACTGATCGAAGACTCCAAAATGGTTGAGTCAAAACATGTCATCATCAAGAAATAAATTCACATTTCAGTCCCATCATGGCGATTGAAAAATAATCCAAAGACAACTGATCGATGACTTAAAAATGGTTAGCTCAAGTGTCTCATACACATACATCTCAGCTTCACACATGAAGATGATGAACAATAACATACAGAAAATACAAACATTTTATAGACCATACGACCACATAACTATGGTTGGGCTTATAAAGATCGAGACCAAATAAGATCAACATGCCATCATATCTCATAACCCCCGAGCATCTGGTAACAACCTAAGACCGGTCAACACTAGTCAACCCAAAAACTCAAAACAAGAAGCATATAGAATACATGATGCAAACACATATTTTGGTTTACTAAATTCACATAGTTGAATAATGTTTAGGGGTTTCCAGTTTTCTGTTTGCAAGTATACTTTCAAGTGTATAAAGTTATTATTTGACCTACAAGTCAACCTATTTGTTCTCCGATAGCATTATCCTTCCATTATTAAGAAATGCATTCTAAGAATAAATTAAGGATAAATATTCACTAAACTGATCATCATTGATCTTAATTAAATTGTCTTTTATATTTAACAATGATCCATATTCTAATTGATTAACCTTTCAACTTCTTTAAGATCATTATTCGTTATATTATAAGAGGACCAATAACCATTCTTCAAATAAGAGATTATAACTTTATTAAAATATTCAATTACATCAATCAATTAACATAGGTCCATATTCTAATAGTCCTCAATTAAATATTACTAAGTCTCACCATTAAATATCTAAGGCCATCATTCAAGTAATAAGAATAAGACCTATCAACTTAATATCAATATTTCTACAATCTTATTAAAATAATTATATTAATTAAATTTTTATTACTTAACTTAATTGTTAATTAAATCTAATTAACTCTCATTGATTAATTTAATTAATAATTACATAATTATAGCAACATTCTAATTAATATCAGTTGACTAATAACTAACTATAATTCTATATGATAAAAGTCAACTGTAATTCAATACTCCAAAGATCATATTAATAATTCAATAATAATTATTGAAAATCTTAAATGACCATATTCGTCATCTTTTAAAGAATACCAACATTTTTTTAACAAATTTGTATTATCATTAATATTTTCATATAAGACTCTATCGCATCACTTAATTATTAATATCATAGTTATAATATCAACTCAATGAATATCAATTGATTAAAAATCAATTATAATCCAACTTAAAAAATTATTATCTTTTATCAAACTTCAATCAATAAATAATCTTCACTAGATTAACTCTAATCAAATTTGTTGATATCTATTTAAACCATTATTTATTAATAGTTTGCTAGTCCTTACAAACATTAATAAATAATAAACTTCTCAAACTATACATACTAGATCTATAGAATCTTTCCATAAACTCATTAGTTAATATTTGGCTAACTCTTAACTCCATTAAGGTATTCAAATCTATTAACAAACAACATAATAATTCAATCGTAATCCAATATCATTCAGAGTTTCTAAATTTAAATCAACATAATATAAATTATTATCTTACAGTTATTTAATCAATATTAAAATCAACCATTAGACTCCATTTTCTAATTGTTCTAATAATATTGTCTATATAAACGTTGTTTGAAAGAGATCCCTATCACAAACCAAAAAGACTCATTGTAGATTTTAACATGATTAATCTCCTAATTCTGAACATTATCATCTTCATTAAACAACTCTAAAATTGTTTAATATATATTAAATAGTATTCAATATACATTATAAAAAGTTCACTATATAAACTATATTAAAATCTCTTTTCTTTTAATTTTCTCTCATTCATTTACTTAGATTGACTAATAATTAATTACACTTCTTCTACTATTAACTAATCTTAATTAAATTTGATTTAATTAGATTAGATAATAAACTATATAAAACTAATGCATATTAATAAGATTCTAATAAGAAAAGATTGCAATAATATTTTAATTCATTTTATGCTTTGATATATATTATTTTTGTGAAGTTTAAGCATAAAGAACTCTTGGTTATGGGAAATTGAGAAATATATGTCTTTGAATAAAATAGTCTCAGTACGAAGGCCATATCTCCCTAATGAACTGTTAGATCGGGTTGAAATTTAAATATGGTTTAGAGGGCCAAGTTGTACCAATTCTGACTGGAGCAATCGAATAAATTCGATCCCAATAAAAAGTTATGAATGACTGAGTTCGAGTGTATCTAATGGGCAGCAACAGAACAATTAATTTTTTTTTCTTAAAAGGTAATTGTTCTCTAAATTTATCTAATAATTTTACTAATGGATTTGGCCATAAATTTTGAAACCATTTTCAAATGTATTTCAATTTGATTCTAATTCAAACCCAAACCCATTTTCTCTTTTTTTAAATTCATGCATATAAAATTCTGAAATAAATTTAATTGCCCAAATTGAAAATGCATACAATAAAGATATGAAATTTCTCAGAGACATATGGAAGACACGAAGAAGATAGGAATGCATGATGCAAAAATAGGATAAGAAAAATTACAAGAATCTACTTGGATTCTGATGCTAATTCGCTCTTCCTTAGAAAAATTCGTAGAGCAAGCTCCTTTCTTCAGAGTTCTTGAGTCCTCCAATGCTCCGATTGCTCTCCACTTTTTTCTTAAGCTTGTATGAATGCCTGAATATAAAGAGCTCTCAAGAAACCTTTGGACTGCTTCTTGAAACCGTTGAAAGGTGTCACCAACTAAGCATGGGTTTTGTCCAATTCTTTTTTGATGAGTCATAGAGTTGTAGACGCCTTGTGATTAATTGATGCACTAACCCTCGATTTGTTGACACATAATAATTCTCATGCAAGCTTATAACTCCAATTTACTTTTTAAATAATCTCTATTTAAATTTTATAACTTTCATTTTAATTTTTATAACTTTTATTATTATTATTTTATAATTATTATTAATTTCAATTTCTAGTTTTCTTTTATTAAAATCTTTTTCTCCAATAATTCACATTTAATTAATTACAATCAAAATATCAAAGATCATGATATTTTATTAATTTTTTCAAATAAATAATTTATTAATTAAATCTATTTATTAAGGCTTAATTAATGGAAAATTCACCATACACCTCTAAGATAAAATATGAAAACCCATCATAGAACAAATCATACAAAATAAATCTAAAAGATTAAAAATCATGAAATATGTCATCCGACACATTCGGTGGGTATTCAACTCAAATACTTGTCCTAATTTTCTAATTACAACAAATGGCTCAAAGGGTTGGAATTTGGACTTGATAATTTATCTCCCCTCTCTTATCATTGAGATAATGTGATAGGGTATGCTCAGCCGGGCAATTCAGGGAAGTCGATACCCAGTACCTGCAACGTGCATAAAAATTATGCATGTACAAACATAATATATACTAAACTAAACAGACAATGGTAGGAAGTGGTGCATCGTATAGATCTCGACTAGCAGGTGACTACGACTCTCTTCCTAAACCACATCAGACATGTCATACAAAAGCAAACACCCAAGGCAAACATGCACACCATACACATGCAAGTATGGGGTAAGTATCTATAAGAAAGCACATATGATAATAAATCTTCTTACCAATCATCATTAATAATTGAAAGTAATGTAATAATCATCATCAATAATTGTGAATACTAAAAATAATCATCATACATACATAAAATGTTGAGTCTAAATAATCTCATCATATAATAAACTTAATCCATAGCACAATATCTGATAATCTCAAAAGAATGCTGCTAACCAACAATATAAAACTAGTTTTAAAAGAATTCAACAACGATAACAAAATGTGAACCAGGGGCAAGCACTACATCCACCCCCCTTGGGATTAGGCTTACTCTTGCAAGCCTATAGGAATGAAAAACTAAGATACTCACTTTGCGGGTCCCATTGAACACTTTCCTCCTATAGGAAACATGATGCTATTGAGGATACTGCAACACACGTAGAGAAATATGATTCTGGTTTAATGGTAAATCAAAAACCACATTGATCTAGCATTCATTCTTTTAACAACTACTAAAATAGATTCTTTAATTCATTCTAAACAAGAGCAACTTAATGATTGCAAATATAAATAGATGTTTACTACCTTAAAACATAGATAAAAGATAAATGTTTTGCAGCTAGAATGAGTTTCAATTTTTAGTTTTGCCTTCGTTTAGATTTTCAGTAAAATTTTTAGTTTTGAAAGCTAAGTGTTGAAATATAAAAAATATGCAAGTAACAGTTTTAAGTTCTATTTCAATTCACCTAGTTTCAAGTTTTCAGATTGAAAAAGATACACATGATAGTTTTAAGTTTTCATTTTCTTCAACTAGTTAATAACTAATAGCATTCCAATATACTTAGAGCTCTCAATGTTGAAACTCGGGCTCTGATACCAAATGTAATGCCCCGCCAAGGGATCCAAAGAATTTTACTAAGTTTGCCAAATAATTTTTTTTGAAAACATGAAAGATAAAATAATTTATAACATTTGCAGAAGCAATAGCAACAATTCAAATAAAAATAAACATAACATATATACATAACAAGCTACATTCTTTAAAGATCCCTTAAGGTTGTATCACATCTAAATTAACTATTCAACTAACATCCCATCCTTATGAAATAACAATGATACATCCAATGTACTTAAACAATAAACAAGTGTCTTTTTGTAATTATATTTTAGTTTAGCTCAATCATCCACTGTACATATCACAGGGTATGAAAAGCTTAAAAGAATAAACATCCAAGTAAATAAAGTACATCATCATCATCTAATATTAATCCATAATACAATAACATAAATGAAACCACATATCGTACATGATACATCATCACAAAAAATATAAACATCCATCACAAAAGATAACCATATATCACAAACATAAATAACTAAGTGCACGGTTCTTCTCAACCGTAAATAGTATCATTAGACCATCGTGGATCCTAGCCATCATATGTGTGTAACATTCCAAAGCACCGAATAGATCATCGGTATTAACATAGTAGGACTGTCACTCATAAAACATCCTACTAACATGCAAAATAAAGCATAACAAATCATCAACTAACTTATGCAAAGTAAAGTAAATCATTAATATAAGAAACATACCAATAAATACATCCATCATAAGGTATATTATCTATCATAAAGCTCCAAGAACATAATGAAAAATAAATACCAACCAAGGATACTCCAGCCACGGTGTCTTGGACGGATCTCAAATGATAAGAGTGAAAATACACCATCACCCGTCCGCATGGAACCTAAGTGGTCCACTCCTACCGTGCTGAGGAGATAATCTCAAGTCCCAAACACGATATCAATTCTTGAAGCACAAATCTCTATAAGTTATAAAATTTTAAAAATATACTAACTCAAAGGTTCCAACACACAGAAAATCGACATCTAATTTCTAGTGGCACACAAAGACATGTAGGAAACCTACACTACAAGCGGGAAAGTGTCATCGCAATTATCACGTACAAGTTATCCTAGCAATTACTTAAACTCCACGGGTCCATACTGATCTCATGCGGCCACTAGTATCCTCTCATACTAACAAGGCATACTACAGAATGCACGGTCAGAACCCTGCGTTCTTACTACTCCCATCCTAGCCTGTACAAGCACTCAAGGCATGGTCGAAAACATCAAAAAAATTATTTTTTAAAGTTCATTTAATCTCCATTTAGTGTGTAAATGTTATCACTTATTAACCAAACTTACAATGAGTTACTCTGGCAGCCACTTAGGGCCCCGACCCCCATTGCAAGCCACTTCACGACACTACAAGTAGATTACCTACCCTAAGCTCATGGAATCATAAATCTCAAAATTACAAAAGATAATCCATAATAAAATCATCAAATATGCATAAAAGCATCAAATATCTATAATAAAAATCATCTAATCTCCAAGATAAGAATCATCAAATCTCCATGAGCATCTGGAAAAGCATCCATAGAAAATTATGACCACAATAGTTCTCTATTGGAAACTGAAGGCATCACTGATAATAATAAGTATCCATTGGTTTTCAACAAGAAACCAAGAATATCTCAAAATCATACTGATCGAAGACTCCAAAATGGTTGAGTCAAAACATGTCATCATCAAGAAATAAATCCACATTTCAGTCCCATCATGGCGACTAAAAAATAATTCAAGGACAACTGATCGATGACTCAAAAATGGTTAGCTGAAGTGTCTCATACACATACATCTCAGCTTCACACATGAAGACTGATGAACAATAACATACAGAAAATACAAACATTTCATAGAGCATACGATCACATAACCATGGTTGGGCTTATAAAGATCGAGACAAAATAAGATCAACATGCCATCATATCTCATAACCCCCGAGCATCTGGTAACAATGTAAGACTGGTCAACACTAGTCAACCCAAAAACCCAAAATAAAAAGCATATAGAATACATGATGCAAACACATGTTTTGGTTTACTAAATTCACATATTTGAATAATCTGTAGGGGTTTCCAGTTTTCTGTTTGCAAGTATACTTTCAAGTGTATAAAGTTATCATTTGACCTACAAGTCAACTCATTTGTTCTCCGATAGCATTATCCTTCCATTATTAAGAATTACATTCTAAGAATAACTTAAGGATAAATATTCACTAAATTGATCATCATTGACTTTAATTAAATTGTCCTTTATATTTAACCATGATCCATATTCTAATTGATTAACCTTTCAACTTCTTTAGCATCATTATTCGTTATATTATAAGAGGACCAATTATCATTCTTTGAATAAGAGATTATAACTTTATTAAAATGATCAATTACATCAATCAATTAACATAGGTCTATATTCTAATAGTCTTCTATTATATCAATTAAATCTTCATTACTTAACTTAATTGTTAATTAAATCTAATTAACTCTGATTGATTTATTTAATTAATAATTATATAATCATAGCAACCTTCTAATTAATATTAGTTGACTAATAACTAACTATAATTCTATATGATAAAAGTCAACTATAATTCAATACTCCAAAGATCATATTAATAATTCAATAATAATTATTGAAAATCTTAAATGACCATATTCGTCATCTTTCAAAGAATATCAACATTTTCTTAACAAATTCATATTATCATTAATATTTTCAAATAAGACGCTGTTGCACAACTTAATTATTAATATCATAGTTATAATATATACTCAATGAATATCAATTGATTAAAAATCAATTATAATCCAACTCAAAAAATTATTATCGTTTACCAAACTTCAATCAATAAATAATCTCCACTAGATTAAATCTAAATTTGTTGATATCTATTTAAACCATCATTTATTAATAGTTTGCTAGTCCTTACAAACATTAATAAATAATAAACTTTTCAAACTATACATACTCGATTTATAGAATACTTCCATAAACTCATTAGTTAATATTTGGCTAACTCTTAGCTCTATTAAGGTATTCAAACATATTAACCAATAATATAATAATTCAGTTTTAATCCAATATCATTCAGAGTTTCTAAATTTAAATCAACATAATATAAATTATCATCTTACAATTATTAAATCAATATTAAAATCAACCATTAGATGCCATTTTCTAATTGTTCTAATAATATTTTGTCTATATAAATGTTGTTTGAAAGAGATCCCTAGCACAAACCAATAAGACTCATTGTAGATTTTAACATGATTAATCTTCAAATTCTGAACATTATCATCTTCACTAAACAACTCTAAAATTGTTTAATATATATTAAATAGTATTCAATATACATTATAAAAATTTCACTACATAAACTATATTAAAATCTCTTTTCTTTTAATTTTCTCTCATTCATTTACTTAGATTGACTAATAATTAATTACACTTCTTCTACTATTAACTAATCTTAATTAAATTTGATTTAATTAGATTAGATAATAAACCATATAAAACTAATGCATATTAATAAGATTCTAATAAGGAAAGATTGCAATAATATCTTAATTCATTCCATGCTTTGATATATATTATTTTTATGAAGTTTAAGCATAAAGAACTCTTGGTTATGGGAAATGGAGAAATATCTGCCCTTGAATAAAAAAGTCACAATACGACGGCCATATCTCCCTAATGAACTATTGGATCGGGCTGAAATTTAAATATGTTGTAGAGGGCCAAGTTGTGCCAATTCTGACTGGAGCGATCGAATAAATTTGATTCTAATAAAAAGTTATGAATGACTGAGTTGGGGTCTATCCAATGGGCAGCAACAGAACAATTAAAAAATTTCTTCTTAAAAGGTAATTATTCTCTAAATTTATCTAATAATTTCACTAATGAATTTGGCCATAAATTTTGAAACTATTTTCAAATGTATTTCAATTTGATTCTAATTCAAACCCAAACCCATTTTCTCTTTTTTAAAATCCATCCATATAAAATTTTTAAATAAATTTAATTGCCCAAATTGAAAATGCATACAATAAAAATATGAAATTCCTCAAAAGACATATGGAACACACGAAGAAGACAGGAATGCATGATGTGAAAATAGCATAAGAAAAATCACAAGAATCTACCCGTATTCTGATGCTAATTCGCTCTTCCTCAGAAAACCCGCAGAGCAAGCTCCCTTCTTCAGAGTTCTTGAGTCCTCCAATGCTCCAATTGCTCTCCACCTTTTTTTTTAAGCTTCTATGAATGCCTGAATATAAAGAGCTCTCAAGAAACTTTTGGATTGTTTCTTGAAACTGCTGAAAGGTGTCACCAACTAAGTATGGGTCATTTTCAATTCTTTTTTGATGAGTCATAGAATTGTAGAACCTTGTACTTAATTGATGCACTAACCCCCATGTTGTTGACACATGATAATTCACATGCAAGCTTATAACTCTAATTTAATTTTTAAATAATCTCTATTTAAATTTTATAACTTTCATTTTAATTTTTATAACTTTTATTATTATTATTTTATAATTATCATTAATTTTAATTTCTAGTTTTCTTTTATTTAATTTTTTTCTCCAATAAATCACATTTAATTAATTACAATCAAAATATCAAAGATTATGATATTTTATTAATTTTCTCAAATAAATAATTTATTAATTAAATCTATTTATTAAGACTTAATTTATGGAAAATTTACCATAGACCTCCAAGATAAAATATGAAAACTCATCATAGAACAAATCATACAAAATAAATCTAAAGAGTTAAAAATCATGAAATATGTCATCTGACACAATCGGTGCGTATTCAACTCAGATACTTGTCCTAATTTTTCAATTAGGAAAAATGGCTCAAAGGGTTGGGATTTGGACTTGAGAATTTATTTCCCCTCTCTTATCATTTAGATAATGTGATAGGGTACGCTCATCTTGGCAATTCAGGGAAGTCGATACCCGATACCTGCAACCTGCATAAAAATCATGCATGTACAAACACAATATATACTAAACTAAACAGACAATGGTAGGAAGTGGTGCATCGTGTAGACTGTGACTAGCAGGTGACTATGACTCTTCCTTAACCACATCAGACACGACATACAAAAGAAAATACGCAAAGCAAACATGCACACCATACACATGCAAGTTTGGGGTAAGTATCCATAACAAAGCACATATGATAATAAATCATCTTACTAATCATCACTAATAATTGAAAAAAATGTAATAATCATCATCAATAATTGTGAACACTAAAAATAATCATCAAACATACATGAAATATAGAGTCTAATTAATCTCATCACATAATAAACTAAATCCATAGCACAACATCTGATAATCTCAAAAGCATGCTGCTAACTAACAACATAAAACTAGTTCTAAAAGAGTTCAGCAATGATAATAAAATGTGAACTAGGGGCAAGCGCTACATCCACCCCTCCTGGGATTAGGCTTACTCATGGAAGCCTATAGGAATGAAAAACTAAGATACTCAATTTGCGGGTCCCATTGAACCCTTTCCTCCTGTAGGAAACATGATGCTATTGAGGATTCTACAACACACTTAGAGAAATATGATTCTGGTTTAATGGTAAACCGAAAACCACATTAATCCAGTATTCATTATTTTAACAACTACTAAAATAGATCCCTTAATTAATTCTAAACAATAGCAACTTAATGATTGCAAATATAAATAGAGGTTTACTACCTTACAACATAGATAAAAGATACATGTTTTGTAGCTAGAATGAGTTTCAATTTTTAGTTTTGTCTTCATTTAGAATTTTAGTAAAAATTTTAATTTTGAAAGCTAAGTGTTGAAATATAAAAAATATTCAAGTAACAATTTTAAGTTCTGTTTCAGTTCACCTAGTTTCAAGTTTTCAGTTTGAAAAAGATACACATGATAGTTTTAAGTTTTCATTTTATTCAACTAGTTAATAACTAATAGCATTCCAATATATCTAGAGCTCCCAATGTTGAAACTCGGCCTCTGATACCAAATGTAATGCCGCCAAGGGATCTAAATAATTTTACTAAGTTTGCCAAATAATTTTTTTTTAAACATGAAAGATAAAATCATTTATAACATTTGCGGAAGCAATAGCAACAATTCAAATGAAAATAAACATAACATATATACATAACAGGCTACATTCTTTAAAGATCCATTAACATTGTATCACATCTAAATTAAATATTCATCTAACATCCCATCCTTATGAAATAATAATGATACATCCAATGTACTTAAACAATATACAAATGTCCTTTTGTAATTATATTTTAGTTTAGCTCAATCATCCACTGTACATATCACAAGGTATGAAAAGCTTAAAAGAATAAACATCCAAGTAAATAAAGTACATCATCATCATCTAATATTAATTCATGATGCAATAACATAAATGAAACCACATATCATACAAGATACATCATCACAAAAGATATAAACATCCATCACAAAAGATAACCATATATCACAAACATAAATAACTAAGTGCACGGTTCCTCCCAACCGTAAATAGCATCATTAGACCATCATGGATCCTAGCCATCCCTCCATGCGTAACATTCCAAAGCACCAAAGAGATCATCAGTATTGACATAGTAGGAATGTCACTTCTAAAACATCCTACTAACATGCAAAGTAAAGCATAATAAATCATCAACTAACATATGCAAAGTAAAGCAAATCATCATTAGAGATAATATACCAGTAAATACATCCATCATAAGGTATATTATCTATCATAAAGCTCCAAGAACATCATGAAGAATAAATACCAACCAATGATACTCCAGCCACAGTGTCTCAGACGGATCTCAAATGATAAGAGTGAAAATACACTACCACCCAACCACGTGGAGCTTAAGTTGTCCACTCCCACCGTGCTAAGGAGATATTCTCAAGTCCCAAGCAAGATATCAATTCTCAAAGCTCAAATCTCTATAAGTCCAGAAATCCTAAAAGTATACTAACTCAAAGGTTCCAACACACACAAAATTGACATCTAATTCCCAGAGGCACATAAAGACATGTAGGAAACCTACTCTACAAGCAGAAAAGTGTCGTCGCAATTATCAGGTACAAGTTACTCTGGCTGTTAGCTGAACTTCACTGGTCCATACTGATCTCATGCGGCCACTAGTATCCTCTCATACTGACAAGGCATACTACGGAATGCACGGTCGCAACCATGCGTTCTCACTACTCCCATCCTATCCTGTACTAGCACTGAAGGCATGGGGGAGAATATCAAAACAATTATCTTTTTAAGTTCATTTAATCCCCATTTAGTGTGTAAATGTTATCACTTATTAACCAAACTTACAATGAGTTACACTAGCAGCCACTTAGGGCCCCAATCCCCATTGCAAGCCACTTCTCGACACTACAAGTAGATTACCTACCCTAAGCTCATGGAATCATAAATCTCAAAATCAGAAAAGATAATCTATAATAAAATCATCAAATATGCATAAAAGCATCAAATATCCAAAATAAGAATCATCAAATCTCCAAGATAAGAATCATCAAATCTCCATGAGCATCTGAAAAAGCATTCATAGAAAATCATGACCACAACAGTTCTCTATTAGCAACTGAAGGCATCACTGATAATCATAAGTATCCATTGGTTCTCAATAAGAAACCAAGAATATCTCAAAATCATATTGATCGAAGACTCCAAAATGGTTGAGTCAAAACATGTCATCACCAAGAAATAAATCCACATTTCAGTCCCATCATGGCGACTAGAAAATAATCCAAGGATAACTGATCGATGAATCAAAAGTGGTTAACTCAAGTGTCTCATACACACACATCTCAGCTTCACACATGAAGACTGATGAACAATAACATATAGAAAATACAAACATTTCATAGATCATACGATCACATAACCATGGTTGGGCTTATAAATATCGAGAGCAAATAAGATCAACATGCCATCATATCTCATAACCCCCGAGCATCTAGTAACAACCTAGGACCAGTTAACACTAGTCAACCCAAAAACTCAAAACAAGAAGCATATAGAATACATGATGCAAACACATGTTTTGATTTACTAAATTGACATAGTTGAATAATGTGTAAGGGTTTCCAATTTTCTGTTTGCAAGTATACTTTCAAGTGTATAAAGTTATTATTTGACCTACAAGTTAACCCATTTGTTCCTTGATAGTATTATCTTTCCATTATTAAGAATTACATTTTCAGAATAACTTAAGGATAAATATTCACTAAACTGATCATCATTGACCTTAATTAAATTGTCCTTTATATTTAACCATGATCCATATTTTAATTGATTAACCTTTCAACTTCTTTAGGATCATTATTCGTTATATTATAAGAGGACCAATTATCATTCTTCGAATAAGATATTATAACTTTATTAAAATGATCAATTACATCAATCAATTAACATAGGTCCATATTCTAATAGTCTTCAATTAAATATTACTAAGTCTCACCATTAAATGTCTAAGGTCATCATTCAAGTCATAAGAATAAGACCTATCAACTTGATATCAATATTTCTACAATCTTATTAATAGAATTATATCAATTAAATCTTCGTTACTAAACTTAATTATTAATTAAATCTAATTAACTCTCATTGATTGATTTAATTAATAATTACATAATCATAGCAACGTTCTAATTAATATCAGTTGACTAATAACTAACTATAATTATATATGATAAAAGTCAACTATAATTCAATACTCCAAATATCATATTAATAATTCAATAATAATTATTGAAAATCTTAAATGACCATATTCGTCATCTTTTAAAGAATACCAACATTCCCTTAACAAATTTATATTATCATTAATCTTTTCAAATAAGACTCTATCGCACAACTTAATTATTAATATCATAGTTATAATATCAACTCATTGAATATCAATTGATTAAAAATCAATTATAATCCAACTCTAAAAATTATTATCTTTTACAAAACTTAAATCAATAAATAATCTCCACTAGATTAACTCTAATCAAATTTGTTGATATCTATTTAAACCATTATTTATTAGTAGTTTGATAGTCCTTACAAACATTAATAAATAATAAACTCTTCAAACTATACATACTCGATCTATAGAATCCTTCCATAAACTCATTAGTTAATATTGTGCTAACTCTTAACTTCATTAAAGTATTCAAACGTATTAACCAATAATATAATAATTTATTTTTAATCCAATATCATTCAGAGTTTATAAATTTAAATCAACATAATATAAATTATCATCTTACAATTATTTAATCAATATTAAAATCAATCATTAGACTCCATTTTCTAATTGTTCTAATAACATTTTGTCTATATAAACGTTGGTTGAAAGAGATCCCTATCACAAACCAATAAGACTCATTGTAGATTTTAACATGATTAATCTCCAAATTCTTAACATTATCATCTTCATTAAAAAACTCTAAAATTGTTTAATATATATTAAGTAGTATTCAACATACATTATAAAAAGTCCATTATATAAACTATATTAAAATCTCTTTTCTCTTAATTTTCTCTCATTCATTTACTTAGATTGACTAATAATTAATTACACTTCTTCTACTATTAACTAATCTTAATTAAATTTGATTTAATTAGATTAGATAATAAACCATATAAAACTAATTCATATTAATAAGATTCTAATAAGGGAAGATTGCAATAATATCTTAATTCATTCCATGGATTGATATATATTATTTTTGAGAAGTTTAAGCATAAAGAACTCTTAGTTATGAAAAATGAAGAAATATCTATCCTTGAATAAAACAGTCCCAGTATGATGGCCATATCTCCCTAATGAACCATTGGATCGGGCTGAAATTTAAATATGTTGGAGAGGGCCAACTTGCGCCAATTTTAACTAGAGTGATCAAAGAAATTTGATCCTAATAAAAAATTATGAATGACTAAGTTCGGGTCTATCCAAGGGGCAGCAACAAAACAATTAAAAATTTTCATCTTGAAAGGTAATTGTTCTCGACATTTATCCAATAATTTCACTAATGGATTTGGCCATAAATCTTGAAACCATTTTCAAATCTATTTCAATTTGTTTCTAATTTGAACCCAAACCCGTTTTCTCTTTTTTTAAATCCATGCATATAAAATTTTCAAATAAATTTAATTGCCCAAATTGAAAATGCATATAATAAAAATATGAAATTCCTCAGAAGACATATGGAAGACATGAAGAAGACAGGAATGCATGATGCGAAAATAGCATAAGAAAAATCACAAGAATCTACCTGGATTCTAATGCTAATTCGCTCTTCCTCAGAAAAACTCGCAGAGCAAGTTCCCTTCTTCAGAGTTCTTGAGTCCTCCAATGCTCCAATTGCTCTCCACCTTTTTTTTTAAGCTTCTATGAATGCCTAAATATAAAGAGCTCTCAAAAAACCTTTGGATTTCTTTTTGAAACCACTAAAAGGTGTCACCAACTAAGAATGGATATTTTTCAATTCTTTTTTGATGAGTCATAGAATTGTAGACACCTTGTGCTTAATTGATGCACTAACCCCTGTGTTGTTGACATATGATAATTCTTATGCAAGGTTATAACTCCAATTTACTTTTTAAATAATCTCTATTTAAATTTTATAACTTTCATTTTAATTTTTATAACTTTTATTATTATTATTTTATAATTATTATTAATTTTAATTTCTAGTTTTCTTTTATTTAATTCCTTTTCCCCAATAATTCACCTTTAATTAATTACAATCAAAATAACAAAGATCATGATATTTTATTAATTTTCTCAAATAAATAATTTATTAATTAAATCTATTTATTAAGAATTAATTAATGAAAAATTCACCATAGACCTCCAAGATAAAATATGAAAACCCATCATAGAACAAATCATACAAAATAAATCTAAAGGGTTAAAAATCACGAAATATGTCATCCGACACATTCGGTGGGTATTCAACTCAGATATTTGTCCTAATTTTTCAATTAGGACAAATGGATTAAAGGGTTGGGATTTAGACTTGAAAATTTATCTCCCCACTCTTATCATTGAGATAATGTGATAAGGTACGCTCATCCTGGCAATTCAGGGAAGTCGATACCCGATACCTACAACCTACATAAAAACCATACATGTACAAACACAATATATACTAAACTAAATAGACAATGGTAGGAAGTGGTGCATCGTACAGATTTCGACGAGAAGGTGACTATGACTCCCTTCTTTTACCACATCAAACATGCTATACAAAAGCAAATATGCAAGGCAAACACGCACACCATACACATGCAAGTATGGAGTAAGTATCCATAAGAAAGCACATATGATAATAAATCATTTTACTAATCATCATTAATAATTGAAAGCAATGTAATAATAATCATCAATAATTGTGAACACTAAAAATAATCATCATACATACATGAAATGTAGAGTTTATATAATCTCATCACATAATAAACTGAATCCATAGCACAATATCTGATAATCTCAAAAGAATGCTGCTAACCAACAACATGAAACTAGTTCTAAAAGAGTTCAGCAACGATAACAAAATGTGAACCAGGGGCAGGCACTACAAGAATTTACTAGTTGAAGAGGCCACATGGGAGGATGAGGAGTTCATTAAAAAGAGGGGGCATGCTATGCCCTTAATAATGATGTATATAATGTTATGAATAGTGAAGTTGTGGCTAACTTAATCCTTACTTAAGTCATGTTATGATTATTATATCATTATTTAGGTAGGTAGGTCGGCCAAAGTGTTATCTACGGTTGTGTTTATTCATCCTTAGCATTATTATGTGTATATAGGAGGTTGTAAGTCTTATTTCAAGGTCATATTGTGAAGTGTATTCTCATTGGAAATTATTGGAGGTTGCCCCCTCGAAGTGGTCTATTACTCTTAGTTATTACCAAGTATTTATATAATATTTTATATTATTTCTTCTATTGTGCAAGTTATTTTATTACATATTGTCAATAGTATTTGTCCCCTCTTTATGGAAACCCAAGGAGGAATGTTATTGTTAATATCAAAAATATGCTAGACCAAATAAATAGATCTCATCTCTCCAACTAGATTGACATCGCCTGCTGCAAATGAAATCTTTAAATTATGAGGTTATTCTTTAAATATTTTCCTTCTATCTTCTATTTACTTAAATGCAGAACCATACACTAGTATTTGCATAATATCATCTTGAATTCTACTGTGTGTATAGTAGTCCATAAATTGTCACAAAGTAGTGCACCTGAATAATCATTGCAAATGTAGAATAATGGGATTATATAGAGGAGCCTTGTGAGGAACCTTTTTGGTTATTTTATCTGATTGATATCTACTAACATGATAATTAGGCCATTATGTTGAAAATTCATGTCTTTTATGATATATAATATAATCATTGGGAAACACATATATTGTTTGATACTCCATTCCAATATCTTTCATAATGATTGATAATTATTGGTAAGAGCAAGCTAGAATGTTTGATGGTGGTAACAAACACTTAGCTATCAACCCATTGAAGAAAACTTGTTAATAAAAATAACATTAATGGCACTGTAACATAGAAGATGACAAAAATGACAATATACCTAAGCATACGTGAGATTTCTACATTGGGTATATCGTTCATAGCCTTGAAGTTTACCAACAACAATATAGTAGAGAGAAGCATTGTTTTGGAGGCTTGGTACAGGGCCTCATATGTCTTTTCAATTAAAGGTATATCAAGGTTCTCTTCATCATGTTCATTAGATGCAAGACTATCATCGTCTTCATCCTCTTCATCGTTTGCACTAGTAAAATCTTCTTCAATCCTATCCTTTGGCACATTATCAGCTACATCAATACCAAAATCTTCAATTTTGTTCTCTAAATCAAGATCATCTTCTTCCATGGGAGAATTACCTTCTGCTTTTGTATTCATACCTCGATGTTCTACCAGTTCAAAATTCACATTCATCAAAAGATAGAAATTGTTTTCAACTTCAATGTGATCATGTTGCCTATAATGTCTCTGAGCTATTGTGATAAGAAATATTTGATTCTTTATGCCCTCACATTTTTTGCAACATCAATAACAATTTCCATCACCTTTTCTTTTGAACTAAGACCATAATCTAGAAATTGTCACCTTATTTTACTCTAGGTTCATATTGTTAGGCATGGACATTATTCATAGAAAATATTCAAGCTATAAAATTATATCAAATATAAACATACAAGAATTAATAGTATCTTGTATATAATCAAAATAATTAAATAATTAAATATTACTATCTCTTTAGTAAGGGTGGCATCTAAACAAATCAAATAAATTATACAATTTACATGTTGTAGTGCCTTTTGTGTTTGATTTCTATGCATCCATTAACCTTTGCCTTATAATACATTATCAGATTTGGGTGTGTGTGTGTGTGTGTGTGTCTGTGTGTGTGTCTGTGTGTGTCTGTGTGTGTGTGAATCATATACAATGTGTTTAAATTAGAACTAGAAAAATTAAGACTAAATTGCTTCTTATATGTGATCTAGGAAGCTTAATTATTTTTTTTTGGAAAAGAAGCTTTCAACTAGGAGACATGTTATAGATATTAATAACGAGAAGAGTAATTTCCAAACTTCATATCAGCATATTTGTCTTGTAAAAGTCATGGAAAATATTTAGAGGAATAGCATATTGTGAGTTGTATGAAAAATGATACGGGAATTCTAAATAGTAATAGTTTAATTTTAAGAATTTTTGTCTCTAATCAATTGCCAAATTAGTGATATGATGAAATATAAATATCAATGACATGATTTCTCCCTCATTTTAAAATACAAGCTTCTCAAAATAATAGATACAATATTAGAAATTATTAGTTTTCAAGATTGTTGAATAAAATCTCAACATGTTTATTGTCCTTATCATGTACTATAATGCATGTGATCATACAATTTGATTCCTCAACAAATAGTGGTAGTTGATGATAGAGTAGTAGAAAAGCTTAACCTAAGGTCTAATTTTTGATCACAAATGGCAAGAAGGAGTACGACTACAAATGTGAAGATGAAGTATATAGAGGAATATTTTGTTCAAAATGAGGACCAATGCCTCTACACCATATCTACTAGTTGGCTTGTGATACCTAAGAAAAGGAAATAAAAAATTTTAAAAGTATTTCATATGTTTGTATTGACGCGTGACATTGCCAACATAGCCATCTTTCTTAATGGGATAGTGGAAAATAAGGATTCCCATAAATTTGAAGGTTGGATCTCTTCTATTGCCATCACTTGTGAAAGAATTCAATTTATTGACTTGGAAAATATTATTAGTGGAAAATGCTAAAGAACTTAACTAATGAAACTTAGCTTTCATGTCTACCTTCCTCTTCTATGCCATTGCAAGAGTAAAGAGTTGATTGAGGTAGAATTAATAAATTCTACATGATGAATCAACACTAAATGATGATTATCACTCATAATTGGAATTAAAAAATAGCTTTCATCATTTTAGAAGGGTGAATTTTTCCTTTTCTATGCTCATTCTTTATCCTATAGGTGTATTTAGTTTTTCACACTTTGATTGGTCACATTGTCAAGAGTTTCAAAGTGACAAGTCTATTTAACAATAGAAAAGAGCAATTCATTATGGAAATACTTGTAGGAATGAGAGTTTTAGCTCCCCATGGAACATTTTGGATTCAAACCATTTTAATGACGTTATTGTTTCATAGTTCATGGGTTGTATGTTTTGTGTTTTTATTTTATTTTTGAGTTCCATTTGATGTGGTGTTCATGCTTTTCTTATGTTTTCCTTTCTTTTAATTTCTTGTTGATTGATTCTATATGATATTCTTTTGTTGGTTTTGAAGATGTCATTTAAAAAATATAGGCATATTTTTCACAAAGCAAGATGGAAAAAAGTATGAAGCCCAATAAAAAGAAATGAAGCCCTGCAAAAAAGTTTATGCATAATGAAAACATCTATTTATACTACAATTGTAAAACACCGTGAAGTAAAAAATAGAAGAGATAAATATAAAACTCAACACTAAATATTCAAATATTAGAAGTGAAAAATTAATTTAGAATGGTTTGAAACTATTACAAGAATTTGATTAACTTGTTTCTCAGTATAGAGCTCCTTGTCGAGCTCTCCTTTTTGTAATCCTTTTTGTTTTAATATATTTTTCCCTCTCTTTTTCCAAATCATTCCAAAGAATATTGACCAACATAAATTACATATTTTTGATACAAAGATGTTTCCAAATTAAACTATCTTATGCTTATGAACTCTCCTATAATCATTATTGTTCTTTCACATTAGAGACACTTCCTTAATCTATCATTCTTACTTTATAAAAATGATTTCATCATTTCAAAACATTACCTTATCAAAATTTAATTACTCTCTTGTATCCTCATTTTCTTAATTTATTAAAAATGTTTTGACCCTTTTAAGGCCTACCTTCTCAAATTCTAATAAATATAACATCTCTAAATAGAATAGATTCCTCCCTCTTCTCTTCAACATATATATGCCACTTATGAGTAAATGCACCTCTCTAATTGGATTTTAGAATGTTTATTATGTACTTTTTTTTACTTATCATTAGAAGTCAAGAACAATTTATGTTTTGTTTGTGATGAGTGTAACAATTTCTAACCATTAAAAAATAGCATATACTAGAGATTGAATGTAATACTAATAAAGTCCTATGATTTCTCACAACACTACGATGGAAAGAACTTCAAAATATGGTGAGGGATGATTAGAATGTAAAGTGACATAATTAGAATAAAAAATTCTAGCTTTGACTAACATGATTATATTGCTATTTTGTTTTTACATTGAGAATTACATTCACCTTTTCCTAGATATCTCTCATCAAAAGATATATGCATTCATATTTTCTTTACATATATAAAAAGCACATAGATTCATCTTTTTTTCTGTGCATCTCATCATTCTTCTCTCGTTAGGAGGTACACATATTAACCATTTGTTTCCTACATATATCATCATTATTCTCTAATAAGGAAATAGAACATGCATACATTTCTTCCCATATCATGAGAATCCTTCAAAATACATTATGTGGACATCACATATCCAATGTAAGACATGTTGATGTATTTAATTGGTGGGGTGTCACCCTTCAAAATCAACATTTTTGAAAGTAGTTAAATGTCAATTTTCAATACATTACTACAAGAATCATGACCTATATACATCAATACAAGCCATGCCAAAAGAATCGAACCCTAGATCTAGTGTCATGCCTGACCACTACTACTATTTTTCCGCTTATTAGGATTTTGTGGTTAAAAGTTTCTTTCTGTTGAGATGTTTGTATTATCTGTAGAACTTATTTTTTATATTGTCTTTGGAACATGTGTTTTATATCAGAACATATTGCTATCTCTAGATTATCAAGTTTGATATCTCTGATGTTACATTATTATTGTGTATGCACAATACTTTTGTATTGATATTAGAAAAATTGTATTTCAGTTTGATTTGACTTATCAACTAAAAGATATTTATATTTAATTGTGATGTTATGCTTCAGTTCGTGTTTTACTAATGCATAAATGTTAAATGATTTTCTTGCTTCAAATACATATGTTTTTTTTTTATATACAGACTTACATAGTTTTTATTTTAGAGCATTCAGTCATTTGTAGTGAAGATGGAGAATATAACCCTAATTTTATTTACTTGTGATTTGTGATATTAGTAGGGTTATTTTTATTAATATGCTATGTAATTCTAATCGGATTGATTATCCTGACATATTATCTTTGTGTTTATAAGGACTAAAATATCCTTATGGTTCTAGAATATATATATATATATATATATATATATATATATATATATATATATATATATATATATATATATATATATATATTGATATTTTGTTTTTTTATAAAAGGGGGTTTACAACCCATGGATTATACCATTTTACTATAGCCTATGTTATATCTAATGTTGTGGTTTTGGAATGAGGATTATAATGGTAAAACCCTTATGGGTTTCAAATGCATTTTAAAGATATTTATGTATTGATTCTGCCAAATACATGGCGGTGGAAGAGAGTTGTCATATCCACCTTTCTCTACAAAAGTTTAAGTTCATTGAATGCATTTGATAGTGGGGTTTTAATGGCATTGAAGGTTTAATTGCCATACTTTTTCAAGCTTGGCTCTATGGAAACAATGCTATTAATTTGGCACTTTTGTTCTGAGAATGTATACCACTTGTTTTTGGATGTTGTAGAGTCAGAAAAATGCAGGGGTTGTAGTTGGAAAGAGATACTGTCATATGGGGGTTGGGCAAGTTTTTATTGCCTACAACATGAATTATTATTGTCTTTTCTACTATCATTCCTTATCTCTATTGTGAGCTTGTTGGTTGGTGTTCATTTGGGAAGTGTGGTTTGGAGTTGTGCATTTGGGGCTTCAACATCGAGCTGTATAGCAGAGCTTGCATTCTCCATTTCGTGTATTACACATAGGGGCATTCTCTATCCCTACTCTTTCTGACTGTTATTTTCTTTGGTATGAAATAAAATTGTTAATAGATGTATAAAATTATGTTGCATTTCAACCCTCAAGTTTGGAAGTGGGCAGGGCTCGACATGGGTTGTTGAGCATTGTCGATTTTCATGCTCGAGAGTGGACTTGTAGTGTTTACTGGGTAATTTTGAATATTTTTGGGGGTTGGTAGATGTTTTTAAAATGAGAAATAGATTATGGTGCTCGGTTTAAGAATGTGGATTATATTTGAGCATGCTGTTTGTAATTTGAGTTTTACTGTATTTTTGGGTTTGTGTAATAATTTTTTGGTTGTGGCTAATAAGATGAGTTCTGTATGGAAATACCCCTATTAATATGTTTGTTAGTTTTTATGTTATAAGGATGGTTTTCGTTTTAGGGATCTATCAATATATGATATATATTCATTAGCTTTGGTTCGGATTCCTTAAGTCAACATAGTTGTATACTATTATTTATGTTAGGGTAGACTATGGTGTTGATTGGTTACCCATAGGCAAAGTCGTCAGTAGTTCTTGTTTCACAAACTAGGCTCAGCCATTATTTAGACTGTCAGCTGATATAATGATTCACAGTTAATTCTATGGAATGGAAATCGGTGTAGCATCGATTTTATGAACATTTAATTATGATAGTAGTCAGCAGTAGAAAATTTTCGTATAAATTTTGGTTAAACATTTAGCTTGGTTCAAAACGGTTTCAAACTTATAAACAACTGCATAATTTGTAATGTGATTTTGGAATAGAGTTACAGCTGGTTTGTGCATGCATGTGAAATGATTTCATTGATAGCCGTTTTAGGTTTCTTATTCTTAAGGTATATGGAAGCTTGTAAATTACTGTTAATTGGGTTATAGTCATTTACATTTTGTCAAATAGTTTGTTAGCAGTTGGATTTGATCATTGTTAGGTTGAAGAATATCAAAACAGGGACAGGGTATTAACATAGTTATTCGATAGATAACAATTGATAAGGAATTACTATTGTTAAGTCATAGTTTGTTAATGTGTCGAATGGTGTATTGAGACCATGTGTGGTTGTGTTGTGTCAAACATAGCCTAGATGTCAAACAGTTGTGTGCAATTGTGGAATCAACATTTGGTCATATGGTTATCATGAAACTTTAAAATATTTGGCATCGACAATTTTGGTAATTAGTTAGTATGGAATTTTGAATTCATGGATTTTGTTTGAACAACCATTTGTTAAAATGATTTGTGATGTTATATAATGTTGTTATAGCTTAATCAAGGAATTATATATTGTAGGTAGACCTGAAATCATCTGTGATTTAGTTGTATAGTTATCTTGAGTGGCAAAATTATTGTTGATCTTTGGTTAAACATTGATTGAATTTGATTGGTACAATCTGACAGTGGTGTTAAAATGGTATTTTGAAGTATTCTAATACAGTCATTAAGTTTAAAATGAAATAAAATTCCTTTTACTTAAATAGTTATACTCTCTTTTAATGGGTATCAGAACTGTTCTTTGGTCACTATTAAAATGGAAAGTTGATTTTGAATTAAGTTTCAGTTATGATATATGTTGATAAAATTGATTTTTTTTTAAAAGCAAAAGTATTAGCTATATTTTAATCTTACGATTTTGCTATTTCATAGGTTAAATGTACATTGTTATGACAGTAGGGTTAAATAGTATAGTATTCGGATCAGTAAATATAATTAAATTAATGTGTTGGTTAATTTGTATTTATGAGTTCTTATTATTATAGTATTTGTTTCTGTTGTTCTAGTAATCTAAATTTATCTTTGGAATAGATAGAGTAAGTTGTGTTCAAATAGATTAAAGGATGTAGTATCATGTTAAATATTGATTTATATCTATAGCATGTACATTCTTAGAACATCTGTTTGATGTGTTTCTTTTTTTTAAGGATAGCTGTAATGAACATATATTGAGGTGGCTGAATATTGGTTTATCCTATTTAGTTAATTAATTTAGTGATAACTTAAAATAAATTGGGTGGATTAATTACATATTAAAAGATAATTGGCCTTACTTATGACTTAAACTTATATGGTTAAGTACGAAGAACAAGGCATATCTCTATTCTGTCGTTGACAAGTATAATAGAGAATATCATTATGTGTTGACTATGAGCATACCATACATGGATGCAGAATCTTAATGCCATAACGATGACACCTCAGTATATATATGCTTCATTTATGGGTTATTCTTAGTGCGAGTTTAATTTTGCATTGATAAGTAAATGTTTACTCTTGCCTATTAATTTTGGAACTGCACTACATTAAGTGAATCAGATATCTACATTATGGTAATGTATATGTTTAGTCTAACATGTATGCAGGTGGATTACACTTTTCAACTCAGTGTGTACTAAACCCCCTATTGTGTTGTGTTGCATTTTTGTGTTTTTTTTTCCAGGTGCTTCAAGATTATTTAGCAAGTAACCGAAGATGATTGTTGAAGTTACTTTTTGAAACAACATTCAGGGTCCCTATGTTGGACATAGGTGTTTAGAAATGATGTTGTACTGCATTATTGTACTAAACTCAACTTGTATTAATATCATTATGGAAACACATTTGGATGATACTATGTTTCTTGTTGAGGTTTTCAGATTGGGAATGGTTCAATCTATGTACTTGGTCTTGTAATAAGTTGAATTAATAAAAAAATTATTGCATTTTTGGTACTTGTTCTTTGTTTTCTAATTTTTTTTTGGTTATGTTTAGTGTGGCATTACATCTAGACCCAAAAAAAAATGATCAAGGAAAAGACAATTCATGAGTACAATTTTAAAATTTCATTGCTAATCAGTCAACATTCAATAATTGAGGAACAACCATCATTACAATCTTCTAACATTTAAAATGGAAAACTAAACTATATTCAAATCGTTGTCCTTGGTTACTATAAAAATATTAAAGTAAAAAAATGGGAAAATCATTGTCGATGGATCTATTATTTAGTTGATCTTGTGCTTTCCCTCACCTGTAGTTGAGATGAAAAATCTTTCTCATGTGTGCACTTGTAAACTATCCGATACAAATGAAATGTTTACTTTGTATTTGTTTATATCCCAACAACCTTAAAATTTTGACAATCAATAAAACTCAACTGTCCTTGAAATTTCGGCACAAACCTTTAGTGTTTTCAAAATTTTGACAAAAAAAAACAAATTTGGTCAAAATTTTAACCTTATCAAGATCATATTTAAAAAAAAGTGAATTTGACCAGCCAAATTGGCCTATCGTCAAAAAATTTGGTAAAAATTGGAGGCCTAATGTACTAGTGGGACATCTCCTAACATGGTTAGAATCTCCTAAAAGGGATTCAATGTCTCCTAATAGAGACTTATATGTGAAGATTGTATTTAATTCAATCCTAATAGCTTCTATCCTTTTACAAGGAACTCCTATATTAATAGACAATTTTGTGGGTATCATTCCTACCTAGGTTTTCTCTCTAATCAAGGGTTTCTCCCTAGTTAATATAGTTGGTGTTATTGTGCATGGTTATCTTTCTATTCTTGTTGCATCTACTATCTATATCTTTCTAAATTAATAAATATATTGGGAGTTGGTTTAAGAACATAACTGATTCACCCCATCCCTTCCCTCTTAGTTATCTTAATGCACTTTACTTTCTAACACTCTTGTTTGTGTTGCATCTTGATGTTTTGAGTGTAAATGTCTTCATTTTAAGATTTTTGAGCATTAAAAAATTTAGATTTTAAATAAAGATGTAACATCTTATGCCAATTTTCATCCTTTCATCTATTTATACTTACCCATATTGTGTAAACATCATGATTGACCTCAAAAAAGTCATATCGGAGAAAGCTTTTCATAAGTGCCGATGGAAATTAATTCATTAATAATTTTAAAATTTCATCCTAAAAAGTAAATACCATCATAGCATTCTTAGATAGAAAACACACACTATGTACCAATATTTACAAATAAAGATTTATGAGTTTTTCAAATATTAAACAATTAGCTATGTAGAATGAAATGGCATGAAAGCTACCATTTAGAGCATAGATTATATTCAACAATGCAAAACATCCAAAAAATTATATGTAAAAATTAAAAGAGATAAATAATAATTTATTACTTCTACTTACAATATCAAACATTAAAAAGTGGAATAAAAGATAAATGATATTTTTCAATTACATAAAAAAATTTAATTATAGAATAAAATATTGATACTCAACTAGACAAGAGCCTATAATACACTAGTAACTTATGAGCCTTTTATCTAGGTGGTCTTGGGTTCGACTCTACTTGAGCTTAAAACATAATAATAATTAATCAAGGCTTCATCCCAGTAACAATCAAAAATAATATTGTAATCTAATTTTTTAATTGTATACAGTGGTTAAAGTAATTCAAAAAATAGATCCAAATTTTCTAGTAGATAAAACTAATAAATGACATAGTTAGAGAAGATAGTTATGTTATTTCACATGAAAATAAAATTCATTTGTTTCACTTGTTATTAAATACGTCTCTTGTTTTTCATGTATTAAAATATGGTTCCATTCTCACCAACAACTTTTTTAATAATTTATATATGTAAGGAGTCTCAACACATTATAATATCAATATTGCAAGAATAAATCTTAGAATCACAAGTGGTATAGTATTAACAAGTATTATTCGATCCTATTATTTCCACTAATAATTTCAAAGAACCTTTTTATTATTATTTTGAATTAAAACACATTTGAAATGTGTAACTTATTATAAGTAAAAAATAAACACAATAAAAAATAAATAGAGGAATAGTTTACATGTTACTAAAGCCATAAAATAGGGAAACCAACAAAGTAAAATGTTAACCTTGTATATAAAAATGTAAAGAGTCTGTAGTTCAAAGCTTTTTCTCAATTATGTTTTTCCTTGAGTCACCAAATCCATTATAACCACTGATAGAAACAAAAATGGAATTTTTACTCAAGTTTTTTATACCCTTGGAAACTAAACTAATCAAAAACCATGACATCCACCAATGGAGAACTCCTATTACAACTACTAACATTATCAATGTCTTAGTTTAACATTGCTATGGAATTTAAAGAGAATGTTTCTAACACTACTACAAATACTTAATAGAGTTCAACTTCTCAAAGTTCCAAATATCTAAAGAACAAGATATGTGCCATGATAACCATAAGACCACTTATGTTTAAACAATTCATATAAACACATGATGGAAATAATAAAATGGCAATAACTGACAAACCAAATAGACTAAGCTTTCATCAAACCTAGCAATATGATCTTCAACTTTTGATAAACTATCTAGTAAATTTTTCAGCCTTTGTTATCCTCATCATGTTGTTCTTTCGTGCCATTTTGGTCTTGTGATGCAGAGACATCAAAACAATCTTCAAATCTGTATCTCTTCCATAATTTCTTTCTTTAAACAAAAAAATAAAGGATCGTGATCCATTACCATTCTGAAACAAATAATGTTTAGCATATTATAACATCAACTTCATTTTAACTTATCTAAAACCCAATTCAAAACAAATAATTCCTCCTAAGAAACATGTAACAAAAACAACTGTCACTCAATGCTATATAATAACTCTGCAATAACAAACTATAAGAAATCCTACCATGAAAGCTACAGAGAGGACGACATGATGGGAAACTGAAGGACAAGCTAAAAGAAACTGTTATATTAACACAACAATTACATTATGCATAGCTCTCTCATAGCATTATTTAAGCTTATCCCTTCCAACTATTGATCGCCCCCTCTGATTGAATAATCTTGTCTATATAAAGACAATTGTAACAGCTACAAAATTGTACATTTTCCCTTTTGGTTACATACTTATTAATTATCCAACTATCCATTACATTTATGATTATTTGGCAGTTCTTTAAGAACACAAGATTCTCGTTACATGTGCATGATATTGTCAAAACTAATGACATTTACCCATTTTGAATTGCATACTTACATTTTTTGCATAACAGTAGATAAATAATTATCAAAATTAAATATTTCATCAGTGTTGCTGCACCATACTCCCCAGCTTCAAAATTTCCATGTACCTATGGAAATGTCTTCACTTGATTGATGCCTTTGTTGCTTCCATTCTTTACCACTTTCAACCGTGACTCTTCACAGACTAACTCCCATCAATGGAGTTCAAATGGTTATCATGAAGGTGCTTCTCCGATTCCACTGTCCACTCCTCCATGCTTCTCACAAACACCAACACTCTGTCCCTCACTTGGGAGTCCCTCTTGCCTCTCTCCCCAAGACTTTTGGCAACACACAAAGGACCATCTTCTCTTGCCCTAGACCATCTTGTATGGCCTTCACTTGGTAGACCTCCTGTCCACCCATCTGAAGTGAGTGAACTAGCACCTTCAACCATAAAAACTTCACTAACAAAAATCATACACCCAACTCTACTTGGTGTAGATTACCTTCCATCTACATGCTCAAAATCTTCTGAGCTCTGATACCAATCTAATGCAGAGACATGAAAACAATCTTCAAATCTGTATCCCTTCCATAATTTCTTTCTTTAAACTATAAAATAAAGCTTCATGATCTATTAACATTCTAAAACAAATCATGTTTAGCATAATATAACATCAACTTCATTTTACATTATCTAAAACCCGATTCAAAACAAATAATTCCTCACCAAAAACATATAACAAAAAAAATTGTCACTAAGAAGGGTTACATACTTACTAATTATCCACCTATCAGTTATGTATATGAGCAATGTTAGTATGCTAATAGAAACCAAATTTAAATAAAGCTTCTACAAACTAAACAAAATTCATAAACTTCAAGATAGACTAAGATGAACTCTCAATTGAGAATATGAGCCATTAATGGACTCTCTCAAAAAGAAGCTCTCTTGTTGAGTGGCTTTGTCTAAATAGATAGGATGTATGCTCAAGCTTATGCTTCAAAAATGGCCTCAAATGGAGTTGGAATTTGGGTGTGGGTGTATGGTTTTGATGTAAAATGGCTTCTCAAAATGGCATTATGACTTTACTTCATGGATTGTGTTAAAATGGCTTGGGAGAGGATTCCTTAATAGGCAAAGGGCTTGAGGGATCAAGCACTAGGATGCAAGGATGGGAAAAAGCTCATGGAAGGCTTAGATTGCGTGAGAGGAGAGCACATGGATTGTGCTTCCTTACAACCAATCAGGGAGTGACACATGTCACAGGGTGAGAGGATGGAGGAAAGGGCAAGGATGAGTCAACAAAGGAGGCTCAAGAGATAAAATCTTCATAAAGAACCTTCATAAGTGCTTTGTAAGAACATTTATGACTTTGTGAGCTTTATAAAGTTTTGTGGTTGAAGATATTTGTGAGAGATACCATGAAATTCGAATTTGAGGGTTTAGGGAGGTTTTAAGCTTGCTTAGGGTTGTAAAAATGATTAGAGGAAGGGTTAGAGATGGCTTAGGACTAGGAAAGTGGATGGCAAGTGGATTGCAATTAATGAGGGTGGCTGAAGGAGGAGATATTTGTTAACTTTGGCTTGAGTTAGCAAGTCTTAACCCATGTTTAGGGAATGTGATAAGGTTTGGAGGGGATTAGGATTAGGGTTAAAGACATCTTCTGGAAGAGTCTAGGTTTTGGATGAGGATGAAGACTTTCTAGAAGAGTCTAGAACTTCCTAGGATAAGATTTTATGAAATAAATAAAGTTTTATTTATTTCAAGGGTTTGGGTTGAGGAGATATTTATTAAAATATTTTTAATAAACATGAGGATTAATATTTAATCTTGATTAAATATTTTGAGTTGGGATTAGGGGTAGGGAATGATGGGATTAGCCTTTAATCAAAATTAAAGAAGGATTAGAAGATTTTGGAAGAGGTTAGTGGTCTTAAGGAAATTGGCCAAGTTTTGGGCAAAAAATAAATTTTTTATTTATTTTAGGATTTTTGGTCAATTTATTAATTAAATAATTAATAAATAAGAAAATAATGTTTAAATAAGATTTAAACATTTTTGGGAGGGATTCCTTAATTAAATATTTTTAATTAAGATAAAGGGATTTAATGGCATAAAAAATAATTAATTAATAAATGATGATGTCATCAGGGATTTTTTTCAGAAAATAAAAATATTATTTTCTAAAGGATTTTTAGGTGTCTACATTTTGCCCCTCTTTGATGTGATGCCGCAAGTGGCATGGCATCAAAGATAAGAAAATAAGATCCCCAAGGCTAGAGCAGAAGAGGAGAGAATGGACTGTGAGATGCCCCCTCAAGAAGGTGATGGGGAGAGAAAGCAAGGCTCGATGGCTTCTTGAAAAGTACAAGAATCTCGGATGAGCAAGGAAACTCAGATTGGCAAAGAGAAGGGGCTGAATTAGCTCAAACTCTCACTATGGGAGAATGATAAAGGAGAATCAGATGCACAAGAGGAAGCAAGCTTAAGACTTTAGGAATTGCAGAGGATGAAGGAGCGGAGCGCTATAAAAGGAATTCAGGATGGGGAGATGGATGAGGGGATTATAAAGCTGATGCAATAGGATTTCAAAGAGTCAGATTGGCAGAAGATGGGTTTCGGAGATCCCTAGGACTAGGATTGTGGATCTCGAAAGATGAGGCTTGGTGGATTGATTTGGATTGGTGGATCCCTAAGACTAGGATTGTGGATCCCTAAAGGTAAATATGAGGAGTGATTCAAAGAGATATTGATGCATAAGCTAGGGTAGGAGAGACAGATGTTGGATATGGATGAGGAATAATGGAGATGAAGGAAAACCATTGAAGCTTTTTGAGCGGGGGGGATACTTCAAAGAGAAGTACCACCATGTAGTTGAGCACTAGATTTGCTATAGGACTATTGGTTAATTGCCAAGGTTACCAAGAAAATCAAGGCCTTTTCACCAACTGTCCAGAGGACTGACGGACTAACTCAAAACAAACACACAAGGATTGCCCCAGTATCACACATGAATCCTAGAGGAAGCAGTGTAGAAACGACACTGGGTAACCCACAAGTAGAAAAGAAAACAAGCAAAAGACATGATCAAGACCTTACGCTCTGATTGCCCCATTCACAGTATACCATGATATGGAAGATTGTGGAAACCTTGAGGAGGGAACAAGGAGATTGCTTGGAAAAGATATTTCAAGACCCTACAGGGAAGAGTCCAAATCAAAAGAAAGCAAAAATCCAAAAGAGAACCATTTGCCAACAAGATGGGTAGGACGAGGTACTAACAGACCAAGATCAGACATGAGGAAAGCTATATCCTGCAAGGACCTATCGGAGAGCACCTAAGCTGGTGTGTTTGGATGAGTGATGCATCTGGCAAGCTGAACTAAGAAAGATAACACTTTGGTGATAGGAAATCTAGCTAAAGGATGCATTGGAATAGCTAACTAAGATGTGCGATGGGTGCAAGATGCTGATCAAGGACAAACTGACACGAACATTGGATAGATGCAATGGTACTAAGCTAAAGAGGATGTACAAGCTGAAAAACCAAGATATTTACAAGCGAGCTAATCAAGATATGGTACAAGCTAATGGACCAATGATAGGGATGATACAGATGGATAAAAAGCTCAGGATGAGAGGATAGCGGGATGGCTCAATTTGGTGCAAGAGGCAGAAGCTAAGGATGAGGTGATAACGAAAGATATGGATTTGACAAGATGCATCCAATGATGATGAGGGATTTTGTGACCAAGGACAGCTAGAGGAGCAGGATGAGATGGTTGGATAGGATGGTAGATAGCTAGGATTATGATGGATATAAGGAGATGACATTGGGTTTGCATGAGGATAGCCTAGAGCTAGATATCAATGACAAGGGAGGATGGACAAGGCAGGATCTCCAAGGAATATAGTGCCCCCAATCAGAAGATAACATGCAGAAGGAGGTCTTATGATGGATGATAGCTGAGATGATTGGCTGAAGCTGCATAAGATTAGTGGATGGTGCGAGATGGAAGCTGGAGGATGGAGGATTGGTGGATAGATTGGAAGATGGAGGTGGATGTCAAGAGATGACCAAAAATATGAGGGTGATATGCTAAGTTGGGGATGGTAGGATTACGCATGAGGCTTGTTTGCCAAGTTTTCATCATGGTACTTGTCCAAGGTGCTTGAATTTCCAAGTTTTCACCAATGGATGCTTTATTTTTCTTTTCTTTTTTTTGACTTTTTGACTTTGGACTTAGCTGGAATGATTTTCGCTTTCTTCAGCTATTTTGGCTTTTTTGGGATTTTTCACTGGCTGTTGGAATGTTCAATTTTGTTGCTAGTTGTTGGTACACCGGATGCGTGATTTATGCAATAGATCAGATTAGATGGGATTGATGATAGGAGATGGAGGGATGAAAATGCTGGAAATGAGCATGAGATGGGGATGCTTGCAAGAGCAACATTGGCACATGTTGGAACGGGTGTGAAAAGAGCATATGGGGGATAGATGGTAGATGCGGGTGTGATGGAGGATTTGTGGAAGCGTGCTTGGGGATATAGGCACCCAAGATGGAGTTAGGAGATGGGGGACATGAGTCACTAGATGGGGGATTAGCAATGGTGGATGCCATTATGCATTGGGTTTCAACTTTTTTCTTGGGGATCCACATGGTTTTGGATTTTCTTTTCATAGGCTTTTGCATTGTTTTGCATTCTTTGATTGGATTTTGCCTTTTTGGAGTATGTCTTTTAGAATAGACATATGATTGCCTAGGATGTGGATTTTTAGCTTTATGCATTTTGAAGTTGGCATTCACATTGCTGTGGTAAGCTTTGGGAAGATGGTTAGGAGAAGCTTTGTGAGATGGAGAGGATATGAAAGAGCATGTAGGGGGATGATGATGGATGATGTTTCCTAATATGTGCCTTTGTTGATCTTGCATAGAAATGGATGGAATAGGATTTTTATGATGGCTGATAGGAGGATGGAGGATGGTAGATTTTGGGACATAGGGACCCAAAATGAATTTAGCGGATGAAGGGGGGATATGGTAGGTTGTTTTGGGTTGCAAAGATGGTGGAGGGGGGATGACATAAGATTTCTTGAAGGAGTGATGGGAGGCTGGCATGGTGGGCTTGGAGATAGGCTTGGTTTGGGGGTGTGGTGTACCAACACCTTTAGATGGTGAGCCTTTGGATACATATCCAAGACCATGAAATCCTAGATTTTTTTGTGCAATAATAGGATCTCTGATTCCTTGCTCTTGTGGTCCTAAACCTTGACCTTGATAATGCCATCGATTGAGCATTTGAACAAGCTGAGGAAACTTTTTGCTTGCAGAAAATGGTAGAAGTGATTTATTAGGTGTATTGCAATGGGGAGATACTGTTCTTAATTCATCTCCTAAGAGAGGGCCACCGTGGATGAATGTAAGTGAACCAAGAGGGTAGATTATAGATGGTGGAATAGCTTGGATAGGTGGTAAGATGGAAGCATGGAGCGGGGGAGATGGAAGGATAGGATCTTGATGTAGCTGGTGGGATGACAAGATATCTTGTAGTGGAGGAGATATGGCTTGAGGTTTTGGAGATGGAGGAGATGGTGACTACACTATGGATGGAAGACATGGTACGATGATATCTTCATTTATGCTTTGGGGGATGTCAACATGCTTTTGGGAAGGATCTTGATAGGATTGGTTTGGAGTGGATGGTGTGATAGGAGGTGAAGGGATGGATTCTTCAAAGGCAGCAGATGGATAGATGGGAGATTCAGTAGTGGAGATGGGTGAGTAGAAGATGGATGCATAAGGGTCATTACGAGAGATTTGGGAAATTCTTGGAGGCGATTTGGATAGGATTTGGAGGGATTTGATAGGTGGTGGGATTTTGATGCTTGCGGGAAGTGGAAGGATTTTAAGCAATTTGATGGATGGTATGGGGATGATAGCTATAGGAGATGGAGGTGATATTATAGATGGGGAAGCTTCATCACTGACTACTTCACATGGTTGGATTAGATGACATGGCTTATCGACTGTTGGAGGCAAATTTTCTTGTATTTCCTCTAGGAGATTCCCTAGAGACTCATGTGTCAAAGGTGGAGGTGGATTGACAGGAATAGCTAGTGTGATGGGGGTGGAATATTGGAAGCTTGGTTGATGGGGTGATGGAGGGGAAGCTGGAATATCGAATGGCATGACTAGATAGTTTGGAATAACTCTTGGATTTTGGGGGATGCTTGGGGGAATGTTTCTAAGGCTTTCAATATACCCATTATAGTCAACAAGATTTTCATCATCATTGGAATAGGAGGTGGCGGGAGCAAGGACAATGCGACCAAACACATCGTGATAGGATTGGTACTTCATGCTTTGATGGTGAGTTTGATGGGGATGGGGTTTTGCATATGGATGAACACGGAAGCTCATGGTTGGATTTGGATTAAGCATAGATTTTGGATTGGCTGATGAAAGATTTCCTAGGGAGAGTCAAAGCTGTATGACAGACCTAAGGAGGATTGGCTGGATATTTTTGGCTTTCCTATGGATGGAAGACTTCAAGGGCATGCTATCAAAAAGTGAGAGTTTTGCTTTCTTATGCGCTAGATTGGTGGAGATTGTGTCAACATAAGGATAGACTAATGATCCTATGGGCATGACACAAGATTGACCACTTGTGGATCCCAACCTTTAGCTCAAGGTGATGAGGGATAACAAGTGACAAAGCTAGATTACCCTAGACAAAGCTCTGTCAAAGGGATAACCTTGGTGAGGCTGGTGGATTGGTCAGATTGATTGGATAGAAAATTCTAGTAGAATGACAAAAACTCTCTAAAGGCTTGGGTGTGATTTTGGATTGGGTTGCTAGTTGGCTGGGGGGGATGATTTGGATGGACTTTGGATTTGAGATTGTTCTAAGGCAAAGAACTAGATAGATTCGGTTGCATCGGGGGAGCTTGGATGATTTTCTGATAAGGCAGTGACTACGCTAAGTATGCCTTGAGTTGGGAGATTTCTAATTTTTTGGGATTTCGACCAAAATTGGCAAAAATTCATTCAAAAACTATGAACAAACAAGCAGACAAAAGTTTTGAGCAAGCACGTCAAACACACCAACATCTTAGGAAGCTTTCTACAAGGATAAAATTTGGTTTAGCTAGGGAGTCCTCGATATACACAAGGTATGTGAGGCCCAAATCTGTAGATGAAACCAAAAAGATGTCACACAGTCGAGAGGAGCGGTAACCCACTTCTCCTCTTTTACTTCTCAAGGGTATAAAGTTCCTTGAGGCTTAGCCTAAGTGACAAAATTTTGATCCCAAGAGAGGTGTCTTTGGATTCACCTCTTGATCTTTATACTCCGTCGGAATGCTGGATTTGAGGTCATCCCAAGGGGTGATGAAATCCCCAAGCAGGCCTCCTAAAAAGCTAAGACAAGATTTTGGATCCTAATCTTATACACCCAAGATGGCCTCGAAAGACAAAAAGGGGAGAGAAGACATGGATGATCTTGTGCTAAAAAACACGCTTGTTCTTTTACCAACTGACGCTTAAGTTTTCTGATCTAGACTTTGCAAGCACTCATGTTTAAGATACAATGTTTATTCCAACTTTGAAGTGTCGACAAAAATAAAATTGATTGAAGAATGCGAACAAGAAGAAGAGTTAGGGTCAACAAGAAGGTAAACCCGTGCGCCCGGAGGCCCTCCACGTCAAGTATCGATTGATTTTTCTTTAAGGCATTCAAGATTGAGTGTGAGTTTATTTTAAGCCCAAAACAAAGGTGTATGAGATTTGATTTCAAGCGTGCACCTAGAGGCCCTCCACATCAAGATTTGTTCAATTTTTATGCCCAAATGAAGTGTGAGCGATATTAATGCGCATTCAAGGAATTTTCTAACTTAGAAAAACCACTAAAAACCCAAGTGAGTGGAGTTTGATTTGCATGGAGCACTTAACACCCTCTTAGGTGGACCCATCCCCATAGATGGCACTGAGATTGCAACCAATGGTTAAATTGATGGGTGATTAAAGAGGCCGAGTCCAACGAAAAACTCACTCAAAGCATTTTTATTTGTTTTTATAACTTAAAAGATTACAAAAATGTAGATTCTTTTTATGCTCCAAAAGATGATTATTTGATCTATGGCATTCAAGATTGGATTTGTTGTTTTAATCATGAATTCATAAAAAAAAAAAACTTTGATTTTAATCCATGGCACTCAAGAGTGATTTTAGCAACATGCATTCAAAGACAAGTGATTAAACATTCAAGTTTTTTCCTTTGAGCATTCAAGATTGAGATTTTGTGTTTTTTTTTAAGAACTTTGAAGTGATTTGTTTTAACCTTAGATCATTCAAGATTGTTTTTGGACTCAAAAATAAAAATGACTCTTTGGACTTTGCTTTTCATTCAAGATTTTGTGTTCTAGTTTGCATGTTTTAAGCCAAAAAATGATATTCCTAGATTGTTTTGATGCATGAAAAACCTAAGAAACATTCAATATTTTGCAACAAGACATTTGTTTGAAACAAATAGCAAAGCTTTTAGGACAATTTTTGGCAACCATTTAGGACTCTTAGTTTTCATGAGATTTTTAAAAGAACTTTAAAATATTTGCAAATGAGGTTCATTTTATCCTTGATTGATGCTTTGAGTTTGATTTAGATTTTATGTGCACTTAGTGTTGATTTTGAACCTTTTGAAATGGAAACTTGAAGTTCTTTTTAAATTCCCAAAAATGAAGTGTTCCTAACTTTGCATGAATGCATCTAAAACCTTGATGTTGCAAGGATGCAAATGATTAGATTGGTTTAGTTTCACTTGTTAAAAGATTTTTTCTTTTTTGCAAATTTATAATTTTTTAATGGATTTAAGTATGATTTGGGGGTTCATTTTAAGCACTAAAAAGAAGTGTGTATGATTTTTCTTCCTTAAAAAAAAAATGTCCAAGATCTCCCACAAGAAGAAGTAGATGGAATAAGAAGAATATAGACAAAAAGAGGAAGAAGAATTCCAAGTGCTTTGTCCACCTATAAGCTTGAAAAATCTGCAAATACTATGAGATAGACTATGAGTTCCTTTGTCTTCTTCATGCTCATGTGGACTTACAAAACCAATTTATACAATCCTACCAATCCCAAAAACAAGCAAAATTAGCCAAAATCAGCAAATGACATACAAAACTTGACTAAAAAAGCTAATGAAGATGACCCATGCGGGGTCCCACTGGGCGTGCCAAAATGTATATGAGCAATGTTAGTATGCTAATAGAAACCAAATTTAAATAAAGCTTCTACAAACTAAATAAAATTCATAAACTTCAAGATAGACTAACATGAGCTCTCAATTGAGAATATGAGCCATTAATGGACTCTCTCAATAAGAAGCTCTCTTGTTGAGTGGCTTTGTCTAAATAGATAGGATGTATACTCAAGCTTATGCTTCAAAAATGGCTTCAAATGGAGTTGGAATTTGTGTGTGGGTGTATGGTTTTGATGTAAAATGGATTCTCAAAATGGCATTATGACTTTACTTCATGGATTGTGTTAAAATGGCTTGGGAGAGGATTCCTTAAATAGGCAAAGGGCTTGAGGGATCAAAGGCTAGGATGCAAGGATGGGAAAAAGCTCATGGAAGGCTTAGATTGCATGAGAGGTGAGCACATGGATTGTGCTTCCTTACAACCAATCAGGGAGTGACACATGTCACAGGGTGAGAAGATGGAGGAAAGGGCAAGGATGAGTCAACAAAGGAGGCTCAAGAGATAAAATCTTCATAAAGAACCTTCATAAGTGCTTTGTAAGAACATTTATGACTTTGTGGGCTTTATAAAGTTTTGTGGTTGAAGATATTTGTGAGAGATACCATGAAATTCGAATTTGAGGGTTTAGGGAGGTTTTAAGCTTGCTTAGGGTTGTAAAAATGATTAGAGGAAGGGTTAGAGATGGCTTAGGACTAGGCAAGTGGATGGCAAGTGGATTGCAATTAATGAGGGTGGGTGAAGGAGGAGATATTTGTTAACTTTTGCTTGAGTCAGCAAGTCTTAACCCATGTTTAGGGAATGTGACAAGGTTAGGAGGGGATTAGGATTAGGGTTAAAGACATCTTCTAGAAGAGTCTAGGTTTTGGATGAGGATGAAGACTTTCTAGAAGAGTCTAGAACTTCCTAGGATAAGATTTTATGAAATAAATAAAGTTTTATTTATTTCAAGGGTTTGGGTTGAGGAGATATTTATTAAAATATTTTTAATAAACATGAGGATTAATATTTAATCTTGATTAAATATTTTGAGTTGGGATTAGGGGTATGGAATGATGGGATTAGCCTTTAATCAAAATTAAAGAAGGATTAGAAGATTTTGGAAGAGGTTAGTGGTCTTAAGGAAATTGGCCAAGTTTTGGGCAAAAATTATTTATTTATTTATTTTAGGATTTTTGGTCAATTTATTAATTAAATAATTAATAAATAAGAAAATAATGTTTAAATAAGATTTAAACATTTTTTGAAGGGATTCCTTAATTAAATATTTTTAATTAAGATAAAGGGATTTAATGGCATAAAAATTAATTAATTAATTAATTAATAAATGATGATGTCATCAGGGATTTTTTTCAAAAAATAAAAATATTATTTTCTAAAGGATTTTTAGGTGTCCATAGGTTACATTTTTTGTTATTTGGCAATTCTTTAAGAAAATAAGATTCTCGTTATATGTACATGATATTGCCAAAACTTATGACATTTACCCATTTTGAATTGCATGCTTGGTTTTTTTGCATAACAGTAGATAAATAATTATCAGAATTTAATTTTTAATGGGTATCGCTGCAGCATACTCCCCAACTTCAAAATTTCCATGTCCATATGGAAATGTCTTCACTTGATCAATGCCTTCGCTGCTTCCATTCTTTACCACTTTCAACTATGAATCTTCACAGACTGACTCCCATCAATGGAGTTCAACTAGTTGTCATCAAGGTGCTTCTCCCATTCCACTATCCACTTCTCCATGCTTCTCACAAATACCAACACTTTGTCCCTCACTTGGGAGTCCCTCCTGCCTCTCTCCCCAAGACTTTTGGCAACACACAAAGGACCATCTTCTCTGGCCCTAGATCATCTCCTATGGCCTTCACCTAGTAGACCTCTTGTCCACCCATCTGCAGTGAGTGAACTAGTACCTACAACCACAAAAACTTCACTAACAAAAATCATATACCCAACTCTGCTTGGTGTAGATTACCTTCCATCTACATGCTCAGAATCTTCTGAGCTCTGATACCAATTTGATATAGAGACATCAAAACAATCTTCAAATTTGTATCTCTTCCATAATTTCTTTCTTTAAACAACAAAATAAAGGCTCATGATCCATTACCATTTTGAAACAAATAATGTTCAGCATAATATAACATCAACTTCATTTTACCTCATCTAAAACCCAATTCAAAACAAATAATTCCTCCCCAGAAACATGTAACAAAAACAACTATCACTAACAACGGTTACATACTTATTAATTATCCAACTATTGATTGAATTTTTTATTAATTGATGGTTACATTCCCAAAACTTATGACATTTACCCATTTTGAATTGCATTCTTACATTTTTTGCATAACAGTAGATAAATAATTATTAGAATTAAATATTTCATGGGTGTCGTTGCACCATCCTATTTAATCTTTGTTGTGTCTTTTATAAACCCACTCTTACAAGTGACCACATCAAACAATGCTTTCTTCATTAGTCCTTCCAGCCACCTTACGAAGAGGGTGATATTTTCTAATTGATTTTTAGTGAGTAGAGCCTTACACAAATTATAATTCTTTTGGTATGTTGTCAATTTGAACATGGACCTTAAAGGGGGTACTTTTTTGATGAATAGTCCCTTTCTTATATTAAAAAATATATAACAAATTTACATATTCACAAAAAAAGTCTGAAGAAATAGGATAACCATGCAAATACACTGTGAACATGAGTAAGAGAGCTACACACCATATTCACTCTATCCTCCAACTTATTCAAACTCACAAATGTCTCTACTTTGTTTTCTCCCTTTCCTCAAGTTATCCAACCTTAACAATGTAATTCTTAACATCTTTAATCTCAATAGATTCTCATTCATCTTCTGGCTTATGCTATCTTAGAAACAATTTCCTTAATTAGGAAAAGATAGGGATTATGAGAAATATTAAAAATAAATTGACAACTTTAATATTTTCACTTGGCACGAACTATTGCCGAGTGCCAATTTTGCTAGGCACATGAAGGTGCCAAGTGGCAATTTTTCTCGGCACCAATAGATGCCGAGTGATAGTTTGCTCAGCACCAATGGATGCCAAGTGATAGGCAGTAGGCACCGAGTGAGCTCGACACAAGAAGAAGCTGAGCAAGCTTGGCTCTCAAAGGGAAGCTCAACACAAGTGAAGCCGAGTGAGTTGAATCACAAACTTAATATTTTAACCATTAAAACTACAAAGCCAAAGTATGAAGCTTCCAAACAAATTTCTCAAATGTAATGAATAGAAGAAAAATAATGGAATCAAGTATGCCTGCTTTCTTTCTATTTAACTTTAATTACTCTATTACAAAATTTGGGAGCATTTGACTTCAACAAAAAAACCCTAAAATGACCCTAAAACTTTAACCTAGAAAAAATTTCAAACTTTAAACTTACAACTCGCAACTCTAATGGCTACATACAATAGTACCTAGAGCAATCACTACATCATAGGTTGAATCCAACAAATAAAAAACTTACAAAATGAACAAAGGAAACAACTAGAAACACATGAACAAAATTTGTTCTATCTTCTGAATGATTAGATCTATTGATCACTTTGTTTCCTTCTTCCTTCTCTGCTCTCTCTGCTGAACTCTCTAAATGAATGAATCAAAACATTCCTTTTTTCTCCTGCCCCCTCATTCCAAATTTGAAAACTTACCTACTCATATTAAATTTTCTAAACGTTGTACAGGTCGTTAAGAGTGGTAGGTGGGTGTTTGGCTACAGAGGCAAATGTTAATATGCATTAAAATATTTCAACAAATATTTCTATAGCAAATGGGGTTATTTTCTTGAGTTTAATGTAGGTCTCAATGTGAGAAATTAATCACAACTTTAAAAAATAAACCCTAAACCTAAAAATTTGTTTGGCACTCACAATTGTTGAGTGACAGTTTTTCTTGGTAAACACTAAGAAACTGAGTGGTAAGAGAGTTTACCAAGTGAACTCGATAAATGAAGAGTAAACAACTCGGTAGAAGAGAAACTTGGTAGCCACAGGATACTAAGTGAGCTCAGTGGTGTGAATGCTGAGTGAACTCAATAGCCACAGGAGGTGGAACTCGGTAGAAGAAGGCACCGAGTGAACTCGATAGCCACTATAGTAAATGACTTCTACAAAAGACAATACTGAGTGTAAAATTATGATGTGAATATTTTCACCATTAAAAACAGAGACCCAAAGCTTGAAATACTCAATAATAAACTTTACAAAAGCAATAAACAAGAAGCAATGGATTCATGTATGCTTGCTAGCTTCTATTCAACTTTGATTCAGACTATTACAAAATCTGGGAGCATTCAGCTTCAACCAAAAAACCCTAAACTGGTAAAACTTGAACAACTTCAATACTTAGAAACTTTAAACTTGCAGCTATAATGGTTGCATACAATAATGTCTGGAGCAATCACTTCTTCAACAGGATGAATGAAACAATAAACTATGAACTATGAACTTATAGAATGACAGGTAGAAACATGTGCAACTGGAGGCATGACAACAATTCCTTCTGTCTCTGCAATGACTGATCTGCTGATCACTTTTTTTCTCTCTGATCTTCTAAACTTCTTCTGCTTCTTCCTCTCTCTATCTGGTTGAATTAAACTGATCATTCTTTTTTGTCTTCTACCAAAAAAATTTGTCCCCCTCATTTGCAAATTTGAAAACTCACCTACCAAGCAATAACTTCTTTTGATCATTCCGCAAGTTGTCATGGAGGTACGTGGGCATTTGGCTTGAGGGAGAAATGACCAACTGCAATTAATATTCCAACACTCCCCCTTTATCTTGAGCCAAACAAAAAAGGATCACTATTGATCCAAATCAACTACACCAAGACACCCTCTTAGGTGTACAAAAGTCACAATGCCTAATGGCTTGGTAAAAATGTCAACTAGCTACTGTTCAGACTTACAAAATTCTATTTTGATATCCCCATTCTCCACCAACTCTCTGATGAAGTGATATCTGATCTCTATATGCTTGCTTCTACCATGGAAGACTAGATTCTTGGACAATGCAATTGATGAGATGTTGTCACAATAAATTGCGGTTCCATCCTCTTGCCTTTCACTCAAATCTGTCAAGATCCTCCTTAGCCAAATTGCTTGACATGCTACTGCATTTGCTGCTATTTATTCAGCCTCTATTGTAGATTGAGAAACAATAGGTTTCTTCTTGGATGCCCATGAAATTGCACTTGATCCCATATCGAACATGTATCCAGAAGTGCTCTTCCTATCATCTATACTTCTAGCCCAATCACTATCAGTGTAACCAACCAACTTGAATTCATTATTTGCAGTATGCAAAATTTCAAATCCCTTGGTACCTTTCACATACCTTAGGATCCTCTTTCCTACTTGCCAATGGGAATCCTTTGGTGTTTCCATAAATCTTGAAATCAGTCTTACTACATGCATTAGGTCTGGCCAAGTTGTAGTCAAATACATTAAACTTCTAGCCATACTCTTGTATAGTGCTGGATCCACTCTCTTGCTAGAGTCTTCCTTGCTCAACTTCAAACATACTATTGTTGGTGTGGGGGCTGCCTTACTATTCTACATTTTAAATCTCTCCAAGATTTTCCTTGCATATTTTTCTTGAGAGATGGAGATGCCATCATGCATTTGTTTTACTTCTATGCCTAGAAAGTATTTTAAGAGACATAGGTCTATCATTTCAAATTAACTTTTCGTGGCCTTTTCAAACTCACCAATTAGAGCCTTGTCATTATTAGTAAAAATTAAATCATCTACAAACAAGACAACAATCAACACATTTTTATTTACTGCCTTGTTGTAGAAAGTAGGCTCACCATTGCTTTTGCTAAAGCCATTGCTCATCAAATATGAGTCAATCCTACTGTACCATGCCCTTGGAGCTTGCTTGAGCCCATAAAAAGCTCTCTTCAATCTATATCATTTGTGTTCTTCACATACAACTTCATAACTAGGTGGCTGCTCAACATATACTTCTTCCTTAAATACCCTATTTAGGAAGGTGGACTTCACATCCATTTGAAATACCTTCCATTTATGCTGAGCTGCAATTGCTATGATAGCACGCACGGTTTCCATTCTTGCAACTGGGGCATATGTCTCATCATAATCTCTGCCATATTACTATTTGCAGCCCTTGACTACAAGCCTTGCCTTATGCCTATCAATTTTACCTTCAGCATTGTATTTGGTCTTGTAGACCCATTTCACTCCAATCACTTCCTTCCTGGGAGGCAAATCAGTTAGCTCCCATGTCTCATTCCTTTCTATAGCATCTATTTCCTCATCCATGGCTTTACACCATTTCTTCTCCTTAACAGCTTCTTCAAAATAAATTGGATCACTATGAGAAAATAATGAAAAATTAACACTCGCATCATAATCTTCATACCTTTCATCTTAGTATATCTCCCTAAGACTCTTGGTCTTTCTTGGTAATAGGGAGGAGAGTGTGGGATCAGAATCTTCACTACTGCTGCTTGGCACTGACACTAGGTCATGCCTAGAGGAGCTCAGTAATGACTGAGGTTGCTTGCCTTTTCTTCTATCTAATCCTTCTTCTTCTTGTTCATTAGCATTCTCTTCATTCATAAATGGAACTTTACTTGAAGTGCTTGGTGACTTATCAATTTGTCCATACCAAGACTAATTTTTAAGAAATTCAACATCTCTTGAAAGCATCATCTTGTTGTTCAATAGGTCATACAATCTGTATGCCTTTGATTCTAAACTGTACCCTATGAAGATGCACTTTACTCCTTTGTCATCTAATTTTTGCCTTTGCTTTTTAGGCACATGTGCATATGCAACACATCCAAACACCCTTAGGTGTTCAACTGTCCATCTTCTTCATGACCATGCTTCCATTGGAATTCTATCACAGACTGCCTTTGTAGGGCACCTATTAATTAGGTAAACTATTGTTTCCATAGCCTCTCCCCAAAATTTAGTAGGGAGATCTTTCTCTTTCATCATGCTCCTTACCATTTCAACAATGGTCCTATTCTTTCTTTTAGCCACTCCATTTTATTATGTTGTGTAGCTAGTTGTGAGCTCTTTCTTTATGCCATGTTTCCTGCAAAAATTTACAAAAGAATTTGAGGTATACTCCCCTCCTCTATTTTATCTTAAGACTTTGATATAATATCCACATTCTCTTTCAGCTTGGGCTTTAAATTCTACAAATTAATCAAATGCTTCATATTTATTCTTTAAAAAAATACCCTTTTCCTAGGATTGAAATCATCAATAAATGTCATGAAATAAGTACTTCCCCCAATGGAAGTAACTTGCATAGGACCGATTAGGCCAGTATACACTAACTCTAATTGATATCTAGCCCTCCTAGAATTTCCAAAATTAAAGAGAAGCCTATGTTGCTTACCCTAAATACAAGCCTCACACTTGTCACATGAATTTTCTATTCATGGACAACCTTCTACCATTCTTTTATTTGACAAAAAATTTAAACAACCATAGCCTAGATGACCATACCTAAGGTGCCATAGCCATGAGGGGTATTCAATCACACTCCTTAGAGCTGATTGTGTGGGAGGTGCAACACCAACTTGAGATGGGAAACATGTCTCTATCCTCAAGGGAAACATTCTATTCATTGTCATTTGAACTGCTTCAAGTAAGTTCTTGCTCCCATCTTTTTCTTGAATAACACACATATCATTCTCCATCAGTCCTTTGTATCCATTTTTAACTAGCTGACCAATGCTCACCAAATTGTGCTTCATACCAAGGGAAAAATATACATTTTTTATTTCCTTCTTCTCACCTTTCTTTGTGCAAACCATAATAGATCCTTTGCCCACTACTGGTAGGGTTCCATTGTTATCAATTTTAATCTCAAATTTGAAACTCTTGTCAATAAATGAGAATAAGGTTTTGTTACCACTCATGTGGTTGCTACATCCACTATCAAGGTACCAAACTCAAGGCTTCCTTCTTTACCAACATTACACATGATGAAGGCAGTGGCATTGTTTCCACTTCCCATGTTCACATCAGCCACATTTGCTTGTCTTGACTGATCATTTTTCTTCTTCTAGCATTCACTTGAATAATGCCCATATTTATGATAGTTGTAGCATTCTACATTACTCTTATTTGAGTTGTTCTTTTTCTTACCTCCTCTTGAAGTATTTTGTGAGCTACTTGCTCCATCTGCTCTTCTTGAGCTTTCTGCTGCAACATTTCTTTGTCCTCTATTTCATTGGCCTCTGCCACTAGAGTTCCTGCCTAAGCCATTTCTTCCTCTCCCCCTTCCTCTTGGATTTTATTGAGCCTTGAATGCTTTCTCTTGGGAAGAAGAAGATGTAGATTTGTTGATCCTATGCTCATGGGTTTGAAGTTTACCCATCAACTCATCCATTGTCAAAACAATAAGCTCTTTTTCCTCTTCTATGGTCATGACCGAATTGTCATATTTATGAGGTAAAATCCTTAATATCTTCTCCATTATCCTCTATTCTTGATAGTCTTCTCTATTTGACTTCAACTGGTTAATCACATTGGAGGTCCTTGAACTAAAGTTTGCAACTGATTCATTTTCCTTCATCTGAAGGTTCTCAAACTCCCTCCTTATATTCTGTAGCTTTACTATACAAACTTTATCAATCCCCTTGAAGTTCATCTCAAGGATATCCCATGCTTTCTTTGCATCATTTTCTACTGCAATCTTTGGAAAAATTGTCTCTGTCATTGCTGCTTCAATCAAACTTAATGCCTTAGCATCCTTCCTCCTTGACTCTTTCAAATGAGTCTTTTGTGCATTTGTGAGAGTAGCATACTGATTTGGGTCTATCACATAATTGAATCCATTAACTAAAAACTCCCATAAATCATTTGCAACCATAATGGTTTTCATCTTCTTTGCCCATGTATCATAATTTTGTCCATTGAAGGATGGTGGCTACTACCATATCTTTCCCACATCTCCTGCCATGATAAATATCCCAGAAAAAAAAGCCCTAACTCACTGTGGATGTGGAGCCTTAAAGCTCTGATACCATGTTCAAAATTAATCACAATTTTAAAAAATCAACCCTAAACCTAAAAATTTGCTCGGCACTCATAGTTGTCGAGCGACAGTTTTACTCGGTAAATACTAAGAAATCGAGTGATAGGAGAGTTTATTGAGTGTACTTGGTAAATGAAGAGTAAGCAGCTCCATAGAAGAGAAACTTGGTAGCCACAAGAGGGTGGAACTCGATAGCCACTGTAGTGAATGACTTCTACCAAAGACAATGCTGAGTGCAGATTTATGACGTGAATATTTTCACCATTAAAAATAGATACCCTAAGCTTGAAATACTCAACAATAAACTTCACAAAAGAAATGAACAAGAAGCAATGGATTCACATATGCCTACTAGCTTCTATTCAAATTTGATTCAAACTATTACAAAATCTAGGACCATTCGGCTTCAACTAGAAAACCCTATATTGGTAAAACTTGAACAACTTCAATACTTAGAAACTTTAAACTTGCAGCTCTAATGGTTGCATACAATAACACCTAGAGCAATCACTCCTTCAATAGAATGAATGAAACAATAAACTATGTAATATGAACTTACAGAATGATAGGTAGAAACATGTACAACTGCAGGCACAACAACGATTCCTTTTGTCTCTGCAACGACTGATCTCCTAATCACTTCTTTTCTCTCCGATCTTCTGAACTTCTTCTGCTTCTTTCTCTCTCTGTCTGGTTGAATGAAACTGATCATTCCTTCTTGTCTTCTACCAAAAATTGTTTTCCCTCTCATTTGCAAATTTGAAAACTCACCTACCATGCAATATATATTTTTTGATCATTTTGCAAGCTGTCATGGAGGTAGGTGGGCATTTGGCTCCAGGGAGAAACAACCAACTGCAATTAATAGTCCAACATTTAAATGTAAAAGACCAAAAAATCCTTTCCTAGATTGTGCATTGAAAATTTTGGAATGGATGGTTTGTTCTTAAATAAAGATGGCGACTAATTTGTAATTTTCTATATCAGTCTTTCAATTTTGGATTGAAAATTTTATGTTGAAATGAGTGAAGCTTGTAAAAATTAGTACTAATGCTATGTCGATTTGCCCCATATAAACATGGTCATGTCTTTTTTTTTAATGGAAATACCAAATGTATTCTTGCAGTTAGGTTATCTGATTATATTGATAATTCATTGTTGAGAACATGGAAGGAGAAGAATTTCTTCAGGGACAAGATGAGAGGCTTATAGCCATTGATTGCCAAGGAATAGAGAGAATAGTTGACTGGGTAGATGAACTAAAGAAATTTTAGATGACAGACAATTTTAGAATATGGTAAAATTAACAGAGCTTCTATTGATATATTTGACTACCTTCAGCTTTGAAACATTAGAAAACTATACTCTACTTTGTTCTTTGCCTCTTACTCTATAATAATTGTTGTAATTTTGTATGAATTTTTTTTATGTTTTTTTTTCTTCATATTGTTTCATATTCCTTTTAGAGCATTTGATTGGTTAATTATAGGAAGGGCATCAATATTTTACATGTCATGAAGGCAAGATTAATGAATATTGTCACTAAATGTTAGATTGAATAAAAGACTAGAAATCAAAGGTGCTCAGTAAGTAATCAGCAAAAGCACAAGAAATCCGTGAAGGATCAGCCAACAACTAATTGTGGTTAAAAGAGTAGAGAATATTAGTCTGCCATTATAGAGAATTATTTTAAGAGAATAAAAAATACTGCACTTATGATTTTCCTAATTGATTATTGAATATTCTAGTATCAACAACTTTAAGAGGGGACTGAGATTTTGACTCCCCCACACCAACACTAATTGTAGCCGTTATTCCATTAGGAAGTAATTACCTCTACTGTATTAATGTTAATTTCTCTCGAAATTTACCTTCTATATTTCCTCATTAGAGATTGTCATTCATCAAATTAAAGAATATATAGAAGGAATGCAAACCTGACATGATCTAATTTCTCTTAGATAAATATGGAAAAGTATCTAATTATAGGAAGAGCAGAAATCATCTTAAGCTAAAGTAATAGGATGAAAAATAATATGGCTTTTATTTCTTTGGTAAAATTGAAGAAAAAATATTAATTTGGATCTCCTTGAAATTGGTTAATTCCTAATATTTCCAAACCATTCTTTTTTTCTAATAGTCAATTTATCAATTCTCTATAAGAACCTATTTAGCTCATTATTCCTTTCAGATGTAACGAGCTTGGTTCTTCTCCTTGAATTTTTTTCCAAAACTATTTTTATTTCATGAATTCAATTTAATTTTAATAACATGGAGCCTTTTCAAAAAAATAGTACATTAAAATAATTTTAGAGGGTGGAGTTGAGAAGAGCCTATACAAGAATGAAACTTAATAGGCCTATGAAAATGCTCATTCAAAATAAAGATACAGAAAAAAATTATATAAATCGTTATTTTAATTGGTCTAGACAAGGATTCAATAAAGTTCTTTTGACATTGAGTCTAGACCTCTAGAACATGTTGTTCTATGTCATAGACTTACTTCTTAGCTTAACAAGCAAAATCTTAAGATAAAATAAGCAATATTTCATTAACCTCAAAAATGAATCAAAATAACTAGAGGTGTTGAGTTCTCATCATATACTCTCTTAAAATGGATGCACTTGTTATTTAAGACATTTTAACTGCCAACTTTTTTCAACCTTTGGACCATGGATAGATTCATGGTCAATTGTCTACTTCTCCTGTTATACCCCATATCTTTTACTTTCACCAATACAATATTTGAGACTTCTAAGCTAGCTCCTTGTTGGCCACCTTGGAAAATGTTGAGCTAGGCTTACTTTTTCTAGGAACATGTTGACATGAATGACATGTTGCATGACCCTGCCAACCAAGTCATTTTGAATCATAGACCTAGTTTTGTAATGGGGTTTTAAATTTAATAATTAGGTAATCATGACATCTTGCTTTAATTCTTACCTCTAGCACCTAGACTAATCTTACACTTCTCATTTAATCAATTATCTCAATAGCATATTTATGTTTACACATATTTAATTAAATTTACATTGCATGAGAAAGTGGTTAGTCAATAAATTTATCTCATCTAATTAACATTTCTAAATTGATTTCATCCATTTCCACTTAAAACATTTTTATTAACATGACACAAGTTATATTTTTAACTTTGAAATTAGATCCCTTTATCTTCCCATTTCTATTAAGTGGTGAACACGATACATCATTTCTTTTAATTTTTGACTTAGATTTAACTCTACATTTGTATGATTAGATCTTTTAACATTGATAATTATAAGGTTACATATGATTAAATTTCCCTCTTGTGATATCCTCTTTTATAAGATTTATTACATTAAGTCACACCTTTAGCATTCATGTTAGAAGAAGTCAAAGGCTCATGGGATATTTTGATCATGATTCCTTTTTTCTTCCTAGGACCCATGACAACACTAATATTTTTTCTTAGGATGTCAATTCTATAGGGATATTAACTCTTCTCACTCTTCCCATGATGAACATGAAGCCTTCAAAAATCCTTCATTCTAGTTTTTTAACAACTCACATGAATTTGATAAATTAGAAAATTATGATAGTATTTCCACTATTGAGGTGAGAAACTTATTACTATTGATTGTAATAATATCTCAACTTATTAATACTCATGATAAAAGTTTTATAGAATTCTCTCAAGAGTTAAGATACACTCCTTCCACAACCATTTAACATTATATTTTTTATTTTTACTACTATCCCTAGAATTCATACATATGCACCACCTCACATGAAAAATTCTAGATAATTTTGTAATCCTCCAAGAAATAGTTATCCTAACCCCTAATTTTCCTCAACTATTCCTCCTATCTCCCTATGTTCTTCATTATTATAACCAATGATGTTTATTTCCCATATTTGAATCCTCTTCTAATTCCTTCTCATCCTCTATGAAGATCCCTACATTTTTATTCTATTTCTTATAACTTCCATAGAACATCTAATATGTATATGCCTATTATTATGTCTTTTAATATAGTCCCTAGTACCTTGGTTCAAATAGTCACTAGTTTTCAATAATAAGTGGCTCAATTTATTCAATCTAGATAGAAGATCCTTGGATGTAACATTGATATTCTCCTTTCCTAAGATTTCCTTCATGATGTTATCTAAAAACATATTGAGATAGCCATCTTGATTATTATAATTGTAGGAATGGTTCTATGATTCATGTTACGACTTTCCAAACTATATTTTGTGATTTATGTCAAGCATTTAGGCTCATGGATAGGTTGTTCAAATGTACTTTTAGGGACTAAAATTTTCAATGGTGTTTTTGTTTAACCCCTTATTATCTAAATTCCTTTAAAAAAAATTCTAATTCTTTTATTTAACAATTTCAAATTAGTACTAGTTGACAATTTTTTTTTTTACTAATCTTATGCATTTTAAGAAGAATATTAAAGAGAAAGAGTTAGTGACTTCATTGGTAGATTCAATTATGTGTATGGTAAAATTAATTAGCTCATATCTAGTGATGATATTTAACATATTTTCATTTCTAATTTGCAAAAAGAAAATCGAGCTTAGATTTTGCTTACTAGGTATACTTCCTTTTTATATCTTTGTGTAGTGCTTCACAATTATCAGTTACATGTGAGCTAGATTGAGAGATCTACTCTAATGGTTCCTATTACTATTGATAAGAGTGACATTTTCATTCATCAAAATAAGTTATATAAGGCTAAAAACTATATCAAAGTTTACAAACCAACTGACATAGTTGTTAATCAAGTATCTACTACATCCAAAGTTATAGCTAGTTTTGTCTCTATGTATGGATGATAATTATATTTATATACTACAAAATCTAAATCTTTCCCCATGATGGAGATGAATTTGATTAATGGTGTCATTCTTAAACATCCTTCTATCTATCTTATTGAAAGTACCCAACCAATTCCTAAGTCATTTGATCATAATTATTTTTGTCAATATAATTGTTAACCCTAGTAATTGTAATGAAAAGTGTTATGCTTTAAAAAATGCTATTCAAGATTTTATTCATTATAATGTTATATATATATATATATATATATATATATATATATATATATATGTTGATGTGAATATTATGAAAATATATTTAGCACCTCCTAATTATAGTTTTTAAATATTCACTAAATTCTTACATTCACATAAAAAAAATGTCACTAATTAACCTTCTTCCCCTATCACTAATCTTAGGTACAATTACAAGGTAGCATAATCTAATCATGTAGTTAATCATATTGAGTCTCAACCTCATATATTACCTTCAACAAAACCTAAATGTGCACTCCTATTACCTTTGATCATACTAATATGTTTAGAGGACCTACTTATCCTCTTTACATTACCACTAGGGTTTATGATATATGTTTAGATGGTCATTTGAATGATCCTTCTTCCCTTATGGATCCTATTAAGAATGAACATAAATTAAATAAAATATTTCATAAGGATACCTATGACACTTCTACTATTTGGATTCAAACCTAGAATGGTTCTCTTTATTTTCTTCAAGGTTTCATAAATCTTCCTATGACCCTTTTTGATAATGTTGTTTATACTCTCTTTTTTTTTTCTACCTCTAATCACTTTCAATTTATGCATTGTATTTTATGTCCCTCTTCTTTGCAAGTTGTATCCTCTCTAATTCATAAATGCATCAAATTTCCACATAAAGGAGATATTTTAAGAATTAACCGTTCTCTTTATAAACCCTTGCAACATCAAGATTTTGCTAAGAAATATGTCTACTAGACATCTCTCCTTAAAACACCCCCTAGACATATTGGTCATCTTAATTAATCCCATAAGAAGTAATATATATAAAATAATGTTTAGCTTAGCCTTTCTAAGGTTTATCTTCCTACAACTATCTAACCTACCCAACCTATTCCTCTACCTATCATTCCTCCATCCGTTTCATTCCCTCCTTGTAACATGATTGTTCAACAAAATCCTTCAATTTTATCTCCAAAAACCACTCATAACAAACATTCTCATAAATATTATAAGAATAATCAAGATTAGGCTAAAACATTTGTTCCCATTTCTAAAACTACGTCTTAATAAAAATCTTTTGTTGGAAATGTAAGAGGAGTAACTGGGAGAGGGGATTGAATTAGTTACCACAAAAACAAATCCTTGTCCCGTAAATGTCAATACAAACTTGCACATATTATGCAATACTAGATAGCTTGGTTAATAGTAGATTTTTAGTGTCACTCAATTAACAAAGAAATCTTAAGATTTATTAATCTATTTTATCCATTAGTAACTTAGTTGCAAAAACTTGAAGAATAAGAATATAACATGAACATAGATGATACCAAGATTTAATGTGGAAACCCAATTTGGGGAACACCACCTTGCAACTAGTCACAATAATTTTTACTCTTTTAAACTATGGCCTTCTAGGAGTCAACCTTATTAAAGGTTCTAAAACATGTTGTTTTTCGTATCTCTAACCATTGTTATCTATTAATGTTAACCACTTAGTCATTTCTAAGGTAGAGTTAGACAATCATAACTGCAACTGGACTACTCTACATAGCTTGGGTCATGTACATAAGCAAGTATATATTGATGTCTCTAGGAGTTGAGTAAGTGTATGGTCATTGAGTGTTTCAAAATTAGTCAAGCTAATCAATGACTGAACAATTATAAAGTATACAAGTGCCTGGTTATATAATGTGTGAGGACCATTAGAAGAGTAATACAAGTTGAGCAACACCAATAGTGAGCATCAGAAAATAATAAATACTAAGAAGTGTACAATTTACATAAAAGTGTGGAATGGAATAGATTTTAATAAAAACTGATGATTAGACCAACTTGGAAGGAATGTTTGAATATTGTAGAGTTTTTTACAGAACATTTAATACATGCAAATATTGTCACAGAATATTTACACAATGTGGATCATATATCTCTATGTTGTATGATCAATGATTTAGATGGAGAGGTTATTTAGAAGAATATAGAAAACTATTTAGCAAACTCTTTAAATAGAGATTAACCTAGATTAGATGTGAGAGATACATGTGTGAGAAAGATCAAGGGCAAGAGTAGGGAAGTGTATGTGTGCAAACAAGGAGTAAAGAGAAGGATTGAGATCAAAATTTAATGAAGGGTTATGTTATCATCTAACAAAGCAAGTGACCTATTAAGAGAAGTGAAGAGAAAGGGAAAAACAAGTAATATTAGATCAGAGTAGAGGATCAATTAGCAAGGAGAAGACTCATAATTAGCTTACAAAGCAATCTATGAGTCAAGTACTAAACTAATTTTAACTAACTTGAATCAAGATAAATCTCTTGATGGAGTGGTCTAACTTGAATCAAGCTAAATCTTTTCTCCTAAGAGAGCCCTTACCCATTTTTAAGTGTCAAATCTATTGGCTCTTGATTTGATAGTGTTTAAACAACCAAGTATGTAAGGCAAGAATGTGTCTATGGGTACCTATTTCCAATAATGGACACACTTCACCAAGAACCTAGGCCAACTATAAGGCTATACTCCTTCTGCATTTCAAGCTCAGTAAAACCTAGGCAGGTATACCTATAGATTCTTTATATGGTACCAGTTATCAAAGCATACACTAAATCTAATGTAAAGCAGATGAAAAACCCTAAATCTTCTATACTTAACCAGGAATAACAAGCATGAAATAGCTAAGAACATGAAACAAGCAAGCTAAGTGAGGGTTAAACATTAAATAGCTTTCAACATAAAAGGGAAAACATTTGATTAATGACGTTGATTCAACACAACCTCAAATATGCAGCAGTATAAAAAGTGATCCTATAATGATCAGTGCCTAACCCATTGGCTAATTCCATGAATTCAAAACATACATTTGTGACATTAGGACATATTTCATATACCCAGACATCAGATCTATCTAATCACCTTGTAATTCAAACATCAGTGCTCATTCATATCTCATTCTCACAAAATATCCTTCTCAAGTAACCAGTAACCTTGTTAAACATATCAAGCATTTAATTGGCCCTTTGGTCCAACAGCAAAATAAATCAAACATACAACCTGAAGGGGATGTAAATGGGTCTCAGATCTTTGTTCCAAAACCACATAAGACTTATGGATTGCTAAGATAGGAGACAAGAACTAGAATGAAACTAGTCAAATTATTGCTCATATGTATTGATTTCCTTGAAACTATACATTCAAATGCACAAAATTAAAACATGAAAACACCTAACACATTAGAATTTGCTATATTATTTGCACTACTGCTGCTCACATGAAAGAATTATGCTAAAGAATGGTGTTTTAGTATTGGGGATACATCAAAATTGGAACCAGATTATGGTCTCACAGTAATGTGCAAATTTTCTCCCTAGAAATTGGAACCTACTAGTTTCTCAGTAACAAAAACTAGAACCCTTACAAAGAGAAAGAAAAAGATAGATATAGCATGAAGGAATTCTCAGATTCAATTTGCAATTAACATCTGTCCACTCAGAAATCCTTCCCAAGAAGAAAAAGAAACCTCTCTCTACCTTCTCTCTATAATTGAAAATCAAATCTCATCATTTTGACTCTCAAAGGAATAAAGAATCTCAAATATTTTGATTTTGAGAGATAACTGACTTCTGATGTCGAATTTGAACTCAAAGTGAAAGGTGAAAATTAGTTATAAGACCTCAAAGGCAAAATAAACTTGTTGGATTAGTTTTTCTTCATACCTAGGACTCAACAAGCCTTCACATTTGCCTTTTGACAACTCTTAATGATCAATGATGAGTTTTGCCTATTCTCCTTCCAATAACTTAGATTTTACAAAATTACTTATAGCATGAATTGGTAAGTACCTATGCAAAAAATGACTTCAAAATCAAAAATTCCAGCTCTTCGCAGTTCTAGTGATATATTGGAGTACCCAATTTGGTTAAAAATTGCCTCATATATGGTCGTTTGAAAATCAGGCCTCAGTTCATGGCTTCCATAATAAAAGAATAAAATGAAAATTTTAAAATATTCTACAGTTTCAACTATAGAAATCCAAAATTTTAAATAAAATTTTAAATCTTAGTCTAAACGTGGACACAAGAATATATTTTTTTTACTTAAGAACTCTTCTTACTTGTCTGACCTAATTAGACCATGCCACTTGTCAAACCTACACTCTAACCATCCAACTGATGCCACATGTCACACAGAGATTGGCTGGTCACTTCAACTTTGGTGCCACATGTCACGATCTTATCAACCCTCGCTATCTTTCTATGGTTATCAGGTGAGCAAATTCTCTTGACGAGATAACGAGGACTGTCGATTGTACCACATGGCACAATCTGGTGTGCTACTGACATTTTCTTGCCACATCATTATCTAGTCACTCTATCATTGCCACTTGTCATAATCTTGGCACCTCTCGCTACCTCGCTATGATTATCGCACAAGCATTTTTGCTTGGCAAGCTAGCGACGATCATTAGATCATCCACATTGCACCATCTTGATCTTCCATTGCCACATCAGCATATGCATAATCTAGTTCAAAATTTTGTATGCATCACCTTTCACAATCGATTGATGTCATCAACGGGTCCCACCTGCGTAAGCCTGCCTTCAAAAGACACTTATTGTTTTTAATACCCACTCGATGTGGGATAAAACTATTCATGTTTTCTCCTTTGTTTATACCGTGTGAATGACTTTCACCATTACTATGATTGCTTTAATCTGATGTGGGCATATTTGTTTTCATGGGACTCCTGTTTGCTTGCCACGCTCTCTTACATTTTTAGTTTTATTTTCTAATTCATAGATTCTTCCCTTTATCATGTTGACTCTCCCTGCCTATTGTGCTTTTTGTTTCGCTTGGGTCTGCTACTTGATTTGAAGCTCAATGGCATTGATTTCTCCATTTCATTGTTTCCCTTTTTTAAAACATTCTATGCGTGGGTATTTTCCTTCACAATTCATCAAAATTCCATCGCCATTCTTCTTCAAATGTGCTACTGACTTTTCCTCTTCACATTTCATCTTCTGGTGTGGACTCTACTTCCAAGGGAATTGCTCCTCTCATGCATGGGGATTCCCTTCACTTTCAATGGCTTCATCTCTCATTTGGATTTGTGCTTCTTTGACTGCAGGCTCTGTCCTTGACCTATGGTTTTATCTATAACTGCGTTGTTGCTACTAAACATGGATAAGATTCTTTACACAACTTTTGCCTCCATTGTCTTCAATGGCACTGTTCTTAATACTAGCATGAACTCTTTTCATTGAGCATGAAGACTCCCTCTCATTTACGTTAAATTGTCTGCTTGTGGGTGCCCTTTGCTGACATCCATGCCCTCTGCCACATTTTGGTTTCTTTTAACATGGGATGCTCTACATCTTTTCTCTTGCGTGGGGGGGGGGGTGTTCTAGATCTTTTCCCATGCAAATCTCACCTTAAAAAAAAGGTAGCGAGCCACTATTCTTTTGATGTGGGAGCCCTGTTCACAATGCATTTGGCTGCCCCTTTGCAAAAATGTGGATCTCTTTACTTTTCCTAGGGTGATCCCTTAAAAAAGTGAATTTGAGCACTTTTAGCCCCTTGCACATTCTCCCTTGGCATGGGATACTTATGGATGCATGGGCAACTTTTTCTTCATTGCTTGCTATCTTGAGCTTCTTCTTTTGTTGTGAATTCTGGCTAATGGATGTGCTCTTTCCTTTGCATTTTAAGTTTGGGATTCTTAAGCTGCTCAATTCATGATGGTTGAGAACTATATATTCTTTCATTCTTGCATTCATATGTCCATTGACCAAGTTGGAGACACATCTATCAATGTTGAAAAACACCTCCTAATGGAGCAGTGAGCTTCAAATTCTTTTTGACACCCAATTTCATAGCCTCTTCCCAATTTTCTATGTGAGGGCACTTCAATGTTTACTCCTTTATAACTTGGTTGGCATATCCCTTCAAGTTTATTTTTATTCAACCACTTTTTGTCAAAATGAATCACACTCTCAGATTCTAAAATTGAGAACAACACTGAATCTATGGAAAGGCTCCTTTTGCACAACATTTAACTTTCAATGCAACTCATAGAAAATAGGAATCATTATGACATCCCTTGGAACAACTTGAAAATATGAGACACCTCCAGAATGCCATGACACTCAAATTTGTCTGATGGAATTAGTCGGGCCCCAAAGTGGGCCCGGATAAAAAAAATTTTGTTTCCAAATAATTGATTCTCTAAACTGATCCATCGATTGGCTTGAACTAATTGGAAGCAAATTTGATCATTGATTGACCTTTAAAACTCATTTTAAATCATTTTCACAACACTATGAAACTTGTGTCCAGAGGCCTGTTGCCTGGCTCTAAAAACTGACCTGGAGAACTAGCCAGCCTCTGAAACCTAACCCACCGATTCTTTGCTCCATGTACTCTTCATCCTGTTAGATCTTGTCTCATGAAAAATTTGGTGTCAAAAGATATTGACCATCAAAGTTGCCCCTTCAGAATTACCTGCACAAAAACATGTCAGAAAACCATAAACTGGGCTTAGATTTGGCCTAGAAAATTGGGTAAATGGGCACATGGGGAAACAAAAACTGGGGCGTTAAATCTCTTTCATGAGGTCATAATGAGTATGTGGTTTGAGTTTATGATGAATAATAGGAGACAAATGGAAATTAGTCAAAGTGGGCTACTTGGATTTTACAAACTAGGAACAATGACAAAAACCGATATTTGTAAATGGAATGGACCTAGAAAAGTGTGCATCTGGATTTGTCAAGACTTGAAACTTGGCACACTCGGAGTATTTTTAGAGGAAAAAATAGGGTTAAAATCCATTTGATCTAGCCAATCATAGGTTTCAAGTTATGACATCATGAACAGGGCTACCAAACAATCTGCAAATACTGACACAGGTAAAAAGATAGAAGTTCCATTTGGAATCACATTTGAAAACTGATCAAATGGATTCATCAAAAGCTAAAACTTGAAACATAAGAATATTTTTACTTCTACAATACAATGCAATAGGAATTTCAACATTTTGGTCAACTGGTAAAAAGTAATAATATGTCAAATAGGGCTTCCCAAAATTCAGAATTAATTACAAAAGCATGAAAACAGTAACTGACCAACTTTGAGGGATTCAAAACCTAGTCAAACGGACTTGAAATGACTCAAAATCTGAAAAATAGGCTCTCAATTATGGAAACTAAACACTCCCAAATTAGTAAGTCATGAAACATTTTTGGGTCCAAGATATTTAATGGAAAACACAACCTCCTATTGTTGTTTGACACATGGGTGAAAATGCAAAAATGGCAAGTGCTCAAAAGAAGACTTCACCACATGGCTCGGGGTGTCAATTTATCACCATGGACCATATAGATGCACTAAAAGGAAGGTTTTAGAAGCATTAAACACCTCTTCAGCCTCAAGGGTACAACTGGGTACAAGTGCACTTAAAACCACTTATGGGGCTCAAAATTTTCAATGGTGCTCAAAATCAGGGCTACAATTTTGAGCGCCAACAAAATCCTCTAACAAGACAAGACTTATTAGTCTGTTAAGCCTTTAAGAGCGAAAAATCCTAACAAGGTAGATCATATCTTATGATCAAATATTGTAAGCTTAACTAGTTAACTTTATTACTATAGTAGTGAAGATTTCCAGGTGTCCTTGGATGGTTTTTGGGTAACAAATTTGTGTTAACTTTTTCATTTTCATGCATGTGATTAATCAGACTTATATGTTATAGTAGATTTACATTAAATTTTTATTGATAGGTGTGACTAAATTGGTTAAAATTTAAAGTGTTTAAAATTTTGATTTAGCCCCCCCAGTCTCAATATTTTGTTTATCCTATTTATTACTTTGCAAATCAATAATTAGTATTAGAGCATTGGTTCTCTAAGAAAAGATTAATTGCTTGGATATTATTTGATCTTGTATATGGAGGCTTTCAAACTAAACAAGGTTATTGATAATTAGGGGATTGATGTCCAACTCATACTATAGAAATTCAAGAAGGAAAGATAAGATCTGAAGAATTTGCTAAAAAGGAGAAAGGAAATTATCATTTAGATAAAATAGTTTTCTTATAAAAAAGTAGATATTGGAATACTATTTGAAGCAATCAATACAAATAAAAATTCATCTATTGATCTACTTGGCAAGAACAAACTTCTAAATTAAGAAATAAGATGACTAAAAAGAGAACATGAAATCTAGTTAGTAATACTATGTGAAGTGACTTAACAAAAGAAGAAAATTGAAGCAAATAGGACTATGGCCCAAGAAGACAAAAGGGTGATGGCTACAAGACTTAAAGAAAGGAAATTAGATGTGTAGATTCTAACAAATAGATAAATGAACATAATCAATCAACTATTGCTTGCAAATCAAGAATTAAATCACAAGGATGTGGAAATTGAAAATCTCAAATCACAAAAGGACATATTGAAGAATGAATTAAAAGATGAGAAATAACTAATGGATAAATTCAATAAACCTATAGAGGCAATAAAGTAGTACTTTGAAGAACCTATGAAGTCATCAGGTTTTTCTGATGGGTGAAGTCATTCATGCACTGAGAAAGGAGAATCATCTAGAAATGGAGAACTAAGGAATTCAAAGTCAATGGAGTAACCAATATGTTATCACTATGAGAAACTTAGTCATGCTACAAATATATGTCAAAGAAAACATGCCATGCAAAATTACAAACATAATTTTAAGTATTGTTTACTATTTTTACTGCATAAACAAACACTTTAAATATATGAGTGTAAATTAAGACTAATGAATGCAACTTCTATGGCTAAATTTGAAGGATATTTCTATAACTATGAAAAGTATGTGCATATATCATATGAATGTAGATCATAGAATAAGCCTTAATAGAGAAATTAGGGGAAGAATTATGTGCCTCGCAATGCATGTTCCAAATATTACAAGTTTGGACATCAAAGCAAGAATTTAGAACTCATGTAGATTCAACAAATCAGAAAAAAGGCAATGTGGACATTGAGAAAATTAAGAATGAAATGAATTAGAAATAGAAAAGGAAAACTTAATATTGGAATAGTGGAGAAAATGGAGTTGAGGTCACCCTATCTAATAGAGAAGGTGATCATGTCATCTGAAACTAAGAAAGAGAGGTATGTGTGGAACTATATACTTAATTGATATAATATACATCAATTCCTTACATAAAAATGTGCCAAATTTTTATATTTACATATGTGAAGATGCATAAGATCAAATTTTTGAAAGGTTGTCGAGTGTTAGTAAAAAATTTCTATGTTAACTGATCATTAAAACATAGACCAAGAACCTTAGAAGAGGAATCATAGAGACCAAGCTATAATACACAAATGTAGTTTAAAGGCATCAACATTGACCAAGATAGTTTGCATCCTCTCACTTAAGTACACAACATTAATGGAGACCTTAAATCAATCAAAAGAAGGTATATACCAAATTTTTAAGACGTTATCACATACCTTACATTCATATTTTTGAAGAGGACAAAGTGATATGGGAATTTTAGTGACTTGCAAAGACTTGAAGAGTGATTTCTATTAAGAATCCTGAACAAGTGATGATCTAAACTATGCCAAGTATCTAAAAATGAAATAAATTCAAACCCTAACTATGAACATGGAAGCTTCATCAACTACTAGAATGATTCAAAAGGTTAGTGGAATCCAACTCATGAAGAGTGATGCTTGTCCTCCATCAAATTTTCATGCTATTCTAGAGACTTATATGAAAAGAAACTAAATGGGTGTGTTATCCTTGATAATAATCTAAAGTCATTATGATCCATGAGGTTAGAAGTTGTTATATGTGTAAAATTGGAGAAGTAGGAGATTATGAAATTAGAGAAGCTTATGAGAAGCTATGTAATGAAGTAATCTTTAAGGATGAATTTCAAATTATTAAGAGGAAAGGGTTAACTCATACCCTAGAATTCCTAAAGAATTTAAAGATTAAATGGATTAAATTTTTTTTTCAGATGACCTGAGGAGGGAAGGGAATAACCAGGGTCAAAGGCACACCCAAAAATCCAAACCAACCTTATAGAGTTAACACAATGGAAGAAAACACATAAAGAGAATAACACTATAGAGAGGAAAAAAGATACTTATTATTGATTCAACAATTAATCAACATACATACCCAGTTGTAAGGCCTTCTAGGTTATGACCATTTATAATATACAAATTCTAGATTCATGATCCAACCTCAACTTCACACTTCTAGACACATATCCCTTCCAATCCTCTAAGTTCTACCCCATCTTCCCTAAAACTCAATCCTAGAATTCCTTAAATACTTGCCAAAATAGCTTATAGGAGATTCTAGAAGATAGGAAGGCCACAAGTTGGCTCACAATAGTTATTAACTACATAAATTCAATACAAGCAAGGTCAGACCAAATAGGAACCAAACATAGATTACTTGGAAAATTGAAGCTTTTCCAAAATTGACACACAACATCCACACAAGCTTGGCATCCAAAGGATCACTTGGCAACAACTATGAACTCAACATCCTCCAATGCTCAAAAATCACAGAGAACTCGACAACCAAAGGAACACTCAATAACCAAAGGAAGCACGTGGCAACCAAAGGATCACTTGATAACCAAAGGAATCAGTTGAGAATAACTAAGAACTTGGCAACAAAAAAAACTAGCACTCAGTAATAACTAGAGCTCAATAGAAATTGGTAGAATGAATAAAAGTGCAAGATTACAAGGCAACCTTGGATGCTCCTACATTAGACGACCAAGGTTCAAATAAATGATTCTCTAGAATCATTGAGATGTCACAATATAAGATTAATCCAAATTAGATTGAGAAATCCATGTAGCATTTTCCATTGGTCTATTCTTCCACTTTACAAGATACTCATAGTAATATTTTCCTCTTGTGCTCTTACTAACCCTCTAATGCAATATTTGCTCAACTTCTTCAATCTGTGTCCTAGGATAATCTTCTAATACAAAAATTTCATCATCTCACTCATTATACTTACATAAATTAGCAACATTTAATGTAGGAGATATATCCATGTCATTAGGTAACTCAACTTCATAAGCATTTCCACCGTCAAAACATCTTCAAGATGTTACAAGGTCCAAACTTCTTCATCTTCAGCTTACTATATATTCCAACTAAAAATCTTCCTTTCTTCAAATGAACCATCACCTCATCACAAACTTCAAAATCATAATGTCTTCTAGAATTATCAACATTCTCCTTATACTTCTAATTACTTTTTTCCAACCTTAATTTTACTTCCTTATGCAAAGATCCCATAAAATCAACAAATTCTTCTCTTACAACACTTCTCTTTTCCTCACCAACATCCCTCAAATCTAATACTCTTCTATTCTACATTCTAGTAACAACCTCAAAAGGTGTCCTCCCTATACTCCTATTCACAGAATTATTATATGCAAACTCAGCTTGTACTAACACTACTTCCCAATTACTTGGCTTATCTCCAACTAAACATCTCAGAAAATTACCCAAGCTTCTATTTGAAACCTCTATCTATCCATATTTCTATTGATGGAATGTAGAACTAAACTTCAACTTAGTACCCATCTTCTTCCATAAATTCTTCCAAAAATAACCAACAAACTTATTGTCTCTGTCAGAAATAATATTTCTTGGTAATCCATGCAATCTCACAATCTCTTTAGAGAGAAGTTCAGCAATGTTCTTAGCATCTAATGTCTTCTTACATGGTATGAAATGAGTCATTTTAGAAAAGCTATCCACCAAAAAAAATATAGAATCATACCCCTTCACTATTTTAGGCAATCCAAGAACAAAACCTATACTGATGTCACTGCAAGGTTTCTTAGAAATGAAAATAGGCATATACAATCCAATATTCTGACTTACTCCTTTTGCAACTTGAAAAACTCCACAACTCTTCACAAATTTTTAAACATCCTAATACAGCTATGGCTAATAATACTTCTCTTTCGAAAAAATCAAATGTCTTATCAATTCCAAAATGTCCAACCAATCCATCACTATACTTTTCTTTACAAAGATTCAGCCTCATAGAACTCCTAGGGATACACAATTGAATACCTTTGAACAACATACCTTCTTGAATGAAATATTCATCATACTTACTAATGTGATCTATCAAATTTGGTTCTCTGTACTCTCTCCATGCTTTAGAAAAATTAGGATCAACATCATACAACACTTTCATTTCATCAAAACCAAGAACTTCAACCTTCATTTCAGTCAATAAATAATGTCTTCTACTCAATGCATTAGAAACTCTATTAGTAACTCCACTCTTATGCTTGATAAAAAATGTGAAACTTTGCAAATACTCAACCCACTTCATATGTCTTTGGTTCAATTTATGTTGACTTCCCAAGTATTATAAAGCTTTATTATCGGTATACAACACAAACTCCCTAGGAATCAAATAATGTCTCCACTTGTTCAATCCTTGAACAATAGCATAAAAATCTTGATCATACACATAATACTTCCTTTTAGCATTGTTCAAATTTTCACTAAAGAAAGTAATAGGTTTTCCTTCTTGACTCAATACAGCTCCTATTGCACTACCTCTAGCATCACATTCAACTTGAAATACCTTGTTGAGATTAGGCAAAGCCAATATCGGTAACTCAACAACCTTTTGTTTCAAAGTCTCAAAACTCTTATCAACTCCATCTATCCTCTTGAATTCCTTTTTATCTCCTGACATTGTCTCATTCATAGCATTACAAATAGAACTAAAATTCCTTATGAACTTTCTATAAAGACTAGCCAAATCATGAAATGATTTTACCTCACCAACATTCTTAGATGTAGGCCACTCCAAATTGCTTTGACCTTCTCAAGATCCATCTTCAAACCATTAGCTGAAATAACAAATCCTAAATACCCAATCTCCTCATGCAAGAAAGAACACTTCTTCAAATTAATTAGTAACTTCTCTTCTTTCAATAATTGCAATACATGTCTACTATGCTCAAGATGTTCTTCCTTAGTGTTACTAAATATTAGATTATCATCCAAGTAAATAATGAAAAACTTAGCCAAGAATCTTTTTAGAACTTCACTCATCAACCTCATTAAAGTACTAGGTGCATTGGTCAAACCAAAAGGCATAACCAACCATCCATAGAAACCATCTTTTTTCTTGAAAGCAATTTTCCATTCATCACCTCCGTTGATTTTGATTTGATGATAGCCACTCTTTAAATCAATCTTGGTAAAATAATTTTCTCTACTCAAACTCCATTCTACATTCTTTTCAAGTGCTAATACAATAGATACAACACATGAACTCAAACTTTCTCTAATCAATCCTTTCTCCAATGATTCATGCACTTGTCTGTTAAGTTCTTCATTCTCTGCAAATGTCAATCTATATAGTGATTTATTTGGAAAACTTTCTCTAGGAATTAGATCCATACAATGAATTCTACTTGTTATTGGAGGTAAGCCATCAAGTATATCCTCTGCAACAATATCTTTATACTCATTCAAAAATTCTATAATTTCTTCTTGTACTTGGCTACCATTATCTACTATCACTTAGTTATTACGAGCTTCTATTTCTCAATCATTACTATGAATGCTTGGTCCTCTAGGAACTATAGCAAAGAAAACTTGATTCTTCTTTACTACATTTTCAAATTGCTTTCCATTAGCCATACAAACTTTTATTGTAGTACAACTAACCTCATCTGGATTTTTAATCAAAGGTAGTAATATTTGTTTCTTCCCATTTACCTAAAGAGTGTATTGAGTCAATCTTCCATCATGTACAACATATCTATCATATTTCCAACGTCTACCCAAAAAAAATCACAACAATCCATAGGCATAATATTACACAAAACTTCATCAAGTAATGTCCAATCTTGAACTTCACAACACATTTCTCACTTACCAATATCTTATGCTCATCTTTGCTCTATGAAACATGACAAGGTTTGGGATGTTTCAGCCTTTGCAACTGCAACTTTGTAATCAACTCTTCTAATGCCAAATTTATAGAACTTCCACTATCAATGACCACCTTGTATCATTTTCTAGCCATCTTACATTTTCTCTCATAAAAAAATCTTCTAAAAATAGGTTCCTCATCACTTCCCTTATTACATAAGGTTCTTCTCACCATCAAATTTTCACCAGCCCCAGGTCCACTTGGTGAACTCTCAATGCCCTCTTGAATAATAACATTTCCATTATTTTTCCCACTTTTAGAAAATCTACCTTTAAAGGATCAATGCCCTTCTTTACCACATCTAAAATAGTTACCAAGAAAACCACCTCTAGAATAAGATTTACCTCTTCCTTAGTAAGAACCAATACTACCTTGGTAAGAGTCACCACCTTTCCACTTGATCTTTCCTCTGTCATCATTCTTCCATTCAAATTTACCTTTATGTTGCAAATAACTTACAAATCTACTACCTTCTCCATAAGATGTGCATCTACCTCTTTTGAATCTACCACCTCTACCTCTTTATCTTTGTCCATGCTTTTTTGTCAAGATCTCCTTAGCTTTCAAGGCATATTGATATGCTTCTTCTACACTTTCCAACTTCAAAAAACTGATTTCATCTTGAATTTTGAATCTCATTCCATTTATGTACCTCACAATTTTTTCAATATCATCATCCACATGTCTAGGTCTGATGTCCAATCCATAGAATTCCTCACTATACTCCTTCATGCTCATCTCTCTTTGCCTCAAAATTTGCATCTTTCTAAACAAGCTAACTTGGTAATCAGTAGGAAGGAATTTGTTCTTTACCTTGTTCACTATTTTTGGCCAAGTTCTGATTTTCTTCTTTCCTCTCCTTTTTCTATCAATTTTCAATTGCCCCAACCATGCGAGGCATGACCTATCAACCTAGTAATTGCAATCTTAACTTTCCTATTATCAGAGTGTTTTCATATTCGGAGAACATCTGCATTATAGAGATCCAATCTAATGCAACACTGATGTCAAATTTTCCATCATACAAAACAACTTTGATAACAAGCTTCAAATTTACCCTAGACAACACACTCAACAACCTTGCTTCATCTTGGTCTTCTTCACATTTTGGATTAGGGTTTGGTGCCACTGCTTCATTATCACTTAAATCATCAAGATAAGCTCCTCTCCTTTGGGTTGTTTCCATAACATCTAAGCTACCAACAATTTGTCTCAATGCACCCAATATTGCATTATCAACATTTCCTCTACCTCGAACCATCTTTACAAATTAGGTTCCTACAAGATCATAACCCTTTGCAAGTTATAGGTCAAATCTACTATCCCACAACTACATTCACTTAGGGTTCTGCATGATACAATCACCATAAGGATGAACCTCGAGCTCTAATACCACCTAATGCAAGGAGGGAAGGAAATTGTTAGAGCCAAAGGTACACACAATGGAAGAAAATACACAAAGAGACCAATACAACAGAGAGGAAATAAGATACTTTTATTTATTCAACAACTAATTAGGAAAGATGCCCAGTTGTAAGGCCTTCTATGTTATGGCTAATTATAATATACAACTTCCAGATTCATAGTCCAACTTCAAGTTCACATTTCTAGACACATATCCCTTCCAATCCTCTAATTTCTACACCCTGTTCCCTAAAACTCAATCCTAGACTTTCTTAAATACTTGCCAAAATGGCTTATAGAAGATTCTAAAACATAGGAAAGCCACAAGTCAGCTAACAACAATTATTAACTACATAAATTCAATACAAGAAAGGCTGACCCAAATAGGAACAAGAGATAAACTACTCAAAAAATGAAATATTTTCCAAAATTGGCACTCAACATCCACACAAGCTCAACTTCGAAAGAATCACTCAGCAGTAACTTCAAACTCAACATCCTCCAATGCTTGGCAATCACAAATACCTTGACAACCAAAGGACCACTTGGAAACCAAAGGAACACTTGAAAACAAAAGGAAGCACTTGGAAACCAAAGGATCACTAGTCAATAACTAAAGGAATCACTCAAAAGTAACTAAGAACTTGGAAACCGTAGAAAACTAGTGCTTGGCAATAATTGAGGCTCAACAGCAACTGGCAGACTGATCAAAAGTGCAAGATTACAAGGTAATGGGCCAAGATGCTCCTAAATCATGAGAAGAATCTAGGATATGAATTACTAGTTACACAATGGACTGATGGAGATCATGAAGAAAATTATTGATAGGGTTACAAGCTATCTAACCCTAGACAGGAAGAAAACCATACGAAGCTTGAGTCATGAAGAAATTGAGGAAAACATGGGAGCTGAGTGGAATGGATGTGTTTTATCCACATCTTAGATCCACTAATTGAATTTTTAGTGAGGCTTGTAGCTCACAAAATCTATCAATTGAGCATAGTGAATAATGTGCCTTGTATGGTTATGGATCAAGCATGGAAGATAGTAATTAAATATCATGACTATGATCTTGCCAAGCTACAACGACTACAACCTATAGATAATTTAACATCTATAATAAGAAAAGAAAAGAAGATAATGTTTAAATTTGGTTCCCTCATTATGTGTATTTTTTAGTATACATAAGTATTTTCCTAGTATTGGTGATTTTGTATAGGAGCAACACAAATGAGTAACAAGATATATAAATAAGTATATTACTCAATTAGGAGAAACTTTTGAAAATGTAATCAATGCTTATTTGGATGAACTCAAGTAAAGGATGAAATGGGCAATGAGGATACCTAAAGAGTTGGTCACAAAAATATTACAATGACATGTATTTTCTTCTAGATATGGACAACCCTTTAGTATAGGTAGTGAAATTGAGGAAGGATTGGTTAGAAAGTTTTGACTATGAGATTGATAGTGGTGCACTATTGAAAGAAAAGATAGCTATTGAGGCTGAACCTTTTGGTAAATATGAAGAACCCAAAGCAAGAATTACTATGAATATCAAGATAGCTTCCAAGGAGAAGAAAAGGAAGAAAATAATTGAATATCTTGAAGCTAAACTAATCACTTTAGGCAAGGGAAAAGAACCATTACAATTGACACAAGGTCATAGTGAAGATGAAGAAAAAGATAGTGGTAATGAGGAAGAGGAAGAAGAAAGTGACAAGGGAAAATGCATTTTTTTTATTATGCAATCAAAAAAGAAGGATCAAGGAACAATGAAGAAGCTAATAGTGACACCCATCCCTCCTCCACTAGAAAATAAGTGAAGGATCAGGGAAGCTACTAGTACAAAGCATACTACAAAGGAGAAAGTAGTAGAGACATTGAGCCTAATGCCCCAACAACCAAAATAAATATATCGGTCAAATGGAAACAAAAAGGACTATCTAAATCCATTGAAGAGGTATCTAAAAATATATGAGGATCTTTAGGATTGTCTAACTTTAGATTTGTAACGTATGATCCATTAGACAATGTTGATAAAAATAACATTGAGGAGGAAATTATGGATATAATTTCTAATCATAACTTAGGTCCTAGAGAAATTATGAAATGGATACAAAATATTTATTTGATAGACTAGAAAGGAGATGGAACCAAGTAGAAGTAGAGCAGAAAAATGTAAGAATTGATGCAATAGTCAGAGTTATGGTTGATCTGTCATAGAAGAAACATGAAATTTTTTTGGAACACTATAGTAGAAGATTTAATCCTAAGTATATTTTTTTTTGTTACTAAAGAATAAAGAGGAAGTTTTACAATAGAAAGATGATTTGCTATAGAAAATAATTTTTCTATTAACAACAATGATAGGAGAGATAGACAATATAACAATGAAGATGATTACAATAGTGGAGAATTATCATGTGTGTCAAGTTTGCAAGGTAGCATGTCCATTATAGACACTATCACCTCTGACACTCGGTAGGCTAAGTAGCCAAGGCTCACAGATGCATAGGTAGATGGTGAAGATAAATAAATGATTGTAAATAATAAGATTTTTTCAGCACCTTACATTGAGGAAGACATAGATTCAAATGAAGCTAAACTAAATACAACTATTATTGTCTTTAGTATAGATGCACAAGCAGGACTGAGTGGTGACACCCCTTCACCAACTCTCAAGGCAATGATGAGCAACAACACTCCTTCACCTAACAGAAAGAGGAAAGTAATAAAATATGTTTCCTTAGATATTGAGGTTAGTTTGGATGAAACAATTGAGATGCCATAATTGGACCTGGAAAATCTCACCTTGGAGAAAAGAATTTTGCTGCAAGAATTTTTGTTGAAGAAGAAGAGATAAGAAGAATTATGAAGAGAGCTTAAGAAAAAGCATGTACTATATGATGTAAAGCATACTTTTTTTGATGCAACCATCATCAACTAGATTGTAAAAATAGTTTATCAAGTGAATTATGGAAGTATGGAATCAAATGAGAAGCTAATGGATCTATTTACTTGAAGATTTTAAATTAAGGTTGTGGACAAAGTTTCCACAACCATTTCCATGAAGAAAGTACAATTACAGGAGAAAGTATAGATTATGATTAAGCTAATATAGAAGGTACATAATTTTGTTAGATGTGCCAAGATTCACTAACAACATTCAAGAACAAATAAATCAAATTTCAGCTGAGATAAAGAGACCCAATAGTAATATTTATGAGTCAACAAGATCAACCATTCATTGGTACAATAATCTACTAAATTCTCAAGGCATATTGGTAGAACTTCAAGTAGCTAGCAATAATATGAGATCCAAATTGATGTCTATTTAGGAAATGATGATATCTCATTTGGATTTCATGTAGAGTGGATTGAAAACAACCCATGATCTTATCATAGAAGATCATAATCTTTTATTAGTTGATAGTTTAATTGATTTGGCTACAAGATTAAAATTGCAAATTACTATATTGAAGGCAAAAAGAACCCCACGAGATCATGCATTTGTTGACAATTAGCTAATTCTGATATCTAATTGATATCATTAGTGGCAACACATGATGTACATGTTGACATGAAACCTTACAAATAAGGATATTTAGTGTTTGATAATAAAAAAATTGTCTAACTATAGAGTTTGTTTATAGGTAAAAATACAAAGATGTGTCACCTTTCAAGGTGACTAATTAAAATGACTAAATTTGATTATTTCTATCTAAAAATAAATTGTGTTCAAACATATGATCTAGATAAATTCATTCCAAATAATTGTATATGGTCTCACAGTTTTCCAATTGGAAATGTCTACTAAATGCATTTTTTTAGTAGTTTGTATCCAATTACTAAAGAAATATAATTATTTCATAAAAGTGGCATTTCAATAACTCTTATTATTATCATATAGATTTTATAGTCTTTTAATTATATATAGTATATTATATTTAAAAAAATTTACAAGCACGTATTTTAACACTCAAAAAGATGTCAATTTTGAGAAATACAAAAATATTAAATCATATTTAAAAAAATGAAAACTTATATGACATCCTACAGGAGAGAGTCCTCTTCTAGAATGTATAATTTTTATTTTGGTGAAAATATATTTATTTTGAAAAATGTGGTGGGAGATGAAATCTATCGATTTAAGGCAAGTTGAATTTTGAATCATGATAAAAGAAAAAATATAGGTTTAAAGCCATTTTTTATTTTAGACTATTCTAGATATATGTGTTATCTATAACATAGTCTCAGATCAAAGGAAAATAAGTTTATTTCCATACACTTTTGTGGTGGGAACTAGACCCCTAATTGTTAGAATTTTTTAGTAGCTAAGAAATTCTCTATAAAAATTATGAAAATATATCAATTCTTATTCCAAAAAATTGTAAAAAATTATAATCCTAAATTTGATCAATTTCTACACATTTCATTAGTTTACATCATTTTCAAATTCTAAATAATAATACATGTTTTATATCATTGAATGTGGCCAGTTATACTTTTGTTAGCCTTTTCCTTTATAAAAGGGTGACATAGGTTTGTGGTTTTACCCTTACAACAGTGTATTTTTTTGTTTATAACATGTTGAAGACATCATATTATTACAAGAAAAATTACATGTAGATAGTAGACATGTTGGTGATGACATGTATAACCTTAAAATTTGATGCGGACTAGAGAGAATAGATATAATCATGTTTTGATGATGCAAGACAGTGGAATTTTAAGAAATAATTATTTTCTTTACAAAACAATTACCTGTCCAATTAGGGCCAACATCCTAGATGGCTACTTTAACTTGGAAAAGTGAATTGTGGTCCTAGTTGACCCAATAGTAATTTATGTAAAGGCATGGTATTTATGCAAAGGACTTCTTGTGATAAGAAGTGTGCATGTATGTGATTATGAAGCTATGTGAAGTGAGTGAACTTTTGTGAAAGTGATATATGTGAAGTTTTATAGGAGCTATCTTGTGATCCAAAATCAAGCTAAATATCAAAGATCAAACAAGAAAAGAAAATAACAATAAATTACTTGTTTGAGTAATGAGTTCTTCTTGTAGTTTAACTTGCATGGTTGGGTATTAGGCCCTTCTTTCATACATTATACAACAACTCCTAATAGGGTTGCAATCTCCTCACAAAGATTCAAAGTCTCCTAATAGGGACTGCTTATACTGAATTTTCTCATTGAATCCTAACAAGGTCTATCCTCTAACAAGGAACTTATATATCAATATATTATCTAGTGGGTATCATCCCCACTAGGGTTTTCCCTTGGCCAGGGTTTCCCTAGTTAACAAAATATGGTGTTATGAGTTATCTTTGTGCATTAATATTGTTGCTAATCAATATTACTTTATTGCTTTGTTATACATGGTTTAAAGTTAATAATAATATCTAGTTGGTGACTATAGTTTGTAGATTACTAATTCACCCCCTCCCCCTCTTAGTAATCCCTATATATAATAACTGGTATCAGAGCCTTATTACTTTGAAGAGGCTTAATAGCTTAAGTAAGATCCCTATGGATATGGAACAGTTGATGAAGAACCTTGAAGAAGCTATTGAACAAATTAACTTTACTAAAGAAAGAAATAAGATGAAGGACAAACATGAAGACTCCAAAGTGTGCATTGTTTAGTTGAAGGAAAAGATTGAAAATCTAAAATCCAAACTTGAATTTACTAAATCTAGAACTACTGATGATGACTATTCAAAGCTAAAGACAAAATACAAAATCTTGAAGCATGAGTTGAATATTACAAATCTAAAGTTGACTTTGAGAAATGATCTTAGAAAAATTCAATTTAATTTGATGACTCAGAATGTAGATCTAAGAGCAAGTCTGGTAAATAAAACATCTGAGTTTGAATCATCGAAAGATCATGAAGCACTCTTTAAAGTACAATACTATTGTGAAAGGTGAATTGACACAATGTAAACATCAACTTGAGAAAATTTATTCTAGTAGAGAAAATCTTGATGATTCAATGTCTATATAGAGATGGGTATGTGTAAGATCATGGTCAACTAAACTATTCTCTTAAGTGGCAATAAAAAATTATAAAATCAGAGTTTTATCAACTTCACATGCAACTTTCTACTTATTATTAACTTTATAACAAAAAGTTGAGAGAAAAGAATCTCTAGGAAATTGAATCTAGTTTCTAAACTACTAGGACTTATCTAAGAACAATATAAATTGATTGGTAAAAATTTTGATTTTTAATGCAATATTACAAAAATTTCAAAGCAAAAATAACAAGTAGACATATGTCTAACCACCTTAATCAAAATCAAATGATAGTATGATTTTAATTATATAATATATATAAGTAGTAGACTCGTGCTTGGATGTGACAAATATTTTGGGGTGTTTTTATTCTAAGTAAATAATTAATAATAAATTTTTGACTTTAGTATTTTGGAAATAAGAAAACTATTGTGTCTAAACACCTTAACTAATTCAAAACTCTGCAAAATTTAATTTTTCCTTTTAGTTTCTCCTTATAGTGGAAGAAACATAGAATGTCATGCATCTTTTGAATTTCAAAAATGTTGTACCATTTGAAAGTTATAATTGTTTTTCAAGTAGTGTGTCAGTCAACACTTTATACATAACTCCATTAGAAAATAAGTAATAATCACATACTAAACTCATAATTTGACAAACCTTAAATTTATGGAAAGATAAAAACATTCTTAAGAAACCCTTTTCTTTTCATCAAATTTAGGTGAAAAAAGAATCGTCAGCTACATGTTTAAAGTAAAAATCATATAAAAATAAGCCAAAAACACATTTTTAGTGTGTTTTTAAAGTTGACAATAAAGGGTTGGTATCAAAAGATATAGTAGAACTTATAAAGATATTAATTGTTTTCCTATAGTATTAGGGTGGGTGGGAAAAAAGGTGGAATATATTATGAAATGCTTTCAGGCATTTTAGAACTACATATTTTTTTCAGATCACCACTTTTTGGCACACCATGATCGTAGACATACCTAGACCTTCTTATGATAACAATGGTCTTGGCTATCTAATTAACATGTCTACGAAGAAACCTAAGATTAGATAAAATTCAAAAGTAAAAGATAAATATGATGACAAGATGGAATCCAATCAATCTTCTAAGAAACCTAAAGAAGTTGAGAAAAACAAGGAGGTTGAAATTTTGGATGAAACTAAGCATGTGGAAACTCCTAAAGAAACCAAGTATCAATTTAGAGGTAAGCATTTTTTATGTAATGAAACAGGTCATATGAAAGGTGATTGTACTAATAAGTCATTTAATTAAGGACTTTTATTGTCATGGTATAGATCATAATGAAATTGATTGTAGGAAACCTAAGTATGATAATGATAGGATAAACAATATAATGTTTAGATATACTAACCCTGTAGACAGAAGAAGATCTAATGAAAGGACATTAAGAGAAGGAAGATATTATGAAGATAGAAGACATATCATGTGTTATAAGTGTAACAACTATGGACAAATTTCTAAAAACTATCATGCACCTAATGATCAATAGAATCCTAGAAGAAAAGTACTTGTATGTTAGTTATGCAACAATTTCAGACACATAGTGAAGTACTACAAAACTGACAGGAACTTTGAACATAGAAGAAACAATGGAAGAAACTTTGGGAATAGAAGAAATGATAGAAGGAATCATGAAAGGAACTCCAGAACTAGCAAACACAATGAAGGAAAAAGAAACATTGTGAGTGAACTTTGAGAAGAACTTAATGAAGAAATTCATGAAAGGAACAAATATCTCAAAGAAAAAGTTAGAGAATGATGAAATAAGAAGATCAAAGTTAGATGCTGAGTTTGATTCAATTAAGTTGAATTAAGCTTGTTCACAACATTAGTATTTGACAACTTCATTCAAAGACCAAAGTAGAGGTAGTAAAGTTGGGAAAAGGTGTATTTAGATATGTTTAGATAGTACCTAGGCTTGTTAAGATCTAATTATTGAAAATATCATTATTGAAGAAGAGAGATTGTTTGCAGAAAGGGAGATTGTTCATAAAGAATATTTTCAAACATTGTTTTGTCACTGATGTCAAACCTACTATTTGCTAGAATGAAAATTTATTATAAGATCCAAGTACTATCACTTAGTTGATTGATAAATAGGATTTAATCAATAAGATGTAACAAAAGTACCTAAGGGAAAGATTGAGTTATAATTTTGCAATGAGACAATGATAGAATGATGTATTGTTGATATACTTGAAGATATAGAGGATGGCTACACTTAGAAACTCTAGAAGAATAAGTTGTAACAAAGTTGTCTACAAAGCTTGACTAAATTCATTAGTGAATGTCGAGCAAGCTAGTTCATGTTGACTAGATTTTAAGTAAGTGTTGAGCACATGCAAAATCTAGTGTGTGTTGAGTGAAATAGAAGGAGCTAAGCAAGCTTAGGTGCCGAGCACATAATATGTGTCAGGCATTAGTAAAACATAGTAGGTGTCGAGTAACACAGTATGTGTCAAGCATCAGAATTTCAATAGTGTTGAGATGCTGCATTATTTGAAAAGCTAAAGTTTAATCACCAGACCTAAGCCAATAGATTTTTTACCTTGAATTTTGTGAACCAAATGGAGGATAAGAATGATGAGCTAGTGGCAAATTTTTTTAGATAAATCATTTTTGGGCAAATATAGGTGGATTCTTCATGATGTTTCTAGAAGAAACAAGATAAGGGGTAGATTCATTGAATATTACCTAATCCATTCAAGTTAAAATTAAAAGTGGGAAGATTAAGAGCAAGAAATGTATTCCAGACTTCTATTTAAGGAGTTATAGGTCAAGAAGCAAGAGTTTCTGAGTTGCCAAGTTGAGTGGTTGGTTGGATGTCATGGCGAAGGAACAAATTATAGAGACTCTACTTCAAAAGGTGAACACATAGGTGATTGCATTGGTGCATCGAGCATGGAGACTCAAGGAGATGAAATTTGAAAGGATAAAAAAATGTCAGAGCTATAGAGACTAAAACCTAGGCAAAATTTCAAAGTTGAACTGAGATCTAAAATCTGCAAGGTAAGTTGTGAGTTGTATCAGGTCAAAAGCCATTTTTGTTACTCTCTAAAAATTGTATCAGTTAGGGTAAAAATCCTATGGACTTAGGTTGGTTTAACAACCATTTGAAAATCCTTTAAGAGGGTGGCATTCTAGGTGAATATTCTAAATTCCTCTAACTAGGCCCACTTCTAACAAGGTGGTTGAAATACTTTAACCAGGTCATATTTAATAATGTGTTTTAGCCTTTAATAGGGTAGGCCTTTTATAGGGCATCATTTCATAAGAGTGAGAACTGAGTAGCATGCTACAGGTGATTTTTTCCAAATTGTGTTTACACATAAATCATTGTGTTATGTGTTGATCTTTCATGTTTTATTCTTGCATGTTGATTTTTTAGTAACTTACGAATTAGAATGTTTAGCTTGGATGCATGACCAGTGAAATGGGCTCACTTGGTGAAAAAGTTTTATTGGGACATTTGAACCATGAATAACTAATTCAATACCCACCCCCCCTTAATTATTCTAAAGTATTTCTAACAATTGGTATCAGAGATATCTGTTGATTTGGTTTAAAGGTACTAGAAGCTGAAAGATCAAGATGTCCAAGAGAGAAGTTCCCAAGCTCAACAGAGGAAACTTTACTACATGAAATTTTTTAATGAAGCTATAGCTTGGATCAATAAGTGACCATGCACAAACCTCAATTGAAGTGGAACATGTTGATACAACTATAGCTACTACAGAAGATATGAAGAAAAAGAAAGAGCATAATCAAGAAATGTTGGAGATTGCCTCTACCCTCAACTATGTTCAATTTGATGACATCAAGGGATGTGACTCTACATTCAATATGTGGAAAGCCTTGAATTATATTTATAGAGGAGATTAGAATATTCAAAGAGAAAAAAGAGAAAGCCTCAGAGGAAGGTTTGATGACATGAGAATGGAGGAATGTGAGAATGTTGCTCAATATGCCTCTATAGTGAAAGAAGTAGTTAGTGCAATATGAAGTTTGGGTGTTCATTTAGATGATGACACTATTAATAGAAAATTATTAAGAACCTTGCTTCCCATCTATGCTATTAGAGTTTTAGCCATACAAGAATTAAGATGTGTACCAAGAAATAGGCTAATTCTTTAAGGTATAGTAGGAATACTCATTGCATTTGAGTTATCCAACTTTGATAACTATAGACCTGAGAATCTTGAATCTTCTTTCAAGGCCAAGCTAAAAATGAAAGATACTAAAGAGGTAAAACTAAAGAAGAAGAAGAAAAAGGTAAAGTATGCATCTAGAGATAGTACCATAGATGAAGAAGATTTGGAACAATTGGAAGCACTACTAGCTAGAAGATTTCACAGAGGAAAAGGTAAATTCAAAGGTAAGTTGTTCATCATATGTTTTAATTGAAATGAAGTAGGACATATTGTTGGAAGATGCACACAGAAAAAGAATTACAGAGAAGGCAACAAGCACAAGAACATAGGAGAAGATGATAGCAGAGATTACAAAGATAAAGGCAAAAAGTGCTATATTGTTGAAGAAGATGATTCTGATGAAAATGATGATGAGGTAATCTATGTAACAATGAAAGATGAGTCAGATGAAGATGAGGCAATAGCACTGGTAACCTATATGAAAAAAATGATAGGTGGATCATAAATAGTGGATGCTCACATCACATGATAGGAGACAAAAGTAATTTTGTTACCTTTACTTAGTATGATGGAAATAGTGTTAGAATTGGAAATGATGCTCCATGTCTAATCAAAGAAAAACATTCTATTAAGCTTACAGAGAAAATTTCATGTGATAATGCATACTATGTTGAAGGATTGAACTACAATCTGTTGAGAGTGTGTCATAGTTAGGCAATGTAGGATGCAAAGTAAAATTTGGTAACAAAACTACCAAAATCTATGATATTGATGGAAATTTGATAGGAAAAGGAGAAAAAACTAGGAGTAATTTGTTTTACCTAGATATGGAAGATGCATCCTATCTTGTTGTTATATTTGATAATGTGTGGTTATGACACAAAAGGCCATATCATGTCAACTTTGATAATTTAATTAGAATCAATAAAATAAAGAAAATCAAAGGTCTACCAAAAAATAAAGAAACCTAACAACATAATTTAGAAACAGTATCAACTGGAAGATGACCAAGTCAAGTTTCAAAAGAAAAACTTACACTTCCAAAGAAGTACTAGAGTTAGTGCATATTGATTTGTGCCACTCAATAGAAGTGCAAAGCTACAAAGGAGATAGATATATAATGTTGTTCATCAATGATTAATCTAGGATGATGACTACCATGTTCTTAAAGAAAAACTCTGATGCATTTCAAATGTTTAAGTGGTATTTTTCTAGGGTTGAGAAGGAAATAGAAAAGAGTCTGAAGTGCCTAATATCAAAAAGAGGAGGAGAGTTCACATACAAAAAGTTTGAGACATTCTACGATGACAAAGGAATCAAGAGACAAACATTAGCACCTAAAACACCACCATAAAAAAGCAATGCAAAAAGAAAGAATAGATCAGTGATAGACTATGCCAGAACATTAATGATGGAGAAATTTTTTGATCTAAAGTACTAGAGAGAGGTTGTAAGTACAACTATCTACACCTTGAACCAAGTATAAGTCAAGAAAGGTACAAATGCAACACCTTTTGAATTATGATATGGTCACTCAATCAATGTAAAATATTTCAAAGTATTTGGTTTTAGATGCTATATTCTTTAAGATACTAGAAATGGAAAGTTTGATGCAAAGAGTGATGAAGGCATATTCCTTGGATACTCCACTAGAAGTAAAGCATATGTGTGTTTGAAAACTAACACTAACAAGATTGTGGGGAGTGCAAATGTAAATTTTGATGAGCATGCAAAAGTTCAAGCTGATGAACCCAAGAAACCAGAAGACTACATATCTTTTGTGTACTTCTATGAAGGAATGCCTACTTAAGAAGAAGCTACCAATCAAGTTAGGAATTAGCAACAAGTTTTAGTATCAACTAAGTCAGTACTAGTGAATGTTGAGCTATATTTAGAACCTGAGTTGTAGAATGAAGATAATGCACATTCTGATTCTAAAATCAGTACACATGAAAGAGATGATGAAATACGTAAAAGAGATGTGCACACTGAGTCTAAAGCTGAAAGACCAAACTTAGAAATGAGGAAAGGACCAAGGTTATCCAAGTATATGAGAACACATCATCTTGTAGAACAAATCATTGGTGACAAGGAAAAGATTAAGAAATGAATCATGTCTATTGAGCAAGATTGAGACCAAAATAGTGAAAGATGCACTGCAAGATGATAATTGGTATAAAACTATGGAAGAAGAGATAGATCAAATAGAAAAGAAAAAAACCTAGACTTTAGTTCCAAGACCAACCAATAAGAATGTAATTGGTACCAAGTGGATGTTTAGGAACAAGCTAGATGAGAATGGTGAGATTATGAGAAATAAGTTCAGACTAGTCTACAAAGGTTATGCACAAGAAGAAGGATTGGACTATGGGGAAACATTCACCCCTATTGCAAGGATGGAAGGAGTAAAAAAACTAGTTGTAGATACTGCTTACAAAGGTTATAAAGTCTACCAAATGGATGTAAAGTCTACTTTTCTAAATGGTATATTGGAAGAGGAAGTCTACATATAACAAATAGAGGGTTTTGTTGATGACAACAACAGAGATATGGTTTGCAAACTACATAAAGCACTCTATGGTTTTAAAAAAGATCCTAGAGCATGGTATGAGAGGCTGCATAAATATCTTGTGAAGATAGGATTTGAGATTTAAAAAAATGACAACAAAAACCTATATATCAAGGTAGAAAAAGGTAAAGATATTTTGATATCTAAAATATTTGTTGATGATATACTATTTCGAGGAAAAGATGGCCTATGCAAAGATTTTGCTAACCAAATGAAACATGGGTTTGAGATATCAATGTTTAGAGAAATCAAATTATTTATTAGACTGCAAGTACATCAACTAAAACATGGCATATTTGTCACCCAATCAAAATATATAAAGGAGACACTCAAGATATTTGGCTTAGAAGATTCAAGAGTAGTTAGTACAGCAATGGTATTAGGACATAAGTTATCTAAAATTGATGAATCAATTGAGGCAAATCAAACAATGTACAGATCTATGATTAGAAAGTTACAATATGTTGTGCATAGTAGACAAAACATTGCATTAGCTATTGGAATAGTGACAAATTTTCTGCAAACCCAAGAAAAAGTCATATTATGGCAGTAAAAGGAATATTAAGGTACCTAAAGGGAATTGATGAATTTGGATTATATGAAAAGAAGAATAAAATGTTTGAATTGAAAACCTACATTGATGCAGATTGGGGAGATAATATTCATGACAAAAAAAGAATTAGTAGAGGAGAACTTTTCTTACGTAAAAGATTGGTCGCTTGGACTAGCAAAAAGAAATTTTTTACCTCACAGTCCACAACAAAAGTTGAGTATACATTGCTATTGCTATCAACTACATCAATATTGTATGGATCAAGAACCTATTGCAAGGTATGAAGGAAGAGATGACTAAACCTGTGATACTTTATTGTGATAACACAACTATCATCAACATATCAAAGAATCCTGTGATGCATGCCAAAACAAAGCATATTGCAATTAAGTATCACTATGTAAGAGAATTGGTGGAAGACAAGTGAGGATGAAATATGTTAATTCAAAGGAACAAATTGCTAATATCTTCCCAAAAGCATCACCTAAAGATGCATTTGAGTATCTTAGAGGTAAGTTAGGGGTGATACCCCTACCTAAGGTTGTTTGAGTAATAGAAAAATTGCCCTACATCAAATGAGTCGATTGCTAAAATGATATAAATTCATGTAGAGGATAGATACTTTAGGTCTTGCCTAAAGTAATTAAAGTACTGAAATTCCAAACAAGTCACAAGCAAGGTGATAGAGGGAGAAATTGGAGTACCTACAAATACTATACTTGCATAAAAAGATGCTCAAATAGTATGTCTTTGGCATTTTTGTCAAAGAGGAAGAAGTAGCTAAACTGATCACCGAAACTAATCAAAAGAAGAAGATGATTTCAAAATAGTAGAAATTGATCAATGCATGCAAAGGGAGAAATAACATGAAGAGGGAGAAGTAGCAAGAGGGAGAAGTAGAAGCAAAGGAATTAGTCAAAATAACAAATCAAAGAGGAAATAAAATAAAGAGGAGAAGACAATTTATCAAAAAAATTATAAAGAGGGAATTTCTTTCATAAGGATACAAAATTTTTCTTTTTGGCTTTAACTTACTATTTTAACCTAGTTAGCATTTTGATAACTTGGTTGATCAGTTTAGTTTGCCATCAATGGCAAAGAGAGATATTGTTGAGATCTAATAAAAAAGATCACTATTGAAGAAGAGGAATTATTTGCAAACAGAGAGATTGTTGATAAATAATGTTTTCAATCATTTTTCTATTACTAATGGAAAATATTTTATTGGCTGGAATGACAATTGCTTATAAAATCCAAGTACTATCACTTAGTTGATTGATGAAGAGGATTTAGTCAATAAGATGTAACAAAAGTACATAAGGGAAAGGTTGAGTTATACTTTTGTAATGAAGTGAAAGAATTAGTTAAGACAGTGGTGAAATGATGTAATGATAATATGCTTAAAGATACAGAGATTGGCTACACTTAAAAACTCTAGAAGAGTAAGTTGTAGCAAAGTTGTCTACAAAGCATAACTAAGTTCATTAGTGGATGCTGAGTAGATTTTGAATAAGGGCTGAACAAATGAAAAATCTAATGTGTGCCAAGTGAAGCAAAAGGAGCCAAGCAAGCTTAGGTGTTGAGCATGTAATAGGTGCTGAGTAACACAATATATGCCAAGCATTAGAATTTCAATAGTACCTAGCTACTGCATTATTTCAAAAGTCAAAGATTCACTAGATCTAAGCTAACAAGTTTGTTACCTTGAATTTTGTGAACGAGATGGAGGATAAGGATGATGAGCTAGTGGCACATAATTTTAGATAATCCATTTGAACTAAAATTAAAAGCAAAAAGTTTAAGAGCAAAAAAAGTATTCTAGATTTCTATTTAAGGAGTTATAGGTCAAGAAGCAAGAGCTGTTGAGTTGCCAAGTTGAGTGGTTGGTTAGATGTCAAGGTGAAGGCATCAAGAGAGAGGAAGGAATAGATTATAGAGAATCTGCTTTGATAGGTGACCACAGAGGTGATTGCACTGGTACGTTGAGCATGGGGACTCAAGGAGACAAAGCTTGAAAGGAGGACAAGCTGTTAAAGCTACAAATACTAAAAGCAAGGCAAAATTTGAGAGTTGAACTGAGATATGAAATCTACAAGGTAAGTTGTGAGTTGTATTAGGTCAAAAGCCCTTGTTGTTACTCTTTAAAAATTGTATCAGTTAGAGTAAAAATTCTATTGACTTAGGTTGGTTTAACAACCATTTGTAAATCCTTTAACAAGGTGGCATTCCAAGTGAATATTATAAAGTCCTCTAACTAGGCCCACTTCTACTAGGGTTGTTGAAATCCTTTAACCAGGTCACATATAATAGTGTGTTGTAGCCTTTAACAGGGTAGGCCTTTCATAGAGCATCACTTTAGAAGAATGAGAACTGAGTAGCATGTTACTAGTGGTTTTTTCCAAATTGGGTTTCCACATAAATCACTTTGTTATGTGTTGATCTTTTATGTTTTATTCCTGCATATTGATTTTTCAGTAACTTGCTAAGTAGAATGTTTAGCTTGGATGCATGACTAGTCAAATGGGCTCACTTTACTTGGTGAAAAAGTTTTATTCGGACATTTGGATCTTGAATAACTGATTCACCCCCCTCCCCCCCACCCCCCACACCCCCCCCCCCCCCCCCCCCACCCCTGCCACTCCTCTAGTTATTTTAAAAACATTACTAACAAAGCTCGCTTGTGATTTAGAGCTCATCTAAGGAAGTTATGATGGAATCTAGAGTTACTAGTATTACAATAAGAATTGATTCTATAATAAAAGATGAAAAGTATTTTTTTATAGATAATTTCATGATGTAAAGTTTTGAGGACATTTATCATAATTGAAGGAGGTTATAGTAAACCTCGGGTGACATTCAAAGATTGGATAGATGACCTTAAGTAGTTAACTTATTCGATAATGCAATTAATATCGTTTTCATATTTGCGAAAGTACACAATTAATGCAAGTTCAAGTTGAGGGATAAATGGAGTAAAAATTTGATTTTACTTCATTGTGAACACATTTGAAGTGAAGTGCATTCTGAAGTGACTTGTCAGAATGATTTTGAAAAAAACCCTATTTTTGGAAAGAGATATTTTTTATTCTTTTTGTAAAATTTGTTTTGTAAAAGATATTGTTCTATAAAGATCATGGATATGTTAGTAGTACACAATGTTGAGAATGAAAGTAGACCTAAGTTTAAAATAGTTTTTGTAAAACCTAATGAAGCAAAGGCTAACTTTGCACTATCTACCACTCTAACAATGTAGTTTGCCTAAAAGATGTAGAAAGTTAGTTGAGTTGCAAGTTTGAATCAATTGGTAGTGAATATATGAATAAGGATATGGAACTATTCTTTAACCATGACATGACAGTGAAGCCCAGATTTGAACATTTAGAAGAATTAGACATTTTTAAGTATCATATCTACTATGAGCTTGATATAGGTGACTCAAATCATATTGAGTAGGATACATGATGGAAAATTTTAGATGCAAGATAATGTAATAGACATTTCAGCCCACCTTATACATGAGGTAATTGGTCTTAGCAAAAAAGGTAGTGTAGCCATAGGTGATAAATTGGTAAAGAAGAAAGTAGAAAGTTATACTAAGTTAGTATACAATGAAAAGGCTATGGTAATCAACTCTATTAAGCAAGATGATCTTACAAGATATGTGTAGAGAAAGAGCAAGTAAGTCTAAGTGAAATATTGAGGATGCTACTCTTGCAAAACTTGGAAAAGATTAAGACAACAAATAATGGTGTGTTTAGATTCCAATCATTGATGAATCACATAATCTTCCATGTATTGAAGAGATTTCCCTACTTATCAGTAACATATATAAAGATTAGTGATAGATGCACTATGGAGAAGATCATAGAGGTACGTAGAAGGCACTCTGTAGATAAGCTATTGGATAGTGGAAACCTAATTATGAGGACTTTTCAAAATGAGATGACACAAATATTTAGGATTTCACCTGTAATTATGGATAGATTCAAGGATTATATATGCATTCTAGTTGATACAGTTCATACTTATATTCAAGCAATGGAACCTTAGGAGACATTTTTAGATCCCTTGAGCTATGAGTTGAGTGATGATGTTGTAGTTACCTACATTGATTTATTGTTGAATTCAGAAAAAGACAAAGCAGAATATAGATTTGGCACCTATGGGGAGATTACTCAGCATACTCATCAAGAAAGCTTAGAGAAAGCATCACACAAGAAGGTTGTGTCAATCATGAAGAAGGCACTATCTAAGGCTAGAATGTTAGAGAGTAAATTTGAGATTGTGAGACAAATATTGAGGGAAGGTGTATTAAACATTCAACCACTATTGGTTTCAGTTACTAAGCCATCTTCAAAGAAGAGCATACCATATGCGATATGATTTGATGTTCAGCCCAGTGAGTAGAAAAGAAATGTTAGTTGAATCAATATCTTCAAAGTCAAAAGGAGCCAAATAGATGGCCATAGGACTTGGTAAGAGGCAAAAAATAATCTTTGACAATTGAGTCAAGCGATGCAGAAGAGGAGGAATAGGAAACCAAACAAGATAAATTGGTAACTCCACCTAAGCAAGTGGTACGAAAAGCTCAACAACCTTGGAAGCTGAAGATTAAGAAGATTAATATAGGGATTGCCAATGAGGGAAACTTTGTTCAAATGAACAATTTTTATGACTTATACAATAATTTTGAGAATGATTAGATTGATATATCTACTGTGAGATATATAATAGAAAATGATCTCAGTATGAAAGATATCAAAGGAGTAGTGAACTAGAAAGTCTATGAGAGACTTATAGATAAGAAGACTCCTACAAGGGAAGAAGACCTTGAACTTCAGAAGTTTATGCTAAGGACTATCTACAAGATTGATGATAAAGATGAAATTAAGAGACTATTGAATAATGTCACACCATATTTGAGGAATAAGGTGAGGCCATTCTTATTTATGGTTGGTGAGAAGGATAAATTGAGAAAGGAGAATATAGGAGGTATTAATAAGATGATGTTAGAGTTACAGGTAGCATATCCTCTAGCTCCTAGAATGCCAAAAGTATTAGTAAGTGCTAACACTATTAAGATTGATCAAGCCAATGTTACTCTTAACATTGATGATACCAATCCATTTGGTAGTCAAGAACCAAATGTACCTAATACTAAAGATATTGAGGAAAAGTTGAAACAAATTAAGGAAGAGAAGAGGATATTAGAAGAAGAAAAGTAGAAGATAGAGGAAGCAAAGAAACAATTGCTTGAGGAAGAAAGGAAAAGTGTAGACACTTGAAATTGTCCTAAAACACTAAATTAATTAATTTAATATCTCCTTTGACATTCTGATTAATTATTATTTTATTAATTTTATTTTGACATATTATTCTACTTATATAATTAATTTTACTCAATTAAATAAGTTCACTTCCCTAATGTATTTTGAATTTAATTCAAATACTCCCCTCTAACGTGCTAAATTCATTTAATGCACAGTGACCTCATATATTCCCTTTTAAATAAATTCAATTTATTTAAATCCTCCACATGCTTAATCTTCTCAAATTGAATTAAGATTAATCTAAATTAATCTTAACCCTAACCTTTTCTCCAACAAGTTTAATAAATGATTTCTTAAAATCATTTGTTCCTCCTTTATCCACATAGCCCTTAAATGAATTTTTAACTCATTTATCCCTTACATGTCTGCACTTGAATAAACTCTTAAATGTTTTATTTAGGACATTATTCCTCCACTATGAGATGTCTTCCACTCACCTCATTCTTTATTCCTCCATTGTGACATGTCTCCCACTCACCTCATTCTTTATTCCTCCACTATGACATGTCTTCCACTCTCCTTGTTTCTTTATTCCTCCACTATGCCATGTCCCCCATTGCCTTCAATTTTAAGTTGAACCCACTATCTCCCTTTCCTTATTAAATTCCTTTGCCACACCTATATGGCTTATGTGTCTCCTATGTGGCTCCTATGTAGATACCACATTTGTGCCACCTTCCCAAACCTCTCCAAAAATCTATAAATAGAGCCCTTGTCTCAAGAAAACAACATCATATTTGCACTTGCATTGTTATCATGCTAGTTTATGCTTAGAGCTTTTAGATAGCCATCTCTCTTCCATATGCATTGTTATCATGCTAGTGTAGCATTAAATAGGGATCTTATCCTCTTTTGCATTGTTATCATACTAGTTTGCACTTAGAAATCTCCTCCATATGCATTTTTATCATGTTAGTTTCATTCTAGATCTCCCTCATTTGCATTGTTATCATGCTAGTATAGTTCTAGAGCTTTTTAGAGATTTTATGCTTAGAACTAACCTTTGGTAGTTGTTTCCATTACTTAGATTTCTAGCTTTTGCATTAGTTTCATGGTAGTATGATGTCGTAGGTTTCTTTCTTCATTGCATTCCATTCACCTCCATATCCATGGAATCCTTTGAGGGTGGCTTACTCATAGCCATTGCTTGAAGGTATTTGACACACATTCATAGTATAGATTCATTACATATTGCATTTTCATCATCAAGGGATTCAATAGTTGTGTTTGAAAGAGCACATCTACATCCCTCACACTTGAGCACATCAACAAGGCCTCTTGTGGGTGCCCTTGTTGAGCTACTTTGAGGTTATCTAAGGACTTTCATTTTTGGTTGCACTAAGTTGTTAAACTTAAGTTGATTTTAGTTGTATTTCTATTTATTTATAATCTTTCATATGTATGCACATGTTACAACTAATGTTTTCTTGTTTGCACGTGCTCCTGAAAGGTTAGGTTTTCACATATACATTTTGGCACACCTAGTGGGACCCACTTCATGGGTTCAAACTAATTATCTAATGTGTTTTTGAGTGTCTTTTGCAAGTTTAAGCTTGTAGGTTGAAGGCTTGCACTCGGAGATGAATTTTCATGATGAACTTCAAATCAAATGAAAGAGTCTTTTAAACCCCAAGACCACTTATGTATTCTCTCCTCTCATGCCTTTGGGTGATCCTGAGTGCACAATAAATAAGTGGTCTTGTTTATATTTTTTAAGAGGCTTGCGAGATTTATAATCTAGTTTTTATTGTAGGAGACAAGCTTTGGAAATTTTTTAGTGATTTTAATCACTTAGAAATTGTAGTGACTTTAATCACTTAGAAATTTGTAGTGATTTTAATCACTTGGAGATTTGTTGTGATTTTAATTGCTTGTAGGATTTAATATGGTAAATGAACTTGCATGAACTAATCATTTGTCATTGGAATGCATGTTGCAACTAATATCTAAAGGTTAAATACACTCTTGAATCCATTAAGGTAAACTTTACATACACTCTTGAATGCCTTAATTAATGAACACATTTTTCATTGGAATGAATGTTTAGATAGTGCACACACTCTTGAATGCCTAAGGACAAAGAAGCTTGCTATGAAACATTTGGACTTGGTTCTTAAAATGAGTTCACTCAATCTTGAATGAGTTAATGGAATTGGTTTATTTTTAGCATTTTACTTCTATTAAAGATGTTTGATTTAGTTTATGGTGATGAATCCTCACTTTTTATTATGTTGACAATATTGTCAAGTTGGAAAGAACAATGCATGCTTAAACATGACTGTCTTCAAGAGTATATTTCAAAACCTAAAGCTCCATTGGGAAAGAACAAGTGTCTTTTAACCTCAAGGCCACTTACATATTCTCTCCTCTTGTACCTTCTACTGATCTTGAGTTCATAAGAAATAGGTGGTCTTGTTTATATTTTTAGGACACTTGCTTGGGGATTTCATCACCCCTTGGGATGACCTCAACTCTAGCATAAGAATTGAGATGTGAATTGAAAGATGCCTCTCTTGGAAGAAAATTTTTGTCACTCTCGGCCAAGCCTCAAAAAGCTTTATACCTTTTGGAAGTGAACATGGAGTTTGGGTTATCATCTCTGCCCATCTATGTGGCACTATTTTCTTCCATCTACACATTTGGGCCTCATGTACCTTGAGTATATTGCAGACTCCCATTAGATAATATTTGTACATTCTAGTGGCAACATTATTAGGATCATTGATGTGTTCAACATTCTTGATTGTTTAAACATCCAAAACCAATACCAAACATCAAACAAGTTCAAAAAATGAGTGAAATGGTGAGCGAAAAATTTAGTGAGTGAAATAGTTGAAAGTGGGTCCTCTTGACCTGTGCTTATTTTTTAGGAGTTCTTATATTTGGTCCACCATTTGGAAGCCATTGGGTCTTTTAGTCACAATATTATTTGTAATTTTTTTTATTTTTTTTGAAACTAGGTTTGTTTTGTTCCTACCATGTTCGATAAATTCAAACCTAAGAAGGTGAAATTGTCCAAACCATTTTCCTACAAGGAAAGGAAAAACCTAGTACATGGTGATAAATAGTTCCAATATGCTATCAAATAAATCAAGAAAGAAGAAGCTGAATAAGACCATTATGATAGAATCAAATACAATGCTAAACTTTGAAATTGGTCTACTTTTCCTAGAGTGAACCCAAAATTTGTGTTCCCAGTGAGAGATGATTGAGTTAACCACATAGTGACCATAACACCTTCATTGTCCACATCAACCCCATTTCCAAATTTCTAGTCTTACATTTGAAAAATTTCCTCTAGAGAGCTTGTTCATTTGAACCTTTATCTTTTGGGCATAAGGACATCTTAGTTACAAAACTTCCAAGATTACAACACTAGACCTTTGTCCATAAGCAGACATTTATTGTAGTTACACTCACTCATTTGGGATCACAAGTCCATCCCCAAATAGCAAGTAATGAATTTGGTGTCCTATCTTGCCTAAAGATCACTTGTCCATTTTTGGTAGGAGAAAAATACTTTTATCCTATATTACATAGGGTTTGCTAAATCAATAAGGTCTTTTTTTTACATTTAGGTTGTTGGCCCTTTATCGCATAAGGTTTAGTTTCTCTCCCGCATGTTCTTCTCTCTCTTTCACAATCTTCCACCCATTTGTTTGGTCACTATTGTACCATACACAGTCTGATAGATTCACATTTAATCCCATGTCTCATTTGTTGGAATCATTAAGTAAACAAGAGATGAAGAATCCTTCTCCTCCATGATCAGCCTCATTAGGGAGCATATTTCCCCCTAGTATGAACTTTGGAATACCTAGCTCAACACTCACACAAGAAATAGAGGATCCTTTTCACAACACAACTCTAGGAAGTAATTCACATTATGACAAAGAAGTATACCAAGATGAAGATCCTATTGACCACAAAAATGTCCCTAATGATGTTCGAACATTTCTTGCATATCCATACAACTTGGAAATGATGGAAAAGTCTATTAGGGAAACAAAGACTAAGATCTTCCTAGACTTTTTTAAGGATGGTTTTAATGTCCCTACGAGATTTGATGAGAGGACTTTTTTAGACAGATTACCAAGGGTGGTGCTCCCATATTACCAACTTCAAACATAGCCCAAACATCTAGTAAAGAGAAGGAATCTATGGTGAGAACTAGTTCCATACCTACATCAAGTGTTTCAACACATCCAACATTCCAATTGAGTGTAGAACATATCCAACAAATCATTAGTGCTATGCCCAACTCTACTAATTCTTCTATTTCATAGCCAACCTTGATAGATCCAACTATAGGATACTTAAACATTGGGCAAGTACCTACACAATAGATGGTAATTCCAACACAACCAATATATTCCTCTTATTTGCAAATGCCAACAAGTATGGTGAAAAGATATGTGCCAATTCCAATGACTGCATATCAATACATTGACTAGAGTGGAGCACTTCCACTACCTCACAACACATTTGGGACTACATGCAACTTGGGAGGTGGGTTTATCAATTCCCAACAATCAAAAATGTAACCAAACCAAGATCTAGGTCAGCAGTTCCATGAAATTAGAAATTTTTTCCTTACCATGAAAAATAAAGGGGTGAATGATTTCTCTTTTGAAGAAATTTTCCCCTTTCCATTTGATAGATCCATTAACATGATACCGTTTCCACCAAACATTGAGATTCCTAAATTTGAAAAATACATAGGAGAAACATGTCTTGTCACACATCTCAAGGTATTTTTTATTTTGTGTCAAGAAGTAGCCTAGATGAGTATTATCTTAAGAGGATCTTCATACTAAGTCTTGGAGGCCCCAAACTAAAGTGGCTAATGAACTTACTCGAGGGTTCCAATACTTCCTTCAATGATTTAATGGGGAAGTTTGTAGTACAATACTCTTATAACATTGAACATCATGTCTCATTAAGTGATTTGTGCAACACAAAACAATGAAATGGTGAAACATTTGCCAACTTTCTACAATTGTGGAGGCATCTCTCTAATCACATGCCATACAAAATTGAGGATTCCCACCTTGTGGATATATTTATCAAAAGCATGATACTAGAGACGTCTTTCCACATGAAGATGGCTAGTCCTGAAGACTTTTCCACATTAGTCAAGAAAGGCAAGAACATTGAAAATGAACTCCTAGACAAGGGTTCCATTAAACATTATAGTTCTTCATCCTTGAACAATGACACAAAAAACAACAAAAAACCCAAAATTTGGTCCAAAAACAAAGGTATTACGCACGATGGTGTCACTGATGTTAAAAGAGTACAAAACATCCAAGGTGGGAACAACAACAATAGCAATAATTCAAACCATGACAATGAGAATCAAGACATTCAAAAATCTCGTAATCAAACACAATTCTTCCATGCAACAACAACAACACCAACAAAAATTACACCTATGACTATGGTCAGAATAGGAAGTTCACTAATTTTCATGAACCTTTGGATGTCATATTCCAAAACCTAGTGGATCATAATTTGATGGTTTTTCCCAACACCCATTTTGATGAAAATCAACCCAAGTCAAAATGGTTTATGGAAAATGAATATTGCAAATACTATCACATTAAAGGACATGACACAAACAAGTGCATAAAACTCAAGGTCTTCATTCAAAATCTTGTTGATGATGGAGAAATTGAGGTAGAAGGGGAACCGCCCTCTAAAAATGGTAAACTAAAGATATTTCAAAAGGCATTTCTTGACCAACACAATATGAACAATGTAAATCAAGCTTCCACATCAAAGGCATTGCACAATGACTATTCTACTAACCACATATTAGGATTTGACTCCTTGTGTGGTAAAATAGAGACAAACAATATATGTGGTTTTTACTCCATTTGTGGTCACATTGAAGAAGTAGACACTCATGTGAATACCCTTGTCCTACAAGTAGCTAATTGTGATACAACCACTCGATGGTAAAGAATCACTTTGCAAAACCATCATACCAATCCCATACCCATACCACCACCACCACACAATCCCAATCCTCCAAAATCAACATTGCCACCTTGTAATATGTATGTTTTTGTCCCACAATCATTGGTAGAAAGCTTGTCTGAATAAAAAACTAAAACTGAAATGATCCAATCATCTAAAGCCATACACCCAATTCCATCTCAAAGCCTTCCTCCAAAACATGTCACTATAGATTCCTTTTCTCCTCTAGATTTGAGCATTTCCCTCTTGCATCATTCCCTTATCCCTCAAGATCCATTTAGTCCTCTTAGTCAACTTCATGATCTCCTTCCTAAGAAAGATCAAGGCATTCTCTATATTGCACACATTACAGATTCCCATCCATCTCAAGAGTTAGCATCCATAGATTCTCTATCTCATGAAGATGTTCCTTATATAGAATCTACTAGCTCTCTTCCTTGTCAAGATCAAAATGTCCCACCTCATATTTCCCCTCCATCTCAAGAGTTATTTTTCATAGATTCTCCACCCATTGAAGATATTCGTTCAACAAAATCCACTAGCTCTCCTCCCTATCAATATCAATATTTTCCTTGTCATGATTCCATTCCATCCACTCTATTATATGAACATCTCCCTCTAGATGATCCTATAATTCCTTCCATTCCACCACATGATCCTATTTTAAGTCAAAATCAAAGCATCCCTTCATGTGAATTTCATGATCCCAATCCATCTCAAGATCCTATTATCCCTCATAATTCCCCTCATGATCTTAATGCTCCACCAGATCTCACAAGACCTATCCAATCCATTCGTGAACCCCATATACAAGGACTCGCATCTTGTATTGAAAATAATAAGTATCCCATTGAAGAAATAATGTCTCAAGATGTTGGTATACCTTCCACTCCTTTCAAACCTAAATGTTTCCATCATCCATATTCCAAGTCCATTTTGGGACCTTATATTTATAATTTTCTTCCTTCCTCATTTCCATCCATTTTGGGTCCTTATGTTCCAAAGTCGAACCCTTCCTTATTTCCATCCATTTTAGGTCCTTATGTTCCAAATTCAAACCTTTCATTTCTTCCATCCATTTTGGGTCCATACATGCCTTCATCCACCATATTTAATCATTCCATTTCATTCCCTCGTGCTCCTCATAAAGATCAACAATGGCACATTACTTTGAATTCATTCCCATATTCACCATCCATAAGCTCTCCATCCATTTTTTCCTCATGCAATTGTACCATGACTAATAGAAGCAAATTAGATGCCAAAAATAAAGTGAATAATGCCAAATATCCACAAAAATCTAGGGATCAACATCTCCCCTCGAAACAACATGTTCAAGAAAAGAAAAATGTGATCCAAAAGAAAGAAGAAATTAGAAGGCCACAAAGGCTGAAAACAAAAAATGTAAAAGTTATCTAAATTCCAAAGCTACTCAAAGTAGCAATGATTCTCATAGAAAAGAACATGGCATCAAATTTAGCTAATCCAAACACTTCCCTCATTCATAAATCATCCAAACTTCCATTTTCCAAATCCATTTTGGGTCCTTAGGTACCCAAATACACCATCCTAAATTCATCTCCTTCATCCATTTTGGGTCCGTACATCCCCAAGTTTCCACACTTTCATCACCTTTCAAGGTTTGTTCCAATGACGATCCTTCCATCTCCTTCATCTACTCACTCACAAATCTTCCAACCTAGCACCCATCAACTCAGTCTTCCTCCAAATCACTCCACCCCCTCAATCCAAACTTATTTATAAAACCTTTGACCTTTGCATCCAAGCTAAACATTCTTCTTAGTAGGTTACTAAAAAATCAACATAAAAGAATAAGACATGAAAGATCAACACATAACATAGTGATCTACATAGAAACCCAATTTGGGAAAAACCACTAGTAACATGCTACTCCTGTGTCACTCTTCTAAAGTGATGCCCTCTAAAAGGCATGCCCTATTAAAGGCTGCAAAACACACTATTAAATGTGACCTTGTTAAGGGATTTCAACGACCCTGTTAGAAGTGGGCCTAGTTAAAAGACTTTAGAACATTCGCTTGGAATGCCACCCTATTAAAAGATTTACAAAATGGTTGTTAAACTAACCTAAGTCCATATTTTTTTCCCTAATTGGTACAATTACTAGAGAGTAACAATAAGGGCTTTTCATTTGATTTATCTCACAACATAACTTGCAGTTTTTAGATCTCAATTTTTGTTCACAAATTTGCCTGGCTTTTAGTCTCTGCAGCTCTAATAGCTTGTCCTTCTTTTAAGCTTTGTCTCCTTTAGTCTCCATGCTTGTTGTTATAGTGTAATCACCTCTATGGTCACCTATCAAAGTATAGTCTCTATACTATTTTCCTCCCTCTTGATGCCTTCTCCTTGACACTACACACTCTCCCCAACCACTCTTGCTTCTTGACCTATAACTCCTTAAATAGAATTTTGCAATACTTTTCCAACTCTAATCTTTGTGCTCTTATTTTTTGGGTTCAAATGGATTAGGTAAGATATGATGTATATTCCCCTTATCTTGTTTCTTCTAAAAAAATCATGTAGAATCCACCTGTATTCACATAACAATGTATAACCTAGATTTTTTTTCCATTAGCTCAACATTCTTGTCTTCTATCTAGTTCAAAAAATTCAAGGTAACAAACTTGTAGGCTCAAATCTGGTGAATCTATGACTTTTCAAATAATGTAGTAGCTCAGGACTATTGACTTTTTAATGCTTGGCACATACTATGTTACTCGACACCTTCTGTGGGTTCACTCGACATCAACTAAGTTTTATTGATGGTTGGCACCTATTACATTTTTCCTAGCTCTACACCTAAACTTTCTTAATACATTTTGTTTCACTTGACACACACTAGATTTTTCATTTTCTTAACACTTACCAATAATCTGCTCAGCGTGAACTAACTTGCTCGACACCCACTGATGAATCTATCCAAGCTTTGCAAATAGTTTTGTTACAACTTATTCTTCTAGAGTTTCCAAGTATAGCCAATCTCTGTATCTTCAAGTATGTTATTAATACATCATTTTACCATTGTCTTAACTGATCCTTGCACTTAATTAAAAAATCATAACTCAACCTTTCCCTTAGGTGCTTCTTTTACATCTTATTGATTAAATCCTCTTCATCAATCAACTAAGTGATAGTACTTGGATCTTATAAGCAATTGTCATTCCAAAAAATAGAAAGTTTGACATTAGTGACAAAACAATGATTGAAAAAATTCTTTATCAATAATCTCCCTCTTTTGGATTGATGGCAAACCAAACTAATCAACCAAGTTATCAAAATTCTAACTAGGTTAAAATAGTAAGACAAATGCCAAAATCAAAACTTTGTATCCAAAATTATTCATTCTAGTAGCAACTTTGAATTTCTTATGACTCCGTCTAAATTTTATAAGTAACTCCCTCTTCCAAAGTATTAGGGATATCAATTTTGTTGATACACTATCTCCTCCTTTTTGTTCAACTCCCTCTCTTATCATGTCATCTTGATTGATTCTTGTCTATTCTATTTTCTCCCTCTGAGCTGCTATTTCCCTTCTCCTTCCTTTCTACTATTTCTCCCTTTACACATTTGATCTTGTATATTTCATCAATTTTTGCTATTTCTCCCTCTTTAAGAACAATGCCAAAGGCATATTATTTCAGCATCTTATCATCCAAGTGTAGCATTTGTAGGAACTTCAATTTCTCCCTCTATCACCTTTCCTATGACTTATTTGGAATTTCAATATCTTAATTACTTTAGGAAAAACCTAAATTAAGTATCCTTTACATCAATTTATATCATTTTATCAATCAACTAATTTGACGCAGGGTAGTCTTGATGTTATTCAAGCAGCCTTGGATAGGGTTATCATTCCTAACTTACCTCTAAGATACTCAAATGCATCTTTACGTAATGGTTTTATGAAGATGTCAGTAATTTTCACCTTTGAGTTGACATATTCCATCTTCATTTGTTTGTCTTCCACCAATTCTCTTACATGGTGATAGTTAATTGCAATGTGCTTTGTTTTGGCATGCATCACAAGATTCTTTGATATGTTGATAGCACTTGTGTTATCACAATAGAGTATCACAAGTTTATTTATCTCTTCCTTCATACCTTTCAATTAGTGCTTGATCTAAACAATATTGCTACAGTTGATGATAGTAGCAACATATTCAACTTTAGCTATGGACTGTGAGGTACAACTTTGCTTTTTGCTAGTCCAAGTGACTTCTCTTTAACTTAGGAAGAGTGCTCCTCCACTGGGACTTTTTTTGTCTTCTATATTACCTCCCTAATCTACAATAGTGTAGGCATTCAATTCAAACTTTTTAGTCCTCTTGTAGCATAAGCCAAAGTCATCTATTCCTTTTAGGTACCTCATTATTCTTTTTATTGCCATAAGATGATTTTCTCTTGGGTTTGCAAAATCTTACCACTATTCCAATAGATAATGCAATGTGTAGTCTACTATGTACAAAATATTGTAACTTTCCAATCATTTATTTGTACATTGTTTGATTTACTTCAGTTGACTCATCATTCTTGGATAACTTATGTCCTGTTACCATTGGTGTACTGACTAGTTTTGAATCCTGTAAGACAAATGTTTTGAGTATCTTCTTGATATATTTTGATTGGGTCACAAATGTGCCATGTTTTAGTTGATGTACTTGCAATCCAACAAAGAATTTTATTTCCCCAAGCATTGACATCTCAAATTCATGTTTCATCTTATCAACAAAATCTTTGCATAGTGCATCTTTTCCTCCAAATATTATATCATTAGCAAAGATTTCAAATATCAAAATGTCTTTACCTTTTTTTGTCTTTATATACAAGTTTCTATTGTCATCTATTCTCTCAAATCCTATCTTCACAAGATACTTTTGAAGTCTCTCATACCATGCTCTAGGTGCTTATTTCAAACCATATCCTTGTTGTTGTCATCAAAAAATCTTTTTGGTTGTTCAATGTAGACTTCCTCTTCTAGTATACCATTGAGAAAAGAAAACTTTATATCCATTTGGTAGACTTTAAAAGTTGTATAATCAACGTATCCAAGTAGAGTTCTTACTCATTCCATCCTTGCAACAAGAGTAAATGTTTCCCCATAGTTAGTCCTTCTTGTGCATGACCTTTACAGACTAGTCTTGCCTTATTTCTTGTGATCTCACCATTCTCATCTAGCTTGTTCCTAAATATCCACTTGGTACCAATCAAATTCTTATCAGCTAGCCTTGGAACTAAAGTCCAATTTTTATTCTTCTCTATCTGATCAATCTCCTCTTCCATAGCTTTACACCAATCATCATCTAGTAGTGCTTCTTTCATAGTTTTGGGTTCAATCTCCCTTGGCAGACATGATTTATTTCTTATTTTTTTTCTTTTCATTGGTATGGCTTCCTTGTCTACAACAATTTGTTCAGTAGGGTGATGTTTTCTCAAATACTTGGATAGCCTTGGTTTTGTCCTTGTTTCCTTGTCTAGTTTTTCAGCTTACAATAATTGTGCACATTTATTTTAGGTAGCTCAACATATTTTTCATGTGTACTAATTTTGAATTCATAATGTGCATTATCTTCATTTTGCAACTCAGCTTCTAAATGCAACTCAACATTCACTAGTTGTGACTTGGCTGATACTAAAACTTGTTGTTGATTCCCAACTTGATCGGGAGCTTCTCCTTCCATAGGAATTCCTTCATAGAAGTATATGAAAGATTTGTACTCTTATGGTTTCTTGATGGATTCATCAACTTGAACTTTTATATGCTCATCAAAGTTTACATTTGTACTGTCCACAATTTTTTTAGTTTTAGTATTTAAAAACTTATATGCTTTTCTTCTAGAGGAGTATCTAAGGAATATACCTTCATCACTCTTTGCATCAAACTTGCCATTTCTAGAATCTTTAAGAATATAACACTTACAACCAAACACTTTGAAATATTTTACATTGGGGCAATGACCATACCATAATTTAAAAGGTGTTGCATTTGTACCTTTCTTAATTTCTACTTGATCCAAGGTGTAGACATCTATACTTACAACTTCTCTCATGTATTTTAGAGTGACATTCTTTTCCATCATTAATGTTCTGGCATAGTCCATCACTAATCTATTCATGCTTTTTGCAATGCTATTCTGTGGGGGAGTTCTAGGTGTTGATGTTTATCTTTTAATTCCTTTGTCATTGCGAAATGTCTCAAATTATTTTGATGTGAACTCTCCTCTTCTGTCTAATCTTAGACACTTAAAACTCTTTCCTATTTCCTTCTCAACCCTAGCCAAATACCACTTAAACATTTGAAATGCATTAGATTTTTACTTTAAGAATATGATAGTCATCATTCTAGAGTAGTCATCAACAAACAACATTATATATCTATCTCCTTTGTAGCTTTGCACTTCTATTGGGCCACATAAATTAATATGGACTAGCTCTAGTACTTCTTTGGAAGTGTAGGTTTTTCTTTTGAAACTTGGCTTGATCATCTTTCCTAGCTGACACTATTTGCACATTGTATTGTCAAGGTTCTTTAGTTTAGGGAAACCTCTGACTTTCTTCATTTTGCCAATGCTAATTATATTATCAAAGTTCACATGACATAGCCTTTTATGCCATAGCCACACATCATCAAATCTTACAATGCAATAGCTAACATCCTCCATATCTAGGTAAAATAGATTACTCCTAGTTTTGTCTCCTTTTTCTATCAAATTTCCATTAGTACCATATATTTTGGTAGTTTTGTTTCCAAATTCTACTTTGCATCCTACATTGCTTAATTGTGACACACTTAGCAGATTATAGATCAATCCTTCAGCATAATATGCATTATCACATTAAATTTTCTCTATAATCTTAATGGAACCTTTTCCTTTGATTAGACTTGAAGCATAATTTCCAAATCTAACACTATTTACATCATACTGAGTTAAGGTTAAAAACTTACTTTTGTCTCTTGTCATGTGATGTGAACACCCACTGTTTATGATCTACCTATCATTCCTGTTTTCATAGGTTACTAGTACTATTGCCTCATCATCATCTGACTCATCCTTCATGGCTACATAAACTATCTCATCATCATTTTCATCAAAATTATCCTCTTCAAAAATGTAGCACTATTTACCTTTGTCTATGTAATCATTGCTATTATCTTCTCTTCTATTCTTGTACTTGTTGCCTTCTTTGTAGTTCTCTTTCTGTGTGCACCTTCCAACAATATGTCCTAATTCACTATAATTAAAAAAAATGATAGGCAACTTACTTTTAAATTTATCTTTGCCTCTGTGATATCTTCTGGCTAGCAGTGCTTCCAACTATTCCATATCTTCTTCATCTATGTTGCTGTCACTGGATGCATATTTTATCTTTCTTTTCTTCTTCTTTGGTTTCACATCTTCAGTGTCTTTCAATAATATCTTGGCCTTGGAATCAGATTCAAGATTCTTAGGTTTGTAGTTATCAAAGTTGGCTAACTCAAATGCAGTAAGTCTTCCCACTATACCTTCAAGAGTTAGTTTGTTTCCTAGTAAGCATCTCAACTCTTGGATGGCTGATACTCTAATAGCATAGATGGGGAGCAAGGTTCTTAAGACATTGCTAATAATAGTTTCATCATCTAACTAACCAGTCACACTTTTTATTGCACTTACTACTTCCTTTATTCTAAAGACATATGGAGCAATGTTCTCACCTTCCTCCATTCTCATGTCATCAAACTTTCCTGTGAGGCTTTCTTTTTTTGCTCTTTGTACATTCTGATCTCCTCCATAAATATTTGATAAGGCTTCTTACATATTGAATGTAGAGGTACATTCCTTGATGTCATCAAATTTAATATAGCTGAGAGTAGAGGCAATCTCCAACATTGCTTGATTATGCTCCTTCTTTTTCTTCATATCTTCTATAGTAGGGACACCAACTAGATCAACATGTTTTACTTCAATTGAGGTTTGTGCATGATCACCTATTGATCCAAGGTGCAGCTCCATTAAAATTTTCCATGTAGTAAAGTTATCTCTATTGTGCTTGAGAACTTCTCTCTTGGACATCTTGATCTTTCTACTTCTGGTACATTTAAACCAAATCAACAGATGGCTCTAATACCAATTGCTAGAAATGCTTTAGAATAATTGAGAGGTAGGGTGAATCAGTTATTGAAGGTCCAAATTCTCGATAAAATTTTTCACTAAGCATAATGACCCCATTTAAACTAACCATGCATCCAAGCTAAACATTATTCTTAGTAGGTTACTGAAAAATCAACATGTAGGAATAAGATTTGAAAGGTCAACACATGACATAGTGATTTACATGGGAACCCAATTTGTGAAAAATCACTAGTAATATGCTGCTCCTTTCTCACTCTTCTGAAGTGATGCCCTATGAAAGGCTTGCCCTATTAAAGGCTACAAAACACATTATTAAATGTGACCTAGTTAAGGATTTTAAGCACCCTATTAGAAGTGGGCTTGGTTAAAGGACTTTAGAACTTTCACTTGGAATGCCACCATGTTAAAGTATTTACAAAATGGTTGTTAAACCAACCTAAGTCCATAGGATTTTTCCCTAATAGGTACAATTTCTAGAAAGTAACAATAAGGGCTTTTAATATGATATAACTCAAAACATAGCTTGTAGATTTTAAATCTCAATTTTAGTTCATAATTTGTCTGGTATTTAGTCTTTGTAGCTCTAACAGCTTGTCCTCCTTTCAAGCTTTTTCTCCTTGAGTCTCCATGCTCATTGTGCCAATGCAATCACCTCTATGGTCACCTATTGAAGTATAGTCTCTATACTTTGTTCCTCCCTCTTGATGCTTCTCCTTCACACCACACACTCTCTCCAACCACTCTTGCTTCTTGACCTATAACTCCTTAAATAGAAATTTGGAATACTTTTCTCGCTCCAATCTTCCTACTCTTATTTTTGGGTTTGAATGGATTAGGTAAGATATAATGTATCTTCTCCATATCTTGTTTCTTCTAGAAACATCATGTAGAATCCACCTGTATTCACCTAAAATTGGTTAACCTAGAATTTTGTGCCACTAGCTCAACATTCTTATCTTCTATCTGGTTCACAAAATTTAAGGTAACAAACTTATTGGCTCAAATCTAGCAAATCTTTGACTTTTCATATAATGCAGCAACTCAATACTATTGAATTTCTGATGCTTGGCACATACTATGTTACTCAACACCTACTATGGATTCACTCAACATCAACTAGGTTTTATTGATGCTTGACACCTGTTACATTCTATCTAGCTTAGCACCTGAACTTTCTCGACACCTTTTTTTTTACTCGACATACACAAGATTTTTCATTTCATTAGCACTTACTTATAATTTTCTTGGCATGAACTAACTTTCTTAGCACCCACTAATGAATGAATCTTATCAAGCTTTGCAAATTGTTTTGTTACAACTTATTCTTTTAGAGTTTTCAAGTGTAACCAACCTCTGTATCTTCAAGTATATTATCAATGCATCATTTTACGATTGTCTTAACCGATCCTTATACTTCATTACAAAACCATAACTCAACCTCTCCCTTAGGTGCTTTTGTTACATTTTATTGATTAAATCCTCTTAATCAATCAACTAAGTGATAGTACTTGGATCATATAAGCAATAGTCATTCTAGAAATTAGCAGGTTTGACATCAGTGATAAAAAAATGATTGAAAACATTCTTTATCAACAACCTCCCTTCTTTAATAATGATCTTTTCAATTAGATTTCAACAATACTCCCATCCATTCAAATATTTTGATCTTGACAGTCTATCCATAGCTTGCATCCCATTAGTCACTTTCATTTTCATATCCTCTATCCTTCTTACATAATCCTATCTACTTCCATTCCCCTTCCATGTGTCTTTGGTCTTGATTATCTCATGTCTTTCCTCCATTTCATGTTCCACATTTCATCCATATCCTTCATATCATTATCCCTATCATATTTATAACTTCCCTTCCATATCCCATATTCATTCCCCTTTTATGGCTATGCTTGTGATCAATCCTATAGGCTCAACAATAAGCTATTCATATATGCTTAGAAAGAACACATGCCTTTACTTCCTCCATGCACTTGTCTTCACACCATCTTTCCATGTTCATGTATCCTTTCTTGCCATTTTTCCTTCCATTTTCCTATCCTTGGTATGGGGAATTTTTAGAAACTCCTTTGAAACATGGTCCTTAGCCCCCATTGTCCTATACTAGATCCTTTGGTCCCCCATTTTATTCCTCCATTTACCATTTCTTGGATCTCACTTGTTATTGGTCCCAATCTAGGCATTTTCATCAATTCAATCAATTCATTTCTCTACTCATCTAATCATATTCTCTTCTCCTAATCATTTCATAAACATCAATTTCAATCTTGTCCAATCATTCAGCTCATTCAATTACATTTATCCATCATCTTATCATATATTATCCACACTCTTCTATTCATCATATGATCTCATGACACTAAGATTCACTCCATCACACTGAGCTTATCAAAATAGTGATTGCAAATAAAGCTTGCACAAATTCACATTGTGACTAAATGATTTGAGAACCTTGTTCCATTAACACAATTTCCAACAAATCAATCAAACAATCAATTTTTTCCTTATAAGATGTATCCTTCCTACACAAGCTTAACATCAACTTTCACTATCAAGAATTGGTTCATGGCAAGAACTGTGGACCGAATGACTACTTGATCATGAGCTATTTTGTGGATTTTATCTTTGTGTATTAGTGATAGCCTTTTCAAGTGTGTCTCGATCTTCAATATCTTGGTATCATTTGAATGACTTATCCTAATTACACGTGTCATTTTGTAGTATGATCTATTTTCATAATTCTTTTGTGTATCTATGTTGATTTTACGTTATGATTAAGGTTAGCGCACTTACCACCAAATTCCTTCAAAAGAATTTGGGTGTGTCCAGATCTCTCCAATGTGTACATGTCATTTCTTCCATCATCAATTTGAAACATACATCTATTGTGTTGAGAGTCTAGTCCATCCAATGGAACCTTATCATCTATGCTACTATAGAAATTAGTGCATCACTCTTTTTGCAATATCAAACTAGGGTATGCTCTCTTGTGCGAACACCAATGAATCATGTGCATTCATGTAGTTTTTTTTCATGTTGACTAGGGCTTCATTGTGATTATTTTTTTGAGACAAGGGTCCTATTTAAGCCTTTCCATTTTCCTTCTAGTGTCTATTTTTGAGAAAATGGGGCAACAAAATGTCTTCCTTTTTCACCCCATTTCCTTGAGGGGGCACCCTTGACCCTTGTCGTAGCTATGGCATGACTCTTTTGGCTCCTTTCCTCATTGGGGCAATATAAAATTAAGAAAATGTTTTCATCATCAAGGGATTCAATAGTTGTGTTTGAGAGAGTACATCTACATCCCTCACACTTAAGCACACCAACAAGGCCTTTTATGGGCACCCTTGTTGAGCTACTTTGAGGTTATGTGAGGACTTTAATTTTTGGTTGCATAAGTTGTTAAACTCAAGTTGATTTTAGTTGTATTTCCATTTTTTTCTAATATTTCATATGCACGTGTTACAACTAATGTTTGCTTGTTTACTCATGCTCCCAACAAGTTATGTTTTCACATATACGAAAAGATCAGAAGAGAATAGAGAAAGAGAAGAAAAGGAAAAGAAAGAAGAGGAAAAGAAAAGAGAAAAAGAAGAAGTAAATAAATAGAGGGAGGATGAAACTAAACCATCTAGTTCATCTACTTCACTCTCTCTTTCTAGTTTAGCTACTAATGATGATGATGATTAGACTAGTATAATTTCATCCTTATCTAAGCTTTTATAAAAGAATAAAATGGTGAAAAGTTTTTAGAGATCATTAATGGAAGTAACTGATAGATTACACAATACTTTGATGGTACAACATACTAAGTTAGACCCTAAATAGAGAGCATGGGTAGTTCTAAAATCCTTTGGTAAAGAGTTTTCTAATTTTTTGAACATTGGAGAAGCGAAGACTCAAATTTCCCATAATGCTAACTTGTTTAGCACCATTTTCCAAAATATCAAGAATGAATTAGTCAATCTTGATACATGCATAAAAGAACTTTAGAAATGTCAACAAGAAGGGAAAGCCTTATATGTTAAGTGTACCTTATCATACAAACTGACTACAAATTTGGATAGCCAATTAGAGACTAAGATGAGTGAGCTAGACTAAGAGATTTTTGGGAGAAATAAATTTGAATATTGTAAAAGTATAAAGTATATTGTAAGGGGGAAAATATATGTAAAGTTGAACAAGTTATAATAGATGCAATGTTTATTTTGATAGTTAAGTTTTGTCACTTAGCCAATTTTCCCTTTTTTTTGCCATCAATGCCAAATGGGGAGATTGTTGACAATTGGCCAATTGTGATATTTAAATTTTGTCATTAATGGAAACACATGATGTAGATGTTGACAGGAAACCTCAAAAATAAAGATAGTGTTTGGTAATCAGAAAATTGTTTAAGTATAGAATTTCTTTACAGCAATGTATTATTATTTTTATAACATGTTGCACATGCCATATTATGACAAGAAAAGTTACATGGAGATATTATACATGCTGGTGATGATGTGTATAACCTTAGAAGTTTTTACAAATTGTACAAAGAAAATATAATCATGTTTTGATGATGCAGGACAATGGAATTGATGGAGAGAATTGTTTTGTTTACAAAACAATTACTTGTCCAATTAGTGGCCGACATCCTAGATGTTTACTCTAACTTGAAAAAGTGAATTGTGGTCCTAGCTAACCTAGTAGTAATTTATGCAAAGGCATGGTATTTATGCAAAGGACTTCTTGTGATAAGAAGTATGTATGTATGTGATTATGAAGTTATGTGAAGTGAGAAAACTTTTGTTAAAGTGGTATATGCAAAATTTTGTATGAGCTATCTGGTGATTCAAGAATGAGCTAAAGATCAAAGACCAGACAAGGAAGGAAAATAATAGTAAATTACTTGTTTGAGTAGTGAGCTCTTCTTGTAGTTGAAATTGCATGGTTGGGTAATGGGGCCTTCATGCATACATTATACTACAATTCCTAATAGGGTTGGAATCCCCTAATAGGGATTGAAAGCCTCCTAATAGGGATTTCTTATACTAAATTTTCTCATTGACTCCTAATAGGGTCCATTCTCTAACAAGGAACTTATATATTAGTATATTATCTAGTGGATATCATCCCCACCATGGTTTTCCCTTGGCTAGGGTTTTCCTAGTTAACAAAATATGGTGTTATGAATTATCTTTGTACATTTCTATTGTTAATGTTCATCATCACTTTATTCCTTGTTTATGCAAGGTTTAATGTAAGTAATAATATCTAGTTGGCAACTAAAATTTGTAGATTACTGATTCATCCACCCCCCCCCCCCCCCCATAATTCATAAAACATAAGGGTAGAGCTCATTTATCAAATTTCTTTGTAACTATTGAAATATGAAAAAGTGTTTTTTCCATGAATATCATCACTGTGATTGAGATAATCTATATAGGTTGAGTCATATACATAAGAAAGTATGTACCGAGCTGTATAGGAAGCAAGTAAGTGTATGGTCATGAAGTATTTCAATATGAGCCAAGCTTCTCAACTACCAAGAAAGTATCAAGTATACAAATGCGAAGTTATATAGTGTGTGTCAACCATCAAAAGAGTAATACAAGTTGAGCAACAACAATTCTAAGGATTATGAAATAGTAAAGACTAAACAAAGAAGAGTTTACATAAAATTTAGGAATGGAAAAGAGTTTGAGGAAAAATGATTATTAGGATGACTTGGAAGGAACGTTTGATTTTTTTAGAGGTTCTTAGATAACATTTAGTACATGCAAAGGTTGTTAGAGAACATTTACATGACATGGATCATAGATCCCTATGTAGTGTGGTCAACAATTTAGATGGAGAGACTATTATGGTGAAATCTAGAAAACTCTTTACAAAACTCTTTAAATAGTGATGATCTTAACCCAGATCAAGGTGTTAGAGATGCATGGGCCAGAAAGAGAAAGGGAAAGAGTAGAGAAGAATATGCATCTAAACAAGGAGTAAAGTGAAGGACTGAGATCAGAAGTTAATGAAGGCTTATGTTATCAACTAATAGAGCAAGTGACTTATTCATAGAATTGAAGTGAAAGAGAAAGACAAGTAATTTAAGATCAGAGGAGAGGATCAATTAGCAAGGAGAAGACTCAAAATCAGCTTATAAAGAAATTTGAGAGTAAGGTACTAAATAAATATTAACTGACTTGAATTAGGATAAATCTCTTAACAAAGTGGTCTTAACAAATCTTTGTGAATCTCCTAGTAGAATTTGTATTTTGATGTAAGTGTTAAATGTTGGAAATATAAGAGAAGTAACTAAGGGGGAGGGGTGAATTAGTTATTAGTAAAATAAATCCTAGATCCCTTAGATTTCAACATAGATTATAAACTTTATTGGAAATACTAATGCTTGGTAAAAACATAGGCACTCAGTTTACACTAGTAAACGTTGTAACTTGGATAACAGTGAAATAAAAACTATAACTCAAAAAATGCATATCTTAAGATATTATCCATGATTAACCTTACTTAAGCTAGTTTCATCAATATAAAATAAATAACATTAACACAAGTGTCATGAAGACTTAATGTGGTAACCCAATTTTGCAAAAACCATCAGTTGCAACTAGTTACTAATTTTCACTCTTCTGAAGTAAGCCCTATTAAGATCCAAACATGTTAAAGGTTAAAAAATACACTATTAGGTGAGACCCTATTAGAGGATTTAATCACCTTGTTAGGAGTGGCTTTGTTAGAGGTCTTTAGACACTTCAATCTAGAAATGCCACCTTGTAAGAGGATTTTAAAGTATCTATTAAGAAAACTCTATTAAGAGATTTAGATCACTGCTACAAAGGTTAGATAGTAACAATGAGATGACCTAATTTTTGATGCAACTAAATTTGTGATTACAGATTTGAATTCTGGTGTGTATAGTTGATCCTTTCTGATCAAATGTATCTTTGTAGCTCAACAAGGATATTTTGCATATCCTTCTAATTTTCTTCCTCTAAGCATGTTCAAATCTTTTATTTCTTCCACATATTAAATCCTTAACTTTACTTTATATTTTTATCTTACACACCATCAAGTAAACTTGAATATAACTTAGAATACTTAATATTCATCTCCTCAATCGACTAGAACCAACAAACAAATAAATTGAACTAAATATGCCAAAACAAGAAAAAAATTCATTAGCTAACCCTTCTCGGTAGACACTAACTCCGAAAGGATTTTCTTATGTTAACCAAGTGAACTCGGTTAACACTTCATATTGGAAAAATTGCTTTAGTAACCAAGTGAGCTTAGTTAACATTGGTTCCATCCAACTTTTTCTTCATTAACCGAGTGAGCTTGGTTGACATTCCACTTCTGTGTTCTTCTCTTGGTCTCCCAAGTGAACTTGATATAAACTATCTTCTACCCTTGGGAAACTCTGGAATGCTTGATAGAAATAGGAAACTATCTTCATCTCCTTAGTAATCTCAATATACATTGAATAGAAATGATATGACATTTTGTGTAACATCAAAGACAATTTATAGAATTAACAAATTGTTTTCAACAATCTCCCTCTTTGGAATTGATGGCAACACAACATCTCATAAAATAATAAAATTTTAGATAAATAAAAAAGTAAGGAACATATCCTTAGTTTCATTCTAATTCTCATCCATGAGAACTCCCTCTATTAGTGTGAACTCCCTCTACCTTCATTTTCTCCCTTTGTTAGCAAAACTCTATCTTCAACATATTCTTCTAATAGAAAACTCTTGCTTTATGATATTAGACCAAGTTCTCCCTCTTTGATGTCTTCAATCAAATTTTTTTTGACATATGACAAAAACCTCTCCCTATTTGATATCTTATTCCAAAAAAAAATCTAGATAATATCAATGTACGTTATGTAATTATTCATATGCAATGTGCCCTTCTCAGTATTGCATCAACTAATTGATCTTCAACATGCTTTAGTTTATTCATCACTAAACTTCATTTAGTGAGCTTCAGATAGGGGAATGACCCCTAACTTACCTCTTAGATACAAAAATGCATCCTTAGGTAATTACGTTGTGAATATGCCTTCAATTTTTTCTTTAGTATTCACATATTCCAATCTTACCTCCTTATCTTGTACCAATTGTCTCAAAAAATCATATTTTATAGAAAACTGTTTGGTTTTGGTTTGCATCATAGAATTCTTGGATATATTAATTACATTAGTGTTATCACAGAACATAACCACTAGATCCTTGATTTCTATCTTCATACTTGCCAATAGTTGCTTGAACCAAACAACATTGTAATAATTAATTGTTTTTGTCACATATTTTGCCTCTTCTATAGATTAAGAACTACAATTCTACTTCTTGATTATTCAAGACACTATTATTTTACCATGGATGAATGTGTTGGTTCCAAAAACTATAGATTGGAATCCTATGAGCCTTGGCTTCTTGATGCTAGGACATCCAATTGGTTAAGGCCAACTTCATGAGATTGATTGATGTGATCTAAATCTCCTCCACTTCTGGCTCTACAAAACTGAGGCAGGTGTACCTAATCCTGGACAAAAACCTTATATCCAAGATGCCTAAAGTAGATTGGTTAGAACATAAATGCGATGAAAGCTTACAAAATGACAAGAATTTTAGAAAGCTATTAAGATTGCAAATTTTGAATTAACGATGAAAGTAAATAAGTGTATGAGTATTTTTAAATAAAAGTGATTATTACAGATGATTGCAACAAATGAATATATTATTTCCTCAATGGAATGAAATGAAATAGTTGCCAGCATATGGATTATGAATCAGGAGTAAAAGACCAGTGCTTAATTTAATAGGCAATCAAAGTCAATATCCTAAGTTGAAACTTACAACTTTGTAAAGTTTAATATATTTTAACTATAAATAATTTTAATAAATCAGACGCGACGAATCAGTTATATAAACACAATTTAAACTAGTCTAAAATGCACTTTAACTCTTGTAGAGACAAATTAGACATAAATATGAAAATAATTAAATATTTTACAATATTTATATTTATCAAATTTAAAATGCAATAACGACCCAGTCAACTTATCCAAATATTAAAATATTTATTGAAAATAAATTTAAAAAATTCAAAAAGGATACAACTTAATAATAGTTTAAAACTCTAAAATATAAAATGAATAATTATTGCAGAAATAAATCACAAAAAAGAAACTCCTTATAGATGATCAATTTGTTGTAAATGTATCTAGATCACACAAATCCACCCAATAATCCACCATCCATAAGCTTAGTTCAAAAGGTCATTTCTCTGCCAATAAAAGAATATAATATATAATAGAGCATGGTATAGGTAAAAAATTTAAAAATGTGAATGTCTATCTATCATTTGATATTACATCTTATATTTAAAATAAAATAAAAGGTGTCGGTTCCTTTTTAAAAGATCGCACCTTTTCATAAATAAAATAACCAACACTATAGTTTGAATTTGATTAATAATAAAATGAAATGCAACAATTGATTCTTCTTTGTATATCTCTATCAGCTATCATCTGCATCTTTTGGATTGACTGCAAATTTATAACATGTATTAAGATTTCTTTAAAGTTTGGACAGGATTGAACGTCCCATTTACGCTTCCTTTAACTGATCTACTTGCACTCCTCCTCAATGATGGCACAATCATGACTTGGAGTAGACATTTTCTTAATTGGCTCCAAAATGATCATTGGACTCTCCTCATGAGCATGTGCTTTGAACCTTTGTGCCTTCTCATCATGTTTGATTCATCCTTTGACACATAGCCTGAACCTGCAAGCAAACATACAAATCATGAGATCTCCACTATAAAAAATAAATCCTCCTTCCTATGCGATCTGGGCACCAAAGATTCTACTACTGAGCACAGCATCTCGAAAAGAAGAGACTTCTAAAATAGAGTGCTTCCATCCTACTTCTCGGCCCTGCTCACAACATGAAAAGCAATAATAAATATGATGTGTCTACATTTTTTAGAGACATCTACACATTTTAAAACTCTTTCACACTCTTCATCCTTACATATGGAGAATATGTGGGATTTCTATCATCGAGAATAGAGATGGCATGAATGTTTTCAAAATCCTATTCTTCTTTCTTACTATCTTTAATGCCTGAAAACTGAATGTTCCCTCCATTGTTAGCAAAATCTAAATATTCAAAATTGTTGGTAGTTATATTTTTTGTTGTTTTTCCTCCTGTATGATCACTCTCATTTTCCAGTTGAGAGCCACTAACATCTTGCAGAGTGGTTTGTCCTTTCTGCTAAAACTAATGGTCAGTCATAGGGGACCCTGGTACTATATTTGGAGAGGATGTGGCATTCTCTTTATGCATAGGATAAGTGACAACCATTTTCTCTTTATGTTCATAAGCATGAGTTTCCCTTTCCATTGGTCTTCTAAAACCACCTTTAACTTTTTTAATCTCTAAGTCACTCAATGTAGATGATGGACAAGAATGATTAATTTTAGCATTATACTCAACATGACTTTCAGCCTTCTCTTCCCTCAAATATGACCTCACATTATTTTTTTTAGGCGTATTTATAGTATTTTTCACTTTAACACTCACTGAAAATTGTCTCCTCTTTCTTATCAAAGGGTTTTATGAGAAATGAATCTTTTTCCTTGATCTCACCTGCACCCATATTTAGTCATTTATTCTAGATAATATACTTTTCTACATACTTCTGTACTTAGGTTATTTTTCTTCACTGTTGTCTCACGATGTTTATGAATGCCATCATTGATTTTCACTTTGAACATCTCCTCTAAATCATGAGGTGGAGGATGTGTTTTTTAATTTTTTAATGGCATCATATCTACAAAATCATTTGAGTTATCAATGCATGTTTTAGCCTTCATTTTATGAATGTCCGGGTTTGCATCCCTTTTTCCTATTTCTAAATCATCATACTTTGCACAATCCTTTGAAATTCCCAAGTGATATCAAACTAAGACATCCTTACCAATGCTTTTACAATGAATTGCTTCTGCACTGAAATAATAATCCAGATACTATTCTTTAATCCCTTCAATTAAGCTTATAATTTGCTAACTGCAATAATAATATCTCTGTTTTGTTTGGTTTTGTCTACTCACAACAATAGAGTGAAAATGGGGGTTAACCATATATGTTACTACTTCTATATCTATATTTGTAGTAAATCAGTATGTATTTGGTGTGGTCTAGTGTATCAATAGGAGACTCTTGACTTGTAAAATTAGTGATTTTTTTGTGTTCTAAAACCTCTTCATCACTATCGTAGGAATATTTAGGATCTTAATATATTTGAACCCACATGCTCCTATATTATTTCTTATGATACTTCTTTCACATGGTTATAAATCCTTTGATATGCTTAGTATTCAACATCATTTCACAAATTAAGGCCTTAAATTTTGCAAAAGTTTTGGGCTCCATCAGTGACTCTTGTTGGGGACATATGCTCCTTGTAGGCATAGTGAGATTCCAGCTATCTTTGGAGGAGCAGACTGAGTATCACACTTAACATGGTGCACAGTGAAAAATTAGGTGGTTCCAGGCCCCCAAAATGAACATTGATCCTTTCCTCTATTGAACACCTAATTTTGATCTTTCAACACTTTGAACCTTGCTGAAGTCGATGCATCATGTTGTTCCCTACTAGAATCTGATCAGTTAGAATATAAAACATCATAGAGCATATGCATCTTTTTCATCAATTTTTCAAGATAATTTTTCTTTGCCTTATCAATAGGATGATATGAGAAGAAATACATTTCACTATCTTCAAAATAAAAAATCTGATCTCTTGCTTTATTCATTGCGTCAATATACATGGAAGGAAAATCTTTGAAAGAAAGATGGTGATAATTTAAAAAAAATTCCCTAAGCATATTGTTAACAAATATTAAAATAGAGTATTTATAAATACTTACCTCAGTATGTTGCTTATACTCCATAACTATGTCAAATGCACCATTCTCATAGGCAATACTTGCTAATTGTGCTTCGTCAATACAATCATTGGATTTTAACTTTTTTTTTGTCTTTGATAAATCATTAGGTACATTGTAATTCATGTTGAATAGAACACCCTTGTGTGTTTGATCTATCATAGAAAATATTGCTTCAATTTTATTAAGAATTTGATTTGGTGGGATATTTGGAGAATCTTCAGCACCACGTTTGCATGACTGCATTCCTCACTTATTGGATGAACTGGAAGATGTCTCATCTTCTAAATACACATCATGAATTGTGTCCAATTCAACATCATCATTAGGTATGTTATTTTCATCATAGTGCTGATATATTTGACTGCATAAAATACCTTCTCCAAACATTGGACTAAACAATATAGAATGCCCAAACCTATCTCCATAAGATCCTTCATATGAAATCTCATCCTGTTGAGATGGCACATGTTGTTCTACCTCATTTCCACAAACTATTATGTCTAGATTCTCTATTGTTTCACTACATAGGGTGTCTAAAATAATTTGGAAGTCCTCCTTGGATGCATTTTCTTCTTCTTCATGTATGTTCACATTGTCTTCAAAATCTAGAAACAAATAAGGGCTATATTCCTTATTCTCTTCTACTAGTTCATCATGTATAAGATCATAACATTCTTTGAAACTATATCTAAACATATCTCTCTCTATACTTGGACTACAATACTCATCTTTAGCAAACACGTCCTCCTTTTGAGAACTATATGCTTCTTCTAGTTCATTGACTTCCTCCTCATGAAAGTGATATGCTTTTGTTGAAATTAGATTTTCTTGTTCATTAAATGTTTCATAGGACACATCCTTGATCTAATTTTCTTTATGCACTAGAAGAAAAATTTGACCACCCCTTTCAACATACTTTTGATACTCCATGTCTAACAAGGTCGAATCTCATCCACAGTAAGAGAATCCTCCTCATCATTTCTATTTTTTTTGTCTAATTCCTTATCGGTCTCATCATGATCATATTCATCTTCCATTTTCTATATAGTTGAATCTAAAACATCATTATATTCTTATGTTTCTTTGGTATCCTTTGCATCATATTTAATACCTTGATCCCATATCTGAAGAAGAAGTTTCACAAGGGTCCTTTGGAAAAAATTTCAACTTCGTAATTTTCTTTAGGAATTCATTACAAGGATGTTTTATGTTTTATGGAATCTCATGGTAAGCATTCATCATCCTCAAAAAAAAATGTGCTGAAGTTTTTCCTTCATATCTTTTTAAATTGAAGAAGGTATCAAGTAGAGATATCTCAGGATCCTCTTCCATGTTGTAGCTCTGAACATCATATTATTCATAACACATCTCTTCTTCATGGATTGCATCATCAAATTTGTATAGGAACCACTATTGGAATTGCTTCTAGGATGAGATGCATGGTGTGGGTAGTGATTCATATGCCTGTCTCGCATTGTCCTTGAATGTTCTGGCAAACAACCTCATCACATGATCTTTTGAACAAATCTCATAATCTTCTATAAATGTGTAAAATGCATCCAAATGTTGAATTGTCGATTCATCCCATTCTCCATAAAATTTTGGTACTAGTTATGAAAGCTTTGGAGATAACTTGCTTGGTTCATAATCAAACTTACTAAAATCCAATGGCCTAATGCCATCTAGAAAAAAAGGCTTTCTTTTAAATAATCGATGCATTTGAAAGACAATCTAAAATTTCCTTCTAAGTCTACTCCCTCAATAGAGTCACTGACGATCTAGGCATTCTTTTTGTTAAAGTACCAATCAAAATACAATAGAATCACCACCTCCAAATGGAGAAAATGAATAATCTTCAAGAATCCAAATTCTTCCTTCTACTAGAGTATACCTGACCTGTGGCAAAGATTTAAGAAGACATACAATGCTCTACAAGATATAATCTCCACAAAGCAATTAGATTTGTAAAATAATTACAAGATTGAAATCTTCAAGGAAACTAAAATGAACAATATTGAATGTAAAAAACTTATTAATTATAAATATATCAAAATGTTCTAATTCTTACTAGTCTACAATAATAAACTCTTATGGTTTGTTTTGCAACTCTCCCCTGTAGAGTCACCAATCTGTTGGTTCCCAAAATTGCAAATTGGAATCCTACGAGCCTTGCCTACTCGATGTTAGGATATCCAATTGGTTAAGGCCAACTTGATGAGATTGATTGATGTGATCTAAATCTCTTGCACTTCTAGCTCTGCAAAACTAAGATGGGTGTACCTGATCTTGGACAACAGCCTTATATCCAAGATGCCTAAAGTAGATTGGTTAGAGCACGAATGCAATGCAAGCTTATAAAACGGCAAGAATTTTAGAAGGCTATTAAGATTGCATATTTTGAATTAAGGATAAAAGTAAATAATTGTATGAGTCTTTTTAAATAAAAGTGATTATTACATATGATTTCAACAAATGAATATATTATTTCCTCAATGGAAAGAAATGAAACAGTTGCCAACATATGGATTATGAATCAAGAGTAAAAGACTAGTGCTTAATTAAATGGGCAATTAGAGTCAATATTCTAAGTTGAAACTTACAACATTGTAAAGTTTAATATATTTTAACTATAAATAATTTTAATAACTTAGACATAAAAAATTAGTTATATAAATGCAATTTAAACTAGTATAAAATCCACTTTAACTCTTGTAGAGACAAATTAGACATAAATATGAAAATAACTAAATATTTTACAATATTTATTTTTATCAAATTTAAAATGCAATAACAACCAAGTCCACTTATCTGAATATTAAAATATTTATAGAAAATAAATAAAAAACATTTACAAAGGACACAACTTAATAATAGTTTAAAACTCTGAAATATAAAATGAATAATTATGCCAGAAATAAATCACAACAAAGGCACTCCTTACAAATGATTAATTTATTGCGAATGTATCTAGATCGCACAAATCCACCCAATAATCCACCATCCATAAGCTTAGTTCAAACGATCATTTCTCTACCAATAAAATAATATAATATATCATAGAGCATGGTATAGGTAAAAAATTAAAAAATGTGAATGTGTGTCTATTGTTTGATATGACATCTTATATTTATAAGAAAATAAAAGGTTTTGGTTTCTCTTTAAAAGATTGCACCTTTTCATAAATAAACTAACCAACACTATAGTTTTAATTTGATTTTAAATAAAATGAAATGCATCCACTAATTCTTCTTCATATATCTCTATCGGATAGCATCTACATCTTTTGGATTCACTACAAATTTATAACAGATATTAATATTTCTTTAAGGCTTGCATAGGATTGAACACCCCATTAATGCTTCCACTAACTAATCTTCTTGCACTCCTCCTCAAAGCTGGCATGATCATCACTTGGAGTAGACATTTTCTTAACTGGCGCTAGAATGATCATTGGACTCTCCTCCTAGGCATGTGCTTTGAACCTTGGTGCCTTCTCGTCACATTTGATTTGCCCTCTGACACATAGCCTGGACCTAAAAGAAAACATACAAATTGTGAGATGTCAACTATAAAAAATAAATCCTCCTTCCTATGTGATCTGGGCACCAAATATTTTGCTACTGAGCATAGTGTCTCAAAAAGTAGATACTTCTAAAATAGAGTGCTTTCATCCTACTTTCTGGCCCTACTTGCAACATATAAAGCAGCAATAAATATGACGTGTTTGCATTTTTTAGAGACATTTGCAGATTTTAAAACTCTTTCACACTCTTCATCCTTACATATGGAGAATATTGAGGGTTTCTATAATTGAGAATGGGGCTAGGATGAATGTTTTCAAAATCCTATTCTTCTTTCCTATTATCTTTAATGCCTAAAAATTGAATGTTCTGTCCATTGTCAGAAAAATCAAGATATTCAAAATTGTTGATAGTTATATTTGTTGTCATTTTTCCTCCTATATGATCACTCTTATTTGCCAATTGAGGGCCACCAACATCTTGGGGAGTGGTTTGTCCTTTCTGCCAAAACTGATGTTCAGTCATCGGGGACCTTGGTACTATATCAGGAGAGGGTGTGGCATTCTCTTTACACGCAAGATAACTGATAGCCATTTTCTCTTTATGTTCATAAGCATAATTTTCCATTTCCATTAGTCTTCTAAAACCACCTTTAACTTTCTTAATCTCTGAGTCACTCAATGCAGATGATGGACAACAAAGATTAATTTTTGCATTATACTCAACATGACTTCTAGCCTTCTCTTCCCTCAAATATGAGCTCACATGATTTATTTTAGGCATATTTATAGAGTTTTACACTTAATAGTCATTGTAAAGTTTCTCCTCTTTCTTATTAGAGGGTTTTATGAGCAATGAATCTTTTTCCTTTATCTCACATGCACCCATATTTAGTTGTTTCTTCTAGATAATCTACTTGTCTATGCACTTCTATTTTTAGGTTATTTTTCTTCACTGCTATCTCATGGTGTTTATGAATGCCATCATTGACTTTGACTTTCAACATCTCCTCTAAATCATGATTCGGAGGATTTTTTTTTTAAAATTTAATGGCATCTTGTCTGTAGAATCATTTGAGTAAATCAATGCATTTTCTAGCCTTCATTTTATGAATCTTTGGGTTTGCATTCCTTTTTCCTATTTCTAAATCATCATACTCTATACAATCCTCTAAAATTCCCATGTGATATCAAACTAAGACATCCCTACCAATGCTTTCACAATGAATTGCTTGTGCACTAATATAATAATTTAGATATTGGTCTTTAATTCCTTCAATTAAGCTTATAATTTGCCAACTGCAATAATAATATCTATGTTCTATTTGGTTTTGTCTACTCACAACAGTAGAGTGAAAATGGTGGTTAATCATATTTTCTACTGCTTCTATATCTATATCTATAGAAGATCATTATGTATTTAGTGTGGTATAGTGTATCAATAGGAGACCCTTGACTTGCAAAATTAGTGAGTCTTTTTGTGTTCTAAAACCTCTTTATCACTGCCACAGGAATATTTAGGATGTTCATATATTTCAACCAATATACTCATATATTATTTCTTATGATACTTCTTGGTCATGGTTATAAATCCTTTGATATTGTTAGTTTTCAACATCATTTCACAAATGGAGGCCTTAAATTTTGCAAAAATTTTGGGCTCCATCAAAATGCTGCACCACTAGTGCTCTTTCTATTATCAACACTTCCTACCAAATCAACATCTTTGAATGCTTTCAAATCTAATTTTTCTCCTTTCTTGTACCATAATCCATAGTGTTTAGTAACCTTCAGGTACCTCATGATTCTCTTGATTGCCATCATGTGATTTTCTTTGAGATTTACTAAGAATATTGCAACCATAGCAAATGCTAATGCAATATTAGGCCTTGTGTGCACTACATATTGTAATTTTCTAGTCATGGATTCGTATGTGGTTTGATCTACCTCTTTTGAATCATCCTTTTTGGAAAGGTTATGTCTAGTAGACATAGGTGTTCCAACTAGTCTTGAATCTTCAATTGCAATTTTTTTTAGTATCTCCTTGATATATTTTGATTGAGTAATATAGATACCATTTTTCTTCTACTAGATCTGCAATCCAACAAAGAATCCTATCTCTCCAAACATGGGCATCTCAAATTATTTACTCATCTATTCTGAAAATGCCTTGCATAAATCATGATTTCATGTAAATAAACTGTCATCACAAAGATTTCAATTAATACAATTTTCTTGTCTAGCCCTTCTTTGATATATAGACTATTGTTATCATTTCTTCATTGAAAACCAATCTTTATCAAGTAGTTATGAAGTATTTTACACCAAGCTCTAGGAGCTTTCTTGAGATCATACAATTCTTTTTGTGATTTATAGCTTGTATCTATTTTGCTAGTATCCACAAAACCTTTAGGTTGTTCTATGTAAACTTCCTCTTCAAGAATTTCATTCAGGAATACACATTTAACATCCATTTGATACACTTTAAATCCTTTGTGTGAAGCATAAGAATGTAAAGTTATAAAGCCTTCTAATCTACCAATAGGGGAAAATGTTTCACCATAATCAATATCTTCTTCTTGAGAATAATCATTGCATACAAATCATGTTTTGTTTCGAAAAACTTCTCCATCTTCATTCAACTTATTTCTAGAAATCCACTATGTGCCCATTATAATTTAATCCTTGGGTCTAGGAATAAGAGTCCAAGTATTATTCCTCTCTATCTATTCTATTTCTTAATTCATAGCTTAAATCCAACTTTCATTGTCAAAAACATCTTTCATTGATCTAGGTTCAAATTTAGCAAGCAAACATGTACCTTTAATTTTGTTTCTTGTCATTGTTCCATCTCACTTTTCTCCAATGATCCAATCAAGTGCATTGTTCCTTCTGACATATCTCGGTAACATAGATACTTGGGATTTAGAATTTGTTCCACTAACCCTTTCATGATCTTCTATATTAAACTCATGTCCCACTATCTGTGACTCAGGTCCATCAAAATAGGTAGCATTTGACTATGACTTAGGTCCTTCAAATTGTGACTCGGGTTGCATTGGTTGCAACTTGGTAGCTTTTGGGGACTTGATAGGTAAATTTTGCTGAATTCCAATTTAATTTTACATGTATTAGGTTCATATTACAAAAACCTTCTATATTCCTCAAGTTCTTTTTGGCTTTCTTCTACACTATTTTCTACAAACTCATCAATTCTTACATGTGCACTTTCAATGATCTTATGAGTTGAACAATTCAAACATTTATATTCTTTTCTTCTACAAGAGTATCCTAGGAATATGCCTTCATCACCTTTGACATTAAATTTACCTTTTCCATATTTTTTCAAGATACAACATTTTCTACCAAATACTTTTAAGTAACTTACATTAGGGTTGTATCCATACCATGGTTCATAATGAGTTTGATTTGAGTCTTTCTTCAACTATACCCTATTCACGGTATGCACTATAGTACTAATTACTTCCATCTAGTATTTGATTGCAATAATATTTTCTATCATTAAACTTCTTGCACAATACATGATAGATATGTTCCTTCTTTTAGCTATACCATTATGTTGTGGCGTAGCAAGGGCTGATACTTGTCTCTTAATTTCTCTATCAATGCAAAATTAATTGAACTCATTGGAAATGAATTCACCAACTCTATCTTATCTCAAACACTTCATCCTCTTTCCAATTTCTTTCTCTACTCTTGATAGATACCACTTCAATTTTTGAAATGCTTCAGACTTTTCATTCACATACATTACAATCATCATTCTAGAATAATCATCAATGAAAATAATATAATACTTATGTCCACTATAGCTCTCTATTCCAATAGGTCCACACAAGTTTATATGAACTAGCTCCATGACTTCTTCAGAATGTAGTCATTGCTTTTGAAACTTATCTTTCTCATTTTGCCAATTTGACAATTTTTCCATAGTCTTATATAAGGTTTTCGCAAACTACGAATATTTCTTACTATTTTATTCTTTCTTATCTTGATTAGATTATCAAAGTACACATGACATAACCTTTTACGCCAAAACCATCTTTCTTCTATTTGAGTAATAAAACATGAAATTTCACTGAGATCTAGGTAGATTAGGTTACCTTTTGTTTATTTTCTAGACCCAACTAGATTTCCTTTTACATCTAGTAGCTTGGCCTTCCCATTCATGAATTCTACTTTGAATCCAATGCTATTTAATTATGCCACACTCAGTAGATTATAATTTAGTCCTTCAACCCAATAAATATTATCAGATCTAAGTTCATTGGTGAGTGAGATACAACCTTTTCACTTTATGCAGCATGGTTCATTGTTACCAAATCTCACACTTCCACCATCATAATGTTCAATATGTTCAAACATTATTTTTTCACTAGTCATATGGTGTGAGAAACCACTATCAATAATCCATGTATCATTTTTACTAACATGAGAGATAAATGCCATTTTATCTCCTTCATCGTCAGATTCATCTTTTGCAGCAATATATACCATTTCATCATCTTTGTTATAGTTTGAAGTTTTAGCCATAAAACAAGATTTCCAACCTTTGTCCTTGTAGTCCTTGAAGCTCTTGAAATCCTTCTTTCCTTTGTACTTGTTCTTCTTCTTTTCATATTTGTCTTCTCTATTTGGACATTTTGCAACAATGTGTCCAACTTCTTCACAAGAGAAACAAATTAAAAGGATTCTACCTTTATACTTCCCTTTTCCTTTTGGATACCTTCTTACAAGAAATACTTCAATGACTTTAAGATCACTATCAAAAATGTCTTCTTCACTTTTATATTGTTTTATTTTAGATTTTTTTAGCTTTCTTCTTGAGTGATACCTTAGAATCAAATGTAGACTCAAGATTGCTAGAACTAGGAGTATAATTATCATAGTTATCTAGCTCAAATGCAGTCAATCTTCCAACTAGAGCATCTTAAGTTTTATTCTTATTTGGATCGCATCTCATCTCTTGAATATTAGATATTTTTATTGCATAATAGGAGGAAGGGTTATGAGTACCTTTCTTACCACTGCTACACCTTGAATTGTTCAACTAGAGGATTTGATTCTCTCAACATATTTTACAATTTTTTCATCCTCTCTCATTTTCATCTAATCAAAGTAGCCTCAAAGCTTTCTACATTAGCTCTTTTTATGTTATCATCACCTCCATAGACATCTTTTAGTTTGGTACACATTTCATGAGAAATAGCACATCCTTTGACCTCATCAAATTCAACATAATTAAGAGTTGAAGAAATGTAAATCATCATGACATTATGAATTTTCTTTTTAGCAATTTGTTCCACAATCAATGTTCTAGTAGGAGCCTCGCAAGAATTTTCTATATATTTGAAACCTAAATCACTAATGGTTGCTAGTCACATCTATATAAGTTCTTTCCATGCCTCAAAATTATCTCTTTTTAGCTTGGGAATCTCTCTACTATAAGGCATCCTAATCTTTATCTTAGGTCCTTGAAAACTTCTTTGCAAGCACTAAGAACCTCTGATACCAATTCTTGGAAATATAAGATGAGTAACTGAGAGGGGAGGGGTGAATCAATTACCACTAAAATAAATCCTAGACCCCTGTGTCAACACTAATTATAAACTTCACTAAAATTACTGATGCTTGGTAAACACATAGGCACTCAATTTACACTAATAAATGTTGTAACTCAACAAACATTGAAATAACAATTATAATTTGGAAAATGAAAATCGTAAGATATTATCTATAATTAGCATTACTTAACTTATTTGCATACATATAAAATAAATAGCATGAGCACAAGTGACACCAAGATTTGACATTGAAACCTAATTTGAGAAAAACCACTAATAGTAACTAGTTACTTATTTACACTCTTTTGAATTCACCCCTATTAGTAGCCAACCCTATTAAAGGTTACAAAACACACTAATAGATGTGACCCTATTAGAGGATTTAATCACCCTATTAGGAGTGGCCCTTTTAGAGGTCTTTAGACTCTTCAATCTAGAAATACCACTGTATTATACAATTTACAAATAGTTGTTAAGACAAATCTATTAAGAGATTTAGATCATTGCTACAATGGTTATAGAGTAATAATGAGATGACCTAATTTCTGATGCAACTAAATTGTTGATTATAGATCTCAATTTTTGCTTGTATATTTGATCCATTCTAATCGAATGTATCTTTGCATCTCAACAAGGATATTCTACTTATCCTTCTGATTCATTTCCTCCAAGCATCTTCAAATATTCTATTAATTCCACACATTGAATCCTCAAATTAACCTTATATTCATATCTTACACATTGTCAACTCATCTTTAATATAACTTAGAATACTTAATATTCATCTCCTCATTCAACTAGAACCAACAAACAAATCAATTGAACTCAATATCCCAAAATAAGAAAAGTGTTTGTCAGTTGACTTTACTTAGTAGGCACTAACTCTGAAATAATTTTTCTATGTTAAACAAATGAACTTGGTTAATATTGCATATTCACAAAGTTCATTTGGTAACCAAGTGAGATTAGTTAACACTAGTTCCATCCAAACTTTTCTTCATTAACTATGTGAGCTTGGTTAAAACACAACTTTTGTGGTCTTCTCTTTTTTTCCTGAGTGAGTTTGGTAGACATTGTCTTCTAAACTTGGAAAATTCTAGAATGCTCAGTAGACGCAAGAAACTATATTTTTTGTGCAAGTGAGATTGCATGTACTCACCAGAAATGATATGACATTTTGTGTAACATCAAAGATAATATACAATTCACCAACTATTTTCAACATTAAATCCTCTAACAAGGTGAGACCTAGTAGTCTCTCAAGCCTTTAATAGGGCAGACTCCTCATAGGGTAGATGATATCTTATGATCAAAATCTTAACTAGTTAACTTTATTACTGTAGTATTAGATATTTGTGGGTGTCATCCCCACCTAGTTTTACCTTGGCCTTGAAGGGTTCCTAGGTAACGAATATTGTGTTACGTATTTTTTTCATGGATGTGCTTTTATATATATATATACATACATGTATATATACATATATATGTATATATACATACATGTATATATATACATATATATGTATATATATGTATACATATATATACATGTATGCATAATATATATACATGTATGTATATATATGCATGTATGTATATATATATGCATGTATGTATATATATACACATATATGTATATATATAGATATATCTATACACACACATATATATATGTATATATATATATATACACATATACATACATATATATATACATATATATATATACATACATATATATATATATATATATGTATATGCATATATAAATATACATATATATATACATACATATATATATACATATATATATACATACATATATATATATATACATACATATATACATACATATATATACATACATATATACATACATATATATACATACATATATACATACATATATATACATATATATATACATACATATATATATATATATATATATATATATAAGCTTGTAATGTAAATTTGTAGTAACACACACAAACAAACACAGACATAGACACATATATATATATACATACATATATATATACATATATATATATACATACATATATATATATATATACATACATATATACATACATATATATACATATATATATACATACATATATATACATATATATATACATACATATATATACATATATATATACATACATATATATACATATATATATATATATATACATATATATATATATATATATATATATATAAGCTTGTAATGTAAATTTGTAGTAACACACACAAACAAACACAGACATAGACACAGATATATGTTACTACAAATTTACATTACAAGCTTTACAGGTACATTCTTTTTGATAGGTGTCAATGAATTGGTGAAAAGTTGAAGTGTTTAAGTTTTTGATTCACCCCCGCACCCCCCTCCCCCCCCCCCCCACCTCTTAGTATCTTGCATATCCTATTTATATGTATATATATAGATATATCTATACACACACATATATATATGTATATATATATATACACATATACATACATATATATATACATATATATATATATACATACATATATATATACATATATATGTATATACATATATAAATATACATATATATATATACATATATATACATACATATATATATATATATATATATATATATACATATATATATATATATATATATATATATATATATATAAAAGCTTGTAATGTAAATTTGTAGTAACACACACAAACAAACACAGACATAGACACAGATATATGTTACTACAAATTTACATTACAAGCTTTACAGGTACATTCTTTTTGATAGGTGTCAATGAATTGGTGAAAAGTTGAAGTGTTTAAGTTTTTGATTCACCCCCGCACCCCCCTCCCCCCCCCCCCACCTCTTAGTATCTTGCATATCCTATTTATTTTTAAATCAATCAATAATTATTAACTATAAGCTTGTTAGAGGATTTGTATCACCCTATTAGGAGTGGCCTAGTTAGAGGTCTTCAAACACTTTAATCTTGAAATGGCACTATGTTAGATGATTTACAAAATTATTATTAATTCAAATTTATTAAGAGATTTCTTTAATGCTATAATGGTTAGAAGGAAAAATCAATTTGAGTTCATTTATGAAGCAACTTTCCTTGCAGACTTAGATCTCTAATCAGGGTTGAGCTCTTGATCCTTCCTAATTAGATGTTTCTCTGCAACTTATCTTTTACACTTTCTTGCTCTTCATTTTTCCATTTCTCACATATTCATATTTTTTCATATTTCACTTATTACATCTTGTCGCCACAACTTTGACCTTCCTTATATATCATAAGCTAGGAAATGTTAGCCCAGTTAATAAAATATTTGAAAATTACATTCTATTGTCACTCAGTCAATACTAGAACTAAACCCTCCATTCATACTATAACTTCTTCAATACACAACCACTTTGTCAATACTACAAGCCTTTGATGCCTGACTTCATCAATACTACAAGAAGGAATTAATTTCATTAACCATCTACTCAATTAATACTAGAAAGTCTTCTTTACCCAAAAGCTCAATTATTACAGAGATACACAGGGTTAATATTGGAAACACTACATTGGTCGGTTAATATTGACATTTGTGCAAACATCAATGGCAATCTACAATTGAAGAATTTTTACCAACGTCATTCCCTACAAACAATCAACCCATCCTTAAGCCTTTGGATGGAGTTGGTCATAGTAACATGAAAATTGACAAACATGATAACTTTGTTTATATATTATATAATATTAATTTTGATATGGATGATACTCTATTTTGTGCACTAGTGCATCTAGTGCAATTGCACGGGTGTGCATGGTGCACTAGTGTGCTTGTATTTTTGTATTATAGCACAATTTGATTAGTTGTGCACATTGTGCACTTATGCACATGCATAATTTCTGTAGGTGCATAAGTTGTACATGCGCATAACTATGCACTTGTAGATGTGTGGTTGTGTAAATGGATCTTAGTTTGGTCAAGATACACAAGTCCACATCTTTTTAAGGTGTGCACATGTGCATGTGCACACCTCAAAATTATGTTTTAACCTGTAGAAAGGTTTGTTGCGGAGGTATAAATATGGAGAAGAATACTTGATAAGGTGTGAGGGTGCACAAGTAGAAAGGGAAAAAATGATAATAAGGGGATGAAGAGGGAGGGAGTTTATTTATAGACCCCCAACCTATAGACATTCAACACCTCTACTAGTTTACAAGTATGAATCTTTGAGGGTGCATAGGTGTGCACCTCTGAGGATGTGTAAGTGCACATTTAGAACTTTAAGAAAAAAATCCCAAATACTAACATTTTACCCCACTAGCCTATTTGTTAATTCCCAATAAAAGATTGGGGCTTGACCTAGACCTAGAGGAGGGTTCTAAATGAATAAGATGCTAGAATAGGTGCTTCCTAGAGGATTTTGAAACTAAGGGGTGCACATTTTTGGACTCAAAATGGGGCCTATGTTGTGAAACCACAACAAATAGCCCCAAAAAAAGGGAAGAAATGACAAAGGCATTTCTTCATCAGAAATGATTCTTCTAACATGTGTCAAATGAAAACTAGATTCCAAATATTTCAAGTAGATTTTAAGTCCTTTGGAAGTCAAAATGTCAAAATCATGAATCTTTAGGCTTAGTAGTTTCCTAGAGTTCCAATTTCCCATTGATGTCACAAGGTGTGATCTATCATGTGTGTCTAGCAACTTGGAGAAAATATTTTTCTCCATCATTCAAGACATTGGAAGCTCTTGCAAGCCTAAACTTATCCATCACTATCTAACTAGATGAGGGAATTCATTTTGAGGGATCTTAGCAAGCTATCAATACCTTTTCTTTTAGTTTTTGGTAGTATTTTTTAACTTGTCTCATGGATGTCACGTGTTTCCACTTGATTCTTCCTTGAAGTCTTATGTTCATTATACAAAAATGGATAGCCATTTAGGAGTATATATCCCTATATTAGATTACCGTCTATATTTGTTTGGAATCTTTAAATGCAATACCCTTGCAATTCTCTTTTTCTTTCTTTTCTACCCAGACCACATTTAAATTATGTGGCCAAGGCATTGATGCTCTTTTCTAGACTAATATGTAATTTGATAATTCTTGTGTACCTATTTTAATGAACATTTTGGGAAACTCTCATGCCAAATAAAGATCTTAGAAAGTCTTTCAAGAGACCCTTTACCTAAATTAGCAAGTTTTGAATTATTCCTTGCTAATGTAAACCTAGATTCAAGGACAACCTAGATAATCAATTATTTAAAATTTTCAAACTATTGAGAACGATCAATCTTAGATTCTAACTTCAAGAGAAGAAGCTCTTGACAATTGCAAGTAGTACATGTTTTTCAATTGGTACTAGAAACCAAATTATTTGAATGCTTTGAAAAAGAAATACCTCTTCCATAACATTGAGACCAAATACAATGATCTTGGTTATGCATAAGAAAATAATCTTGATTGTATGTAACCCTTAGATTGAGAAAATAAATATGCTAATTTAAAAGAAAACACACAAATGAATGTAAACATACATGCAGAAAGTAAACACACACTTTTGTTTTTTTTTTTGAAATGTTCTCTATGTTAGTTGTTGAAATAATGTTTCAAAAACTAATCATTGACTAGAAATGGAAAAAATTCCCCTTGTAAAGATCTTAGCCTAAAAGCATTTTCTCCCAAAATATTTGCAATCTAGTAAGGGCCAATCCACAAAAGGTCAAACTTAGTATGACTACCTAGTTTTTCTTTTGCCTTGTCCCATAGAAGAACAAGGTCTAATATTCTTAAAGATTTGATGGTGGCTCTCTTGTTGAACCAATTTTTTATGACAACCTAATGTTCGGATATGTATTCTAAAGCTACTATCTTCTTCTCATCTAATTTTAAGGGATTCGTCAATTTTATTTGGACTTTGTCAACATCCTTAGCATACCCTCTCATAAATTTCAACACTACAATGTTGAGATTGAGTGCGAATACTAATTATTGTCCATAGAAAACTAGATATGGGGATGTTTCCAAATAATTTTTTATCTCGACCCTACCTATCCATTGTTAATATTTCAATTAAGTGTGCCAACCTTTTGGATTCTTAGTGAGCTTGCATTTTATCACTATAATAAAACTCTTGTTGGTGGACTGAACTAGGCTATTCCCTTAGGGATATTAATTAGATAAAAAATTAGTATAACTAGATTGTCCAATACCCACTATGTAAGAAAAATTAACACAAAAGATGACTCATTATCACAAACCAAGAAGAACAACATCCTAAATGTCATCAGAGTGTGTTCCTCTAAGAAATTAGCAACCACTTTTAGTGTAAATTTTTAGAAAGTTTTAGCCTTAGTCCAACATGTGTATTAATCTATAGCTATGAGGATGAATATATGTTCTATTGATGATGGTGGGTTTACTAGCCTAATACAACCTAATCCCCACTTGGCAAAAAGGCATATGTCAAATACTAGTTGTAGTGGCATAATTGGGTTTTTATCTCTATTAGAACTTGTTTTAGAGGTGTGATAGGAATGTACATGTTCAAATGTGTCTTTGAAAATTGTAGGCCAAAATTAACCTGATCTGAAAATATGATGGGCCATAGCTTCTCCTAATCCATGTCCAATGCCATTCTTGTCATGATCTTCTTCCATTACTTCTCTTGCTTCTTCACATCCTAAATTTTTTAAAGTATATTCCCTCATAGTTCTTCTTGTAAAGTTTCCTATCTTGAAACATATAGGATTGACATTTCATCTTGAGTCCTTTACATTGGGAAATATTCATACATTGAGGGTATTGACCTTGAAAGAGGTAATACATAATATCATGATACAAATTTTTTTTTATTATCCCTTCATTAATGTTTTCTTGAGACACTATAATGTGTTCTTCATTGTTAGTTCTAATCTCATTATCAACTATGATCTTGGTTAGCACATATCCTCTCACTAGCTTCATATGTTAAATTTCCAAATCAAACTCTTGTAATATATCCATAAATTTTCCTCTTCTTTCACTTATTTCATTATGAATCTATAATGATTTAAATGTAGGATCAAAAACAATAGCATATACCTTACTCTTGAGTATGTAATGGAAAAATTTCTTGACTACCTTTATCAGGGTGAAGGATTGTTTGTCAAGATTAGAATAATTCAATTTGGAATTCTTAATTGGACGATGCATGAATGTGATAGGTCTCTTATCTTTTTTGTCTTTCTCTTGTGTGAGAATCCACACACATGAATATTTTGAAGTGAAATAATAGATTTTTGAAGACAACTAATAATTTGGACTTACAAGTATTGAGCTATGGAGATAGCTACTTTGATATCTCCAAAAGATATCTTCATTTCAAGAAACTATTCATTTTTTTGATTCCTTCTTTAGTAAGGCATCGAGGGAGAAACTATATTAGAAGAATCATTAATAAAATTTTCTACAAAATTAATCTTCCCAAAGAAAGAGTTAAGCTCTTTGTGACTATGGGGAGTAGACAACCTTGTAATCTCTTCTATACTCTCTAGATCAATGGATATACATACTTTAGAAATAATATGACCTAGTAACTTTCCTTTATTGACCCTAAATAAAGATTTCTTAGGGTTAAGAGACATACCATACTTCCAACATTGGTTGAAAACTTCTTTTAGATCAGAAATATGAGTATTCTAGGCTTTTGAAAAGAGAGGTCATCAATATAGATAACTATACATTTATTTACTAATCATTTAAATTCCTCATCCATTTCTCTCTGAAATGTAGCTCCTATGTTGATTAATTCAAAGGGAATCCTTATGTATGAAAATGTTCCCTATTTTGTTGTGAATATGGTCTTTGATATGTCTTCATCATCTACCATCACTTGGTTATATCCTAAATATCTGTCTAAAAAAATATTATTTTAGACCTATTTACAATCTCTAATATTTCATATAGGGAAGGTAAAGGGTAATTACCTTTATGGAATGCTTGGTTCAAATTATGAAATTCTACTCAAAAGAAAATATCTCAAATATTTTTCCTTACTAGTACCAAGTTCACAACCCATGTATAATATTAAATTGGAAGGATAATCTTGGCACCAAGCAACTTGTGGACCTCTTTCATTATTAATGGCTCAATAATTAGGTTCAATATCCTTTCTCTTTAACAAAAAGGTTTATCATTAGGATTCAATGGAATATCAAGAGTGATTATTTCAAGATCATATGTCTTGTGTTCTTCATAACTCCAAAAAATGACATCATTTTATTCTATGAGTAACTAAAGCATAGTTTCTCATTCTTGGGGATTACACACCTTTCCAATTCTTAGCAAGTTATGGTCATCTTTGGTGCCTAGATTATATGAATCCCATTTTTTGATTCCCTTTTATTCAATGGTTCTCTTACAATGTGATGATTCATCACGGTAAAATATACGTTCCAACTCTACCATCCCATTAGGAATGACTTAATAGTTTTCAAATTTATGATCCCATCTTTGTTTTCTACTTCATCATCCTCATGTTTGTCATCTATTGTATCATTAATTTCCTATCCTCTGAATAGACCATTGCACATAATGAACTCTAGAATGTGTTGATCATCTTGAAAGACCTAGAAGTTAGTAATGTTATCTAGAATAGATGGAGCATCCACTAATTCAATTGAAAACATTCAATGGTTTGTAATGCATTGGGTGAAATTTCAATGACATTGGCTATGATATTATTCCTTCTTAGAAAGAACCTTATGTTTAGGGATTCAAAATATTACATCAAGTCTTAAACTCTTTTTTGGTGAGCAAGTAGTCTTCTATCATTACAAGTCTAGATTGATTTAACTTCTCAAATTACTAACTAAGAGTCTCCTTCAATTATGATAGAATTAACATCCTTCTCTAATGATAAGAGAAGTTGGTGGATCAAGAATTCATATTCTAAAACATTTTTCATACACCTAAATTATAAATTATATGGAGCCTAAAAGGACCTACATTTGGGATTAAATAGTTCAATACCTGCACTTGCTCCTAACTTGCATTTAGAACCATCAAACCTAAAGGTCCATATTGGTTATTCCTTTAGCTTCCTAAAATTACATTTTTCTTTCTAAAGATTTTCTATCACTTGAACTTTGAAAGACTTTTTCTTTAGGACCCATTACATTCTTTCATTCATTGGACTTGATGAGTTACTATTGTCCACCTTTGGTGCAAGGACCACCCATTTCTTTTATTCATCTTTAATCTCTCCAATCAGCTTTGTAATTTTATCAATTTATGGCTTAGGTCGAATGACCATAGAAGACTATCCTTGACCTTTCACAAAGTGTCTTCTTCTTAGAACTATAAATTTCCCTACTGTGGGAGATGTAAAGCTCCACCATCTAAAGAGGTCTCATTATATTATGCATTTAGATCTTCCTATTCATCTTCATTATTCATGATGTTATTCATGCACTTTGGAAGTAAATTTCCTTTTGGTATTTCACTCATTGCTTGACCATTTTAAGTGAATTATCTAAGTTAATACCCAAGAGAACTCTTGTTGACATTGGGAGCACTTAAATTCCAAATGTCTTACTTTGTGTAATATCCAAATTCCTAGGAGCAAGATGTTTAGGTCCGCTTCTTCCTATAAGAATTAAAAATTTGCAACCATTCTATTTATGAATTAGGTCATGATCTCTTCCTATCAGGTAGGGTCTAGTGATTCTTTATTTAGATTGTCTTTTTTTTTATAACTGAGCTTATGTTAAGAGCGATTATCTTGTAAAATCCTAGGTTTAATTGAAGAAATGCTACTTTATTCAAATAATTTTACTCCATGATCATTGTCTTTAGATTTTTCTCAGCACCTATCTTGATCTAGTTACTTAACCCCTTCCAAGGAACCCATAATTAGGGAAAATGGGTTGAGAAACATCCTCTTAGACACCATGTCTATTCTCTTCTTAGTAATAGGCCATATTTTTCCTAAATCTCCACTAAATTTATGTCAATGATATCTTTAATCTAGGGGTCTATGTTCAATTTTATGCAAACATCTTTCAATACTCCAATAGCCTTTACTTTCATTTTGTCAAGTTGGATTAATTTTCAATTCATGGGTTGTGGGGTAGTTCCCAACTTTTGAGCTATCAAGAGTGGTGTGACATTGCAAAAATATCTTGATTCTATAAGAAAATTGTGAAGGTTTCTTCAAAAAATTCTAACACTGAGTAAGAAAGGTGACACTTCAACCTTGCCTTTATACATGGTAGGCATAGTCTTAGTGGTGTTAACTTGAACATGTGATATTTTCTTCTAAGGACCTACACTAGGTGTCATCTTTATATGATCAAGAGTTTTTAGTGGTGTTTCCCTTTGACTACGAAAAATTTGTAGCATATCAAACATGGATAGATTGGTCTTTCTCCTTTCTAAATCTTAAATGACATTGTACTTTTCAATCTTCATTATTGCACATATATTTCCTTGGTTTTTGAATTTGTTGTCCAACATAGGGTTCTCATGTAGGTCTTGAATTATTACTTTCTCTTGGATCTAGAGGTGTTGGTTGTAATCCCAAACGAATTCCATTAGTCATGGTTTTCCTTTGATTTCATAAATTATAAGTATTCTTGTTGTCATTCCAAAAAGAGAACATCTTTGTTGGTTCAAGGTCTGATTCTTGATTGAATGGAAAGACAAATTATTCATTGCCTTTTTCCCTCATTTAAGTATTATATGGACAATCATAATACTCTAAAAAAATTATCATTGAATTGCATAGGGTTTTCATTACTAGCACATTGCGGATTGTAGTTTATTTCTTGATTTCCATTGAAATTTGAGCCACCATCATTTAGTACATTTTTGCTACTATCAAGTTGATTTATGTCCACAAAGTTATCATTTTTATTGTTGTCTGCATGAATACTTCCATTCTTTAGACAAATGTTCAATTGTTAATTTTTTCTTTGCAAACTATTGTTGCAATCTAGAGGATTGAAATTATTCCCTCGACTTTCATTTCCACCAAAATTCTTATTGTAAGTTTGGCCATAGTAGTGTTTGTAAGGGATTTGATTCAATCTTTGGATGTTGTTACTCTACCCTTGTCACAACCTCAAACAGGTTAGCTCATTGGTTATCTGAGACATGGCTTTCTTCATTTGATCTAGCTTGGTTGAGATTTTTTTTTTACCTTAGGGATGGTGCTACCATTTTCTCAAAGAAATAAACTTTTGGAGGTTCATATCCTAGGTAGGTAATGGCAAGAGCTAGCACACCTAGTGCCTATTGTAGTGGGATTGAAGTTAAGGGAATGAATTGTTTAGGCATTACTTACACTCTAGTAGGATATGTTGGTATTGTCACACTGACATGAGTTGGAACCATAATTTCTCCCTCATTGGGTTTGGTCTATTTAGTAAAAGTGGAAACTTCTTTGAAGACCTTTTCCAATGTATCAATATATGTAGCAGGCAATCTCCTTAGGAAGATAGTAGTGAGTTGGTCCATTGCATTTAGATAAATATGAATTTCAGCCCCAACTAGTATAGTATAAGTTGTTTCTAACTTGTGGTATGCCATGTGAAAGCAATGATTGAAATGTGAAATGGTCTAGGTTGGATCCCTCTAAATAGATATGGATTGGTGGTGTATCACAACAGGGTTGGTGAATCTTTTGAATTGATCTAGTAACAACTTTTCAGAAGATACCTAGTTCTGAATAGACCTTAGCGACATATTGACCTACAAGTTAAATACAAAATCTCCCAATGTATATGGGAATAAATGAAGGACCATGTTGGTGCTAAAAATTGTAGCCTAAATTTTGAGCAATTTTGAGAAATTGAGCCCTATAAATGCTTTTTAATGCATTTGTACCCAATTGTACTTGAGAGCCCCAAGAGTTGTTTGTGTTGGAAATGAGAATGAAGTAATTGAGAGGGGGAGGGGGTGAATCAGTTACTACAAAAACATTTCGCAGTCCCTTAGATGTCTAAAAGTTTGATCTATTTTATAGATTACTGAAATTTGATATTGTAGAAAATAATAACAATCATTAAGAACTGATATCAAAACAATTCAGCAAACTCAAACACTAGAAACACCAGATTTAACATGGAAACCCAATATGGGAAAAACCACCAATGTAACTAGTTATTATTTTTCACTCTTCTGAAGTGAGCCCTGTTAGGAGCCAACCTTGTTAAAGGTTAAAAAAACACACTGTTAGGTGTGACCCTATTAGAGGATTTAATCACCCTGTTAGGAGTGGCCTTGCTAGAGATCTTTAGAACAATTCAACTGAACTGTCACCTTGTTAGAGGATTTACAATAGGGTTGTTAAATCCACTCTGTTAAGAGATTTTGAGTTCATTGTTACAATGGTTAGAAAGCAACAATGAAGTGACTTGATGTAATGTGCAACTTATCTTTTGTTGATTACAGATCTCTGTTCGGCTTGATTAGATCCTTACTGATCAAATACAACTTTGCAGCTCCTTCAATGCATTTGATTCTTCATCACACTTCTTCAACATTCGCTCTTATGTTCAATATTCGCTCATTCCATATCCATACATTCGCACTCTTATGCATCCAAATTCTTACATCTCACGAATTCACAACTTGATCTTTCATATATACCTTACAGATTATCCTAGTCGGCTCTAATCACTAACCAATAATCAAACAAATACAATAGTCGGCTAGAAATAATTAAAATTACAAACTAACAAATCCCTTTACTGGCCGACACTGCTTGGTTAATACTGTTCAGAAAATAATTCCTGTGTTAACCGACTGAGCTCGATTAGTACAGAGAATTCCGTGAAATCCTTCAGTCGCCGAGTGAACTCGGTAAGCACTGAGTTCCCTGTGATGATCGAGTGAGCTCAGTGAAATCGAATCCACTTTGATGACCAAGTGAGCTTGGTGAAAACTGACTTCTCCATCTTTTCTTCGATGACTGAGTGAGCTCGGTGAAAACTAACTTCTCAATCTTTCCTTCGATGACTGAGTGAGCTTGGTGAAAACTGACTTTTCCATCTTTCCTTCAATGATCGAGTGAGCTCGGTGATAACTGACTTCTCCATCTTTCCTTTGATGACCAAGTGAGCTCAGTGAAAACTGACTTTTCCATCTTTCCTTCAATGACCGAGTGAGCTCGGTGAAAATTGACTTTTCCATCTTTCCTTCGATGACCGAGTGAGCTCGGTTATTACTGTCTGTTTTATTTTCTTTGATGACTCGGTTATCACTGTCTATTTTATTTTCTTCGATGACTCAGTTATCCCTGTCTGTTTTATTTTCTTCGATGACTGAGTCAGCTCGGTTATCATTATCTGAACTCAGTTAACTGAGATTAAAGACTGATATGACATTTTGTGTGACATCAAGGACAACATTATCCAATAGTTTGATGTTTCTAACACCCTCCATTTAGTGTGTTTAAGTGTTCTGTGATGTTAAATTCAGATTTTGAGCCATTTCATGAAGTCTCATTTTGAGCTAGTTGCAAATCTACATTTTACCCTTAGTGTCAAAAAGTGACAGGAGACCTAGTTTGCGATTGAATATCTCGTACCAAGAAATGTTTCATGATATGCTACTTTGGGAGTGTCTATCTTCCATACCCGAGAACCTATGTCTTAGATTTTGAGTGGTTTCGAATCTGTTTGAATAGGCTTTGAATCCCTCAAAGTTGGTAGTTCACTATTTTCACACTTTTGTAATTTGCACATAATTCTAGGAAACCATGTTTGACCAATAATAACTTTTGACCAATTGAATCAAATGCTGAAATTCCTTTTGCATTGCATTCTAAACATTAGAGACTTGTTATTTTTAAAAAATTTAAGTCTTGACGAATCTATCTACACACTTTTTGAGGTCAATTCCATTTGCAAAAAATGATTTTTATGCCAGTGTTTCCAGTCTGCTAATTTCGAGTAGCCTACTTTGAACGCTTGCCATTTGTGCCTAGTTATTCATCATGAGCTCAAATTGCAGATCCATAATGTCCTCATGATAGAGAACTAACATCCTAGTTTTTATTTCCCATGTGCTCATTTGCCTAGTTTTTGATGCAAAATCTAAGCCTAATTTATTATTTTTTGACGTGTTTTCTTGTAGTTAATTCTGAAAGGTCAACTTTGACAATGAATTTTTTTGACCAAAAATTCGTCATGAGAAGAGATTGGACAGGGTGTAGGAATGTGGAACAAAGATTCAGTGTGCCAATTTTTAGAGCTCGATCATAGGTTCAGATCAATTTTTAATGCACATTAAAGGACCCTTTGGCATTAAGTTGACAAGTTGAAATAAAATGATAAAGTAAGATTTTAATGATCAATTAATGCTCAAAATTAATTCTGATGAATATTAAAACCTTCATAGGTTAGTTTGAGAATTCAAGTGTCTAAAAACTAAATTTTTTTAGTCAGACCCACTTTGGGGCCTAACTAAGTTCACGTGATTGCACAGATATTGACTTAGAATCAGGGGGCCCTTGTTTGGAAAATTGTTATAATATTTGATAGTGATTGGATCCCACTGAATGATTTGCAAGCTTTACAGAGAATACACATTGATACAAAAGTTGAGCTCCTTAAATTTCCTCGATTTTTTTCCCTTACACAGTGGAGGAGAGATCTCTAATTGCTGCCAAACTAGACATTGAATATGACACCAATTTGGAGAACTTTAATGCCACTATTTGCCAATAGATGCTTATATGGGGTGTGGCACACTTGTTTGAAAACTATGACAAGTTTCATGGCTTGGGTGGTCCTTTGGTAGGGCCAAAATGCCTATATAGTGGTGCAAATCTATAGATGTTGGTTGATGGAATGTCAGGTAATGCATTGTGCAGTTCTAGTCTTGATGATACTCTTTGGGTTTCTCAATTTCCTAGGGTATTAAGAACACATGGGTATGGGAAAGGCATTATTTTGTTTGGAGAGTCTGAAGATCAATTGCAAGCAGAGAGGAAAATTCTGTCAAATATTTTTTGGACAAATGTGCTCAATACGAGGCAAGTAGATCTAGAGTATTCTTCTAGGCAACAAAAGTGGTTAAAAAAAGAAGGTCCACTATAGTGAGCAGTCTTTGTCAAAATCAGAGATTGAAATGGCTAGCGCAAAATTGAAAACAAAGCATAGAAGAGTGGGTTATACTCTTGATCCACTATCAATATCTTCATGGATAAAAGATGCCAAAAAAGAAATTTCTATCAAAAAGGAAAGAGAGGAAGCTTCTATTGACAAGTAAGATCAATTATCTCAAGAATCTACTGAATGAAGGAAGACACCATAAATGAGGAGTTGTCCACACATAAAAAAAAAGGAGAATCTCTAGCATCAAAAAGAACATAGGCAACCACATTTTCTAGCATGGCCAAACCACATGTAGAAGAGGAGTATGAAGCTAGCAAGGAATTTCCATGCCATAGAGATTGACACGTAGACAAAGAACAATATAAACTGCAAGTTTGAAAAATGACATCCAAAAATTTGCAAGGGAAGGCATGTACAGAATAGATGCCATGGGAGGAGGAAAATGCACCAGATGAGGCTGCCCCAAAGAAGAAAAATTGCAACAATTAAATGAAGCCACCCATGGAAGAATCATATGAAAAGATTAACAAGAAAACAGCTGCCACAGGATGAAGTGCTTCTCGTTGATTGGAAGCCAAGAGCCTTGAGAGCCCATGTGAACAAATAAAGAAGGCATTTTTTGTTTAGAAAAAATGATGAAGGTTGTGAGTTGAATGGAGTAATGCATCTACAAGTAAGTAGTGGTGCGCTAAAAATGTCTTTCCCTTATGTTAGGCAATGGTCTTCACACACATAAAAGGAATTGTCAGTAATTAACATCGAAGAAAAATCTGTTGAAGCTTGTATGGCTCTTCTAAGCTATGTCTATGGTGATATCAAACATGAAGAATGTTTCAACACACAGGCAATAGACATAAAGGAGAGGGTCAGCATATAAGATGGAACCGCTTGCACAAAACCTGTGAGGAGAACAAAGGTTTTTAAAGAACCATTTATCCCACCTCTCTTACATGGTAGAGTTTTGATGTCCTCAAATACAATTACACACGATATGTTATAATGTCTTAAGAGAAGGCACCTTTTGGAAGGGCAAGCTTGTGTGGACCTGGCCTGGATAGATGGAGATAGATTGTAAATTTTGAACATGCATACAAAATGAAGAGGTGATGTTAGTAGACAGAAGGCAATCAAAAAATTCAAAAATTTGGCACCTTGCTACTTCGCTAGTCAAAAAATGCAAGGTTTTTTGGCTAGCGAGGTAGCGAGTTGTCGAAAAACCTTCAAAATCTGGTGAGGTGTTGATGAAGTAGTGTGGGACCCACACAGTCCTGTCAGCGAATGATTGAATGACAAATGGTAACCAAGCAGTGACTGAGATGTTGACATGGATTCTGGCCTACGAGATGGCGCTATGTGGATGATCTAACGGTCATCGCTATCTCACCAAGCAGAGATGCTCACTAGTTAGCCATAGCAAGGTAGTGATGTTGATGTGGGAAGGATGATGTGGCGGTGATGTAGAGTTCTTAACAAATCAAAAGGTGCAATATGGCATGGATTTTGAGGTAAGGTGATGTGATGAAGCAAGTTTAGCAGAGGCACCGGATTGTGCCACGTGGCAGATCTGAGGGTCCTCGCTATGTCACTAAAAGGAACCTACTCACCCATTAATATAGCGGTATATTAAGGGTTGATGTGGTGATGACACATGGTAGGAAAGATAAGGTCATCAGCCAATCACAAAGTGACACATGGCACTGTTGGATGGTTAGAGAAAATTAGAGGTTGACAAGTGGAGCTTTTTGAGAGGTTGAGGGGATATAAAAAAAATATAAAATAAAATAAAAAGTAATGTTTTTATAAAGATATCCTCTTCTCACATTCAATTAAAGGTTGAGAATATTTTGTTTCAAAAATCAATAATCTATAGTTCATACTATAGTATTTAAAAAAAAGGTTGTCAATCTTTTGGTATTTTAATGTGGAACTATGAGCAGAGACCTGAATTTCAAATGAGCTTAATTGGAGCAATTTTTAACCAAAATCGATACTCCAATATACCACCAGAACTGAGAGAATCCAAATTTTTCATTTTTGAGGTTAGTTTTTGTATAAGTTTTCACTAATTCATGCTACAGGTCAATTTGTGTTTCTCAAGGCATTGGTAGCAGAACAAACAAATTTGATCATTGATCATTACAATCAGTTAGAAGGCAATTTTAAAAGCTTGTTAGGATATGAATGTGGAGAAAATCACTTCTAAGATGTTTTATTGGCTTCTAAAGGTCATATAACTAATTTTCACCTTTTACTATGAGTTCACCTTGGCCTCAAAAATCAATTATGATGGTGGATAAAATATCTCAGATATTTCTGCCTTGTAGAGACCAAATGATGGGATTTTGATATTTAGTTGAAGAGAGAAGGTAGAGAGAGTCTTTTTAGGGCAAAGAGAGGGAAATTCAAGTGGATAGATGTTGGATTCAAAGTAGATTGGAGACTTCCTTCTTCCTATATATTTCTTTCTCTCTATCATATTGGAGGTTCCAATTTTTTGGGAAGATAAAACCATTCACTGCTAAGAGAACATATTCTGGTTCTAGTTTTGATGGATTCCAAATATTGACACACACTTCTTCATCATTTCTTCTTGTATGAATAGCTATTAAGTTATATACAAATAGTTCTTATTTGTAAGGTGACTTGTGAGTTATTTTCTGTACATCTTTCATGTATTTGATTTCAAGGAAAACAAATAAAGTGTAACAAAGGGTTTCAAATTTAGTCTTAATCTTGTCTCTTGTTCATGGATGTGTGATTTCTTCTAATTTGTGAACCAAGAGGATGAATTAGGTTGCATTTCATTTTGGAATGTATGTATTAAAATGTATTGTAGATGGAACAAAGAGCCATGTAATTGCTTGGTGTTTATCACAGGATTTGTAGATTTCGCGATGGGATAATTTGAGTATAAGATTCAAATCTGGAACATATGTCTGTTCACAAGCTGAAGGATAGATCAGGGATCTTTATGTAAAGATACGTTTGAGATTTCCAGAAGATGTATGGTTATAATTCATTTAATTTCCCAATAGATAAGGCACTAATTAGAGATAGGATCATTTGGTTTTGTTGCTCATACCTAGGTCTTGCTGATATCAACATATTAAATCAATTTTACCTTTTATGTTGAAAGCTACTCAATGTTAACCTACACTTAGGTTGCTAGTTTCATGAGTTATGTTCTTAGCTATTTCATGCTTGTGATTCTTGGTTAAGTATAGAATATTTAGGGGTTTTAATCTACTTTACATTAGATTTAATGTATGCTTTGATAACATGTACCATGTAAAGAATCTATAGGTCTACCCACCTAGGTTTAGTAGAGCCCGAAGTAGAAGATGGGTCATACCTTATAGTTGGCCTGTTGTCAGAAATGGCATGTTGAAAATAGGATTTAGCTGCCCCTAGATATGTCAATTTCTTAGTGGGATAATTGAAAACCCTTCATCATTTTCAAACACCAACAAAATGTCGACTTTACTAGGGATTTTTATTAAAAAAGAACCCAAATCTCTGGCATGAAATAGATTGAATATAGCATATATATAGCAAGAGGTGTTTCTTATTTCCTTGCTGAAGTTTCATGTTCCGCAATTTAGCTTTATTCATGGATAGTAGTATATTATGAAACTGGATGAGAATTGTGTGCTATGACTGTTATAGGTCTATATTCAATCAATTCAATTTACAAGTACTCTTGAGAATAGTTCAAAGTTAGGAATCGGTTTATAAAGTGTATTTTCTTTTCAAGGTGTTAATGATTTGCAAGTTTCTCCTACATTGAAGGCCTAGTTCAGATTTGTCAAGTGACAAATTATGTTTTATTTCTCACAAAGTGCAAGTGGTGACTCTCAAATCTTTGTACCAGTTTGTTCTTAGTTGATTTCATTGCAAAATTTTGAAGGACTTTCAGTTGTATGGGCAGATTTGAAACTGTTGATAGATCTTGGAAATAAAGTTTTAAATTCTTGATAAGTTTTAAAGTGTTGTTTGCAATCTACTATTATAAAGAAATTGAAATGTAAAAAGTGAATCACAGCAATGATCTCTTTATCCTCTTGAAAGGAGGTGGTGGCCCTACAAAGTTTGATTAGTGGTGTGAAGGAATTCTAGTCTTGCACCAATGCCAAATCAGCAGATTGAGGTTTAGCATCAGCAATTGAGGTATTTTGGTTTTCATGTTTTCTTTTCATGGAAGTCAAAAAATTGTTAAATGTGGTTGCCTCTATTCAGTGATTTTCAGAACTAGAAGGAAGAGATAGAAATTTTATCTTAGGATGGAGACAAATTTCAGATTTGAGATTAGTTTGCCAAATTCTAAGAGTCCAGAAACTATGAATAATAACATTGCTTTGTTTAATAGATTGGTCTACAAAAGGATTGTCAATCTTATAGGAATTGAGGTAGGAAGTACTCAAGGTTTAAATATTGAACAATGTTATATAAGGGTTAAATCAGTAATTAATAAGATGCATTTTCATTGTAGACCTAAGGAATCTTTCCTACCTAGTATTTTCCTTGATGTTCTAGTACCCGATTCAGTCAATTGGCCACCACCTATAAGGTTACAAAGGTTTTTAAAAATTGAAAGATTCACTGAGGAGATGGAAGATGATGATTATATATTTCATGATATGTCTCTTGATGATAATGAGTGTGCTGAAAGTCAGGGTAGTAATGAATACAATGAGTCTGTAGAGTAAGATAATCTATCTTCCAAGTGTGAAGAGGTGGATTCAAATGCAAGTGAATTGGGTAATTACAATCAGCATAATGAAGATGGATATGAAAGTAAAAATAAATTTTGTTACAATGAATATGAAGTTGAAGAAATTTGTAACAGCAGTAAAGGTAGTGATTGCCATGATAGGAATGAATGTTGTAATAATACTAATTTTTGAGATTGTTACACTAATGATTTTGTTGTTGTGAGTTCTTCATGTGATCCGGATGATAATCATAGCTAGGAGAAGATTCGTGAGGTAGCCTTCTTGAACTCTGATGAAATCTCTATTTTGTTGGCTTGTGATTTTGAAAAGCAAGTAAGTGTTTCTAAGGATCTTCATATTTTCTATCATGATGTTTCTTCATTCAGTCAGATCAATTCCCCAAAGTTTGATGTAGAAAGAGATGTAGAATCCAAGAAATCCTTATTAGATTTTGGAGGTATAGATGATAGCACCTCAAATGTCTTTGCACATGAAAATTTGTTGGATGTGGAGCATGTTAGTGAAAGGAAGTTTGATACTGTTTCAAATTCTTATCATGCTGATTTTGCAAAAAAAAAAATTGATGTTTCATGTGATGAAAAGGAATATAGTGAATGTTATCAATCTGAATATGGATTTTCTTTATATGTTGATAAGTCTTGTAAAGATAATTTTAAGGCGTATTCTAACTTTTAGTTAGATGAAAAAAATGATAGTGATCAGCATAATGTAGATTATCACTTTCAGAATGAGTTTTCATGCTTGGTAACTAATCAGTTGTTTGAAGAATGTGAAGAGGTTTTAGTGAAAGATGAATTTGATTTAGTGAATGATACAACTACAAGTAGGCAACAATCAGATTTCAAATACTCTTTGCAGCTGGAGACACAAGGTGAGTTGCAAGTTTTTTGTGTTTGCAACTTGGTGAGTGATGTAGATTATGAAGTTTTTGTGTTTCCAATTAGCATGCATGAATCATCGTGGGATTTTGATTCTCAGTTTAGTTTGTGTAGTCTGTTACAATTATCTAGAATAACTGAGAGAGGGGATGAATCAATTATCCAAGGTCCAATGATGTCCAATTAAATTTTTTCTACAAATCCTTGATGGTACATAACTGAAATTATCATGTATGCAATTGAACATTAAACAACCATGGAAAGTAAACGTGCATCACACCATAACACTAAGGATTTGATAACCTAGAAACCCTCCAAGAATAAGAAGGTAAAATTGGAGTGGGGATGATACCCACAAAATAATTGTTCAATTGATTTAAACCACATTTGATGGTCTGCCCTGTTCAAGGCCTGCCCTGTCAAAGGCTACAACATATTGTTAAATGTGACCTTGTTGAAGGATTTAAGAACATTCAACTTGGAATGCCACCCTGTTAAAGGATTTACATAGAGCTATTAGGCTCACCCAAGTCCATGGAATTTTCAGTCACCTTCTCAAAAGAATATTTCATCCCTCTCTAAGGATCTCTTATCCTTCTCTTAAGGATCTCTTTATCCTTCTCCTGAGGATCTTCTATTCTTTTCCTGAGGCTTTCCACCTTGCTGTTAAGCTAACCTAGCAATGTAGGGTTTCAATATCTAATACAATGGTAAGAAAGTATTAGAAGGGTTTTGACCGGATACAGATTTGCAACCCTAACTGTGCAAATTTCATATCACTCTTTAGTTTTGTTCTTTTCTTGGCTTCTTTCCTTTGCAGTGCAGACAACTTGTTCACCCTTCAAGATTTGTATCCTTGACTTCTTCCACTCATTATGCCAATGCAATCTCTCTGATCACTTGATTAACTCAGAGTCTTAATGCTCTATTTTTACTCCTCTTGGCTTCTTCACATGACACACTATTGACCAGCTCCCTCTCTTGCATGCACATTTGATCTCTGACCTGTAACTCCTTATAAAGATGTTTTGTACTCAATTTCCCACTCAAATCTTAATTTTCTCTTGAGAAAATGGTATTGCTTTCCCTCCAAATTGTATCTTCTAGAAACTTCATGATGAATCTATTTGCATTCACCTTGGATTGATTTGCATGGATCACATAGAATTCTGTGACATCTACTCATTATTCATAACTTCCAACTACTTCACAAAATTTGATGTAACAACCTTATCACTGCTGATCTGGCGAATCTTGTCTTAACAAATAATGTAGCAGCTCAACATTATTGGTTTACTGATGCTCACCATCTTCTGTGTTACTCAACTTCTTAATGTCATTTACTAACACTCGACACCTGAAGCATTTTCACTTTTCTCAGCACTTGAAAACTTACTCGGCACCCATTATCTTTTCTTGCTACTTGACACCTAAAGGATATTGTGTTACTCAACATCTAAATAATCACTTGGCTTATACTAAAGTTGAACTTGCGGCTTCAACTAAGAATCTGTTTAGTTCTAACTAGCTTGCTCACCTCTTTCTTAGTTAATCCTTTATTCATAAATAGATTGTTCTTCTTTTAATTCTTCTCTAAATTTTCCCAATTTTTTATAAAGAACAATTGTACACAATAGTTGGAAAACTATTTCTAAGAATATCTAGTCTCCCTCTGAATTAAGGTACAGCTCCCTGTATGGAAAATCTTTAGTGAATTATGTTTCAAATCTAATCCCTACTACAAATAAGTTCTTAACTGGAGAACAGTAGAGGAAAATTGAGTTCCACCCAGGCAAGTGAAATCTCAAGCAAGATTTAGATGCAAAATGCTATGCTATGATCTTCACACTCTTATGAATTTCTCAACAAAGCAATTATGAAAGATGCAAGTATGAAGTGCAATGCAAGCTTAACTATGTAGAAGAAACAACTAACAGATACTTGTTGTGTTTGAACCCTCACAATCTTATGACTTCTGACGCACAACAGAATATCACAATGCTTAAGAACAAATAGGATGGAATGCATATAAATGAAACACTTAACGAAAATATTTCCCACAACTAGTTTCAACTCTCTGATTGATTTACCAATTTAATTAAAATGAAATATCAAAATGAAACTCTGTTCACTTAATTACTTCAACTTAACATTTAAGGAAATATAACATATAGAAGAAGAAAGCAGATAGTAAAGAAATGGCACAAAACTCAGTTGTCTCTACAACAAGATTCACACCAAAAAATTTGCCGACCTTTCCATTAATCTTTAACCTCATACATATAGAGATGAGAGATGACTATTACAATAGGAATACGAATCAGTTCATCTTCTTAGTAGACAAATGGCAAGATGTCAATTTGTCATTTACAAAATTTACAAAATAAAACAAAAGGAAATGAAAAGGAGACATTATTTTGACTTCTTCCCCTTTTCCATTTTCTCTCTATATGCTCTGGCAGCAACTATAATAGGAATTAGCTCATCATTGCTAGACACGTGTACATTTGTGAATCTTAAGATCCATTTTGAATGCTCTTGAGCTAATTCCTTTACAGAGTTCATCTGACCTTTTAATTCTTCAGCTACCACATGTATGCATCCGGTCAATGTCTGTAAATTTGTCATTCTGTTCTGACTAATAGGAGCGATGCTTGACATGTTACTCAAATATATAGAGAAGTTGTTCTTCATCACTTCTATTCCAATCAGAGCCTTTCCTTCACCACTAGTTTGTGGTTCAGAATGCAGTCCTTTCATCAACTCGAAAGCTCTGTCCTGAGTCTTCTTTACCTTAACTTCTATTTCCTTGAGCCCCTTTTCTGCTTCTTGAATCATCTCCTATTTGAATTGCATGCCTTGAAGCCATTCAAACAGTGGCTCGTTACCTTTCTTCAGAATCTTCACTTCAACTACTTCTTTTGCCTTCATCTAAATGATCATCTTTAGAAGGGAAACACACTCTTCACATCTTCCTCTCTCTGTGGCTAGAGTATGTTGATTAGATGTGAGGTTATCTTTCTCAGTCTCTAGTTGAATGATAACATTTCCAATCTGATCAATCAACATAGCTCCATCCGAATTGAACTTGTCAATCCATTCCTTCCCTATCTGACCGAAATGTCGATCCTTTTGTAGCTAGGAGATGAAGGCTTGTACTTCCTCTACCATGGGATTTTTAGCAGCAAGTACACCAGTAATAGTTTCCAATGGGACAACTAACTTCCTAATGAACCTCTTAAGCTCTTCTATCTCAGACTTCATTCTGATCTTTGACAACTTGAGATCCTCCAATTGATTTTCTATGATCTCATTACCCGATCTCCATAGGCCCACCTTTGTATCATGCCTGGCTTCTCCAAGATCAATAGAATGTAGAGTAAAATCTCTAGGAGGAAGGTCTTTAATTCGCCCTGCCTTACTCAGTTTGGTAATCTCCATGGTCAGATGTCCTGTTTCTGGATCTTGTCCCAGAATTGACAAAGTTTTCTGCTTCTTGGCCTTCACCATGGTAGAACCAGAATGAATTGCCTGAGACACAATGTCCTTTACAGGAACATTTTCATCCTTTCTTTTCCTTTTTCTTTCTAGTGTGTCTTCAAACAAGGACTCCGTTCCAATTACTTTAGAAGCTGCTCCTAATGATTCAATGCTGCACATCTTCTTCTTTACTAGAGTCTTCACCATCGTTTCTATGGAGAAAGGATTCTTTGAATCTCTAAAAAGGAGTCTAGATGAGCTTGGAGCATTTTCCTCCTCTTGTGTTCCTCCTTCAGCCCTATCCAATTTAGTGGATTCACTGCTACTAGAGTCTCCATCTCTAATCTCTACTACCTGAATTGGAGAACTAGGTGGCTAAAAAATGGGAGCCTTCTCAGATAGAATAGGGCTATGATGAGGAGATAGAGGTGGTGTAGTATGAGGAGAAGGGACAAGTGTATTCTCTGGAGATGGAGATGGGGAAATGTGAGGAATGAAGATTGGAGGAGCACCACTATCTTTTTCCTTATTGGTCTCTTTTTCTTTAGTAGTAGACTGGGTCCCAATAACTGGCAGAGAGCCACCTTGACATGTCAGACATATGGGAATGTTCTTCTTAGGTGGTTGATCTCCTCCTCCTACAGGCATAGCTGGTCCTTGAGTGGCTGATATTGATATATTGGGCATGGCACTATGAGAAGAAGTGGGAGTAGCAGCAATTGGAGACTGTTGAGAAGCTTTACCCTTACTTCGGCCCTTCTTGGCTGTCCACTCTACCTATTTTCCTGTTCTTTTGATGATCCTAGCCACCATAACATCAAGATCTTCATCTATATTAGTGTAGGGCTCTAAACTGATTGGGGTATTTCTGAACTTTGTTAAATATGTATTGTTATACATATTCTGGCCATCATCCTCTAGCCCTTCTACATCCAAATTGTTACCATAAGTCTTTACTTGATCCATTGCGAATCTAGCAAAGACACGATCTCTACTCTCCAACTCATCTTTACAACCTACCCAGTAGTCTTCTATGGTGGTGATATGTTTGATCATGCTTCCAATCTAAAGCACATCTCAAGCATACCCATTTGGGTCAAACATGGGTCTCAAAACTTCGTACTCTTCTAATTTGAACCTTCCTTCAAATGTTGTCACCATGTTCTTATTATCTGACCTAGATTTACAGCTGTAAGCTCCAACCTTTCTAGGGAATTCATCTCCCGTCTTTCACAATCCAGCACTCAACGCGTTCACCTAGAGAGCCTATCTCATGATCTCCATCAACACGATAATGTCATCTAGGTATCTAGGCATCTTCAAGGGAAACCCATCGAATGCTGCAAGACACAAATAAGAGAAGGATGAGAATTGTATAAAGAAGCAACCAAACTGACTAATTACTGCCATTGCTTCTAGGCTGAATCTTTGCTCCGGACACCCTTGGAGTTCCCTACAAATTCTCATAGTGAATTCATGATTAACTCTGATGAAATCTGCATAACTATTTTGTAGCTGCAAGCACGGATAAAATTCATAACTTTTAACATTTTTTGGCATATCCTCAATTCTAGGAAGGCTTGGCCATAACTGTAAGGAAGCCAGCATATATATCAGGAAGGAAGACATATAAAATGAATTATAAAACTTGGTTGCACTGAGAGCCCTAGATAATTGCTCACTGACATCAAATGCCCACTCAATATACTGCGAATCTGAGCAAATAATTTGCACCAAGAAAAAGTATTTCTCTAAAAAATTAAAGGCATATACCTCACCTTTGAGTTGATACAAAAGAACTGGAATATCCACAATCTCTGGCTTGAGATCAATGCCAAACAGGGTTTTAGGGACCTTACTCTTGGCTCCCCTTGGTTTTTGGAACCAAGACTTCATGATTTCTTTCATCCATACCATCTTTTTCAGAGAGAACTCTGACATAGCTCCTCCAACTATTAATGTGGAGAACTCCTCACATTTTGGGATTCAAAGACAGGTCACCACTGCTTGCCTATCAACTGAAATAAATACACTCTGATCAGGTACCATAATCTGCTCAGTGTCTGGATTATAATGATTAATACATTCTATAATCAACTCTTGAGCTTGAACTGCCACAGGAAATCTAGCTGCCTCCACCAGTCCACTCTCATGGAGCTTCTCAGTAATAGGATGAATTGGTTCAGTCCTTATCCTTCTCTAAAAACCTAGAATATCATAGAAGCGGAGTGAACCATCTGAGATGTTCTACCATATTGATCGGACTCCACCCAAACCATCAAATCCAGAGAATCGAGCCATTTAATCAAATAGATGTAGACTATGAAACTTGAAAATGTAAATGATTGTGAGGAATAGCTTTGCAAGTACTGTATTAGCAATGTTCAATTCAATAGCATAACGATTCAAAGCAAGAAAATGGCAATTTGAAAATTAGTTATACTGTTCTTTATATAGAAACCTCAATATACCCATTAGGTTTTCAAGATCTATGCCACACAAGTGAAATAAATGATCAATCTGTTAGAATGATAGTTATAAAGGATTCCTACATGTCTTTTCACTTTTCTATTGGCTTAACAATAAATTTCTTTATTACTAACTTACTTTCCCATTTGAACCTTGTTTCGGAAAAGCCAAAATAGAGTACTTTGTTGGTGGAAATCCGCTCAGCTCGATTCTGCATTTAGACTCCTTTCCAGATGTGACTATTCACTTTCCTTGTATCCTTTAGGCTTCTTGTGATTAATTTGTTAAATAACCAAGCTTGCAAGATTATTTTTCTGGACAATGAGGAAAATCGCCTCTGAAGGTAGAAACTCCGCAAAGGAGAAGGCAATTTCTAATTTTTCGTGAAGCCTCCATTTTGTCTTTTCTGTTTTAACTATTTTTCTTTAAGCCTTCAAAAAATAGAAAAGAACTTTGCCAATGGAAGTGGGGCCCACTAACTTCCTTTAATTTCTTTAATTATGCCTGTTCGAAAAATTGACTTCTTGGTGCGAAAGCTTGTAAAAGGAGAAGCTATTTTTCAGTTTTTTGCAAATCTTCCTTTTACTCATCTCAATAGGTTTTAAATCATTCTCTTCATTGAAACATCCTAAAATTTAGATGATCTTATGAAAAACATAACTCTTCTTTCTGAATTTCATCCTATAGACTTCATTTACATTTCTAGCAGAGTTTCACCTTTCAACTACGAAAGTCTGCAGGAGGAGAAGTCAGTACTGAGTTTTCTGCCAATGCCTTTTATGATCACTTTGGCAATTTATGAATGATTCACATGCTAGAATATGATGATAATCAATTGACTTGTCCATAACTTCACTCACCTCTCTATTTTGAAATCTACAAATTGTATTTATAACTCATTGCAGAATTGTACCTTCAAGGTGCGAAAGTTCGCAAAAGGAGAAGGCAAAACTGAAATTTCCTCCCCTTCATCTTTCTTCATATTCAATCCTAATGATCTACAAGTAAATTCATCTGAGTTAGTATCCTTTGAGAATCTCCATCGAGTAAGGATCTAGACTACCCAAATGAACCATGACCGTGAGAAAACCCACCCGACTATACAATGTGCGAGAAGGGGGAAGGATGGAAACCCGATGGAGAAATTCATCACCTAAAGAGGGAAGACCTATTGACTTGATAGGACCAAATATAACGAAACTCTGATATCCACTTTGCAAAATTACTATGGGATTAAAAGTGGGGCAACAGCAGGCTCTGACTGGGGACTTGGGTAGAGAATACCCAAACGAGGGACTCAAAATCTCTGGTTTCACAAAAGGAAGTAAAAGGTGGCAACACAACAAAACTTAAAGTAAAACAAAGAACAAAGGAAAGGAAAAGCAAAAAAGGGAAAGGCTAACTAAAGCACACACAAAATACTAAACTTACTATAATACAATATAGGGGTTACCTGTTTTCAATTCAAAATTTGATAGAGCTTCAAATCCTGACCATTATAGGTTAGGGGTAATACTTCACCATCTTCATAGGCCAATTTGAAGGAATTGTTCTCAAATGCTTGATGAATTTTGAAAGGACCTTTCCATAGAGTGTTGAACTTTTTATGCATTCCTTTAGGAGCATTTCTCTTGTCCCAGAGCAATATGCTGTCTCCCACCATAAATTTTTGTGGTCTTGTTCTTTTATCAAATAGTTCTTTCACTCACCTCTGGTGTTACATAATATGATCAACAATTTCTTCTCTTTCCTCTTCAAGTTTACTTAAATACAACATTCTCTTTTCCAGGTCATCTTTATAGATATCATCTTCAATTATTGTTCTAAGTTTGTTTGTGGCCAGCTCTAGAGGTAGAGGTAAACTTGCTTCAGTTCCATACACCAATTCGAAAGGAGATACACCAATTTCTCTCTTGGGTGTCACCCTATCCGCCCAAAGTGCTTCAAAAAATTTCTTGTGCCAGTTCTTTTGATTATCTAAAACTAGCTTCTTAACAATATTTACTAAGTTTTTGTTGCTAGACTCAGCCTGGCCATTCCCTTGGGGAAAATAATTTGATGAATGACCAACATTTATTCCATACTTAAAATAGAAATCTATAATTTCAATTGAAGAAAAATAGGAAGCATTATCCATTACTAATTTTATAGGAACACCGAACCTGACTAAAATATTCTCCTTTATGAATTCACATACAACTTCAGAAGTGGTCTTCTTCGAAGCTTTGGCCTCCACCCACTTAGTGAAGTAGTCAGTCATAGTTATTACGTATTGGTGACCAGCACTGGATACTGGATTGATAGGACCAATAAAATCAAGGCCCCATTGCTGAAAAGGTCCTTCGATTACAATAGGCCTCAATGGTAGGGTTGCTATCTGAGGATGCCTAGAGAACATTTTACATTTTTCACACTTTGAAACCCAAACATATGCATCTTTAAACATTTTGGGCCAATAGTAACACTATCTTAATATCTTGAAAGCTGTGACTGAAGAAGAAAAATGTCCTCCACAAGCCTCATCATGAAATGTCTTCAACAACTTTTTTTGTTGTTGTTTATCTACGCATCTAAGAAAGGTGCCATTAATAGCTCTTTTGAAGAGTCTCCCATCCTAGATTACATATTTGGCTACCTTCAGTTTAAGGTCTCTTCTTTGTTTTTCATTGAGGCCTTCAGGACATTCACCATATATTAAGAAATAGGAGATGTTTTCAAACCATGGGTCATAAAGACTTATAGCTAACACTAGTTGCTTTTCACTTGGTTCCTCTGACTCACCAGTAATTTTATTTTCTGCAATTGCCTTACATAAAGAATTTCCTCTTACCAGCTTAGTAGGCTTAATCTCTATGTCATATTCTTCTATCTTTTCTATCCATGCTCCTCTGACATTGCAACCTATATCCTGTTGAGTCAATACACTCTTAACTGCTATGTTTGGGACAAAAACTATTGAACGTGAATGCAGGATATAGAACCAAAAAAATTTAAGGGCTTTAACCACTAAAAAAACATGTTTTTCAATCTGGGAATATTTGAGTTCATGATTTTTTAGGGGGATGCTCATGAAAGCAATAGGAGCTTGTATTCCTTCCTCATTTTCCTACACAAGGATAGCTGACAATGTATGTTCAGAAGCATAGCAATAAATAATAAAGTATCTTTTATAACTTGGATGACACAATACAGGGGCATTGGCAATAATAGTATTTTATATCTTGGAATGCTTGTTTTCTCGCCTCATTCCATTTGAAGTTTGAATTTCCTTTCATCATATCCACTATGTGTTTAGTGGTTTCTACGAAATCAAGTATGAATCTTCTGAGAAAATTCACCTAACCAAAGAAAGATTTAATCCCTGCTTTACTTGAGGGTAGGCTCAATCTCTGAATAGCTTTCACTCTTTTAGGGTCAATCTTGATACCTTCCTGGGAAACTATATGACCAAGGAGTTTTCCTTCTATCACATAGAAAACTAACTTCTTAGGATTAAGAGATATCCCATGTTCTCTGCATCTCTATAACACTTTCCTTAGATCTTCCATATGATCTTTCCTTTTCTTTGAGAACACAATGAGATCATCTAAGTATATAACTATGATCCTATCTTTCATATCTGCAATGGTTTTACTCATACATCTTTGGAAAGTTGCTTTGGCATTGATCAACCCAAAAGGCATCCTGTGATATGCGAATGTACCCCAAGGAGTAGTAAATGTTGTTTTATGTTGATCTTTCTCTTCCACTTCAACCTTGTTGTAACTCAAAAAACCATCAAGCATGGACATCATTTTAGAGCCCGCTACCATTTGCAGTAAATAGTCCATATTAGGAAGAGCAAAATTATCTTTTAGTGATGCTTGGTTCAAATTGCGAAAATCAACACATATCCTTATCTCTCCATTCTTCTTTCTGACGGGCACTATATTAGCTATCCAAGTGGAGTGGTGGATGGGATATATTATTCTTGCTTTTAACATTTTATCTATTTCTCAAAAAATGGCATCTGCAACCTTGGGATTATAATTCCTTTGTTTCTATCTAAATAGGACTGCATCTGACTTAAGTGGGATTTGATGTTTTACTTTCCCATCTCTGTAACTCTTCAAGTCTTCATAACTCCTTGCAAAGACATCTTTGCATTCCTCGAATAGTTGCTTTGCAACTTCTCTTTCTTTAGGAGTACAACATTTTCCAAGATTAATCATTTTAGGATCATCAACTTCTACAATGTTCACTCCTTATTCACCTATAGTAGGTCCTTTTTCTATTCTCTTTTGTTTTATATAAGGATCATGCCTATTGAACAGTTTTTCCAAAGCCACAAAATATGGGGGAATGATATTACCTTTCAACTGAACTTCACCATTTTGATGATGTTTCATATTTTCATGTTCAAAGCTGAGCTCATCATTCTCAAGGAACAATTGAAAACTTTTATCATCACTAAAGACTTTCCATGATTCCATGTTATCTGGGACAATAGGCAGATACATAATTTCAATTTGATACTTTTTGTCTTTGAAGTTTGGATGGGGGAGTAATAGGGAAGCAGAGACCGCTAATGAATCAGCTTTAGCATTCATTTCTCTTGGTATCGCTTCAATAGAAAAAGCCTCCTGACCTTCAATTTCATCCCATACTCTGTTTCTATAATTTTTTACTTTTTGATTATTAATAGAGTATTGTCTTTTTACCTATTTTACAATAAGCTCTGCATCACCTCGAGCTTTTAAAATCTTTACTCCTTTGTCCTTTGTTGACATGATTCCTAGAAGTAAGGCCTCATATTTTGCAGTGTTATTTGTATTCCCAAATTCTAATTTGAAAGCCAAAGGTTCAAGTTGTCCTTCTGATGATATCAATACCACACTCACTCCAGATCCTGCAGAAGCACAGCTTCCATTGAATTCCAGTGCCCAAATGTCTAACACATCTTTACTTTCATTGGAAAGCTTAGCAAACTGCTCTTCATTTGTTTGTTCATCTAGGTCTCTTTTAGTAAAGAGCATGTAATTACCAAATTCAAGCTCTTGGTACAAAATCTAGGCTTAGGATCATCTGACTTTAAAACTGTGAATTTAGCCTTTTCTTCAGGTTCTAATTTGATTTTCTTGTTTCCAATGGGCATCACAGCTTGAGACCAATCTAGCTTTATTTCACCCCCTAAATCTCGATAGAAACTTCTACTCAATAATAGTCCATAACTAGTTGGGATGTCAACTACTAGGATAGTCAACAAGAGCTTCTTCTCGGGATGTGCAGCTAAGTCTACTTGAGCATCTTTAATTTGCCCAAGTAAGGGAACCTGTTTGGCATCCATGGAGTAACACCTACCATGTACTTTAGTGAGATTAATTCCTAAGGATTTGGCTATAGACTGAGGCATAATGTTATCCGAGGCACCTAAATCTATTATGCAGTTACTTAGCTTGCACCCATTGATATACAATGAGATATAAAAAGGTTCAGGTTTTTGTCTAGGAAATGTTGCTAAGATAGTAGAATCTTCCTGATTGAATAGGTTAGATTTTAAGGCCTCCTCTTCTTTCTCAACCATCACATTATGATTAAGATTTGGGACATCATTTTTACATCTATCTACTAGCTTTTTTAACTCAGCAGGGTGAGATTTCAAATAATCGATAGTAGAAATTTGAACCTTTGATTCTTCACTGAATTGAATAAAATCAAAAGATGTCTTGTCTTTACCCATTAAAGCAGAGGAAATCCCTTGATCAGTATGTGCCTTGCTTGTAGAAGGATTGGATTTATCTTTGTGAGTGTGAGTAGAGGTTTGATTCTTCATCTTTTGATCACGAGTCAGCACTGTGTACGAAGTCCCATTAATGGTTGCATAACACTCAGCCTTGGATTTAGAATCTGATTCATATTCTAAAAATAAATTTCTAGAGTCACCATTTGAGTATGGATTAGGCTCTGAACTAGGACTTGAACTATTCAATTCATCAATGGATAACAACTGCATCATGCATGCAGTTTCTAGACAACTAGTACTATCATGGTTTGTAGTCAGATGAAAAACACACATATTTCCCTTTTGGTCGTGGCCTCAATTTGCAACCTAGGTTGTGCACCTTGAAGTTGTGGGAATTTTCCATCATTTTTCCTTCCTAGTGGATTCTGATAATTCCTCTGGTAAGACTGGTTAAACCCAGGCAATTGTCTCTTCATGGTTGTCAATTCATTTGATAATTTTTGTATCATTTCCTCAGATGATGTGATATTGCTAGAGCTTCCTTTCATTTGAATGTCTCACTTCCATTTTCCTATGGAAATAAGATCATCTTTGAATTCTATGGCCTTCCTTTGTGCATCTTCTAAATTTGTGGGATGAGTTCTCCTTAGATCATAGTTGATATCTAGAGGCATAACACTAATGAAGAAAGTCTTCAAGTTACCAACCATTCTATCAGCAATGGGAATTCTACTATTAATCTTATTAAACTTAGCAACAAAATCCCTCATGCTTATAGCTAGTTGCTTCTTAATCGAAGTCAATTGTGTCAGTAAGGCATGTTCATCTTCTATAGTTTTGAACCTTGCCTCAAATTCGGTTCTCATCGAGTCCCAGTCAGTTATGGAATCGTTAGGTAAATGGTAGAACCAGTCTGCTACACTCTTTGTAAGGGTCTCTATGAATAATCTTTTACAGCAAAATCCTCATGTCCCACTCCTAATATATGGGTAGCTACAAGGAAGGCTTTAATGTGTTCATGTGTAGTAACCTTCCCGTCACCTGAGAATTTAGGGAAATTCTTCCATGAACCCGATGGAAGTGGGTGATAAGAATTTAATGCTAATGGTCCCATCATCGTGGCCCATGGAGCAACCATGATTGTTCTGGCAATGAACAGAGGAAAATTAACAATAGAGGGAGTGGTGATTCATTGTAAGGCCAATACCTAACAGGTAGACTAAGAAGCACTAGTGTTCTGATTCTGAACAGGGGAAGATGGTCTACTTCGACTCTTCTTTTCACCTCTTTTCTTTGGAACTTCTAGGATGGGAAAGCCAAGTTCTGTAAGCTTATCAAAAATGGGGTCTTGCCCACCTTGTTCCTTGGTACTTCTTAAGAACCTTTCCAGGATGCTGGGTTTAGTTTATCTCTGAGCCTGTTGTCTAAGTTGTCTTTCTACCCTCTGGATCTCTCTCCTTTGAACAGCTCTTTCTAAGGTTTCAGCTCTTCTTTCTTCTTCCTCTAATACCTAGCTAGCATTGTAATAGTGTTCAATATTTCTTCTATGTCTCAAAACAAAAGTATTCAGGGATGAAATAATGTCCTCTTGGTTGTCTTGAAAACCAAGGTTACGTTGGAGCACTGGAATTATGTTTTCATGAGGTAGTACCATTTTTCCTCATGACATAGGTTTTTTTTTATCAAGCGACTGTTCGTCTCCCCAGCAGAGTCACCAAAAATCTGTTGGCAAAAAAATTGTTCTTGTTTTAATTCTTCTCTAAATTTGCCCAATTTGTTATAAAGATCAATTGTACGCAACAGTTGGGAAACTGTTTCTAAGAATATCTAGTCTCCCTCTGAATTACGGTACAGCTCCCTATATGGAAAATCTTTAGTGAATTATGTTTTAAATCTAATCCCTACTACAAATAAGTTCTTAACCGGAGAATAGTAGAGGAAAATTGAGTTCCACCTAGGAAAGTGAAATCTCAAGCAGGATTTAGATGCAAAATGATATGTTGTGATCTTCACATTCTTATGATTTCTCAACAAAGAAATTATGAAAGATGTAAGTATGAAGTGCAATGCAAGCTTAACTATGTAGATGAAACAACTACTAGATGCTTGTTGTGTTTGAACCCTCACAATCTTATGACTTCTAATGCACAACAGAATATCACAATGCTTAAGAAGAAATAGGATGGAATACATATAAACAAAACATTTAACGGAAATATTTCCCACAACTAGTTTCAACTCTTTGATTGATTTACCAGTTTAATTAAAATGAAATAACAAAATGAAACTCTATTCACTTAATTAATTCAACTTAACATTTAAGGAAATATAACATACAAAAGAAGAAAGCAGATAGTAAAGAAATGGCACAAAACTCAATTCTCTCTGCAACAAGATTCACACAAAAAAAATTGTCGACATTTCCATTAATCTTTAACCTCATACATATAGACATGAGAGATGACTATTACAATAGGAATACCAATTGGTTCATCTTCTCAGAGGACAAATGGCAAGATGTCAATTTTTCATTTACAAAATTTATAGAATAAAACAAAAGGAAATGAAAAGGAGACATTATTTTGACTTCTTCGCTTTTTCCATTTTCGCTCTATATGCCCTGGAAGCAACTATATTAGGAATTAGCTCATCATTGCTAGACATGTGTACATTTGTGAATCTTAAGAGCCATTTCGAATGCTCTCGAGCTAATTCCTTTAGAGAGTTCATCTGACTTGTTAATTCTTCAGCTGCCACATGTATATATCCACTCAATCTCTGTAAATCTATCATTCTATTTTGACTATTAGGAGCGATGCTTGAAAAGTTACTCAAATATACAGAGAAGTTGTTCTTCATCACTTCTATTCTAATTAGAGCCTTTCCTTGACCACTAGTATGTGGTTCAGAATGCAGTCCTTTCATCAAATCGAAAGCTCTGTTTTGAGTCTTCTTTACCTTGTCTTCCATTTCCTTAAGCCACTTTTCTGCTTCCTAAACCATCTCCTGTTTGAATTGCATGCCTTGAAGCCATTCAAATAGGGGCTCAATACCTTTCTTCAGAATCTTCACTTCAACTACTTCTTTTGCCTTCATTTGAATGATCATCTTCAGAAGGGAAACACACTCTTCACATCTTCCCCTCTCTTTGGCGAGAGTATGTTGATTAGATGTGAGGTTATCTTTCTCAGTCTCTAGTTGAATGATAACATTTCCAATCTGATCAATCAACATAGCTCCATCTATATTGAGCTTGTCAATCTATTCATTCTCGATCTGACCAAAATGTCATTCCTTTTGCAGCTGGGAGATAAAGGTTTGTACTTCCTTTGCGATGGGATTTTCAAAAGTAGGTTCACCAGTAATAGTTGCCAATGGGACAACTAACTACCTAATGAACCTCTTAAGCTCTTCTATCTTAGACTTCATTTTGATCTTTGACAACTTGAGATCCTCCAATTGATTTGGCAATCTCCATGGTCATATGTCCTATTTCTGGATCTTGTCCCAGAATTGACAAAGTTTTATGCTTCTTGGCCTTCACCATGGTAGAACCAGAACAAACTACCTGAGACACAATGTCCTTTGTAGGAACATTTTCATCCTTTCTTTTCCTTTTTCTTTCTAGTGTGTCTTCAAGCCAGGACTCTGTTCCAATTACTTTAGAAGCTGCTCCTAATGATTCGATGCTGAACATCTTCTTCTTCACTGGAGTCTTCACCATTGTTTCTATGAAGAAAGGATTCTTTGAATCTCTAGAATGGAGTCTAGATGAGCTTGGAGCTTTTTCCTCCTCTTGTGTTCCTCCTTTAACCTTATCTAATTCAGTGGATTCACTGCTACTAGAGTCTCCATCTCCAATCTCTACTACCTGAATTGGAGAACCAGGTGGTTGAAAAATGGGAGCCTTCTCAGATAGAATATGGCTATGATGAGGAGATAGAGGTAGTGTAGTATGAGGAGAAGGGACAGGTGTATTATTTGGAGATGGAGATGGAGAAATGTGAGGAATGAAGATTGGAGGAGCACCACTATCTTTTTCCTTATTGGTCTCTTTTTCTTTAGTAGTAGACTGGGTCCCAATGACTGGCAGAGAGCCACCTTGACATGTCGGAGATATGGGAATGTTCTTCTCAAGTGGTTGATCTCCTCCTCCTATAGGCATAGCTAGTCCTTGAGTGGCTAATATGGATATATTGGGTGTGGCGCTATGAGAAGAAGTGGGAGTAGCAGCAGCTGGAGACTGTTGAGAAGCTTTGCCCTTACTTCGGCCCTTCTTGGCTATCCACTCTACCCATTTTCTTGTTCTTTTGATGATCCTAGCCACCATAACATCAAGATCTTCATCTATATTAGAGTAGCACTCTGAACTGACTGGGGTATTTCTGAACTTTGTTAAATATGTATTTCTATACATATTCTAGCCATCATCTTCTAGCCCTTCTACATCCAGATTGATACCATAAGTCTTTACTTGATCCACTATGAATCTAGCAAAGGCACTATCTCTACTCTCCAGCTCATCTTTAAAATCTGACCAGTAGTCTTCTATGGTGGTGATATGTTTGATCATGATTCCAATCTAAAGCACATCTCGAGCATACCCATTAGGCTCAAACATGGGTCTCAAAACTTCGTACTCTTGTAATTTGAACCTTCCTTCAAATGCTTTCACCATGTTCTTAGCATCTGACTTGGATTCGCAGTTGTAAGTTCCAACCTTTATAGGGAATTCATATCCCTTCTTTCATAGTCCAGCACTCAACGCATTCACCTAGAGAGCCTATCTCACGATCTCCATCAATATGATCATGTCATCAAGGTATCTGGGCATCTTCAAGGGACACCCATCGAATGTTGCAAGATGCAAATAGGAGAAGGATGAGAATTGTATAAAGAAGCAACCAAACTGACTGATTACTTCCATTGCTTCTGGGCTAAATTTTCACTCCAAACACCCTTGGAGTTCCCTGCAAATTCTCATAGTGAACACATCATTAACTCTGATAAAATTTTCATAACTATCTTTTAGCTACAAGCATGGATAAAATTCATAACTTTTAACATTTTTTGGCGCATCCTTAATTCTAGGAAGGCGTGGCCATAACTGTAAGGAAGCCAACATATATATTAGGAAGGAAGACATATAAAATGAATTATAAAACTTGGCTGCACTGAGAGCTCTAGTTAATTGCTCACTTACCTCAAATGCCCAATCAATATACTACGAATCCATGCAAATAATTTGCACCAAGAAAAAGTATTGCTCTACAAAATTAAAGGAATCTACCTCACCTTTGAGTCAATACAAAAGAACCAGAATATCCACAATCTTTGGCTTGAGATTAGTGCCAAACAAGGTTTTAGGGACCTTACTCTTGGCTCTCATTGGTTTTTGGAACCAAGACTTCATGATTTCTTTCCTCCATACCATCTTTTTTAGAGAGAACTCTGACATAGCTCCTCCAACTGTTAATGTGGAGAACTCCTCACATTCTGGGATTCACAGACAGTTCACCACTACTTGCCTATCAACTGAAATCAATACACTCTGATCAGGCAATAGAATCTACTTAGTGTCTGGATTGTAATGATTAATACATTCTACAATCAACTCCTAAGCTTGAACTGCCACAAGAAATCCAGCTGCCTCCACCAGTCCACTCCTGTGCAGCTTCTCAGTAATAGGATGAATTGGTTTAGTCCTTATACTTCTCTAAAAATCTAGAATATCATAGAAGCGAAGTGAAGTATCTATGATGTTCTACCATGTTGATCGAACTCCACCCAAACCATCAAATCCAAAGAATCGAGCCATTTAATCAAATAGATGTAGACTATGAAACTTGAAAATGTAAATGATTGTGAGAAATATCTTTGCAAGTACTATATTAGCAATGTTCAATTCAACAGCATAATGATTCAAAGCAATAAAATGGTAATTTGAAAATTGGTTATATTGTTCTTTATATAGAAACCTCAATATACCTGTTAGGTTTTCAAGATCCGTGCCACACAAGTGAAATAAATGATCAATCTGTTAGACTGATAGTTATAATGGATTCCTCCATGTCTTTTCACTTTTCCATTGGCTTAATGGTAACTTTCTTTATTATTGACTTACTTTCTCGTTTTAACCCTATTTCGAAAAAACCAAAACAGAGTACTCTGTTGGTGGAAATTTTCTTAGCTCGATTCTGCATTTAGACTCCTTTCTAGATGTGACTATTCACTTTCCTTGTATCATTTAGGCTTCTTGTGATTAATTTTTTACATAACCAAGCTTGCAAGATTAATTTTCTAGACAATGCGGAAAATCGCCTCTGAAGGTAGAAACTTCGCAAAGGAGAAAGCAATTTCAAATATTTCACAAAGCCTCCATTTTGTCTTTCTTGTTTTAACTATTTTTCTTTAAGCCTTTTAAAAATAGAAAAATTACTTCACCAATGGAAGTGGGTCCCACTGAATTCCTTTACTTTCTTTAATTATGCCTATTTGGAAAATTGACTTCTTAGTGCGAAAGCTTGTAAAAGGATAAGCTATTTTTCAATTTTTTGCAAATCTTCCTTTTACTCATCTCAATAGGTTTTAAATGATTCTTGTCATTGAAACATCTCAAAATTTAGATGATCTTATGCAAAAAATAACTCTTCTTTCTAAATTTCATCCTGTAGGCTGCATTTACATTTCTGGCAGAGTTTCACCTTCTGACTACGAAAGTCCACAGGAGGAGAAGTCAGTTCTGAGTTTTCTGCCAATGCCTTTTCTGATCACTTTGGCAATTTATGAATGATTCCCATGCTAGAATATGATGATAATCAATTGACTTGTCTATAACGTCACTCACCTTTCTATTTTGAAATTTGCAAATCATATTTATAACTCATTGTGGAATTTTACCTTCAAGGTGCGAAAGTCCACAAAAGGAGAAGGCAAAACTGAAATTTTTGCCCCTTCATCTTTCTTCATATTCAATCCAAATGATGTGCAAGTAAATTCATCTGAGGCAGTATCCTTTGAGAATCTCCATCGAGTAAGGATCTAGACTACCCAAATGAACCATGACCATGAGAAAACTCACCCGGCTATACAATGTGTGAGAAGGGGGAAGGATGGAAACCCGATGGAAAAATTCATCACCTAAAGAGGGAAGACCTATTGACTAGACATGACCAAATATGATGGAACTCCAATATCCACTTTGCAAAATTACAATGGGATTAAAAGTGGGGCAACATCCTTACATCTTTGATGTATTTCAGCATGTTCATCCTCTGTGTCATCAATACACTATTTCATCAATGGTTTAGCTGATCCTTATACTTCATTACACCATCATAACTTCAACATTTTCTGTAGGTACTCTAGTTACATCTTATTGATTGCCACATCCTTGTCAATCAATTCCAATTAATAGTACTTGGATCACTAAAAAAATTGTCATTCCTGCAAGTATCAAGTTTGACATCAATGAAAAAATAATGATTGAAAACATTCTTTACTAGTTTCATTATCCTTCATTCATGATATTTTCAATCATTTCCAACAATCTCCCTGTTTGGCATTGATGGAAAACTAAACTGATCAAATGATTAAGCTGATCAACTTAGTTACCACCAAAATTACATATGTTTCATGCTCGGTATATAACTGATATAAATTGAATCATTTTTTTGGCTTCTCCCTATGTACTACTACATCCTTACTCTGTATTCTTGATCCTTCATAGCTGCTTTATGAATCTTACTTCATCTGAATCTCCCTCTTTCTTATACATCTTTCATATATATCTCCCTCTTACTTTATGTTGATCAGTTTCTCATATTTCTCCCTCTTTGACATAAATGCCAAAGATGTAGCATCTTCAACATGGTAAATATAAGCTTTGCATTTTCATGTTTTTCTCCTTCTGTCACCATGCTTGTGACTGATCTAGAATTTATGTTCCTATTTTCATCCTTTGCATCATTCTTCTAATATTTCAATGATCTACTTCTGTTGATGCAGGGCAGCTTCTATCTTTCTTTAGACTGCTTGAGTTAGGGGTATTACCCCCAACTTTCCTCTAAGATATTCATATGCATCCTTGGGCAATGGTTTGGTGAAGATATCTATAGTTTGTTCATTTGTGTGAATGTACTCCATCTTCACTTGTTTGTCTTCCACCAATTCTTTAACATAGTGATACTTGATTGTAATGTGCTTGGTTTTTGCATGCATCACTAGATTCTTGGATATGTTTATAGCACTTGTATTATCACAATATAGTGTCACAGGTTTAGTTACCTATTCTTTCATTCCTTTCAATAGATGTTTAAGCCACACAATGTTTGTGCAATTGACTACTGCTTCCATGTATTTTTCTTTTGCAGTGGACTGAGATGTACATGTTTATTTCTTACTAGTCCAAGTAACTAGCCTTTTACCTAAGAATAATGCTCCTCCACTTGTGCTTTTTCATCATCAATATTTCCTCCCCAATCTGCATCTATATATGCATTGAGCTCAAACTTCTCATTCTTTTTGTAATATAGGCCAAAATCATCAGTTCCTTTGAGATACCTTATTATCATTTTTACTGCCATGAGATGATTTTCTCTAGGATTGGAAAAGAATCAAGCCACTATTCAAACTACTAGTGCTATGTCTGGTCTACTATGTACAATATAGTATAGTTTTCCAATCATGGATCTGCACATTGTTTGATTGACTTTAGCTGATTCATCATTTTTAGATAGCTTATTTCTTGTTTCCATTGGTGTGTTGACTAGTTTGGAGTCTTCTAATACAAACTTCTTTAGCATCTCCTTGATGTATTTTGATTGTGTTACAAATATACCATATTTTAGTTGATGTACTTGCAATCCTACAAAGAACTTGATTTCTCCAAACATAGATATTTGCAACTCATGTTTCATTTTGTCAACAAAACTTTTGCAAAGTGCTTCCTTTCCTCCAAAAACTATATCATCCACAAATATTTCAGATACAAGAATATCCTCACCTTCTTTTGACTTGATGTACATGTTGATGTTGTCATCAGTTCTTTCAAATCCTATTTGTACCAAATACTTGTGAAGTCTCTCATACCAAGCTCTACAGGCTTTCTTTAATCGATATAGAGCCTTGTGCAGTTTACATACCTTATTTTTGTTCTTTTCATCAACAAAACCTTCTGGTTGCTCTATGTAGACTTCCTCTTCAAGTATACCATTTAGAAATGCGGACATTACATCCATTTGATAGACTTTAAATCCTTTGAAGGTTGCGTATTCCAGTAAGATCCTTACTCCTTCCATTCTGGCAACTGGACCAAAAGTTTCTCCATAATCTAGGCCTTCTTCTTGTGCATACCCTTTGCAAACTAGTCTTTCCTTGTTCCTTGTGATTTCACCTTTTTCATCTAACTTGTTTCTGAACATCCACTTGGTTCCAATCACATTCTTGTCAACTAGTCTTGCCTTGTTCCTTGTGATTTCACCTTTTTCATCTAACTTGTTTCTGAACACCCACTTGGTTCCAATCACATTCTTGTCAACTGGTCTTGAGACTAAGGTCCATGTCTTGTTTTTCTCAATTTATTATATTTCTTCTTTCCTAGCATTATACTAGTCATCATTTGTAATTGCTTCACTTACTATTTTTAGTTCCATTTTGTTGAGAAAAACATGTTTCATTTTTGAGTCTATTCCTTGTCATTGGTCCTGCCTCTTTATTTCCAATAATTTGATCTACAAGATGATGTCTTTTCACATACTTTTCCAATATAGGTTCTTTCCTTGTTTGCATGTTGTCTCTTTTAGAATCTGTATCCTCATGCATATTTTCATCAGGTATTTGTTCATTTTCTTCTTCTGGGCTATTCTCAAAGTCTGAATGAACTTTTTTGTATTCTGCAGCTCGGCTTCTAAATGTGTCTATTGTTTGGCATTCATTGTCTATGACTTGGTAGATACTAGATTTTGTTGCTAATGGTCATTCTGAGTTGTAACTTCACCATCATTAGGTATACCTTCATAAAACTATACAAAGGTCTTGTATTCCTCTGCTTTCTTGGTGTTTTCAATACTTTGAAATTTTGCAAGCTCATCCAATTTTACATTTGTGCTTTTTGCTACTTTGTTAGTGTTAATATTCAAGCATTTATAAGCTTTGCTTCTAGTAGAATAACCAAAAAATGTGTCTTCCTCACTCTTTGCATCAAACTTTCCATTCCTAGACTCTTTATATATATATATATATATATAGCATTTTCATCCAAATATTTTGAAATGTTTTACATTAGGAGAATGCCCATACCATAATTCAAAAGGTGTTGCATTTGTACCTTTTTTGACTTGAACTCTATTGAGTGTGTAGACTATAGTACTTATAGGTTCTCTCTAGTATTTGAGTGCAACATTATTCTCCATCATTAAGGTCTAAACAGAGTCAATAATTGATCTATTCCTTCTCTCTACTATACCATTCTGAGGTGAAGTCCTAGGTGCTGATGTCTGCCCTTTGATTCCTCTTTCATTGCAAAACTCTTCAAATTCTCTTGATGTGAATTCACCTCCTCTATCAGATCTGAGACATTTTATGCTCTTTCCAATTTCTTTCTCAAATCTGGCCAAATGCCATTTGAACATTTGGATTGCATCTAATTTTTGTTTCAAGAACATGATGTCATCATCCTTGAATAGTTATCTACAAATAGAATTATATATCTATCACCTTTGTATCTTTTTACATCTATAGGACCACACAAGTCAGTATGAACTAGCTCTAATACTTCATTAGAAGTATAGGTCTTGCTTTTGAAAGCTGACTTGGTCATCTTCCCTAATTGGCATTGTTTGCACATGATGTTATCAGGCTTCTTCAACTATGGTAGTCCTTTGACTTTCTTCATCTTGTTGATGCTTATTAGATTGTCAAAATTTACATGACATAGCCTCTTATGCCATAACCATACATCATCAGTTTGAACAATAAGGCAAGAAGCATCTTCCATGTCAAGGTAAAACAAATTGATCCTAGTCTGATCACCTCTTCCTATTAGACTTCCTTGAGAATTATAAATCTTAGCAATTCCTTTTTCAAATTAAACCTTACATCCTATGTTTCCTAACTATCAGACACTTAACAGGTTATAATTTAGGCCTTTAACATAGTAAGCATTATCACATGATATGTTTTCAGTAAGCTTGATACTACCTTTCCCTTTGATCTGACATGGTGCATTGTTACAAAATCTAACACTATTTCCTTCATATTGAGTAAAGGAAATGAACTTACTTTTATCTCCAGTCATGTGACGAGAGCATCCGTTGTCTATGATCCATCTATCATTCTTTTTCATGCAAGTTACCAAGGCAGTTGCTTCTTCTTCATCTAATTCATCCTTCATAGCCACATGGACTACTTCATCATCATTTTCGTCAGAGTCTTCTTCAACAATGTAGCATCTTTTGCCTTTACCTTTGTAGTCCTTGTTTTCCTCTTTCCTATTCTTGAAGTTGCTTCCATCTTTGTAATTTTTATTTTGTGTGCATTTGGCTACAATGTGACCAACTTCATTACAATTGAAAAAAATGATTGGTAGCTTATCTTTGAATTTGGCTCTTCCTCTGTGAAATCTTCTTGCTAGTAATGCCTCCAATTGGTCTACATCATCTTCATCAGTACTGCTGTCACAAGATACATACTTTTCTTTTCCATTCATTCTCTTTGTTTGCACCTCATCATTGGCTTTTATAGTCATCTTAGCTTTGAATGCAGATTCAAAATTTTTTGGCTTGTAGTTTTCAAAGTTGGATAACTCAAAGGCAATGAGTCTTCTAATTATTCCTTCAAATGTCATTGTGTTTATTGTTACACAACTTAGCTCTTCGATGGCTGATACTCTTATAGCATAGATGGGAAGTAAAGTTCTCAAGTATTTGTTGCATATTGTTTCTTCTACTAATTTTCCTCCTAGGCTTCTTATGGCACTGACTACTTCCTTCATCCTTGCAGCATATTGAGCAGCATTCTCTCCTTCTTCCATTTTCATATCATCAAATTTTCCTCATAGACTTTCTCTTTTGGCTCTCTTGCCATTGTCATCTCCTCCATAGATTCTTGATAATGTATTCCACATCTAATGTGAAGTATCATATCCTTTGATGTCATCATACTCAGCATAGCTTAGTGCTGAAGTAATATACAACATTTCTTGATTATGCTCTTTCTTCTTGCTCATGTCATCTGCAATGTGAGGTCCTCCAGGGTCTACATGGTCAACTATGATTGAGGTCTATGCATAGTCACCTATTAATCCAAGGTGTAGCTTCATCAAACTTTTCCATGCAACAAAGTTGTCTTTGTTTAGCTTGGGAACTTCTCTCTTAGACATCTTGATCTTTTTGCTGCTAATACCTTGAAACAAATCAGCAATTTTCTCTGATACCAATTGTTAGAATTATTTAGAATAACTAGAGAGGGGGGTTGGGGTGGGGGGGGGGGGGGTGGTGAATCAGTTATCCAAGGTCCAATGATGTCCAATTAAATTTTTTCTACAAATCCTTGATGGTACATAACTGAAATTATCATGTATGCAATTGAACATTAAACAACCATGAAAAGTAGCATGCATCACACCATAACACTAAGGATTTTATAACCCAAAAACCCTCCAAGAATAAGAAGGTAAAACTGGAGTGGGGATGATACCCACAAAATAACTACACAATTGATTTCAACCACTTCTGATGGTCTGCTTTGTTAAAGGCCACAACACATTGTTAAATGTGAGCTTGTTAAAGGATTTAAGAACATTCAACTTGGAATTCCACCCTGTTAAAGGATTTACATAGAGCTATTAGGCTCACCCAAGTCTATAGAATTTTAAGTCACCTTCTCAAAAGAATCTTTCATCCCTCTCTAAGGATCTCTTATCCTCCTCCTAAGGATCTCTTTATCTTTCTCCTGAGGATCTTCTATTCTTTTCCTGACGCTTATCCAGCTAGTTGTTAAGCTAACATAGAAATATAGGGTTTCAATATCTAGTACAATGGTAAGATAGTATTAGAAGGGTTTTGACCTGATACATATTTGCAACCCTAACTGTATAGATTTTAGATCACTCTTTAGTTCTCTTCTTTGCTTGGCTTCTTTCCTTTGTAGTGCAGACAGCTTGTTCACCCTTCAAGATCTGTCTCCTTGAGCTCTTCCACTCATTATGCCAATGCAATCTCTCTGGTCACTTGAACAACTCAGAGTCTTGATTCTCTATTCTTACCCTTCTTGGCTTCTTAGCATGATCACACTTATGACCAACTCCCTCTCTTGCATGTGCATTTGATCTCTAACCTATAACTCCTTCTAAAGACGTTTTCTACTCGATTTCCCACTCAAATGTTAATTTTCTCTTGAGAAAATGGTATTTTTTCCCTCCAAATTGTTTCTTCTAGAAACTTCATGATGAATCTATTTGCATTCACCTTGGATTGATTTGCATGGATTACATAGAATTCTATGACATCTACTCATCATTCATAACTTTCAACTACTTCAAAAAATTTGATGTAACAACCTTATCACTGCTGATTTGTTGACTCTTGTCTTAACAAATGATGTAGCAACTTAGCATTATTGGTTTATTGATGCTCAATATATTCTGTGTTACTCAGCTTCTTAATGTCATTTATTAACACTCGGCACCTGAAACATTTTGACTTTGCTCGGCACTTGAAAACTTACTCGCCACCCATTATCTTTTTTTGCTACTTGGCACCTGAAGGATTTTGTGTTACTCGACATCTGAGTAATCACTTGGCTTATGCTAAAGTTGAACTTGCTTAGGTTCAATACACTATTTCATCAATGGCTTAGCCGATCCTTATACTTCATTATATCATCATAACTTCAACCTTTTCTCTAGGTACTCTAGTTACATCTTATTGATTGCCACCTCCTTGTCAATCAATTCTAATTAATAGTACTTGGATCACTAAAACAATTGTGATTCCTGCAAGTAGCAAGTATGACATCAATGAAAAAAACAATGATTGAAAACATTCTTTATCAATAACATTATCCTCCATTCATGTTCTTTTCAATCATTTCCAACAATCTCCCTCTTTGGCATTGATGGAAGACTAAAGTGATCAAATGATTAAGCTAATTTTGAGTCACCTAGTTTGAACGCTTGCCATTTGTGCCCAGTTATTCATCATGAGCTCAAATTGCAGATCCATAGTGTCCTCATGATAGAGAACCAATTTTCCAATTTATGTTTCCCAATGTGATCATTTACCCAATTTTTTATGCCAAATCTAAGCCCAGTTTATTGTTTTCCGACGTGTTTGCTTGTAGGTAATTCTGAAAGATCAACTTTGATAGTGAATATCTTTTGACCTCAAATTTTTCATGAGATGAGATTGCACAAGGTGCAAGAATGCAGAACAAAGATTTAGAATACCAATTTTTAGAGCCTGATCATAGGTTCAGATCATTTTTTAAGGCCAGTCAAAGGACCCTCTGGCATTAAGTCAACAAGTTGAAATAAAATGATAAAGTGAGATTTTAATGATCAATTAATGCTTGAAATAGATTTCAGTGAATATAAAAAGGTTAATAGGTTAGTTTCAGAATTCAAGTGTCTAAAAACTAAATATTTTTAGTTGGACCTGGTTTGGAGCTTGACTAAGTGCACCTAATTGCATAGATATTGACCTAGAATCAGGGGGCGCTTGTTTAGAAAATTGTTATTATATTTGATAGTGATTGGATCCCACTAAATGATTTGTGGGCTTTATAGAGAACAGACATTGATACAAAAGTTGAGCTCCTTAATGTTTCCCAATTTTTTCCCCTTACATAGTGGAGGAGAGATCTCTAATTGTTGCCAAACAAGAAATTGAATATGACACCAATTTGGAGAACTTTAATGCCACTATTTGCCAACAGATGCTTAGATGGGGTGTGGCACACTTGTTTGAAAACTATGACAAGTTTCATGGCTCGAGTGGTCCTCTGTTAGGGTCACAATGCATGTATAATGATACAAATCTACAGATGTTGGTTGATGGAATGTCAGGTAATTCATTGTGCAGTTCTAGTCTTGATGATACTCTTTGTGTTTCTTAATTTCCTAGGGTATCAAGAACACATGGGTATCGGAAAGGCATTATTTGTTTTGGAGAGTCCAAAGATCAATTGAAAGTAGAGAGGAAGATTTTGTCAAATGTTTTCTAGAAAAATGTGCTCAATAGGAGGCAAGTAGATGTAGAGTATTCTTCCAGGCAAAAAAAGATTTTAAAAAAAGAAGGTCCACTATAGTGAGAAGTCTTTGTCAAAATCAGAGATTGAAATGGCTGGCACAGAATCAAAAACAAAGCGTAGAAGAGTGGGTGATACTCCTGATCCACTATCAATATCTTCATCGATAAAAGAGGCCAAAAAAGAATTTTTTGTCAAAAAGGCAAGAGAGGAAGGTGCTATTGATAGGTCTGTGGAATATCAATTCTCTAAAGAATCTATAGAATGAAGGAACACACCACAAATGATGAGCCATCCACACATAAAGAAAGGAAAATCTCCAGCATCAAAAAGAACGCGGGCAACCACATTTTCTTGCAGGGCCAAACCATATGCCAAAGAGGAGCATGATACTAGCAAGGAACTTCCATACCATAGAGATTCTCATGCAGACAAAGAGCAATATAAACTGCAAGTTTGAAAAATGACATCCAAAAATTTGCAAGGGAAGGCGTGTATAGAATAGATGCCATGGGAGGAGGAAAATGTGCTAGAGGAGCCTACTCCAAAGAAGAAAAATTGTAGCAATCAAATAAAGCCACCCATGGAAGAATCATATGAAAAGATTAACAAGAAAACAATTGCCACGGGAGAAAGTTCTTCTCGTTGATTGGAAGAAAAGAGCCTTGAGAGCATAGGTGAACAAGTAAAGAAGGCATTTTTTGTTTTAAAAAATGATGAAGGCGGCAAGCTGAATGGAGCAATGTAGCTACAAGTAACTAGTGGCGCACTAAAAATGTCTTTCACTTATGTTGGGTGATGGCCTTCACATAGATAAAAGGAATCATCAATAATTAATGTCAAGGACATATCTGTTGAAGCTTGTATGGATCTTCTAAGCTACATCTATGGTGATATCAAACATGAAGAATGTTTCAACACATAGGTAGTAGACATAAAGGAGAGGGTTAGCATATAAGATGGAACCACTTGCACAAAACCTATGAGGAGAACAAAGGTTTTTAAAGAACCATTTATCCCACATCTCTTACATGGTAGATTTTTAAAGCCCTCACATGCAATTACACATGATAGGTTATAATTTCTTAAAAGAAGGCACCTTTTGGAAGGGCAAGCTTGTGTGGACTTGGCTTGGACAAATGGACATAGATTGTAAATTTTGAACATGCATGCAAATTGAGGAGGCGACATCAATAGATAGAAGGCAATCAAAAAATTCAAAAATACAGTGCCTCACTACTTCACTAGTCAGAAAATGCAAGGTTTTCTGGCTAGCGAGGTAGCGAGTTGCCGAAAAACCTTCAAAATCTGGTGAGGTGTTGATGAAGTAGCATTGGACCTACACAGTGCTATCAGTGAATGATTGAAGGACAAGTGGAAGCCAAGCAACAACTGAGATGCTAACATGGATTTTGGGCTATGAGATGGTGCCACATGGACGATCCGACGATCGTCACTATCTTGCCAAGCGAAGATGCTCACTAGTTAGCCATAGTGAGGTAGCGCCACTGATTTGGAGGTAATGACATGGTGTTGATGTGGAGTTCTTGAAAAATCACAAGGTGCCACATGGCATGGATTTTGAGGTAAGGTGATGTGACAAAGCAAGTTTAGCAGAGGACCAGAGGGTCCTCGCTATGTCACTAAAAGGAAGCTGCTCACTTGTTAATATAGCGACATAGCGAGGGTTGATGTGGTGATGACATGTGGTAGGAAAGATAAGGTTGTCAGCCAATCACAAAGTGACATATGGTGCTATTGGATGGTCAAAGAAAATTAGAGGTTGACAAGTGGAGCTTTCTAAGAGGTTAAGGGGATATAAATTTTTTTTTAAAAAAAAGTACTATATTTATAATGATATCCTCTTCTCACATTTAGTTAAAGGTTGAGAATATTTTGTTTCAAAAATCAATAATCTATAGTTCAGACTATAGTATTTAAAAAAAAAGGTTGTCAATCTTTTGGCATTTTAATGTGGAACTATGATCAGAGACCTGAATTTCAAATGAGCATAACTAGAGCAATTTTTAGCCAAAATGGATGTTCCAATATACCACAGGAACTAGAGGAATCTAAATTTTTCATTTTTGAGGTTGGTTAATGTATAGGTATTCATTAATTCATGCTACAAGTCAATTTGTGTTTCTCAGGGCATTGGCAGCAGAACAAGAAAATTTGATCACTGATCATTACAATCGGTTAGAGGGCAGTTTTAAAAGCTTATTAGGATCAGAATGTGGAGAAAATCACTTCTGAGATGTTTTCTTGGCTTCTAAAGGCCATACAACTGATTTTCACCTTTTACTATGAGTTCACCTTAGCCTCAAAAATCAGTTACGATAATGGATAAAATATCTCAGATATTTTTACCTTGTAGAGACCAAATGATGGGATTTTGATATTCAATTGAAGAGAGAAGGTAGAGAGATTCTTTTAAGGGCAAAGAGAGGGGAATTCAAGTGGAATGATGTTGGATGCAGAGTAGATCCGACACTTCCTTCTTCTTATATGTTTCTTTCTCTCTATCATTGTGGAGGTTCTAGTTTTCTGGGAAGAAAAAAATTCTCACTGCTGAGAGACCATACTCTGTTTCTAGTTTTGATGGATTCCAAATACTGCGAAACCATTCTTCAGCATTTCTTCTTGAATAAACAACCATTATGTTATATACAGATACTTCTTGTCTATTAGGTGACTTGTTAGTTATTTTTTGTACGTCTTTCATGTATTTGATTTCAAGGAAAACAAATAAAGTGCAGCAAAGGGTTTCAAATTCAATCTGAATCTTGTCTCTTATTTATGGATGTGTAATTTCTTCTAATTTGTAAACCAAGAGCATAAATTAGGTTGCATTTTATTTTGGAACGTATGGGGTTAAAATGTCTTGGAGATGGAACAAAGAGCCATGTAATTGCTTGGTGTTTATCACAGGGTTTGTAGACTTCATGATGGGATAATTTGAGTATGAGATTCAAATCTGAAACAGATGTTTGTTCACAAGGTGAAGGATAGATTATGGATCTCGATGTAGAGATATGTTTGAGATTTCTAGAAGATGTATGGTTATAATTCATTTTATTTCCCAATAGATAAGGCACTAATCAGAGATAGGATCATTAGGTTTTGTTGCTCATACTTGTGTCTTTCTGATATCAACATATTAAATCAATTTTACCTTTTATGTTTAGAGCTATTCAATGTTAACCTGCACTTAGCTTCCTAGTTTCATGAGTTATGTTATTAGCTATTTCATGCTTGGGATTTCTAGTTAAGCATAGAAGATTTAGGGGTTTTTATCTACTTTACATTAGATTTAGTGTATGCTTTGATAATTAGTGCCATATAAAGAATCTATAGGTCTACCTGCCTAGGTTTAGAAAAGCCTGAAGTAGAAGAAGGGTCATGCCTTATAGTTGGCCTGTTGTCAGAAATGGCATGTTGAAAATGGGATTTAGCTACCCCTAGATATGTCAGTTTCTTAATGGGATAATTTAAAACCCTCCAGCATTTTCAAACACCAACATACCACATTCTCTTGTTGAATATTTATTGATTACATGTTTCGTTCAAAAATATTGATATGATCATCAGCTATTCATGTTTATCCATAGTTGAACCTTGGGTAGAATTTCTTAGGGTTCTTGGGAAGGTCATTTGGTGTACATTTTAAATTGATTGGTGAATCTACAACATTTGCAAAGAAGGCCATTGATGAAGGACTAGGTTGAACAATATGTGGAGTTAAGTTTGAAGGTGGAACCAAAGAAGATGATAAAATTTCAAATGGCAGTGGTAGAATTCTTGGTATCCACTTACCACTATGAAGCTTGCAAAAGTGACTGTGTTCAAGGAACTCGTGTCCACTAGGTGAAAACCTTAAATCTCACTAAAATGGAGAAGGTGGATTAGGATCTTCCAGTTTGTGGTTATTCTAAAAAATTGAACCTCTTCAAAATATGCACCTATGCACTTTCTAATAGTGATAGACTTGGGAAAAAAATTCAGCGTCCGAAAATTGCAAAATTTCCAAATAGAATCTTGGGTTTTTGGGTAGAATGGTTATACAATTTCTTTCTAGAGCCACTTATATTGAGTGGTCAGGTAAAAGTACAAACTTGTGTCACACTTTTATAAAAGGAAAAGGCTAATACGAATATAATTGTTCATCTTCAATGACATAAAACTGGTAGTATTATTTAGAATTTGATTATGAAGTAAACTAATGAATTGTGTAGAAATGGATGAATTTTAGGATTATAATTTTTAATAATTATTTATAATATTTGTTAGAAGTTGTAATCTTTCCTTGGTGTGTTTATAAACCAAGGTTAGAACTCCTTTCTTTATTATTATAATATATTAGGATATAAGCCAAGGTATGCTAATATATTTCTTTTTTGTCCTTTTTCCACTACATCTCATTTTGTCATCTAGTGGAATATGTGAGGACAAATATATATTGTAATTTCTAATTTTAGATTATTCCTCCTTAAGAGGAATCTCACACTTGGCCTCACACACATATGAATGGTGGCATTCATAGACATGGGAGTTACATTCTAACTCCTCTCTCTCATCTCTATTTAAGAGATGACCCTCTTCTCTCATTTAACAATGAGGTTTCTTCCTCTTCTCAATTATTGTATGAGCATTGCTCTCTATCTCTCTCTCTCTTCCTTCTTAGGCTTTTCATGCCTCATTCATAATGTCACAAGGGGTTTTCTTTGCTTTCCCCTTTCCAAATATCTTGTCTCATGGTGTTGGAGCTTGAAGCTTTCTCTCTCCTATTTTATGGTAATATCTTTTCATGCATTTACTCACTTAGATTCTTTCTTGGTATTGTTTATTTACAGATTTCTTTTTCATTTCTAACATGGTATCAGAGCATTTTAATCTTTGTTTTGAGTGTTTGCATGAAGGTACGATTCAAAGGAGGCTCTTGAAGATTTCACTAATTTCTTCTTTAATCTTCTTAAGATGGAAGAAATTGAATTTTTTTTTGGATTTGGCTGGTTTACCGCCAAACCCGACTAACTTTTGTGTGCTCTAATTTGTGCAGGTTACTTCTTATTTTATATTAGTTTTCATCTAACTCCTTTGGAAGGCTTGCCGCCAAAGCATTCACAGTTTGTTTTTTAAAATTTTTTTGCTTAAGAAATGGCTCTCTGACTATATATCGTGCTTTTATGAATTTTTTTTTTCCATGAACTACTCATTTGGTTGATGGTTTTATCTATTTGGCCATGTTTATTCAATCTCTCTCGGTGGATTGCGACCCATCACATTCATATTTTTATTCTTTTTGAAGTTGTTGATTAAAGACAAAAGGATGTCGAGTCTGCATCTCCTTGTGTTGTACTCAAACGTACAAACCAAAAGATGTTGGTCACAGTCATGTGGGTCTTGATCACATCAAGTGGCGTTGTCACGGCACTTCCCAGTGCTCCAGCTGCCCCACCTGCAGTGACATGAGCGAGAAGGTGCTCTTCACTTGCATTTTTTAGAGAAAATTTCATCAAAACTTTCTTGACCGCCTCAAGACAAATAGGGCTTTAGTTCACCATTTGTGAGTGAGGAAGGAGGGTGGGGAAAGAGGAAGCCTTTCATGCTTCTCATGTAGAGATCCAAGGTGATCTCTCTGTTTTGTTTTTTGGATTTTGGGTATCAGAGCAACATGTGCAATGATACTGTTATTTTGTGTCCTTGTCTTCACATCCTCCTCAGAGGTACCGTCCATTAGTTGTTTCCTTTCATCTCCCTTCATAGCCCTTGTCTCCGGTTTGCACTCATGATTTGGGCATCCACAGCAGTGGGGTTTCACTTGTCGGTTTTCCCAGGGATCTGATGTTGATCCATAGGTCATAGGCACAAACCTCATTGGATACTCGTCCGGGTGCCGAAACTGGTCGCCTAGATGAAAAGGCCTAAATGCAGCTTCTCTATATTTTTGCAACCCACGGACAATCTTGATAGCTACAAATTCTCTTGCTTGTCGATCCCAACATTCCACCACTTGACCAAATGTACCTTCCCCCATTTTGCTGAGTATCTTGTAGCGAGGTGTTAAATTATCTCCAAGTTCAAACATGTAATGTCCATCTTTGTCATCGTCACGCCATGGAGGGGATGCAATTTTATGGGCCAATACACCTTGCCCACTAAATACTAGTGTTTGCTGGGCCTGATTAGTGAGAGGAAGAACGTCCCACAGTGAAGTTAGCTTTCTGCGCTTTCTGGGATGATCCTCTGCCATTTGAAATGGGTATTCTGCAACACAAGCCATGGCACCAAACCCAGTGAACAAAGATTGAAAGCAATTAAAACAGGTTGTCGGACTTGTATTTTCTATATAACGAACCAGATATCGGGGGATAAGGCAAATGAATACAAAGAAAAAGGTACAGACAGGTGTTTGGGAGTTGAATTTATGTGTTTAAAAAAAAATTAAAACTACATAGATTCGTTTGAAGGATGTCCTTCAACGCTTAGGAGGTTCTTTTCTCTAAAGGGCTTGTGTTGTTTGGAACATATGCCCATTGCCGTCTGGTAGACAAACCTCTTTTAATGGAAATTAATAAAGTTAGACATACAACAGGAAACCATACTAGAGGTATAACCCACCCTGCAGTATGGGTGAGGAACTCCCAGAAGTTGCTTTCAAAAAAAACGGGGACCCTCATTGCTAACATTTGGCTGATGTACCCATTCCTAATACGTGTCACCTAAATGGCCAACCTGACAAACAAGAGGCTTATTCAGGTCAACTGAATATGCTTTGATAGTCATTTTCCCTCACCTTAGCACACTGCTTCAAAATATGGACAGTTCAAATTGCAGGCAAAGAGCTGCTCCATCGGTAATACAGTCATGCAGGCAAAGAACTGCAATACAGTCTGCACCGGTTCCTTTTCCATATCAAGACAAGTAGTTATTGGGGAAATACTCTCCCTTATCTGCTCCATGGATGCCATCACAAGCACCCAATGGATGGCTTACGACTTGTTTTCCCACCTGCAGCAACAACAATACTATTAATTCCGTTTTGGTGCCTGGTGAAACTGATAACCCCTTACGCTGCTGCACCTACTATTTTGGGTGGAGGACTGCTTGGATATGTGATATATGATGTTACCCATTATTATTTACATCATGGACAACCTTCTCAAAATTTGGCACGTGGACTTGAGAAATATCATTTGAATCATCATTTCAAGAACCAGACAAGTGGGTTTGGAATTACGTCATCTCTTTGAGACAGGGTGTTTGATAAACTTCCTCCCAAGAAGACATGAGAAAGTTGAGATCAGTTTTCCTATTTGCTACTAGTGATAACTGATAGTGTATTTTTTATAGTTGGCAGCTATAACGTATCTTTACTATTCTGAAAACTATTATTTTTAGTAACGTTTTCCTGTCTTTTCATGCAAGATTCTTTTTCTTTTTTTAGCTCTTGACAGGAGCATCTTTTCCTTTTATTATTGCCTCTTGTCAACCTATTTTTGGCAGGTAATCATTCACTATCAGACAAGTGTAATATTCTATCTCTCAAGCTTTTTTTAGAAAAGTTTTTTAACTTTTTTTAATATACTCTTATCTGCCAGCTCTGAACTCTATCATTATTTACTAACCTTTTTTGCAGGGTTAGTTGTAACAAATTTTACATGAAGGTAATTACTCTTAAACAAGAAAAAGGGGAAATCATTTTTCTAGCATCAAGCTATCATTTAATAATTGTAATTGTATGATTTCATACTATGATATTTTAAGAATATTTATTCAAGTATATATGGGTGCACACATATATACCAAGATAAATATACCAGCTATTATAATTTTCATATCCATGTTTACCCTTAATGGAGTTTTATACCTTCTCACTTGTGTTCACCTTGCATGGAGATTTTAACTGATAACTTATGCTTATTGCTCTTCCAAATACTTTTTTTATCTCAATTATTCAGGCTTATGAGTATCTTACACTATTGCCTTCATTATTTAATGATTTGAGTTAATTGATCTATCTGCACATGGTTGCATTTTTATGCTTTTATAGCATTGTTCTATGCCCATGTTCGCACTTTATGGTTTTATACCATTGATATACATGATTTATATGATATTTTGTTTTGTAAGTTGCATCGGGAGCCAATTTATCAAGGTTAACTATGGTGGACCCGACAGTTTTTAAACTGACTCGTAGTTGCCTTATCTGGCCAGTGGAGTATCCCTCCAACCTATAATTGGTGTGCACTTACTTCAATGGAGTTTCTTTCCATTTGTTTCAATTTGTTCCTCAATGCGAGGATGATATTTTATGGGGATTTCCCATTTCAATCTCTTTATCTCCTTAATGTATGCTCCTAGTTTTGATTTAATCATGGTATGACTTCCTACACTTTTCTCATTTTTGAGTATATAGGTGACGAGGCTACCATATCTTGGAGCACTCCTATATTGGAGACTTTATTTGAGAAAGTTGTTTTGACCCATGCTAATCTTTTTCCTCATGGCAATGAGGTTGCTTGTCCATGATGGATTTCTTATTTGAAGGCAATATGTTGTTACTCCTCATAAACCCTTCCTTTGGTCCACTTCAGCTATAATTCTTGCAAAACTGTAACTTGAATTATTTAGTGCTTGAGGCACATGTTCTACTTATCTATTATTGTCTCTCTTATATTCCTTTGATAAATACACAATGTGATAATGTTCTGCATTCTTTATTGCCTAGATCATGGGTCATGTAGGTGATGGAGTCGTGACCCATTCACTTGTAGTGGGATGACTCATTAATGGACTATCTATATCCATGTGATTGACGCAATGTTGATGCATATTTCATTAGTTGGCCTTGTCTGTGGTCATTAGTGCATTAGTATGTTTCTTTCATGAGAGACTTATTGCATAAAGATTGGTCATTTTGACCCATATTATGCTTATTTTTTAGCTTATGACTTATTTGGTGACTTATTTTTTAGCTTATGTTAACGCCATTGCATGTTGGTGAACAGATTCATTTATTTTTACTCAATTTGTCCTTGTTGACAATTTTTTGAGCATATACTTTATCTTGATATCAGGTTATCTCCATTGTTTTGTGGTAACATGTTTTTCTCATTGTTTCTTTATGAGAGTTTTATTATCCTTATTCAAAAGGATTTCAAATTTGCATTCTACTTGTGGATATTTGTCTTCTTTCAGGTGATCCATCAAGGAACCTTCTTGAGAGGTGTCTATGCTTCCACATGATCACATTCAAAGGACTCATGTACTTCTCTTGGATTTACAAATGTTCCATATGGCTTGAAGACAATCAAATTACTTCATATTGAAGATTAAGTTGCAGATTTTTGTAAAAATTATGGGTTTAATACCCTTTGATGTAATTTCCCCAAGTAAAGATTAAAGGGGGGTGTTAGAAGTTGTAATCTTTCCTTGGTGTGTTTATAAACCAAGGTTAGAACTCCTTTCTTTATTATTATAATATATTAGGATATAAGCCAAGGTATCCTAATATATTTCTTTTTTGTCCTTTTTCCACTACATCTCATTTTGTCATCTAGTGGAATATGTGAGGACAAATATATATTGTAATTTCTAATTTTAGATTATTCCTCCTTAAGAGGAATCTCACACTTGGCCTCACACACATATGAATGGTGGCATTCATAGACATGGGAGTTACATTATAACTCCTCTCTCTCATCTCTATTTAAGAGATGACCCTCTTCTCTCATTTAACAATGAGGTTTCTTCCTCTTCTCAATTATTGTATGAGCATTGCTCTCTATCTCTCTCTCTCTTCCTTCTTAGGCTTTTCATGCCTCATTCATAATGTCACAAGGGGTTTTCTTTGCTTTCCCCTTTCCAAATATCTTGTCTCATGGTGTTGGAGCTTGAAGCTTTCTCTCTCCTATTTTATGGTAATATCTTTTCATGCATTTACTCACTCAGATTCTTTCCTGGTATTGTTTATTTACAGATTTCTTTTTCATTTCTAACAATATTAATTGATATATTTTCTTAATTTTTAAATACAAATTTTTACTTGCTGAAAAATGATGAAAATTAGGGGTCTAATTCCCACAGCAAAACTATATTGAAATAAACTTATTTTCCTTTGACATTAGATTATGTTATAGATATCATATATATATATATATATATATATATATATATATATATATATATATATATATATATATATATATATATATAGAACATTCAAAAATAAAAATTGGCTTTAGACCTATATTTTATCTTTTGTTAGTGATTCAAAGTTTAACTCACTGGAAATTGATAGTTTTCATCTCTGACCATATTTTTCAAAACAAATCTATTCTAACCAAAAGAACAATTATATATTCTTGAAGATGATTCTATCCTCTAGAATGTCATGTAATTTTTAAATTTTTTTGACATGATTTAATCTTTTTAACTTTCTCAAAATCGATATCTTCTCGAATGTGAAAATATGTACTTGTAGATTTTTTTTATTACAATATACTATATCTAATTAAAACATTATAAACTCTATATGAGAATATTATTGACTTTGAGCTCTATAAAATGGTGTTTATATGTTATTAAAAAAAATCATAAAAAATGGTAAGAGTGATTGAAACACCAGTTTTCTAAAATAATTTTCTTTCTTTAGTAATTGTATACAAACTAGTATAAAACATGCATTTAATAGACATTTCCAATTGGAAAAGTGTGACATCATATATAACTTACATATAATGAATTTGTCTAGATCATATGTCTGAATAAAATTGATTTTTAGATAGAAATACTCAAATTCAGTCATTCTAATAAGGTAGCTTGAAATGTGACACAATTTTGTACGTTTACCCAGTCATTTTGCACGATGCTTAATGGTAGAGATCCTTTTGAATCTCTCTCTTGAAAATATGATCAATGACAAACTCCATGGTTTTATATGGTTGTTTTTTAACATTTTTTGTAACTCAATTGAAAATAAATGTGTATGTTCATAAGGAGGCATTCTCTAGTATTAAACAATCTGCACACTTGTTGCTGAAATGTTACTAAAAAGAGATATAATTTTGTAGTTTCTATTTTATGATGAATGAAATTTTTCAATGCAACTATATGAATTCCTATTCTAACTAAGTATTTGAAAAGAAACTAACAAAGATAGAGTAACAAGAGATTAAAGAAAATTGTTGAAAGAGAAATTCCTAAGGACAAAAGCCAAAGTAACAACATGCCTATGAATTAAACTACCAAGAGGATCTTGGTAGGAAACCAATGAAATTAAGAGCAACACCTCCACAAATCCATTGATACAATCATTAATGGGAACTTCAATAATTAACTAAAAGATGTTTCACATTTCATCAAATCATGAGGCCATAGAAAGTGCACTCACACAAGATAAAATGTTATGCTAAAACAAAGATAATCTTTTGTCCAATTTGTAACAAAAACCTAGAATTCATTAACCTAAGGCTAACACTAGAACTAAATGATCGTACAATCATAAAAAAGCAATAAAACCATTGGCTCCATTACTATTCATCAACATGCATTTATAAAAATAACACAATCTGACAAGAACTACACTCAGAATGAGAGCACCAATAACATATATTATTGTATCAAAATAATGACCTAGAGTACATATTACATCCATGTACATTTAAAATAAATCCCCTCTTCCTTTTGTGCTAGGAGTGATAGATCTTTTAATTCAAACTCATGCTAAAAACCAATAAAATAAAGCTAATTATATACAAATTCACTCTCTGAATGGTGCTAAGTAAGTCTCCACCCTTGTTTATATCAATTAATCGGTACATAACCCTTTACATGACATAAAAGAATGAGAAGATAAGAATATAGAAGTTGTGAGATGATCTAGAAGTCTCTAGGAGCTCTAAACATGGAAGCTCAACCTTCTTTCAGTATCTCTAGGAGGGGAACTGTCAACAAAATTTGTTTCCATTGCATCAAATTCTCTAAAATAGTGACTAGTAGTTAACTATTGGTGCACCTATAACAAAATCTCACTTGTACACCTACACACCTTGGTAACAAGAAGCAAAAATCCTAACTTTCTTCTATGTACCAAAATTGAATTTCTAGCATCTATGTTTTCTTCCCCTAAATTATACCAAAATGATGTATGGATATTTTGTTGGAAATATATATGGAGTAACTAAGAGGGGCATGAATGAATTACCACAAAAATAAATCCACAAATCCTTAGATGTGTGATAAAACTAGTCATTGTTGTTACTCGGTAAATATACAAAAAAATGTTGTAACTTGATAGATGCAATGAATGTTAACTTATTACTAATCTTTAAGAATTCATAGTGATTAACATGTAGCCATAATAGGGATAACATGAACACATAAGACACCAGATTTAACATGGAAATCCAATATGGGAAAAACCACCAAGTAATTAGCCATTGATTTTCACTCTTCTAAAGTGAGCCCTATTAGGAGCCAACCCGGTTAAAACTTACAAAACACACTATTAGGTGTGACCTTGTTAAAGGATTTAATCAACCTATTAGGAGTGGCCTTACTAAAGGACTTTAGAAAAATTCAATAGAACTATCAACTTGTTAGAGCATTTACAAATGGTTGTTAAACCAACTCTCTTAAGACATTTAGAAATCACTACTACAATGGTTAGAAAGTAAAAATGAATAGACCTGAATGAGATGCAACTGAATTGCTGATAAAAATCTCTATTCAGCTTCACTAGATCCTCTATAATCAAATAAATATTTTCTACTCCTCAAGGATATTTGATACTCCTTCAAAGTTTTCTCACTCTTTCTTCTCCACACAATCAGTACACTTGCATGCTTGCTCATTTCATTATTGAATTCTCAACTTGACCTTTTATTTATACCTTACAAATTTTCAAGTTAGCTCATTTACAAATTAAAATTATCAATAATCATTACACGAAATAATTAAACTTTATTTCCCAAAATAATGAAATCCTTCATTGGCCAACCCTACTCGGTAAACACTACTTTAGAACTAATATCCAGTGTTAACCAACTAAAGCTTAGTTAACACTATGAATCTTGCAAAATCCTTTGGAGATCGAATGAACCCGGTAACCACTAACTTTTCCTTGTTAACCTTGTGTGCTCAGTTACTACTAACTTTTGCCACAAAATCTTTCAATGCCTAAGTGAGCTCAGTAGAAACTATTTTCATAGAGTAACTTCCAAAAATGCTCAATAGACTCTAAAATTTTCTTTGCTGACCAACTGAGCTCGGTAGACTCTATCTGTTAACTGATATGACATTTGTGTAACATCAAAGACAACACACAATTGAACAATTGTATCCAACAATCTCTCTCTTTGGAATTTATGGAAACACAACATGTCATAGCAGAATGAAATTTGAAAACAAGTCTTTTCCTGATAGAACATTTCTCCCTCTTAGATTCTATGCCAGAAACTTCTCTAATGCACTAATCTCCCTCTATAAAGGAATTACATAGCTTCTTTTCTAAACAACAAACTCTCCACAAAAAAACTCAAATTTTAGAAAGATATGACAATAAAGTCTCCTTTTTTGACAACACATTGCGAAGACAACATATACCAAATGAGTAGCATTGTACCTTAAGTACTAATTCATATGCAATGATCCCATGACTTTGTTGCATCAACTAATAGATCTTCAACTTGGTTCTTGTTCATGCATCATTAAAACTTTATTCTAGTGAGCTTCAAATCGGGGAATGACCCCTAACTTACCTCTTAGATACAATAATGCATCTTTAGGTAATAGCTTGGTAAATATGTTAGCAATCTATTCTTTTGTATGGATATATCCCAATCTGATCTCCTTATCCTGCACTAATTCTCTAACAAAGTGATACTTTATAGCAATATGCTTGGTTTTGGAATGCATTACTATATTCTTTGATATGTTGATTGCACTGGTATTATCACAAAACATAACAACTAGTTCTTTGATCTCCAATTGCATGCCTTCCAACAACTATTTAAACCAAACAATATTAGAATAGTTTATTGCTACTCCAACATACTCTGCTTTAGTTGTAGATTGGGATGTGTAATTTTTCTTTTTACTTGCCCAAGATACCAATCTCTTTCTATGAAATAATGCTCCACCACTTGTACTCCTCCTCTCATCAATGTTTTCTGCCCAATCAGCATTAGTAAACACTTTCAAGTCCAAATTCCCTCCAAATTTGTACCACAATTCATAATCTTCAGTGCCTTTCAAGTATCTCAAGATCTTTTTGATTGCCATCATGTGATTTTCTCTTGGTTTTGCTGAAAATCTTTCTACTATACCAACTGCAAGAGCAATATCATGCCTTGTATGAACTACATACTATAGTTTTCCAATCATTGATCTATATAAGGTCTAATCTACCACTTTTGATTCATCATCCTTTGTAAGATTTAGTCCAATACACATGGGAGTCCCAACTAGTTTTGAATCTTCCATACCAAACTTCTTGAGTATCTCCTTGATGTATTTAGACTGAGTAATGTAGATACCATTCTTGCTCCATTAAATCTAAAGACCAACAAAGAATTTGATCTCACTAAACATAGACATATCAAATTACTTGTTCATTTGCTCTAAAAAATCTTTGCATAGATCATCATTCCCTGTAAAAAAAGTATCATCCACAAATATTTTTTCCAAAATAATCTTGTTATCTGGTCCTTTCTTGATGTACAAGCTACTATTATCATTAGTTTTTTAAAAACCAATCTGAATAAGATAGTTATGCAATATTTCATACCATGCTCTAGGGGCTTGTTTTAGACCATACAATTCTTTGTGTAATTTTCAAACCATGTCCTTTTTGTCTGGATTAGCAAAGCCTTTAGGTTGCTCAATGTAGACTTCTTCATCTAGAATACTATTGAGAAATGCAGATTTGACATCCATCTAATATACCTCAAATCATTTGTGTGCAGCATATGCAAATATAGTCTTGACACTTTCAAATCTTGCAATAGGAGCAAAATTCTCTCCATAGTAAATTCCTTCTTCTTGTGAGCAGCCTTTACATATGAATCTAGCTTTGTTTCTTGATACCTTACCATCTTAAGTCAACTTATTTCTGAATACCCACTTAGTTCCAATCACATTTTTATCTTTAGGGCTAGGTACAAGAGTCCATGTTTTGTTCTTTCCTATTTTCTATATCTCTTCATTTAGATCCTCAATCCAATTTTAATTTTCCAATGCATCTTTTACATTTCTAGGTTCAAAATTAGCAAGTAAACAAGTACCTTTTAGATTGTTTCTTGTCATAGTACCTTTAGATTTGTCTCCAATAATCTAATCTGATGCATGATGTCTTTGGACATACTTAGCTAGTACAAGTTCCTTTCCTTTTGAATGAATTGCATTATCATCCTCTTGCACTTTAGCTTCAAGTTTTAGCTGCTCTGGCTCAGTAGGAATTGGCTCGGTAGCATCTGAATATGACTTAGGTTCCTACAACTCAGTTTGAACTTCTTGCAACTCAGTGACTGAAGACTTAGGAGTAGAAGTCACTTGATTGACAGATGTATCTGGTACTATATTAGGCTCAATGAAAACAAATATCCTATAGTCTTATTTTTCCTTTTTTGCTTTCTTCTTCAATCCTTTTGGCAAATTCATCAACTTTCACATGTGCACTTTCTATGATTTTGTGAGTAGAAAAATTCAAACACCTATATGCCTTACTTTTGCAAGAATATCCCAAAAATATACCTTCCTCACCATTCACATCAAATTTTTATTTTCTAGATTCTTTCAACATATAACATTTACTTCCAAATACTTTTAGGTAACTTACATTGGTTTTATAGCCATACCATAGATCATAGGGGGTTTTGAATGAGTCCTTCTTCAACTATACTCAGTTCAAGGTATGAACTGTAGTGGTGATAGCTTCCTTCCAATATTTGATAGCAATTTTCTTTTCAATCATTAGAGTCCTTGCACAATCCATGATAGATCTGTTCCTCCTTTTAGCTATTCCATTCTGCTTAGGAGTTCCAGGAGCTAATACCTATATTTTGATTCCTCTTTCAATGCAAAAGCTATTGAATTCATGGGAGATGAATTCACCACCTCTATTTGATCATAAAAATTTTAGTCTTTTCCCTATTTCTTTTTTTACTCTAGCCAAATACTATTTGAACTTCTCAAATGCTTCTAACTTCTCTCTTAGATACATAACAGTCACCATTCTAGAGTAGTCATCAACAAAAAGAATGAAGAACTTTTCACTAGTATAGCTCTCAATTCCAGTAGGTCCACACAAATTAGTATGCACAATTTCCAAAATTTCTTCAAACTTATAGTTTTTACTTTTAAAGCTAGTCTTTCCCATCTTACCAATATGACAATTCTTGCATAGACCAACATCAAGTTTCTTTGTACTAGGAATGCCTCTTACTTTCCTAAATTTTCTTATTTTCACTAGTTTATCAAAATTAACATGGCATAATCTTCTATGCCATAGCCAAATTTCTTCAAATTGAGCAAAAAAAATGAGAATTCCCCAAGTTCAAGATTAAAAAAATTACCTTTTGTTTGTATGCTTGATCCAATCATCTTTCTTTTGTCATCCAACAGTTTTTCCTTTCCATGCATGAATTCCACTTTGAATCCAATATTGATTAATTGTGCCACACTCAATAGATTATGTTTCAGTCCTTCAACCCAATAGGAATTATCACACACAAGCTCTTTGGTTAGTGAGATTCTTCCTCTTCCTTTTATGCAACAAGGTTCATTATTACCAAACCTTACACTACCACCATTATAATCTTCAAAATGTTCAACCTTAGTTTTGTCACCAGTGATATGATGAGAACAACCACTGTCTATAATCCATGTATCATTTTTTCTCACATGAGAGATAAGTGCCATCGTATCTTCCTCATCATTATTAGATTCATCTTTCATAGCAATGTAAACAATTTCATCTTCACAATTATCAGAATCCTTAGAATTTTTAGCCATGAAATATATTTTCTTACCTTTGCCCTTGAATGATTTGAAGTCTTTCTTGCCATTGCATTTGTAACTTTTCTTCTCATCCTTGTTTTGCTTGTTTGGGCACCTAGCAGTAATATGACCAATTTTCTCACATGTAAAATAGATTACAGGAACCTTACCTTTGTATTTTCCTTTGATCTAAAATATTTTCTTGCAAGTAGAGCTTCAACCACCTCAGGATCACTGTCAAAAATTTCTTCTGATTGTTCTTCACTTTTGACTAAGAATCATTTATCTTCTTGCCCTTTTCTTTGAGTGAAAGCTTGGCTTCAAATGCTAATTCAATGTTCTTGGAAGTTGGAACATAGTTGTCGTAGTTATCTAGCTCAAATGCAATCATTCTTCCTACTATGGCCTATAAATTTATCTTATAATTTTCTTCACGTCTTCTTTCTGAATTGCAAAAACTCTAATTGCATAAATGGGAAGCAATGTTCTAAGAACTTTACTTATAATTGTTTCTTCTTTGATATCTCTTCCAAAAGATTTGATTGCACTAATACTTGCTTTGACTCTTCCAACATATTTGGCAATGTTTTCATCCTCTCTCATTTTTATTTGATCAAATTGTCCTCTAAGACTTTTTTCTTTGGCTCTTCTTACATTTTCATCACCTTCCTAGATATCTTTTAGCTTGTTCCACTTCTCAAAGCTAGTTTTGCAGTCCTTGATATCATCAAATTCTTCATAGCTTAGGGCTGATGCAGTGTCTATCATCATGTTGTTATGAGTCTTCTTCTCAGTAATGTCATTAATAGATAATGTACTAGAACTATTTGTATATTCTTCATCAATATATTTCAATATTATATCTCTAATGGAAGTCGGATAGAGTCTCATGAGATCTTGCCATGCTAAAAAGTTATCCTTGTTAAGCCTTGGAATTTCCCTCTTGTAAGACATCCTAATCTTTAGCTTAGATCCTTAAAATCCTTCCTACAAACACCAAAAGGTCTAATACTAATTATTGTAAATATAGGTGGAGTAACTAAGAGGGAGGGTGAATCAGTTACCACAAAAACAAATCCATAGATCCTTAGATGTTTGATAAAACTAGTCACTGCTGTCACTCGGTAAATATACAAAAAAAAATTGTAACTTGATAGATGCAATGAATATTAACTTATTATTGATATTTAAGAATTCACAGTGATTAACATGTAGCCATAAAAGAAATAACATGAACACATGAGACACCAAATTTAACATGGAAACCCAATATGGGAAAAAACACCAAGTAACTATGTACTAGTTTTCACTCTTCTGAAATGAGCCTTGTTAGAAGCCAACCTGGTTAAATGTTACAAAATACATTATTAGGTGTGACCTTGTTAAATGTTTTAATCACCTTATTAGGAGTGGCCTTACTAGAGGACTTTAGAAAAATTCAATAGAACTATCACCTTGCTAGAGGATTTACAAATGGCTATTAAACCAACTCTATTAAGAGATTTAGAAATCACTACTACAATGGTGAGAAAGTAACAATGAATAGACTTGAATGAGATGCAACTGAATTGCTGATATAGATCTCTATTCTGCTTCACTATATCCTCTCTGGTCGAATAAATCTTTGCTACTCCTTAAGGATATCTGATCCTCCCTCAAACTTCAAACACTCTTCCTTCTCCACACAATCAATACACTTGCATGCTTGCTCATTTCACTATTGAATTCTCAACTTGACCCTTTATTTATACCTTACAAATTGTCAAGTCAACTCATTTGCAACTTACAATTATTAATAGTCATTACTTCAATCAACTACAATCATTACATAAAATAACTAAAATTTATTTCCCAAAACAATAAAAATCTTTCATTAGCTGACCCTACTTGGTAAACATTGCTTCAAAACTGATTTCTAGTGTTAACCAACTGAAGCTCAATTAACATTACGAATCCTGCTAAATCCTTTGTAGACTGAGTGAACTCGGTAAGCACTAACTTACCCTTGTTAACCTTGTGTGTTTGGTTACTATGAACTTCTGCCATGAAATTCTTCAACGCCTAAGTGAGCTTGGTAGAAACTATTTTCATAGAGTAACTTCCATAAAGGCTCAGTAGACTCTAAAATTTACTTTGCTAACCAACTGAGCTCAGTAGACACTGTATGTTGACTAATATGACATTTGCGTAACATCAAAGACAACAAACAATTGAACAATTGTATCCAACAATTTTCTCATGAGCTTCTGTATTATCTTTCCTACTTTTCTAGCCTCTAGTAAATATAATGAGTTATTCTTAACTACTTTTTGATAGTTTCTTACTTTTATTTTTATATCCACAAAATTATGAAGCTTGGTATCTAGTTCCAACAATGCTTTTTCATTTTAAAATCCTTTTTGTACATCATCCTTCAACAAAGAATTTTTAAATGTGTCTTAAATTTTTTGAACCATTGTCTATAATGAGGAAATCTTGTTTTTTGATTGATCTTCAAAAATATCAAGGCTAGTGACATTGTAGTACTCCTCTGGTTCCCAAACTTTCCTTTGAGCCTTATTTTGTATATGTTGAGTTCCTTCGTGTATTTTTCCCATGGCCTTATTCCTTAGTGATATTTTCTCTATCGAATAATCTAATTTGTCATCTTGTTCAATAGAGCATATCTACATCAGCATCTAGTGTGTTTTCTCTTTCATAGATCTAAATATATGGAAGTCATTATACTAGGTACACACTTCATCCATTAGCCATATTTTTTTTTGATGGCAACTAATTTTTCAGCATTAGTTTAGATGTTGTTGGATAGGTTCAAATTGCCCTATATTATTTGCATTCATCTCTACTCAAAACTATGATGCCATTGCTAACAAGCATCAAAAAGTGAATGCATTTGTCACCCCACCTATTTCATTTCTAATGCATCTCAAAGAGAAATTATACAATTATCTAGGTCTCTATGTCCCACCATTTCATTCAAGTAGTCTCTAAAGAGTTCATTCTACTTACACAACATTATTAGCTCTAAATCATCCCTATCCAAGTGTAAAAATACTTGCTTAAAGATTATAGAAATCAAGACCTTTGTCATATCCATCGTAACCTTTCCTAATATCACCTCCCACATCTAGTAATTGTTGGAAATGATTGAAAAGATCAAGAATGAAGAATAATGGAACTCATTGATGTCAAACTTGCTACTAGCAGGAATGACAATTTGTTAAGTGATCCAAATACTATCAATTGGTTGATTGACAAGGAGGTGGCAATCAATAAGATGTAACCAGAGCACCTAGAGAAAGGTTGAAGTTATGATGTTGTAATGAAGTATAAGGATAAGATAAGCCATTGATGAAATAGTGTATTGATGACATACTCTAAGACACAAAGAATGGACACACTAAGACACATCAAAGATGTAAGGTTTAACTAAGTTCAGTTGTGAATGTCGAGCAAACTAGTTAAAGCCAAGAAAATTCTTAGTTGAAGCTGAGCAAGTTCAACTTCAATGTGTACCGAGAAATTCTTTAGGTGTCGAGCAAGATCATTCAAGTGCCGAGTAACACATGATTGTTCAGGCGCCATGTAACACAAGATTGCTCAAGTGCCGAATAACACAAGATTCTTCAAATGCCAAGTAACTCAGGAAATTTCTTTAGGTGTTGAGCATCAGTAAATAGTAGCAGAAGCTGAGTAACCCAATTAATGCCAAGCATCAGTAAACCAATGATGTTGATTTTTTGCATTATTTTTTAAGTCAAAAGATTTTCCAAATCCATAATGATAAGTTTGTTACATTGAATTTTGTGAATTAGTTGGATGATAACGATGATGAGTAGATGTCACAGAATTTTATGTAAACCGTGCAAATCAATTCAAGGCAAATGTTGATGGACTTATCATGAAGGTTTTGGAAGAAACAATTTGGAGGGAAAACAATATCATTCTCTCAAATCAAATAAAATTAATGAGCAAGAATATTTGAGCAGGAAATGTACAATAGAACTTCTTTATAAGGAGTTACGGGTTAGAAGATCAAAGTGTGGTAGTGGTCATGGTCATGTAAAGAAGCCAAGAGAAGGCTAGTGTGAAGTGTCAAGAAGAGGACACAGTGAGGAGTAAGCACAAAGCATCAAGACTCTAAGTTGATCAAGTGACCATAGAGTGCATTGGCATAATGAGTGGAAGAATACAAGGAGATAGATCTTGAAGGATGGACAAGCTGTCAGCACTGCAAGGAAGAAAAGCCAAGCAAAGAAAAGAACTGAAGAGAGATTTGAAATCTGGAAGGTTAGAGTTGCAATCTTTATCAGGTCAAAACCTTTCTAATACTTTCTTACCATTGCATTACACATTGAAATCCTACATTGCTGGTTAGTTTAATAGCTAAGTGGATAAGCCTCAGGAAAAGGATAGAAGATTCCCAGGAGAAGGATAAGAGATCCTTAGGAGAAGGATAGAAGATCCATAGATAGGGATAAAAGATTCTTTTGAGAAGGTGACTATAAATCCCATGGACTTGGGTGGGCCTAACAGCTCTATGTAAATTATTTAATAGTGTGGCATTCTAAGTTGAATGTTCTTAAAGTGCTCTAACAAGGCACACTCCTAACAGGGTGCAGAAATCCTTTAATAGGGTCACAGTTAACAATGTGTTGTAGCCTTTAATAACGTAGGCATTTGATAGGGAAAACCATCAGAAGTGGTTGAAATCAATTGCACAGTTATTTTGTGGCTATCATAACCACCCCAGTTTTACCTTCTTATTCTTGGAGGGTTTCTGGGTCACCAAAATCCTTTGTGTTATGATATGATGCATGTTTACTTATCATGATTGTTTAATGTTTAACTGAGTGCATGATCATTTCAATTATATGCCATTAAGGATTCAGCAAAAAAATTGTATTGGACATTATTGGACCTTGGATAACTAATTCACCCCCCCCCCCCCCCCCCCCTCTTTTAGTTATTCTAAAAGAATTCTAACAATTGGTATCAGAGCCCACTGTTGATTTGTTTCAAGGTACTAGCAATAGGAAGATCAAGATATCCAAGAGAGAAGTTTCCAAGCTAAACAAAGATAACTTTGTTGAATGGAAAAGTCTAATGAAGCTGGACCTTGGATCAATAGGTGACTTTGCATAGACCTCAATCATTGTTGATCATGTAGCCTGCAGGACCCCTCACTGCAGAATACATGAGCAAGAAGAAGGAGCACAATCAAGTGATGTTAGATAGTGCTTCAGCAGTAAGCTATATTGAGTATGATGACATCAAAAAATGTGATACTACACATCAGATGTGGAAAACATTATCAAACATCTATGGAGGATATGATAATGTCAAGAGAGGCAAAAGAGAGAGCCTAAGAGGAAAGTTTGATGACATGAAAATGGAAGAAGGAGAGAATGTTGCTCAATATGGTGCAAGGATGAAAGAAGTGATATGTGCCATAAGAATCCTAGGAGTACAGTTATCAAAAGAAATAGTATGTAACGAATAATTGAGAACTTTTCTTCCTATCTATGCTATAAGAGTTTCATCCATCCAAGAGCTAAGGTGTGTACCAGGCAACACATTGTCATTTGAAGGAATAATTGGAAGACTCACTGCTTTTGAGCTATCCAACTTTGACAACTACAAGACAGAAAAATTTGAATATGCATTCAAAGCCAAGATGACAATGAAAGACAACGAGGAGGTGCAAACAAAGAAAAGGAGTGGAAAATGAAAGTATGTATCTAGTGACAGCAGCACTGATGATGATGATGTAGACCAATTGGAGGAATTACTAGCAAGAAGATTTCATAGAGGAAGAGGCAAATTAAAAGGTAAGCTGCCAATCATTTGTTTCAATTGTAATGAAGTTGGTCACATTGCAGCTAGATGCACACAAAAGGAAAATTACAAGGATGGAGGCAACTTCAAGAACAAGAGAGAGGACAAGAAGGACTACAGAGGTAAAGGCAAAAGATGCTACATTGTTGAAGAAGACTCTAATGATAATGATGATGAAGTAGTCTATATGGCTATGAAAGATGAATTAGATGAAGATGAAGCAATTTCCCTGGTAACTTGTATGAACAAGAATGACAAATGGATCATAGATAGTGGATGCTCTCATTACATGATTGGAGATAAAAGTAAGTTCATTTCCTTTACTCAATATGAAGAAAATAGTGTTAGATTTGGTAATAATGCACCATGTTAGATCAAAGGGAAAGGTAGTATCGAGCTTATTGAAAGGATATCATGTGATAATGCATACTATGTTGAAGGCCTGAATTATAACTTGTTAAGTGTCTCACAGTTAGGAAACATAGGATGTAAGATTGAATTTGAAAATGGAATTGCTAAGATTTATGATTCTCAAGGAAGCCTAATAGGAAAAGGTGAGCAGACTAGGAGTAATTTATTTTACCTAGACATGGAAGATGCTTCTTATCTCATTGTTCAAACTGATGATGTATAGTTATGACACAAGAGGCTATGTTATGTAAATTTTGACAATTTGATAAACACCAGTAAAATGAAGAAAGTCGGAGGTCTACCAAAATTGAAGAAGTCTGATAACACCATGTGCAAATAATGACAACTAGGGAAGATGACCAAGTCAACTTTCAAAAGAAAGGCTTATACTTCTAATGAAGTATTAGAGCTAGTTCATACTGACTTGTGTGGTCATGTTGAAGTGAAAAGCTACAAAGCTGACAGATACATAATGCTATTTGTAGATGACTATTGAAGGATGATGACAGTCATGTTCCTAAAACAAAAATCAAATGCATTCCAAATGTTCAAATGGTACTTGACCAAAGTTGAGAAAGAGACTAGGAAGAGCCTAAAATGTCTTAGATGTGATAGAGGAGGTGAATTCACATCAAGAGAATTTGAAGAATTCTACAATGAAAGAGGAATCAAAAGGTAGACATTAGCACCTAGGACTCTACCTCAGAATGGTATCGTAGAAAGAAGGAATAGATCTGTCATTGACTATGCCAGGACCTTAATGATGGAGAAAAATATTGCACTCAAGCACTAGAGAGAAGCTATAAGTACTACAGTCTACACACTCAACAGAGTTCAAGTCAAGAAAGGTACAAATGCAACACCTTTTGAATTATGGTATGGGCATTCTCCTAATGTAAAAAATTTCAAAATATTTGGATGCAAATGCTATATATATAAAGAGTCTAGAAATGGAAAGTTTGATGCAAAGAGTGAGGAAGGCACATTTCTCGGTTATTCTACTAGAAGCCAAGCTTATAAGTGCTTGAATGTTAACACTAAAAAAGTAGTAGAAAGCACAAATGTGAAATTTGATGAGCTTGCAAAAGTTCAAAGTGTTGAGGACACCAAGAAAGAAGAAGAACAAAAGACCTTTGTATACTTTTACGAAGGTATACCTTATAATGGTGAAGTTGAAAATCAGAATGACAATCAGCAAAAAAATCCAGTATCTGTTGAGTCATAGATAGTGAATGTCAAGCAGCCGACACATTTAAAAGCCAAGCTATATAATACAAAGAATGTTCATTTAGATTTTGAGAACTGTCAACATGAAGGAAATGAAGAAATATCTAATGAAAATACACATGAAGATTCAGATTCTGAAAGAGACAACATGCAAACAAGGAAAGAACCAGTAGTTGCAAAGTATGTAAGAAGACATCATCCTACAGATCAAATTATTGGAAACAAAGAGGTGGGACCAATGACAAGGAATAGAATCAAAAGTGAGACATGTCTACTCAGCAAAATGGAACCAAAAATAGTAAGTGAAATCATAAAAGATGATGATTGGTACAATGCTATGAAAGAAAAAATTGAAAAGAACAAGACATGGACCTTAGTCTTAAGACCAGCTGACAAGAATGTGATTGGAACCAAGTGGGTGTTTAAATACAAGTTAGATGAGAATGGTGAAATCACAAGGAATAAGGGAAGACTAGTCTATAAAGGGTATGCACAAGAAGAAGGACTAGAATATGGAAAAAAATTTGCTCTAGTTGCCAGAATGGAAGGAGTGAGGACCTTACTAGCATATGCAACTTTCGAAGGATTTTTCTATCAAATGGATGTTAAGTCCACATTTCTAAATGGTATAATTGAAGAGGAAGTCTACATAGAGCAACGAGAAGGATTTTTTGATGAAAATAATAAAAACAAGGTATGCAAATTGCATAAGGATCTATATGGGTTAAAGCAAGCCCATAAAGCTTGGTATGAGAGACTCCACAAGTATCTAGTTCAAATAGGATTTGAAAGAACTGATGATAATAGCAACATGTACATCAAATCAAAAGAAGGTAAGGATATCCTTGTATTTGAAATCTTTGTGGATGACATAGTTTTTGGAGGAAAGGAAGCACTTTGCAAAAGTTTTGCTGACAAAATGAAACATGAGTTTTAGATGTCTATGTTTGGAGAAATCAAGTTCTTTGTTAGATTGCAAGTACATCAACTAAAAAATTGTGTATTCATGACATAATCAAAGTAAAACAAAGAGATACTCAAGACATTTGAATTGAAAGACTCCAAACCTGTTAGCACACCAATGGCAACATGACATAAACTATCCAAAAATGATGAATCAACTAAAGTCAATCAAACAATGTAGAGATCCATGATTGGAAAACTATAATACGTTGTACATAGTAGACCATACATAGCATTGGCAGTTGGAATAGTGGCTAGATTCCCTACTAATCCTAGAGAAAATCATCTCATGGTAGTAAAAAGGATAATGAGGTATCTCAAAGGAACTGATGATTTTGGCCTATACTACAAAAAGAATGAGAAGTTTGAGCTCAATGCATACATAGACATAGATTGGGGAGACAACATTGATGACATGAAAAGCACAAGTGTAGAAGCATTATTCTTAGGTAAAAGGCTAGTTACTTGGACTAGCAAGAAACAAACATGCACATCTCAGTCCACTACAGAAGCAAAATATGTGGCAGCAGTAGTCAATTGCACAAACATTGTGTGTCTCAAACATCTATTGAAAGGAATGAAAGAAGAGGTAACCAAATCTGTGATACTGTATTGTGATAATACAAGTGCTATAAACATATTAAAGAATCTAGTAATGCATGCAAAAACCAAGAATATTGAAATCAAGTATCACTATGTCAGAGAATTGGTGGAAGACAAACAAGTAAAGATGGAGTACATTCACACAAAGGAACAAATTGAAAATATCTTCACCAAACCATTACCCAAGGATACTTATGAATATCTTAGAGGCAAGTTGGGGGTAATGCCCCTAACTCAAGTAGTCTACAGCAACAAAGAAGCTACCCTACATCAACAGGAGTAGATCCTTGCAATATCAAAAGAATGATGTAGAGGATGACGATAGGAAGAGAAATTTCAGATCAGTCACAAGCATGGTGATAGAGGGAGAAAACATGAGATGCAAAGCTTATATTTAGCATGTTGAAGATGCTACACCTTTGGCATTTATGTCAAAGAGGGAGATTTATTAGAAACTAATCAATAAAAGGTAAGAGGGAGATGTATGAGATCATTAGTAGACTAAAAAGAGAGAGAGAGATGAAAGAGGGAGATTCAGAGTAGATAAGAAACTAATCAGCAACCAGTTATGAAGGATCAGGAACATAGAGTAAGGATGCAACAATCAAGAGGGAAAAGCAGAACAAAGGATTTAGTTTGTATCAGCAAAAGAGAGACATGATACAAAAATGAAGATATTATATAATTTTGGTGGTAACTAAGTTGATCAGCTCAATCAATTGATCAGTTTGGTTTGCCATCAATGCTAAAGAAGGAGATTGTTGAAAATGATTGAAAAGATCATGAATGAAGAATAATGGAACTGGAAAAAAAATTTCAATCATTGTTTTGTCATTGATGTCAAACTTGCTACTTGTAAGAATGACAATTTCTTAAGTGATCCAAATACTATCAATTGGTTGATTGACAAGGAGGTGGCAATCAATAAGATGTAACAAGACCATCTAAAGAAAGGTTGAAGTTATGATGTTGTAATGAAGTATGAGGATTAGATAAGCCATTGATGAAATAGTGTATTGATGACATACTCTAAGACACAACGAATGGAATCACTAAGACACATCAAAGATGTAAGGTTTAACTAAGTTCATTTATGGGTGCAGAGCAAACTAGTTGAAGATAAGAAAATTTTTAGTTGAAGCCGAGCAAGTTCAACTTTAGTTTGTTCCGAGTAATTCTTTAGGTGTCGAGCAAGATCATTCAATTGTTGAGTAACACAAGATTGTTCATGTGTCGAGTAACATAGGATTGTTCAAGTGTCGAGTAACACAAGATTGTTCAAGTACCGAGTAACTCAGGAAATTTCTTCAGGTGACAAGCATTATTAAATAGCAGTAGAAGCTGAGTAACCTAGTTAATGTCGAGCATCAGTAAACCAATAATGTCAAGTTACTACATTATTTGTTAAGTCAAAAGATTGACCAAATTAGTAATGATAAGTTTGTTACATTAAATTTTGTGAATTAGTTGGATGATAAGAATGATGAGTAGATGTCATAGAATTTTATGTAAACCATGTAAAAAAATTCAAGGTGAATGCTGATGGACTTATCATGATTTTTTTGGAAGAAACAATTTGAAGGGAAAAAAATATCGTTCTCTTAGATCAAATCAAATTAATGAGCGGGAAGATTTGAGTGAGAAATGTAGAACAAAACTTTTTAATAGGGAGTTATAGGTCAGAAGATCAAAGTGTGGTAGTGGTCGTGGTCGTGTGAAGAAGCCAAGAGAAGGCTAGTGTGAAGTGTCAAAAAGAGGATAGAGTGAGGAGTAATCACAGAGCATCAAGACTCTATGTTGATCAAGTGACCATAGAGTGCATTGGCATAATGAGTGGGAGAACTCAAGGAGATAGATCTTGAAGGGTGGACAAGATGTCAACACTGCAAGGAAGAAAAGCCAAGCAAAGAAAAGAACTGAAGAGAGATTTGAAATTTGGAAGGTTAGATTTGCAATCCTTATCAGGTCAAAACCTTTCTAATACTTTCTTACCATTGTATTAGACATTTAAATCCATAAATTTCTAGGTTAGCTTAATAGCTAGGTGGATAAGACTCAGGAAAAGGATAGAAGATCCCCAGGAGAAGGATACGAGATCCTTAGGAGAAGGATAGGATATCCTTAGAGAGGGATAAAAGATTCTTTTGAGAAGGTGACTAGAAATCCCATGGACTTGGGTGGGCCTAATAGCTCTATGTAAATCCTTTAACAGGGTGGCATTCTAAGTTGAATATTCTTAATGTCCTCTAACAAGGCACACTCCTAACAGGGTGTACAAATCCTTTAATAGGGTCACATTTAACAGTGTGTTGTAGCCTTTAACAAGGCAAAGCATCAGAAGTCATTGAAAAAAATTGCATAATTATTTTGTGGGTGTCATCCCCACCCCAGTTTTGCCTTCTTATTCCTGGAGGGTTTCTGTGTCACCAAAATCCTTTGTGTTATGATCTAATGCATGTTTACTTTTCATGCTTGTTTAATGTTTAACTACATGCATGATAATTTTAATTATATGCCATTAAGGATTAGACAAAAAAATTGTATTCGACTTTATTGGGCCTTGGATAACTGATTCACCAACACCCCCCCCCCCCCAACCTCCCTCTCAATTATTCTAAAAGAATTCTAACATTAATCCATTGGAGTAAGTTCTCTAGTGTTAGAATGAGGAGGACGAGTGACAATGTCTGCTAAAAGGTCCTAATTTTGATTCATCATTATAAAGACAAGCTCTCTAGCATCACTCTTAGGTGGCCTAAGCTTCTTCATCACTTTTATCAAGTCAGCATTCCCTCTTCTTTTTTTAGTTTCATCTACTTCTATTGTTGAAACATGACCTCCTTCTTCATCCATGATGGAGTTGTCCCAATTGGTGACATATATTAGTATGAAGAAGTTGGTTCCAAAGTAGGCTCCTTTTTTTTTATTTCTACTCTCCAAGGTCTTCTATGTTAGGTAGTATCTTTAGAGAGAGTCTCTATATTATGTTGGGCTAAGGACCTAGTCTTTGTATCTAGAGGAACATGTTGAGTTTCTTTTTCTATCTCTCCTTCTTCTCATACCTCATCGTCATATTTGCCTTCCTCTGTATTCTAAATTTATGTTCCTTCTTGGATTTTTAGAGGAGATTAAGCTATTGACCCTTTATCCATTATTGATGTTCTGTCCTATGCTGGTGGAGGGGAATGCGAGGGGTCCTTTAGGTAGACAATACAACTGATTCCAATCCTCTCCTAATGGCTCAATCCTAGGAGTATCCCTTATTTTCTCACCCTCAATGTTGGTGCCTATGGCCACAAAATCAAAATATGAGAGATAAAAAAATTCAGCTCCCTCACCTTCCATTTCCTTTATGGGTATGTGGAAGATCATTGTCAACCAAACTAATCTTTTAAGTGGCAATAAAAAATTAGCAAATTAGGGTTATGTCAACTTGACATGCAATTTTCTAGTTTTTATAAACTTTATATCAAAAGGATGAGATAAAAGAATCTCTAGGAAATTGAATTTAGTTTCTAAATTACTAGGCCTTATCTTAGAAAAAATAAAAATTAATTGGTCAAAATATTGAATTTTAATGCAATAGTACAAAAATTTTAGGACAAAAATAATTAGACATATGTCTAACCACCTTAATAAAAATTAAAAGATAATTTATTTTAACAATATTGTACATATAAGATGTAGAGTCATGCTTAGATGTGACACATATTTTGGGTATTTTTATTCTAAATAAATAATTAATTATTAATTTTCTACTTTATTATTTTTGGAATAAAACAACTCTCATGTCTGACAAGCTTAACTAATTCAAAACTCTACAAAATTAAATTTTATTTATTTTTCCTTATAGTAGAAGAAAAATAGAATGTGATGCATCTTTTGGATTTCAAAAATGTTATATCATTTCAAAGTTATAGTTTTTTTTTCAAGTAGTGTACCAATCAATACTTTATACATAACTCCATTAGAAAATAGGTAATAATTACTTACTAAAATTTTAATTTGACAAACCATACATTTATTGAAAGCTAAGAGCATTCTTAAGAAAAAAATTTCCTTTCATGAAATTTTGGTGAAAATAAAGTTGGCAGCTACATGTTTGAAGTAAAAAGCACACAAGAATAGGCCATAAACACATTTTTGGGACTTTTTTAATGTTGTCCATAAAGGTTTCATATAGAAAGATATAGAAAGCCTTATAAAGGTATTAATTGTTTTCATTTAGTATGAGGATGGGTGGAAGAAAAGTTGGAACAAATTTTGAAATGCTTTAAGGCATTTTAGAACTACATATTTTTGAGATAACCACTTTTTGGTACACCATGATCCTACACATACCCCTATCCATTTTGGTTGTTCATCCTCTGAAGTTTGAACCTAGAAAGGTTTCCTAGGGATAGATGGAGGTGTTTGACTTGAGCTTCTTTTTCTCTCCTCCTTTACCTCCATAGTCGAGTGAGTTCTTTAATTGAAGGGCGCATATTCAGTTTGTTCCACTTCTTCCTCATCCTCTACTTTAGGAATGGTTTATGGAACTTCTAGTAAGGGAGTGCTCTTGTTCTTTAATATTTTCTTTTTTACACCAACACATGTTGTTTCTGTTTGGGCTCTCTTAGTCACCCATGGGGAGGCTTCTTCCTTTGGGGCTCTAGTGTTGGGAATTTATTTAGTTCTCCCCTAAAGATTCATGACAAGGGTTTAAACACCTCCTGTGTACTATAAGTTGAGTGGTTGTATTGAGGATTGATATATTGGTCTTTTGGTACAATGATAATGCCACTCTAAAAAGTGATATCAGAGCTTGGTCACAAGCTAAAATCCTTAGACCTTAGATAACACTGAGGGGGAGTTTGTAGGAATTTTGTTTGGCACTCCCCTCAAGATTCATGATAAGGGATTAACCATGTCCTATGTACTATAAGTTGAATAGTTGTATCAGGCATTAGTAGATCAGTCCTTTGGTGCAATGACAATGACACTCCAACATCTAGGTGGTTGAAATATTTGTTCTTCTATTGGTTCCTATTGTTGTCCTTATTGTTTCTCTTGTTGAGCTTTCTTTGGCTCTTCTTGGGTTTCTAGTTCTTGACCCTTGGCCACTTTATTTCTTCCTGAGAGCTTTCCTTCCTCTTCTTACCATTCCCTTTTTAGTGTCAAAATACTTGACCTCCCACTCATATTTATGTACCATTTTTGGCCTCACTAGTGATTTGGCATGGTAGGTCAGTATTGTGACTTTAGTTCCCTTTCCTTTGTTGGATCTGGCTATAGCCTAAAGAGGTATGGCTTGGAAAAGATAGATCCATCTAAAAGGGTTTCTTGATCCATTCCCTTGTGATTTTTACTACATGTCAACATGATGATCAATGACATCATTCTCCTCGCACCCTATCTTTGCGTTCATCATCAGCCTATCATAGATCTTATCCCTATTATATAAGGGATCCATAGTCTTAGGTTCATCATTTTCCTAGGCCTTTATGAGTATCTCCAAGTTGAACATCTTTTCTACTAGATGTAAAATCATCCTACAATATTTGCTAATACAAACATTATAGTCATCTACTACATTCATCCAATTGTCCTCCACCATTTAATCATGTACGAATTTCTTCACCACTAGATGTTGCACCATCCCAATATTACTAAAATATGGGTGTGGATCTTGATAATCTTCTAGGAGATTCCAATCCCATTCCAATTTAAATGTCATGATATCTTACTTTTCTTTCACTTGAAATGCCCCAATAGTGATTAGCCATATGCATATTTTCTTATGTAGTTTCCTTAATCTGTCATATGAATAAGTGAGTTGGTGAGATATCTTGAATATGATAAGCCTATCTAATGAATATCTTGGGAGCTTCTTTGGGAACAAAAGAGAACCAAGTACCCGAAGATAGGTAAAGGACTTGAATTGGATGTAGTAGGCACCTACTTTGGTTATCCTTACTTCAGCTTCTATTGACATCTTCTTTGCATAATCACATTATATTAATTTGATGATAATGATTATGAAGCCACAATTTACTACCCCATATTCCACACTTTGTAGTGGAAGCTTCTTTTTCACAAGTTGTAGATACACTACATAGGGTTAACAATTTGCATCTTGCATGCTTCCATTTCCATAAAACCCTAGGTATTTTGTGGTCTTGGCCACTAATAGATACACCATATAAAGAGTGGATCATTCTTGACCAAGATCAATAACTCGTCTAGATTATCACTCAAGATGGTGGCCCAATCAATAGGCATTTTATTTGTTCTAATGTTCTCAATAAAGTGCATCGTCCATGTCTCTAAATGATCTACTGTGGAAAGGCCCATGACTTTGCTAAGGAGAACAATTGAATATCTCATATCATCTTTCATGTATCCTTTCTTCATATCCACCTTCCCTACTCTCCAGCTCAAGGTTTTCCTATCAATTAAGAATTTTATTGCACCAATTCCTTGGTTTCTTTCCCATTTTCTCTATGCCATCCATCCACACATTCATACAATATTTGGAGGTGTTGGTCTAACCTTGGAAGGTGGAAAACATTCTCAATATTTCATGGCATAATGTTGAGGACTATCTCTCCAGTCACGCTCTTCACAACCTTCTCATCTGGCACATAGTGTTCAGCTAATGTCATAATTAAGAAAAACAATTAAACTAATGTATGGTATGAAGTTATATTCACTAACCCACTCTAGGTTAGGGATAACAACATTTTTTATCTTTCTTTAGGTTTTTTTGTAGAGTGTCAAGAAAGCACTTTAGTGAATGTAGCCAAGTTTCGTGTTCCGAATCTCTATATGTTTCTCTTCAAATCAAGATTTTTTTGGATTTCCTTGGTATTTGAATGCTATTGGTTTTAGTTCTATCTTTGTCTCCATGGAAGATGATAATGATGTCACTTTTTTTACACAATAATAGGGAAACATAGGTACCTTATTGTAAGAAGACCATAATGAAAATTAGTTAGGGACTCGGACAAATGAAAAACTAAGTAAAAACCAACTCAAACAAATAAAAAATTTAACTAGACTACCTCAAGTTTGTTTTGAAAACTAGTGCACCTATTGTACCTACATAGGTGTGCATGGTATGCTAGTTTTCTTGTGCTTTTGCACTATATCAAAATGTGCACATTTACACACATTATACACTAGTGCATGTGTGCACTGCATGTATGCAACTATGCATATACACGTGCGGTTGTATAAAGGGGTCTTTATTTCTTCTAGGGATGGACATCCACACCTCTTAAAGATGCGCACATGCAAATGTGCACATCCCAAAATTTTTTTTAAACCTTTACAATGATTTTTTGTAGAGGCGTAGATATAGAATAGTGAAACTAATAGAGGTTGGAGGGTGCACAAAAAAATAGGGAGACAAAAGATAATGAGGAGATGAAGAGGGAGGAGGTCTATTTATGGACCCCTAAAACATAGAAACTATGCACCTCTAGGGGTGCACATGTGTGCACATCCAAGGGTTTACACCACCTAGGGTGCATAATTGAACTTAAGAAAAATCCCCCAAATACTTTTCTTTTATCCATTTAACATGTTTGACAGTGCCTAATCAAAGACTAGTTCTTGACCTAGACCCAAAGGAGGGTCCTAAAGTACCAAGGTTTTGAACTAGGTGCCTCATAAAGGATTTTGAAACTAGGGGTCCCCATTTTGTGACTCAAAATGGGGTGTCTATTATGGGACCACAATAGGATGTTACCCAGAAAATGATGCAATATATAAGTTCCTTATAAGAGGATGGAGCCTATTAGAAGTCAATAAAATGTACATTCAACACATTTTAATACCTATTAGGAGAATTAAAATCCCTATGAGGAGATTCCAACCTTATTAGGAGTTTAGGAAGCTAGAAGGATCTAGTGTCCAAATAGCTTCATCAAAAAGACCACCGAAATCACTTTTGAACTAGACTTTATACTATTCTTCACAAAATAATCCCAAAACAACTACCCATTTTAATATTATTTTAAAATATAATCTCTCTTTCATCTCACCATTCCTTAACCATACTAAACACTTCTCAAATCTCAAGATATTCAATATCAAGTTCACTAGATCTCACATCCATGTTCACATACTCTCATCATATTTACACATTTAATTAACACTACACTTCATAATCATAGTCAACCATAACAAACACAACTTTCCTTTATACCAAGCCCTAAAACTAATCATTTCTTTGATCTTAACAATTTTTCAATTTACAAGTAATATAGAACTACGTTAAGTTAATATGATACACATTGCATTACATCTTTTCACAATTTTATAATAATCTCAGCTCGCAGTCTTCACAATTCTTTACACATACAATATCAGACATAACATAACCAACCCTAGCATCTTCATGATGTCTTCTTTCTGTATACAAATGTGCTTAACCTGATTCTATCTCTATTAGGATATAAAATTAGAACAATAGTAACCTCTTATAGGGAACTCTAGAAGAATGGTGTCTTCAATAAATCTTTAATAATCATCAATTATATTTATCTTCACTCATGCATACTTAACCACGTAATAAAGGAACTCTTTAGAAAATTTTCTTAATTGTGCATAACTCTATCTTCAATCCTCAAACCTCACCACCTCAATCTATGGTTGGTGTTCTATAAGTCTTCATACAATCATTAGTATATTAACACCAATGCCAAACATAGTCATGAATGCAACACATAATCATTCTAACAATCTCCCCAATTCTCCAAAAATCATAGGATACTACCCCATTGGAATACCATCAACATTCATGCTAACATATCCATCACATAATGATCCTTATTTACATTTTTGTCTAGCTCAATATCAATAATATCCATAATTTCAACATTCTTTTCCATTTCCTTCACCATCTATGGTATATTTTCAATCACTTTATTTATTGTTTCCTCAATATCCTCACTATCTAGTTGTATGTGTTCTTGTTGTTTGGTATTTGATACATCATCTTTTTCTTGTTCCTCATCCAAGTGAAAAAAAATTTTCCATAGTTTTTCACTTTCTTCCTCAACTTTTTGTGTCCTTTCCACCATAAATCTCAATGATCAAGTTTTTTTTATGAATCTTCTCCTATATATCTTTATGCTTCATCAATTTAATGTACTATAAGAATTAGTATGCTCAATACTAGTGATGTTTTTATTAGCTATCTCTTAGTATCTATAAGATATCTTCATTGTCCATTAATATTTTTTTGTTCGCAATTTCTATGGATCAATAATAATTTATATACATTCTATCAATTACATCTTTGTCAATCTTCATTATATCTTCATCATTTATCATGGGAAATTTAAAACACGTATTGAACAAAATCTTCCACATTTTCTTATAGCTTCTACATGTTCAACAATAGTCTTTGGTGGGAATAACTTTAAGAAACCTCCCTTTAGGAAAAGGTATAAAATTTTGGCAAATCAAACATTAGTTTAAGGGGAGAAAATCATTTCTATTGGCGAATTCTTATTTTTAGGTAGACTTTTTAAAATTTTATTGGCAATTAGTTTTCAATCATATGAAAAATTTATAAAATTCTAGAAAATCTTTCGTTACTGATGAAAATAAGGAAAATGGTACACATGCCTAAGAACAATGATTTTATTGTTATTATATGGAGCCTAATTAGTTATCAAACTTTAAGGTAAAATTAAGCCCACTTTTATCATTATAGTTTCCCTCCAAATTATTGTATGGTGGTTCGGGGAAGCACCCCTATTATTTTTAATCATTGGATGATCCTAAATCAATGGCTTAAATCCCATTTCAAGATAAACTTTTAAAATGATACCACGTTTTAAAGAAAATTTCCAAAGTAAAGATACATGTCCCCAATCAAATCTATTTTGTGGGAACTTGAGAAAGGATAAAATGTTCTATGAAAAGTCTTCAAAATAGAGACACGTGTCATATCTACATACTTAATCTATAGTGTAACATAAATGTCGACCAAATATTGGCTAATATGACCATCAGTTAAGACAAGCCTTGAAAATTTTAGGCAGAAGTATTTAACTTACTATGTCAAAAAAATAGTTTCCAATTGGTGAAGTTATCACTAAAATATAAATACTTTGGTATCATTATTGGTGATTATCCTAAACATGAGACCCAATTTGGTTAGAGCACAAGTGACATGGAAAACCCAAAAGTACAAAGCAATTAGCCAATTCTAGGGACCCTGATGAATGAGATTAGTCAATTGGTGAATATTAGCCACTAAAGTTATCCTTGGTCTTTGGTACATATCTTTTTATATAGTTATGAATTGTTCCTCATCTAATTTAGTTTTCTTACTATCATCACATTTTATAGTCTTTTCTTTCTTTTTTCACTTTGTCATTGACTATGTAACATATTACCTTTTATAATACACCCGAGTTTTCTTATGCTCAATTTTTGTATTCTTTACATTTCCTTTCTTGATAGGGGAAAGATGTGAAAGCTCTAGGCCTACAATGGGTAACATTAGGACACTATGGTTTTATTATTTATGGTTTATTACACTTCTTTGGTTTAGGTTCATCTACCACTATTTCCTTCTTGGCTTTGACTTCATCTTCATTGCCTTTGGTTTCCTCTTCAATCGATTGAGATATTATCAAATGCATTGCCCCAGTGTTTGTGGAGTTAAACAAAGACAACTTCCTCTTTGGATTAAAAATATTTTTCATGTCTAGCCTCAAATAATCAAGATAAATCAAATGATACAATTTATTTCATCTTAATATGCTTCATGTAATACAATAAAGATAATGAATTTATACTTGAAAGAAAATAGATAAGAAAATCCCATGTTTTTTGAAAGCATAGATCACAATCAATGTATTCTATCCCAGAAAGCTCAAGTTGATTCATGTGGCAATTTGTGTAAATGAAACTATATTATTATATTGACTTGAGGACTCCAATGTCCTTACTTACTCTCTTTTTTCAATCATAGTAGGGATATCAACCAATATACTTAACTTCTTAAAGGAATTAAAAATATTAAAATTTATCATGTTAACATAGCAAAGGAGGGTGTTGTCAATAAAAATATTTTGCAAATTGTTTACTCATACAAATTATGTTCAACTAAAAATTCATCAAATTATATTTTAAAGTCAAAAACATAAAAAAGATATAACATTTATCCAGAGTTGTAAAAAAAATTCACACGCATGATGATAATGTTTATTTTAGGAACCATGAATTTATAGACATGCCAGTGAAATTAGGGAGTTAAAAGAAAAATCTAATGGCCTAAATGAATTGGATGGTCAACCATGGTTATCAAATGATGATAATCGTTTCACTAAGTAATCAACTTGATACATTTCATATAATGGAACACCTTTGACATAAATATTTTTCTTATGTTATCTTGTGAATTTGATTGATGTAAGGTCCTAATAAAATTTATTTTTGAATAACTCCCAACATTCATGTTTAGTATTTTCAAAATGAATTAACTACCCCCATCTTATATAATTCTAGTTGTTATATTAGAAATGAATTATTTTATATTTTGGTATAATGAAAACTCTAAATTTTAAGAAATGATATCAAAGCTTGGTCACATGTTTGTATCTCCTTAACACTAAGAGGTGATTCTTAGACAAACTACCAAAGTTCCCTTTGGAATTTGTGATATGGTTTCATTGTCTCCTATGCTCTAAAAGGATAATGATTATATTAGGCATAGATACATTGATCTTTGGGTGTAACAAAAAACTTATATTATAAAAATTACTACATATTTTGACCATTTTAAAACAATTTATATATAAGGTTACTACTAGATATTTATCATTTATTAATTTAAAAACGTATTTTGTGGAATAATATCTTATATATAAGAAAAATAGAGCATATGGCTCAAAAGTGAGCCTGTACTACTTTTTTCTCATAGTTTTGGTCAGTACATTCTAGTTTGGGTGCTACAACTTTAGCTTGTACAAGAGGTTATGATTGATCTTCCTAGTTTTATTCTTTATATGCAAGGCCGCTAGATCCAATTCCAACAAGGAATATATTTTTTGCATTGACGGAAGATTTTTAGATTCGATAAAGAGGAAATCTATCCTAGGTTTTAATTATGTGAACCTAAATAGAGACCCAAATGATTATGTTGTTAAAAGAATAAGGGTTGGGAGGAATGATGTCCAAAATGGTAGTTTTGGAGCTCCATTGTCCATTTAAGGAATAATCATGTATGGATTCTACCGATAAATTGTTCTAATAAGCTTTAAGTCAAATATTATTTCTTTAGTCCCTTCTAGTCATCATTTGAGCTCTCCATCAACTTTTCCAATTCTAAAAAAACTTCAATAAGGATGAAGATCTAGTTAATTCATTTCAAGGGCAAGAATTTGAGGTATGTATTAATATTAATCCCCCTAGAGTTTTAAAAGAGTTGGTCTACAAATTAGCTTGAATTGCTTATCATAAATGACATCTTTAGTAATGGACTTTGGGTGTATTGTAAAACTAATATTCTTTTTCACTAAATAGTGTGGTGCCAATTATTTAGGAACCCTCTTGTGGGATTGGCTCAAAACCACCTTCGATGACTAGGTAGTAATCTCTTCTCTTAAACAAATTGTTCTATTCCTAGATTATTCTTCTTGGGAACTAATAAAAAAATTATCATATGGTGATAAAATGTTTTTGAAGGTCCATTATGTCTAATATTAATGAATTGGCAACATAACATTACTTTAATTCCTTTAATGATGTGAATTCTTGATATGGGTATTATTTAGACATTTTTGAGTAGAATTACTACAAAATGAAATTATTATCCATATTGGAATTTCTCTAGGTTTTTGTAGATTTTTAGGAAATGAGTTTATATGGGCTAATGACATTAAATTTTTGATTGAAATGGAATTCATCGAAGTTAAGTTTAAGAAAATAAGGACAATCATGAATAGTTCTACATACTAGTTGGAAGGAAAAATTACTAAAGGAATAATTTCAAGCAACATTAAATGGTAGTCACCCACATGGAAGAAATGTAATCAATTCTAAGACATAAAAACTTTGGATACCTGTAAGGTTTCTATATTTAACCTTGTTCTCAATATATCTTTCAAACCTAAGGATTGAGATTTTATTAATTCAAAGAGAGTATCTCCTCCTGAAGAAGGTGTTGAGGGCCTCCCTCAAGACCCTGTTAGAGAAGAGCAGGAACTTCTCAAGTATCAAGGGTTATTTGAATTGGATCCCATGATCCCTCCCTCTATTGCTCGTGGTGACCAAAAGTCATATAGCAAAATGAACAATTTGTATCCTATTCTTGAACCTACTTTAGAAAATAATTAAGGAACTAAAAGGGATATTGGAGTTGTCCCTTCCCCTCTACATGTTCAAAATATAGAGGAATCCTCTATTCACTTTTTAAAAAAAAATTAAATTCCTTATGTAGAAGGGGATTCTCTAGCTCAAAATATTAATAGATTCTTGAACCATGGGGTGAGTGAGGTGGAAAAATAAGATTTTTGTGAGTTTAAATTATAGAATATCTAATTTATAAATTCAAATAGGGTTATCTTAAGGGTGGTCCTAATATTCAAAAATAAATAGTTTTCTAAGAATGGAAGATTGTGATAATCCAAGAGGATTGGAACAATCCTAGGAACCTTTGGCTTTTATGAATTTGATAAAGATTCCTAATTAGAGAGAAATAAAATGTTTAAATTTACTTAGAAATAATGATAGAAAGGTTGAAGGAAAAACCAATTTAACTTATATATTTAATGTACAGAAGGGGATGTTTCTTCCCAAGGATAAATGAATATCATTAGATGGAATTTAGGGGACTCAATGACTGTAACAAACAATTCTTGTGGAAGTGTTATCTAAGCCAATATAAACTAGGAATAATCATTACCCAAGAAACCAAAATGAATTAGCACAAGTTAAGTTCTTTCAAAAAAAGACTAGGTTTTAGAAAAAAATTTGTAAGCCCAACTGTAAGGGCCTCCAAAGGTTTGGAAATTATCTAGAATCCTTGTATCATTAGTATTAGTCCCTCATGAAGGGAAAGATACAAGGTACTAATTATATAAATATTCTAAGCTTCAATCTCCAATATAATCTAATTAATATTTATGGGCCTACTCCCACAACAAAAAAGAAGAAGTGTATGGTTAGACTTAGATTACTCTATGTTGTTCCCTCAATCACTTTGTATACTAGGAGGGGACATCATTGTAATGTCAACCACATCAAGAAAAAGAAGAGGCCTAAAAAATTATCACAAGCTTCAATACATTTTAATTACTTGACTGTATGATCCACCCTCATAAAAATAAAATATAAGGATAATCCTTTTTAATGGAATAATAGAAGGCAATATTTTAGAGAAATAATAGAGAAATTAGATAGGGATTTTATATCAAGGAATATACCCAATGAGGTACGACTTATAGAATCTAAAACTCTTCATTCCTCTGGGTTAAATTAGTATATAGTTCTTCTAACACTAGAATTAGCTAGAACCTAGGCCAAAAATTTATTCAAATTTAAGTTAATGTGGTTCAATGATGAGTCACTAAAAAAATTACTTAAAAACTAGTGGGTAAGCTTGGAAGTTCTAGCCTTTAAAACATATACGGTGGTGTTGAAATTTAAAATTATTAAGAAAAACCTTATCCATTGTAATAAAAATAAGATTAGAAACATATTTTCTCTCAATGCTAAGACTAAGATCAAGTTAGCAAAGGAAAGTCAGCCATGATGAAGAGAGGGATTGATGAAATCCTTTATCTTAAGGAAAAATATCTTATATTGAGATTGGAAGATATTATTTCTGAAGAAGCAATCTTCTAAAAATAAAAATTGAATTTGGATAGGCTAGGTAAAACAAATGGGATAGAAACCCCAAATTTTCCCATCATATTACCAAATATAATAGAGTTAGTAATAAAATTTGATAGATAAAATATGATAAAGATAACATGTTAGGTTAGGGTATGTGCAGGATCATAGTGTGCCAAAAAGTGGTGATCTAAAAAATATGTAGTTCTGAAATGCCTCAAAGAATTCCAAAATCTATTCCAACATTTTTCGCACCCATCCTCATATAGAAAAAAAAAAAAAAACAATTAATACCTTTATAAGGCCTACATATATCTATTGATACCAACCCTATATGGTAAACTTAAAAAATGTCCTAAAAATGTGTTTTTGGCATGTTCTTGTGTGTTTTTAACTTCAAACATGTAGCTAATGACTTTTTTTCAACAAAATTTGATTAAATGAAAAAGGTTTCTTAAGAATGTTCTTAGCTTTCCATAAGTGTAAGGTTTGTCAAATTATGAGTTTAGTAAGTAATTATTACTTATTCTCTAATGGAGTTACGTATAAGGTGTTGATTGACATTGTGTTTCAAAAACAACTATAACTTTCAAATGGTAGAATATATTTGAAATCCAAAAGATGCATCACATTCGATGCTTCTTCTATAAAGAAAAAAATAAAATAATAAATTTTGAGGGTTTTCAATTAGTTAGGGTTGTCAGACATGAGATTTTTTCATTCTAAAAATAGTAAAGTAGGAAATGAATAATTAATTATCTAGAATATTATTTAAAAATATAATCATTTGATTTTGATTAAGATGGTCAGACATAGACCTACTTCTTATTTTTTCTTGAATTTTTTGTATTATTGCCTTAAAATTCAAAATTTTGACCAATCAATTTATATATTTTTTGCATAAGGCCTTCTATTATAGAAACTAAATTCAATTTCCTAGAGATTATTTTGTCTTAACTTTTTGATATAAAGTTTACAAAAGTATAAAATTGCACATGAAGTTGACATAACCCTGATTTGCTAATTTTTATTACCACTTAAGAGCATAGTTTGGTTGACCATGATCATGCACATATCTCTTACCCCTCTAAAATCACTTCACAAGTGGTATCTTTCTATGAAAACATGTTGAATTATCTTGATGTATCATAGATTTAGATTTCCAAAAGTATTTCTTAAATAATATTTCGAAATTAATGATGTAGTGCAATTTAGAAGGTACCCCTACAAAAGGTAATTTAGATCCCTAAAAATAACCACACAGTAGAAACACAAAACAAGAGATGAAATATGATACTAATTCTTAACATTTTATTCATAAAATAACTATTTAGATGTAATGTGCCCTATTGTAAGGCCTTCCAAGTTAGGGTCAAATACAATAGCAATTAGAAAACTAGTTCTACAAAATCTCATTCCTAGATAGTCTAGATACACACTCTGGTAGAAAACTCCAAGGAAATCTCAATTGTTGCTTGCAAGATCACCAAGAAATCTCCAGGTTTCCAATCCACAAGTAATATCCCTTCTCAAACTTCACTCCTCCACTTGATAGTCTTCTCCCAGGTGGATGAATCTCACTCAATAGTCTACAAAAAAAACTGCTACTTATACGCAACTAAGCCATAAGTTTTCCTAGCCCATTAAAAATTAAAATAAACCCTTATATTAAATACATGCATAAGACACAAGTTGGTTGTAACACCAATTAACTATCCACAACCAAAATTCAATGCCAAAATTTGGCTTATAAATAAATAAGGTGATATAGAAACAAAGACCAAATCAAGTGTTAGAGAAACCACATTGAGTATCAACGACTACACCAAGCATAGCTAAGCTCCATCATTCACTGAGCCACTGGATCAACACTGAAATCAAACTAGTGGATCTTTGCAATATATGTCAAGTTGCACCTTTGTAGACTGAGTCTCTTCAATAAAAAAGCTACTTAGTTAATACAAAACCAATTAATAACTTAGTATCAATCGAGCCACACCTCTTCCATGGACCAAGATCTCCAACTCCAAGGTCAAACCACACTAACATGTAGGATTTCTAGCCAACCAAGGATGCTCCTGCATCAAACACTCTAGGTTCAAAAATATGTTCTTAATAACATGAAGAACATCTTCTTAGATTCAACACATTAATCCCAAAGTGGTTCTTCACATACATATCTTCAAAGTCCTCAACTTTTACACTCTTTCCCTTGTTTTTATACTTCTTCACATCTATCCTCACTGCACTATAGGTCTACCTTCCACACTGATCTCTAACCCAAACATATTCATTTAGCTCAACAACTACTAATACTCAAGTTCCTTTTGCTGAATTCTTCATTCTGTAAAGGAATCGAGGAATTCTTCTTGCTACCTTTCACAATTATAAAAACATTCTTAAAACAATCATGCACAATCTTGCAATCATACATTGAAGCTCTACCAAGAAACAAATGGATGCTATTCATGTCTATAATATCACACAACACTTGATCCTTATACTGCCCAGTCTAGAAATCAACATGGCACTGCTACCTCTCTTCTAATGTATGCTCACCTTCCAACTAGCCAATCCTATAAGGAAAAGGATGTCTAATTCTTCTAAAACCAATTTTATGAACTATCTCCTTAGAAACAAGGTTTTCAATTTGACCACCATCCACAATCACATTACATACTTTACCACTAGACTTGCAACGAGTCCTGAAAAAATTAGTCCTCTGACAATATTTTAGTGTCCTCTAACCAACTAGTACTCACTGAACTAGCAAGCTCTCTCCTTTCTCAGGAAAAACTTATGCACAACTTACCATAAGGATCTGAGAAACACTAACAATCTTAGGAACAAGGAAACTTATTTATAGTAGTATCAGTTGGAACAAATTAGATAATATGGTATGTCCCTGACATCAAAGGATCAGATTCTATCTAAATCATATGGTACTAGAACTAAGTCATTCCTGAGTGTGTAGATTAAGAGTCAAACCATAGGTAGTTTGCACCAAGACTTGGATGAAGGTTGGAAGAGAAGGTTAATCTTTTGGGACTAATTGATCTTATGTATCTTTTGATTTATTGCTATGGGCTTAAAAGAATCTTCAAAGATGCCTCCAAGAAGATTGGACCCTAGGGAAATCAATGATGTCTATGATATGGTGGAAGCGAGGCTCTTAGGGAAGATGTCATTGCTGAAGAGTGATATGATTGCTGAAAATTTGAGTCCTGTAGGTTGTGTACCTTGGCATGTGGGTACTGGAGATGGTTATGAGGAAGTTGCTAAAGAATATGAGGTTGTTGGATCAAGTGGTGAAGAAAAAATTTATTGTGTGAAGGGACCTATAGGAACTAGGGAATGTGACTTGGATAGGCCTAGATCTCACTAAGTATAAGATGGTGGTTAGTAATTTCTTATGTACTCTAAATCCTGAAGACGATTGGTGAATTCAAAGACTTCTTTAAGCTTGAGGATATTGGGGATCCACTCAAAGTAAGGCTAGCATAGACTAAGTTTAAAGGACATGACACTCTTTGGTGGAAAGAACTACAAAAAGACAAAGAGGAGGAAGGTAAAATCAAGATCATTATATGGAGGTTGATGGCAACCAAGTTGAAAGGTAAGTTCATTCCTATTGATTATAAACTTGATTTGACTAAGAGGTTGTAGAATTTGAAGTAGAAAGATATGAATGTGAATTATTATACATAGGAGTTCTACAAGTTCACTATTCAGTCTAGGCATAGAGAATTTTCAAAGGAGAAGGTAGCTTAGTACATTAATGGTTTTAGATTCAATATCCAAGTTGAGATTGGTATGTTGAAGATTCATTCGGTTGAGGAATCTTATCAATATGCCCTGAGGGAAAAAGATAAGTTGAAGAGGAAAAGTTAAGGTAATTATAGAGGGAAGGAGAAGATGGACTACTTTGCAAAGGCTAAACTAAGTTTTGAAGATGAACCAAAATATATTGATTAGAAGAAGAGGGAAGGAAGATGTGAGTTTAAGGGTACTTGTTTAAAATGTCATGAACAAGGACATATAGCTTATAACTTGTCTTAGGATGGTGAAAAAAGGGTTCTTATTTTATATGAGGTTGAAAACCCTACTAGTCAATGTGAGAAAGCAGAGAGTTTTCTATTTTGGTGAGTATTGGTTCATCAAAGTACACTAGAATATTTTCAAATGACTAATTTGTTTAGGACTGATTAATGTGAGTCTAGTAGTAAAGTACACAATGTAATTGTTGATGGTGGTAGTGCTAAAAACCTTGTTGATAATGAGATGGTTCACAAACTTGGTTTGAGAAGAATGCGATAACCTTGTCCTTGTAGTATTGGTTGGTTCCAAGGTGACCATGCTTTGGAAGTTAGGGAGAAGAGATTTGTTGATTTTCAGATTGGGTAATATAAGGATTAAGTGTTAAATGATATTGTTGACATGAATAGTTGTCATTTGTTTCTTTGTAGACTAGGCATTATGATTATAGGGGAAAGAATGATTGTGTCAAGAATGTGTTTATAGTTGTGAAAGGTAGAAGGAGTCATTCCATGTTTCCTTTGTTGAATGAAGAACGTAGTAGGAGGAACCTATGTATTGCTAGCTGAGTTCAATTAAAGGATTTAAATAGGGTTAGAGATTAGTACAAAAGGTGTAGCTATAGCACATCAAGGATGGATATGAAGAAGTAGAAAAACAAGGGAAAGAGTGTAGAAGTTGTGGACTCGAAGGATATTTATGTGAAGAACCAATTTGGGATTTATGTGCTAAATTATAGAAAATGTTCTTTAAGTTATTAAGAACATCTTTTCTAACTTGGGGTATCTAATGTAGGAGCATCCATAGTTGGCTAGAAATCCTTCACATTGGTGTGGTTTGACCTTCGAGTTGGAGAACTTAATCAAAGAAAGAGGTCTAGCTTAGTTGATACTTAGTTGTTCATGGTTGATGTATTAATCATATAACTCAGTTTTTGAAGGGACTTACTTTACGAAGGAGGAACTTGGATTATACTAGAGAGCTCAACAAGTTTGGTTGTAGTATTGACTGAATGGCTCAGTCAATGATGGAGCTTAGTTATTCTTGCTGGAGTTTTTGGTACTTTGTGTAGTTTCTTTGACACTTAGTTTGGTGTTGGTTTATGTGTGAGACAACTTTTGACATTTAATTTAGGTTGTGGATAGTTAATAATTGTTACAGCTAACTTGTGGCTTATGCATATATTTAATGTAAGGGTTTATTTTAATTTTTAATGGGATAGGCCAACTTGTGGCTTAGTTGGGTATAAGTAGGGGCTTTTTGTGGAGTCTTGAGTGAGATTCATCTAGTTGAGAGAAGAAAAATAAGTGGAGGAGAGAACTTTGAGAAAGGATAATAGTTGATGCTTGGAAACCATGAGATTTCTTGGTGGGATTGTGAGCATAGTTGAGATTTCATTTGCATTTTCTACCAAAGTGTGGACCTGGATTATCTAGGATTGGGATTTTGAGTTGGATCTTGAGAGATCTTATAGAACTATGTTTGTAAATTCTATTGTATTTGGCCCTAACTTGGAAGGCCTTACAATAGGGCACATTGCATGTAAATAGTTATTTTATGAATAAAGTGTTGAGAATTGATATGATATTTGGACTCTTGTGTTTTGTTTCCATTGTGTGGTTATTTTTAGGGGATCTAGATTACCTCTGGCAAGGGTACCCTTAGAATATTGCTGCATAAGATGGTATCAAAGCTAGGTTTTGCTAAGTGTGGATCTCAATCTTAATAACAACTTATCCCTTCTACCAGAGTGTGGAACATACCATAACTTAGTATTTACCAAGCCACACCTCTTCCTTTCATCAATTCATCCAAATCCAAGGTCAAACCACACCTTTAAAATAAAACCTTACATTAAATAGATGCATAATCAACAAAATAGCTACAACACTCATTAACTATCCACAATCTAAATTAAATTCTAAAAGTTATCTCACACACAACTTGGGAAACACAAAAATAAAGACCAAACCACATCAAGTATCAACAACTCCGCCAAGAATAACCAAGCTCCATCATTGACCAAGCCACTTGGTCAAAATTGCAAACAAACCAGTCAGGCTCCCCAATTTATGTCAAGTTACTCATTTGTAGATATTCTAAGGGTACCCCTATAGGAGGTGATTTGGATGAATGCAAATAAATACACAACAAAAGCACAAAAAAGATACCAAATATGATACCATTTCAACACTTTAATCATTAAATAACTATTTACATGTAATGTGCCTGACTATAAGGCCTTTTAGGTTAAGGACTAATACAATAGAAATGACAAAAATATCTCCTAGTTTCCAAGCCTTGTCTACTATCACTTCTTAAAGTTCTCTTATCTACTTCATCCTCTTCTCGAAGATAGATGAATATCACTCTTTGTTATGCCCGACCAATAGATCCTTGGAACAAGGATTCAATACAAGCCAAATTTTTATTTTTTTTAAAGTATGGATGTACACAATAGTCAACATACAATGATCACAAAGATCACAATAGAAGACTTAACCACAATCCCAAAAACCAATGAATCTCCAAATGCAACTACCAAACAAACACACACAAATGGGAAGATAAAGACCAAAGATGGAAATAGAAAAATGAATCTCAGATCTATCAAAGCATGGAAAATTAAGAAAATCAAAAGGGTACTTAAAACACCAAATTATGTTCCTTGAAAACTAGTGGAGGTACTCCATATTCTTCACGTGAGGACAACAAAAAAGATAATTCTCACATGAGGAAGTACAACATACCATTGTAGAAACTATCTTTCACATGAGAAAATGTACCAAAAGGCATGAGGATGTACTTGGCCTAGCTAGCCAAACACCTAAAACTGGTGTGAGGTTTCACATGAGGAAGTGCTAAGAGCTATGTGGGAAAACCCAACACACCATGTGAACTTTTTCACTTTTTCCTAAGAAAGTATAATTTCATGTGAGGATCCAAAACAACACACAAGAAAACATAATGTTAAAAAGATAAGAAATAAAGTTCCTCTACACTTGGGATTACTGGATCCACAAATTGAGGCATAGACACTCAAACACTAACTATAAGGCATAAACTACAACAACCATAAGAAATAAAGTAGAAAAAGAATGTACAAAAAGTAACATCATAGGGTACAAAACTAGCATTGCAATGAACTGAAACAACCAAATCAAGTGCTCAGTTCCTCCAAACCATAATAGCATCATAAGACCTCAAAGGTCCTAGTCATCCCCCACACATAACATCCCAAACTACCAACTACATAGTTGGATCTTTCTTATTAGGATGTCACTACTAAAGCATAATAACATCATAAGAAGAGGAAATCTAACATGCTAAACCAAAAGCAATATATACTCCAAGTAGATAATATCATTTAATCATATGCTAAAAATCATAATAAGGGAATGTGTTAATAAAGTAACATCATCTAAACATGATATACAAGCATTCCAATGAAACCATAAATAACAAGAAAGCATATTGTAGAACTTGAAGTACCGAGTGGAAACATCCAACAATAGTTGCACTAGGAAAATAGACCATTTTTGTACACCGGTCCCCAACAATGTTATAGGTAACTACACCTCTCAACCATGTGAGACCCAAAGGTCCACTCCTACCGTGTTGATGAAAATAATGATCCAACCATAAACGCAAATAAAGAAAACGTTCATGGCTAACACTCATGCCAGAAAATAATGATGACTGAAACCAAGATTATGATACAATGCAAGTACAATAGGTCTTAGTTAGACTCTCAATGGGTTACTATGTAGGGCCTAACATCATGGAGAGTAACTTGGCATCAAAAATCTCAAGCTAGTATTGGTAGCTGCACACCCCAATGGAAGGTGCACACTCTGGGTAGCAACACTTCCCAACAGATGACACACATTCCCAAGTTTTTGATTATCTTAAATTTATTACCAAATTTTTTTTATTTAGTTATCATGTCTTATATAAAGCTTCCTCTACCAACCAATAGGAAACAGTCACCAAGCTATGAGATAGAAGCCCCTTTATGTGCAACCCTACCCTATCCATGCACATCCAACAAAGAGTACCTGTAGCAATGCATATTCCCAGCCCAACTCCAAATGATTGTAAATCCACAAAAATACAAATGGGAGATTTCACCTTGCAAATCACATGAAAATGTATGTGTATGTACTCATGTGTAGAACACACCATCACAAAGATCTTAACATAATGACTAGATGAGAACATAAGCAAAATAATCACTTAGCCAAAAACAAGCTCGGGAGGACAGTTGTAGCATGCATCGCAATGTAACATAAAAGTGTAACAATGGTCTAACTGACATCCAAATGGATGATCTAGGTACACGACCAACATCATGGCAAGAAAACTTGAGAAAATAGGGTGGCACACAAAAATGAGGTAAAAACCCCTAGAACTAGAAAACTTTGAAATTAAAACCCATTTGTTCTTTGGGCACAAATGAATAAAAAATCTAATAAAATTTGGGTTTGGAGACTATATGAAAAAATGACTAGAATAATAGTGCAAAACACCAAACCGTCATCCCAAAAATTGGGAAAGCATTCATAATGGACCAACCAGGTAGAACCAACAAATAAAAAATAGAGGGGAAGACTACTTCTTAGCCTCCAAACAAACAACTACCAAAAATAGATAATGAAACTAAGCTAAAACAAGAAAATGGGAGAGCCCTACATGATAACTTTGAAAGGGGTCAAAATAAGAAATGACACAATAAACTAGATCACCTGTAGAAACTGCTAAATGTCATGGCAAATCAAGGTCTCCTCATGCCAAATCCCACCAGACTAACCTCATGAAGATCCCATGCCCACAACTCTCACAATAAATACAAACACGATTCTTCAAAAGAGGATTCTCATAAAAGCTCTCAATTTTTTAGTTTGCAAATTTAAGAAGTGCATAGTTAAATTCCTCTTTCAATACTTATTCACTTCTTGAGTGAATGATCAATTAGGGAAAATAACTAACCAACATGGTTAAACCCTGAATTGACCCAAATGAAATTAGGCCATTCCTAGAAATAGGAATTCATCTATGTCAAAAATTCCATTAATTAAATTCAATAAAATTTATATCTTGAAAACCCAAAATCATAGAAATTTCCTTAACAACTTTTGCAACAATGCAAACCTCTAAATGAACAGAGACACTCACTAGTCTATTCACTTAATGCAAATGAGTTTAAATTTAATAATCATTGATAGGTTTAACTAAGCAATTAAAATAAGATTACATTGACCATACATGGACGACATTGGTAAAATTAACAACTAAATCACTAAATCCATATTTTCCATTGCTAAGGATATAAATCTTGCACACTAAAACACATTGATGCAGGAGCATCTTGGGTTTCTTTTGTAATCCTACACATTAGTTTATTCTACCTAGTTCCAATTGGGTAGACTTTGCTCACATTTAATTTTGGTATAGTTAATTATATTTGATGAGGGCTGACATGTGGCTTCTCTATGTTCTAGAATTATCCATAAGCCATTTTGGCAAGTATAAGTTGGGTGTTTAGGTTTAGGTTTAGGGTAGATTTTTGGGGAGAGTTAAAAAGAAAAGAGATATGTGGATTTAAAAAGATGATTTGGAGATCTAGAAGTTATACATTTGTAATTGGCTATAACCCAGAAGGCCTTATATCATGGCATGTATGCTAAATATTTGATGAACCAATAAATATATCCTTGTTCTCTCTTTCCTTGGTGTTTTTCCTCGTGTTTGCTTCCTTTGTGTTAACTCTTGCAGGGTGGTTTGGATAGCTAGGTGTGCCTTTGGCCCTAGTTATTCATCCCTTGCCTACATCAGTTGGTATCAGAGAAGGTGATTAATGGAAGAATGCTTTCAAGACAAAAGATAGTTTTTATGAATGGTTTGTTATGCCTTTTGGTTTGACTAATGCACCTAGTACTTTCATGAGGTTAATGAATGAAGTTCTAAAAAGATTTTTGGGTAAGTTTGTGATTGTTTATTTGGATGATATTCTAATATTCAGTAAGACTAAGGAAGAACATCTTGAGCATATTAGACAAGTATTGCAGAGGTTGAAAGAGGAAAAGTTGTTGATTAATCTAAAAAAGTGTTCTTTTATGCAAGAGGAGATTGTGTATCTGAGATTTGTGATTTCAACTGATGGTTTGAAGATGGATCCTAAGAAGGTTAAAGCAATTTTGGAATGGCCTACACCTAAAAATGTGAGTGAGGTAAGATCATTTCATGGTTTAGCTAATTTTTATTGAAAGTTTATAAATAATGTTAGTGCTATTTGCAATGCTATGACTGAGATAATGAGGGGAGATAAAAAGGAATTCAAGTGGACACATGGAGCTGATAAGAGTTTTCAGACTATGAAACAAAAGGTTGTAGCATTACCAGTATTGGCTTTGCCTGATTTCAATGAAGTATTTCAAGTTGAATGTGATGCAAGTGGTAATGCAATAGGAGTTGTATCAAGTCAAGAAGGTAAGCTTGTTTCTTTCTTTAGTGAAAAGTTGAATCATGCTAGAATGAAATATTCTGTGTATGATGAAGAGTTTTATGCTATTCTTCAAGCATTGAAGAAGTGGAGACATTATTTGATGCCTAATGAGTTTGTGTTGTATACTGATCATAAAGCTTTACAATACTTGGGAAGTCAACATAAATTGAATCAAAGACATGTGAAGTGGGTTGAATATTTGCAGAGTTTTACATTTGTGATTAAGCATAAGAGTGGAGTTACTAACAAAGTTGTTGATGCATTGAGTAGAAGACGTTCTTTGTTGACTGAAATGAAGGTTGAAGTTCTTGGTTTTGATGAGATGAAAGAGTTATACGATGTTGATCCTGATTTTTCTGAGGCATGGAGAGAGTGCAGAGCACCAAATCTGATAGATCACATAAGTAAGTATGATGAGTATTTCATTCAAGAAGGTATGTTATTCAAAGGCATTCAATTGTGTATTCCTAGAAGTTCTATAAGGTTGAATCTAATTAGGGAAAAACATAGTGGTGGATTAGCTGCACATTTTGGAATTGATAAGACATTGGGTTTGCTGAAAGAAAAATATTATTGGCCACAAATGTAGAAGGATATTGAAAAATTTGTAAAGAGTTGTGGAGTTTGTCAAGTTGCAAAAGGAGTGAGTCAAAATAATGGTTTGTATACACCTATTATTGTTCCTGAGAAACCTTGGACTAACATTAGAATGGATTTTGTTCTTGGATTGCCTAAAACAATGAAAGGGTATGATTCCATATTTGTGGTAGTAGATAGATTTTCTAAGATGGCTCATTTTATACCATGTAAGAAGACATTAGATGCTGAGCATGTTGCTGAACTTTTTTTTAAAGAAATTATGAGATTGCATGGATTACCAAGAAGTATTATTTCTGAGAGAGACAGTAAGTTTGTTGGATATTTTTGGAAGACTTTGTGGAAGAAGATGGGTACTAAGTTGAATTTTAGTCCTAAATTCCATCCACAAATAGATGGACAGACAAAGGTTGTGAATAGAAGCTTGGGTAATTTTCTAAGATGTTTGGTTGGAAATAAGCCAAGTAATTGGGAGATGGTATTGGCACAAGCTGAATTTGCATATAACAATTCTATGAATAGGAGTACAAGGAAGACACCTTTTGAGATTGTTACTAGAATGCATCCTAGAGGCATATCAAATTTGAGAGATGTTGCTGGTGAAGAAAAGAGAAGCGCTATAGGAGAAGAATTTTCTGATTTTATGGAGTCTTTGCATAAGGAAGTGAAGTTGAGATTGGAACAAAGTAATCAGAAGTATAAAGGGAATGCTAATTAGTCTAGAAGACACCATGATTTTTAGGTTGGTGATGAGGTGATGGTTCATCTGAAGAAAGGAAGATTCCTAGCTAGAATATACAGTACACTAAAATTGAAGTAATTTGGACCTTGTAAGATCTTGAAGAAGTTTGATAGTGGTAATGCTTATGAAGTTGAGTTACCTGATGACATGGATATATCTCCTATATTCAATATTGCTGATTTGTATAAGTATCATGAATTAGAGGATAAAATTTATGTACCTGATGATTATCCTAAGAAGTAAATCGAAGAGGTTGAACAGATATTGGATCAAAGAGTTGGTAAGAGCATAGGAGGAAAAGATTACTATGAATATTTGGTGAAGTGGAAGAATAGAATAGTTGAAGATGCTACATGGATTTCTCAGTCTGAGTTGGATTCAGCTCAGGGTGTGACACTTGCATGATTTAAGAGAATCATTTTTCCCAACCCTAGTTGTCTGATGCAGGAGCATCTTGGGTTTCTTTTGTAATCCTGCACATTAGTTCATTCTGCCTAGTTCCAATTGGGCTAACTTTTCTCACATTTAATTTTGGTATAGCTAATTATATTTGGTGAGTGCTGACTTGTGGTTTCTCTATGTTCTAGAATTATCCGTAAGCCATTTTGGAAAGTATAAGTAGGGTTTTTAGGTTTAGGGTTAGGGTAGATTTTTGGTGAGATTTCAAAAAAAAAGAGATATGTGGATTTAAAAAGCTAATTTGGAGATCTAGAAGTTATACATTTGTAATTGGCCGTAACCCAAAAGGCCTTACAGTTGGGCATGTATGCTGAATATTTGATGAATCAATAAATATATCCTTGTTCCCTCTTTCCTTGGTGTTATTCCTCATGTTTTCGTCTGTTGTGTTAACTCTTGCATGGTGGTTTGGATAGCTGGGTGTGCCTTTGGCCCTAGTTATTCATCCCTTGCTTGCATCACACATGATCAAGTGCAAGTGCATATAATAACATAGCCAAAGAAATCAATGCATTAAATAACTAATTTAACCATTTATACAATTATACTGATATAAGCCATTTACATCACTCACATTCGGATAAAGCATAATGAAACAAGAATGAAGTAAATCAACATATAACCAAATTAGAGATGTTTTCAAAATTCTAGATATCCAAATATCACCATAGACCTACTGTCATTTCAAAATGACATCAACATGCAAATATGATAAAATGAACATAATGGTAGTGAGACATCTATGACACTAAAATCAAGGTATAATATCTAATCCTTGGGTTATCTCAAATATAAAACATAACATGAGTACAAGTATCTCACAAATAAAAATATAACAAGGTTCAAATTGCAAACACAAGAGGCACTACTTCCTTGCTCACTACCATAGGCTTACTCTTGGAAGCTAGCAAAAAGATAGGGGTACGACCCTTCCAATTGTGTAGCATCTTCCCAAGTCACAAAGGTTTCATCACTTGGGTCCCACTGAGGCCTTACTTTCTCTATGTCCCAACCTCTCAAAATCAATCTTTGATGTTGAAGGATATAGATCAGCTCCAAAATAAGTTTTCTATCCTCCACTTGCAAATCATCCTAATCAAGAACATGGGTCATATCGGGAACATATTGACTCAAAATAGAAACATGAAAAACATCATGGATGTGAAATAGGATAGGTGGCAATGCTAGTCAATAAGCAATAGGACCAATCCTCTCAAGGATCTCAAATGGTCTGAAAAAATGTGGTGCCAACTTAGAAACTTTTCCATAATGGTTGGGGCTCTTCCTCATCCACACTCTCAAAAAAACCCTGACACCAACAGAAAAGTGACAATCCAATCTATGGGTATCTACATACTTCTTCTATCTATCTTGAGCAACAACCAAATGTTCTGTAATATGAAAAAACCTACTACTCCATATCCTAAAGCCTCTCTATAGCCAAAATAACTTAGTCCTCTAAATGATCCCAACTCATAGGGGTACGGCACAGTCTATCATGCAAGGCCTAAAAAGGCACCATGGCAAGAGAACTATGATACCCATTGTTCTATACAAAATCAACAAACTATAAGTACTTCTCTCACTTTACCTACATGTCCATCACATACATGCAAATTAAATCTTCCAACACTTGGTTCACTCTCTCAGTCTAAGCATCAGTCTCTAGGTGATAACTTGAACAAAATTTGAGTTGTGTGCCCAAAGCATGCTGGAGATACAACCATAGTGCAGAAGTCAACACTAGATTTTTATCCAAAAAATAATCCAACGAGGGATCACCTGCAAATGAACAATATCCTCCAAGAAAACATGTGCTATAGAAGAAGTTATGTAGGATGCTCTCATGGGTGAGAAATATGCTACCTTGGAAAACTTGTCTATTGTCACCATATTACAATCATGTTGTTGTGATTATATAGGTAACCCTATGATAAAATTAATTGATACCATATCACATTTCCACTATGGAATGGTAGGTGGCTATGAAAGACCTATCAGATGTTGATCTTCTTCCTTCACTCTCTTGGATATAGCACATCAAGCCACAAAATTAGTAGTATCACACATCATCCATGCCCAAAAGTAAAATTTTTCAAGGTCAACATGCATCTTCTTTACACAGAGATGTGCTCAATAGGATGCATGGTGTACCTCTGACAAAACCAAGCTATGAGGATACCCCAACAAGGGTACATAGAAATGCCCCCCATGTCATAGTATTCCATCAAACTCAAGAAAATAACCCAAAAATATCCCCTCTGTTGGAAAATTAAGATGGGGTAACTGAGAAGGGAGGGGTGAATCAGTTACCACAAAAACAAATTCAACAGTCCCAAAGATGCCTTAAACTTAGTTGCTACTGCTACTCGGTAAACACATAAATTACTGCTTAAAACTTGATAGATGTTTAGTTAATTTATTAAGCATTTACTGAAATAAGCGACCATGCAAAAGAAAGTAATCATGAACACAGTAGACACTAGATTTACGTGGAAACCCAATATGGGAAAAACCACCAGCAACTAGTCACCAATTTTCACTCTTCTGAAGTGACCCCTGTTAGGAGCCAATCCTATTAAAGGTTACAAAACACACTGTTAGGTGTGACCCTGTTAGAGGATTTAATCACCCTGTTAGGAGTGGCCTTGTAAGAGGTCTTTTGAACAATTCAACTGAATTGCCACCCTGTTAAAGGATTTATGGAATGGCTATTAAACCAACTCTGTTAGGAGATTTTGGAATCACTGTTACAATGGTTAGAAAGCAACAATGAATGATCTAAAAATACATGCAACTTATCTTGCTGAATACAGATCTCAGTTTAGCTCCACAAGATCCTTACTGATTAAATATATCTTTCTAGCTTCAAGACTTCCCTCTGCTCAACTCTGCTTAGGCACACACAAGTCTCTTCCTTGCACTTCCTTGCACTATCTGTATACACTCTCTATTCCACACGTTTTCGCATCTTGAGCACCTCTTTATATACTATACATAATACCAGGTCGGCCCAACCAACTTGACAAAACATATTCCAAAGTCGGCTTGAACTAACAATCAAAAAAAAAAATTTCACTGGCCGACGCTGCTCGGTCAATACAGAACAAAAAAAAATTGCTTCCTGTGTTAACCGGCAGAACTCGGTAAAAACTACAATTATCGGGGAATTCGGTAAACCTGCCACTTCCTTTGGAAACCGACTAGACTCGGTAAAAGCTGTCTTCGACTACCGAGTGAGCTCGGTGAAAACTAAGCTTTCCTTAGCTTACCATGCGAACTTGGTTAACACTAACTGTCCGCTACAAAATCCTTTGATACCCAAGTGATCTTGGTAAGAACTAAACTTTCCTTAGCTTACCGTGCGAACTCGGTTAACACTAACTCACCGTGTGACATATAGGAACACTCGGTATACACTGCAAAAGGCTTTACTGACCGACTAAGCTCGGTAGACTCTGTAAACTATTTTCCTGACCGACAAAACTCGGTAGACTCTGTCTGATAACTGATATGGCATTTGTGTAACATCAAAGACAATACACAATTACTTAATTGTATCCAACAATCTCCCTCTTTGGCATTGATGGCAACAAAACATGTCATAGCAGAAATGAAATTTGAAAGCAAGTCTACAGCAACACAACACAATTAACAATTCTCCCTCTAAGATAGAGAACTCTCCCTCCTACAGTAATCTCCCTCTGTGAAGGAATTACATAATCAAATTTCGGAAAGATATAACAGTAAAACTCTCCCTCTTTGACAACACATGCCAAAGACAATCCAATTTCAATGAATTTCATTGTACCTTTAGTACTGATTCATATGCAATATTTCCTTGATTTGCTGCATCAACTGATGATTGTTCAATTTTGTAAGAGCTGATGCATCACTAAAACTTATTTTTAGTGAACTTCAGATAGGGGAATGACCCCTAACTTACCTCTGAGATACAAAAATGCATCCTTAGGTAAAGGCTTTGCGAATATGTCAACAATATGTTCCTTTGTATGGACATATTCCAATCTGATTTCCTTGTCCTGCACCAATTCTCTGACAAAGTGATACTTGATTGCAATGTGCTTAGTCTTAGAATGCATTACTGGATTCTTAGATATGTTGATTGCACTTGTATTATCACAAAACATGACAACTGGTTCCTTGATTTCCATCTTCATGCCTTGTAGAAATTGCTTGAACCAAACAATATTAGAATAGTTTACTGCTGCAGCAACATACTCTGCCTCTGCTGTTGATTGAGATGTACAATTTTGTTTTTTGCTTGTCCAAGAAACCAACCTCTTTCCAAGAAAGAATGCACCTCCACTTGTGCTTTTTCTGTCGTCAAGGTTTCCTGCCCAATCAGCATCAGTAAACACTTTTAAGTCTAGGTTTCCTCCAAACTTATACCATAATCCATAATCTTCAGTTCCTTTTAGATATCTCATTATCCTCTTGATTGCCATCATGTGATTTTCTCTTGGTTTGGCTGAAAATCTTGCCACAATTCCAACTGCAAGAGCAATATCTGGCCTAGTATGAACTACATATTGCAACTTTCCAATCATAGATCTATACAATGTCTGATCTATTTCCTTTGAATCATCTTCTTTGGTAAGTTTTAGTCTAGTACACATGGGAGTTCCAATTGGTTTACAGTCTTCCATACCAAACTTTTTCAATATCTCTTTGATGTATTTTGCTTGAGTGATGTAGATGCCATTCTTGTTCTGCTGAATTTGAAGTCCAACAAAGAATTTGATTTCACTGAACATTGACATTTCAAATTCCTTGCTCATTTGTTCTGAAAATTCTTTGCAAAGATCATCATTCCCTGTGAAAATAGTATCATCTACAAATATTTCTACCAGGACAATCTTATTTTCTGGTCCTTCCTTGATATACAAACTACTGTTATCATTATTTCTTTGAAATCCAATTTGAATAAGATAGCTATGCAATCTTTCATACCATGCTCTAGGGGCTTGTTTCAGACCATACAGTGCCTTGTGCAATTTGCAAACCATGTTCTTTTTATCTGGATCTATAAAACCTTCAGGTTGTTCAATGTAGACCTCTTCATCTAGTATACCATTTAGAAATGCTGACTTGACATCCATCTGATAAACTTTAAATCCTTTGTAAGCAGCATATGCTAATAAGGTTCTAACACCTTCCAATCTAGCAACGGGAGCAAAAGTTTCTCCATAATCTATGCCTTCCTCTTGAGAATATCCTTTGCACACTAATCTAGCTTTGTTTCTTGATACTTTACCATTTTCATCCAACTTATTTCTGAAAACCCACTTTGTACCGATTACATTTTTGTCTTTAGGCCTGGGTACAAGAGTCCATGTCTTGTTTTTCTCTATCTGCTCTATTTCTTCATTCATTGCTTCAATCCAATTATCATTTTCTAATGCATCTTTGACAGTTCTAGGTTCAAAATCAACAAGTAAACAAGTACCTTTCAACTTACTTCTTGTGATGGTTCCTTCAGATTTATTTACAATGATCTGATCTACTGAATGATGTCTCCTGACATACTTGGCTAGAACAAGTTCTTTTCCTTTTGGATGAATCTTGTTGTTATCTTCTTGCATTTCTCCTTCATGCTCGGTTTGGTCTAGCTCGGTATCAACTGGCTCGGTATGCACATGCTCGATTACCTCTGGCTCAGTAATCTCTAACTCGATATTCTCTGACTCAATAGATGTTGGCTCAGTAGATGTTTCTTGCAACTCGGTTAGTGATGACTCGGTAGAAGAAGGTTTTTGATTCTCAGATGCAGTTGATATTATATCCGGTTCACTGAAGACGAATCTTTTGTAATCTTCTGGTTCTCTTCTGCTTTCTTCTTCAGTCTTTTCTGCAAACTCATCAACTTTCACATGTATACTTTCTATGACTTTGTGAGTAGATAAGTTCAAGCATCTATATGCTTTACTCTTGCATGAGTATCCAAGAAATATACCTTCATCACCTTTTACATCAAATTTACCTTTTCTAGATTCTTTCAAGATATAACATTTGCTTCCAAATACTTTCAGATAACTTACATTGGGTTTATAGCCATACCATAATTCATAGGGAGTTTTGAATGAGTCTTTTTTCAACTGTACTTGGTTTAAGGTATGAACTGTTGTACTAATAGCCTCCTTCTAGTATTTGATAGCAACATTCTTTTCTATCATCAAGGTTCTTGCACAATCCATGATGGATCTGTTCCTTCTTTCAGCTATGCCATTTTGTTCAGGAGTACCTGGTGCTGAAACCTGTCTTTTGATTCCTCTTTCAATACAACAGTTATTGAATTCATGTGAAATAAATTCACCACCTCTATCTGACCTTAGGCATTTCAATCTTTTCCCTGTTTCTTTTTCTACTCTTGCCAAATACCATTTGAACTTTTCAAATGCTTCTGATTTGTTCCTTAGGTACATGACGATCATCATTCTTGAATAATCATCAACAAAAAGAATAAAATATTTTCACCAGTATAGCTTTCAGTTCCAATAGGTCCACATAAGTCAGTATGCACAATTTCTAATAAATCTTCAGACTGATAATTTTTTCTTTTGAAACTAGACTTACCCATCTTTCTAATTTGACAATTCTTGCATAAACCGACCTCTCGTTTCTTTAAATTAGGAATGCCTCTCACTTTCTTGAATTTTCTTATCTTTACCAAATTGTCAAAATTCACATGACATAACCGTTTATGCCATAATCAACTCTCTTCTACTTGAGCAATAAAACATGAATGTTCACCAAGTTCAAGATAGAACAAGTTACCTTTAGTTTGAGTACCAGATCCAATCAACTTTCCTTTACCGTTCAGCAGTCTTGCTTTGCCTTGGATGAATTCTACTTTGAGTTCATTGTTGAGTAACTGTGCCACACTCAACAAATTGTGCTTTAGGTCTTCTACCCAATAAGCATTATCACATACAAGTTCCTGGGTTAGAGTGATTCTTCCTTTTCCTTTGATGCAACAAGGTTCATTGTTTCCAAATCTTACACTGCCACCATCATACTCTTCAAATTGATCAAACTTTGTTTTATCTTCAGTCATATGATGTGAGCAGCCACTATCAATGATCCATGTATCATTCTTACTTATGTGAGAGATGAGTGCCATTTCTTCATTGTCAGATTCATCTTTTACAGCAATGTAAACAATCTCATCCTCTTCTTCATCATTAGAATCATTAGAATCTTTAGCCATAAAACATGATTTCTTACTTTTATCCTTAAATGATTTGAGATCTTTCTTACTGTTCCATTTATTATCTTTCTTTTCATCTTTACCTTTCTTGTTTGGACACCTTGCAGCAATATGACCGACTTCTTCACATGAAAAGCAGATTAGGGGTACTTTACCTTTGTATTTACCTCTTCCTCTTGAATATTTCCTTGCAAGTAGAGCTTCAATTACTTCAAGGTCATTGTCAGAACTCTGATCTGATTGATCTTCACTCTCTGACTGAGATTCCTTCTTCTTCTTGCCTTTGTCCTTGAGTGAAAGCTTGGCTTCAAATGCAAACTCAATGTTCTTTGCAGCTGGAACATAATTATCAAAATTATCTAGTTCAAATGCTGTCAATCTTCCAACTATGGCCTCTAGGTTTATCTTGTGATTGGCCTCACACCTTCTTTCTTGAATGGCTGATACCCTGATGGCATAAACTGGAAGTAGAGTTCTAAAAACTTTACTTATGACTGTCTCTTCACTGATACTTCCTCCAGAAGCTTTGATAGCACTGACACATGCTTTAATTCTTTCAACATATTTGGCAATGTTTTCATCTTCTTTCATTTTCATCTGATCGAACTATCCTCTCAGACTTTCAGCTTTGACTCTTCTGACATTGTCATCTCCACCATAGATCTCTTTCAGTCTTTCCCACATTTCATAGGCAGTAGTGCAGTCCTTGACATCATCAAACTCTTCATAACTCAAGGCAGATGCAATATCAATCATCATAATGTTATGAGTCTTCTTTATAGCAATGTCATTGACTAATAATGTACCTGATGGTTCTACATATTCCTCATCAAGATATTTCAGACCAGTGTCACCAATGGAAGCTAGATGAAGTCTCATTAATCCCTGCCATGCTGAGAAGTTGTTTCGGTTAAGCTTTGGGATTTCCCTCTTGTAAGACATCTTGATCTTTGGTTTAGATCTTTGAAATCTCCTCCTGCAAGCACCAAAAGCTCTGATACCAATTGTTGGAAAATGAAGATGGGGTAATTGAGAGGGGAGGGGTGAATCAGTTACCACAAAAACAAATTCAACAGTCCCAAAGATGCCTTAAACTTAGTTGCTGCTGCTACTCGGTAAACACATAAATTACTACTTAAAACCTGATAGATGTTTAGTTAATTTATTAAGCATTTACTGAAATAAGCAACCATGCAAAAGAAAGTAATCATGAACACAGTAGACACTAGATTTACGTGGAAACCCAATATGGGAAAAACCACCAGCAACTAGTCACCAATTTTCACTCTTCTAAAGTGAGCCCTGTTAGGAGCCAACCCTGTTAAAGGTTACAAAACAAACTGTTAGGTGTGACCCTGTTAGAGGATTTAATCACCCTATTAGGAGTGGCCTTGTAAGAGGTCTTTTGAACAATTCAACTGAATTGCCACCCTGTTAAAGGATTTATGGAATGGCTGTTAAACTAACTTTGTTAGGAGATTTTGGAATCACTGTTACAATGGTTAGAAAGCAATAATGAATGATCTGAAAATACATGCAACTTATCTTGCTGAATACAGATCTCAGTTTAGCTCCACAAGATCCTTACTAATTAAATATATCTTTTCAACTCCAAGATTTCCCTCTGCTCAACTCTACTTAGGCACACACAAGTCTCTTCCTTGCACTTCCTTGCACTATCCGTATACACTCTCTATTCCACACTTTTCCGCATCTTGAGCACCTCTTTATATACTATACATAATACCAGGTCGGCCCAACCAACTTGACAAAACATATTCCAAAGTCGGCTTGAGCTAACAATCAAAACAAAATTCTTCACTGGTCGACGCTACTCGGTCAATACAGAACAAAAAAAAACTGCTTCCTGTGTTAACCGGCAGAACTCAGTAAAAACTACAATTACCGAGGAATTCAGTAAACCTGCCACTTCCTTTGGAAACTGACTAGACTCAGTAAAAGCTGTCTTCGACTATCGAGTGAGCTCGGTGAAAACTAAGCTTTCCTTAGCTTACCGTGCGAACTCGGTTAACACTAACCGTCCGCTACAAAATCCTTTGATACCCGAGTGATCTCGGTAAGAACTAAACTTTCCTTAGCTTACCGTGCGAACTCGGTTAACACTAACTCACCGTGTGACATACAGGAACGCTCGGTATACACTGCAAAAGGCTTTATTGACCGACTGAGCTCGGTAGACTCTGTAAACTGTTTTCCTGACTGATAGAACTCGGTAGACTCTGTCTGATAACTGATATGGCATTTGTGTAACATCAAAGACAATACACAATTACTTAATTGTATCCAACACCCTCAATGGTGCATCCAGACTTGATCTCCACCCTCACCTCCTTATACCAAGTGTCACTAGGCAAAGTCTCCAAGATACAACCTCACAAATTCACTCCCAATGAGAAGACTAATATCTCATGTTTCCTCCTACTCAAGGCATCCGTAATGACATTCTCCTTCCCTTTAATGTAGTGAACATCAAAGTCATATTCACATAGGAACACCATCCAACAATGTTGTCATGTATTCAGGTTTGGTTGAGTAAAGATATATTGCAAGCTCCTATGATTGCTATGCAACTTAAACTAGTGTCTTGAAAGGAAATTCCTCCAATGAACTAGAGCATGCATTATAGCCATGATTTCAAAATAATGAGTGGGGTAGTTAATCTCATATAAAGTCACTCAACTAACCTACATCAACATTGCACCCATGCCTTCCATGGAAGAATCAATGCAAACAATAAAATCACCTATAGTATTAGGTACTACAAGGACTAGTGCATTGGTAAAACACTACTTAAGAGCATTAAATGTTGGCTTGCACTGGTCTAACCAAATGTACTTCTTTTTTTTTTGAAGAGAAGTGAAGGGATGAGCTAATCATGAGAAGTCCTTCATGAAGTGATGGTAGTAACTTGCCAATCCCATGAAACTACAAACTTCATAAATATTAGTGAGTACCATCCAATCCATGATAGCACAAATTTTCTTTGGATACACTAGAATACCAACACTAGTGATGATATGCCCCAAGTACTTCACATATGACTAGAAGAAACAACATTTACTCAAGTTTTTTTTCTAAATTATCCTCCATGTTTAAATGATTTGGTTTTTGTATTAGCTGAGAGATAATGAAAGTTTCTATATTTACTATTTAAAGCAATTTTATTATTAGATTCATAATTTTTTTACAATCTATTAGCTTATAACCTGAAGCTTCTAGATTTGATTGTGTCTATCTTTTTTGCATTAGTTTTTTTTATTATGCTTGATGATCTATCATCTAGATCAAGGAGTGCAAAAATAAAAGATAAAGTATGATACAAAAAGGGAATGCCTACAAGATAAACATAATTAAATCTGTAAACTTAAACTTCTTAATTTTTTTATTTTCTATTGACTAATCAATTCTCAAAATTATTTTAAAAATTATTTCATTGTTGTGTCTATATTATCAACAATTTAGTCTTTTAGAAAATGGTATCCCTCAACTTGTATTTATTTAATTATCAAAGTACATGAAGTTTTAATATTAAAATAGTTAATAATTACATTTTATTGTGCATAAGCAAAAAGATTAATTGACATTCAATCAGTATGATTGGAGATCAAAGAGTTATTATCCATTTTGGACCAAGGTAGTACAGGTTACCAAAATTTGCATCCATCATTTATGAAACTAACATATGTCCCAAAAAAATATGCATGTCAATTTTGGTGGGCATTAGATAACTAACAATGGATACTTACTATCCTAGATTCATCCATTGGATTATAAAAGATCAATGGTGTATGTTGTATCCCAAGAAAAATGTGAGAATGATATAGTTTTTTAAAACAGTATCTAGAAACAAAACATTTGGCATTTTTAAATAATTAATCAATTATAATTGAGTAACCATACTTTATATGAAGGACACAAATAATTGAAGTCTTAAAAACATTCTAGAATAAAGACAAGTGCGATGAAAAATTTATGATAATCTCTTTATTCAGACTTTAAGTGTGGTTAAAATCTAAAACTACTAACACATTCAACTAACTATAATAAACATTCTATTAAGGGTTATAAATTATTAAGTTCTATTTTGAATTTGGAGTAAAGCATTTTAAAGTATTCAAGTATAGTTTGGAAAAGTGACATATGTCATGTGTTAGATATCATTTTTCATCGAATTCAATATCTTTTTGATGGTTTTGAATCTAACCTTTTGAGCTACAAGTTTCTAATTCATATTGTGAGATTCAAGATTGATTTCTAAAATTCTACATTGAGGAATTCAAGTGTAAGAAATTTCTCAATCGAGTCATGGTTTTCTCAAATTAAACATTTTGGTAAAACCCTAAACACCAACTTCCTATATTTTTATTTTTCAATCTATGTGATTTAATGTTAAGGTTGTAGAATTAGTACTAGGGTTTTACCATTGACTTTTGAAAGTTAAGGTTAAGGTTTTTATAACATGTGAGTGTAAATATTAGTTGTAGTAGTGATGAGAAAAATTAAACATGTGATTATGAGTCAAACTAAAAGCTAGGAAATGGAACAAATATACATAACTAAACTAGTTAAAATAGTATCTTTTATGGCTAAATACAATGAGATTTATGAATTTTTAATCTATAGAAATAATGGAATCATGGGAATCATAAATTCATTGTTTGGTCAGTTGGGAGATACATACAAGAAGAAAAATATGTTTTTTTTTACAAATTGATAAATTTAATGATAATTGATAAATTATGGGTTATTGGATTAGTGCACATGTTGCTACTAAAACATTCCCTTGTCTTAAAATTATCATGGTCCATAGACAAAATTATAGTGAAGATAGAAAAGTATTATTATTTTCAGATGTTAAAGAGGAAAGTTTATCCATAACAAATATTAAATTTTCTTGTTTGTTGGACCTAGTGCATGAAGACCAAGATGCAAATTCCCACATGACCTTAGAAAGATTTTAGGTGATTAAGAGAAACTAAAAGTTAGTCATCATGCTTGATATATTAGAGGTATAACTATTAAAGTTACTAAATTTGGTTAAAAAATGTTTCCAATATTATGATTGTCACATTTTTGTGCCATAGCTTCACTTATAATATTTCTTTGCTAGCATTTTATCTAGCATGGATATTAATAGAATAATTAGTTCCAATGGTCAAAAATAATTTTTTGTATACATTTCCATTACACAACTAAAATATATAATCATATTGAGAATTGTGAGGTCCCAACCCAATGAATCATAACATAGTCCATACATTCATATTTTGTTACTTTTGTTATTTGATATTTTGGCACATTTTAGATTGATTACACAAAAGCATTTTATATTATTTGGTATTGTATAAAAATTTGATTATGTTGATTTGGCATTGATGATGATGATTAAGACCTATTTTTCTTACTTTGATCTTTATATAATCAATTTTTTTTGTTAATAATGTTAATTGAATTATTTTTAGATTGAAATATATATTTGAGTGTTTTTTTAAGTTGAAATAAATATTGATGAATATTTTGAGAAACTAAGGAGTGGGGTGTATAAAAGCCATCTTACGTCCCTTTAAAAGGTTTTACCTTTAAACCTTTCCACAAATTATGTTAATAATAAGATCTAATCATTCAATGGACCAACAAGATCATTTAACCTTTAAAAGTACTGACTAAGAACAATCTTTATCTATTCAACTTTAAAAACCTTTGGAAAACCTAGGGTATAGGTAAGCTCTTTCTTGACAATGATCTTGTGTTCATCCTTCTAGATTCAATCAACACATAGCTTATCATAAGTTTCTCTATTCTCAAAATCTTCAATTTCTCATATGTTTCATAGGTAATAGGATCCTACATCCTTAACAGTCAAGACTCTAGTTGCTATTGATGATAAAGTTGGAATATCATTAAAAGTTTTTTTAAGGTTTACTTAATTCTTGAAGTTAGGTGGGTGACTTTGATCACTTCTTATGATTTTTGCATTGGTGTCCTATAATATTTCGCTTCTAGATGCCATAATGAACTAGGAATTAAAATAAAACCTTTTTTAATATCTCCACTAAATATCTAACTTGACACTAAAAATAATTCTTACTTTGTTTCATAAATTTTCTAGTAAACTACTATGATTCTTTTGCAATGATCAAAAAAATCACTTCAATCACCTTGAAATCTTCTTGTAAATTATTTTCATGACTTGGTGAATGAAATAAAAATGTCCAAATTTGATAAATACCTTCAAGTTTTCATTTTAGGTCTACACTTAATGACTTTGCACCTAGTTGGTGTAGGCTAGCTACCTCAGTATACATTTTAGCTTGCTCAAAGTTACTCACTCAGCCATAATTCATTCATTTAGTCAATATATTACCTTCCTTGTTCACTTGGTCTATAGTGAAAATCGTGATCAATAGAGATTGTACCTATGATGCTTTGTACTCTATGATTTTCTTTTTGTTTAAGTTCTTTATTCATCTTGTACTCATGCAGATATAAACCTTTATTAGTTTTATCCTATAATTTTATGTAGAGTATAACATTTAGTATACAATTCCTACCTACCTTCTTTCCTTAGATATATGTGTTACGATCTCCTAGTCCATCATATTGGATGATCATAGTTTCCTTTACTCTACTACTTCTAGCTCTTACTATCTCTATCCATGTTTTCTTTCTTTGAGGTTTGTCATTTCCATTACTTGGTGCTAGTGTCAGTGTTCTAGTTTTGCAGTTTCTACTGATATTTCCAACTTTAAGACAATTGAAACATACTATTTCTCCATTTAGCCATTTTGTTTTAATTTCATCTAAAATATTTTTTAATGCAATTCTCTGTATTGTTCCCATATTCTCCACAATAGTGATAAGTGTACCATGTATTGCAATCCCAATTGTAGCAATTTCCCTTGATGTATGATTTTTTTAGGATATCCAGTTTGATTTTTTAATGAATTTGCACTCATGATATCTATGTCCATACTTTTGAAAATTGTAATGACCTTGGAATTTAGATAACATTTTTTTTTGAGTCATTGTTGTTTCATCTACATTCATGTGTTTGATGTCTTGCTTTCTTGCAATTAAAACAATGGGCACTCAATTTAGGTTAAGGATTTTTCCTACTATTTGTGCTTTTTCAAATTTTGGTTGTGTAACCAATTTTCCCATAATAATGACATGTAGGTTTTACTATTGATATTACATTCCTTTGTTCTCTATGTTTGGATGATTCTTTTTCTTTAGTAGATGAAGAGTGCTTATTGTGTCAAAGTCTAGATGTGTGTTTTGTTACAGGTGACCTCAATAGTTCTTCAAAGTGTTTGATTGCTTCATTTGGTTTATTCAATCTCTCCATAAATTCCTTTCATCCCTTAACTCACTTTCCAATAGCTCATTCTCTAACCTTAGATTTTTTATTTTCAAGCCTTCCTATTTGCTTCTTGATATGAAATTACTAATTGATTTATCATATCTAGATGTTTATTTGTAAGCTTATGTACTTCAAAATGATCTCTCTTCAAGTATGATAGCCATCTATTTTCTTCTTATTTAGCCATAAGTTTATCTTCCATTACATTCTTCATTTGTTTAATTGCTTCACATAGTATAACTGATTGAATTTATCTTTTTGTCTTGAGATACTTTCCTTGTTTGATAGTGCATTATTCTTCTCTAATAATTCTATCAATGCTTCACTTTTATCACTAGTATTTACATTGTTAAAGCACTTCTTCTATGTCAACTTGTTTGTAGTAAGAGTAGAGTGAGGTGGGGGTGGGGAGGGGGGTAAGTGCGGGGGGGGAGGGTAGAGGGGGTGGGGTGGGGTGGGGCAGGGTCAGGGGGGTTTGAGTGGGGTGGTGGAGGGTGAATCAGTATCTCATGCTTTTCACTTCTAAACCAATTTAATGAATTCACACCTGATTCATCTGATATAATATATCTACCATTAACATTGTAATGCTGAAATATGAATGAAATACATCACATCCATGAAATATTTCAACACATAATACAATAATTTGGTTACCTAGAAACACTTCAATGTCAATGTAAAATTGGGGTGGCGATGAAACCCACAAATATTTACTTTTGCAACAATAAAGTTAACCTATTAGTGTTACAAATGTTTGATCATATGATATGATCTACCTTATTAAAGGCTTTAGATACTATGAGGCCTCACATTGTTAAAGGATTTTTCACTCATAATGAAGTAAGGACTCTATTAGGAGGTTCATATAGGTCTGTAAAAACCACTATGTTAAGAAATTTACCCCATCTCAATTGGCAATAATTGATTTAATTCTTGACCCTTAGTTTTCTTGTACACTGCTCTTGGGTCTCCTCTTTTCTATATCTCCAATATAAGCTCCTAATCTAATAAATTTGATTAGTCCTTCACTACCTTGATTTCTGTCTGTTTAATTTTTTGTCAAGTCATTCATTCCTTCAAACTCACAAAAGCAATATGCCTCTCTCTCTAATTCTAGGGTTTTAATCCTTTTTAAATAGAGGTTATGTGAAGGTTCTAGATCTTGATCGATGGTTTATAATTCATCACCTTTTTCCAATTATATATGATTTTCTAATTGGTTGAACTACACACCTTGGAATCATTACCTTTTAAAATAATGTTTTATCACCTTTTTAGCTGGTTCTACAAATATTAAATTCAATTAAAAAGTTAGCCCAAATGGTTTGCATATGTGGTTGTGTCATTGCAAACTTATATGTCAAAACTTAAGTACTCATCACTTGAATGCTTTGGCACTTGGTCATCTAGACTACTTCATGTTGTCACTTAGCTTATGTATACCTACTTGATCGGCAATCAATAACTTGTCAATATGCTCAATCCTTTCAGTTCTAAACCAATTTAATGAATTCACACCTAATTCATCTCATATAATATATCTACCATTAACATTGGAATGCTGAAATATGAATGAATTACATCACATCCATGAAAGATTTCAACACATAATACAATAATTTGGTTACCTAGAAACACTTCAATGTGAAGGTAAAAATGGGGTGGGGATGAAACCCACAAATATTCACTTTTGTGACAATAAATTTAACATGTTAGTGTTACAAATGTTTGATCATATGATATGATCTAAATTATTAAAGGCTTTAGAGACTATTATGTCTCACATTGTTCAATGATTTTACACTCACAATGAAGTAAGGACTCTGTTAGAAGGTTTATATAGGTATGTTAAAACCACCATGTTAATAAATTTACCCTGTCTCAATTGACAATAATTGATTTAATTCTTGACCCTTAGTTTCCTCTGTATGGTGGTCTTGAGTCTCCTCTTTTCTATATCTCCAATCTAATCTCCTAATTTGATAACTTTGTTTAGTCCTTCACTACTCTAATTGCTCTCTGTCCGATCTGTTGTCAAATTTAATCTTCTCTTTTGCACATGCACATACACTTAGTCATTTATTACTTCAAACTCACATAAGAAATATGCCTCTCTCTCTTTGATTCTAGGGTTATAATCCTGTTTAAATAGAGGTTATGTGGAGGTTCTAGATTTGATCAATGGTTTATAATTCATCACCTTTTTCTAGTTCTATATGATTTTCTAATTGGTTGAACTACACACCTTGGGATCATTACCTTCCAAAATAATGTGTGATCACCTTCTTAAATGGTTCTACAATTATTAAATGCCATAGAAAAGCTAGCCAAAATGGTTTACATATGTCTTTGTGTCATTACAAACTTATATGTCAAAACTTAAGTACTCGACACTTGAGTGCTTTGGCACTTGGTCATCTATACTGCTAGATGCTATCACTTAGCTTATGTATACCTACTTGATTGACAATCAATACCTTTTCAATATGTTTAGTCTTAGCTATGTTGTTGGGTGTGTACATGTGCTCGATCTCAACTGAATACTTGGTAATCACTATCTTTCACACTATAAGCTTTGTATGCTTCATCTTTACTAGATAACGTGATCATAGAGATGACTGTGTAATCTTTCCTGTTAAATGACTAAGTGTTTGGATGTTAATAAAAAACATAGGCTTAACAATCAACAATTTCTTTCTATGATTCCACTTATGATTTGAACTAGGTTAGTTAGGACCTAAAGGAAGAAGGGTATTAATACTAAATTAGATTTATAAAGAGGAATGCAATATAGAGAAATATGCTCTCTTCAGCGCTTGATAAGATGATTTGAATGTGAATTTGAACTAATTTATTAGGAAATGTAAATGTAGGTTATATGTGAATAGAATAAGACCAATTAAGATGTAAATCTAGGGTAAAGATATAAAATGAAATGACGTATGAAAGAGTCAACTTGAAATACGTAGAGGAGGATATGCTTTTTCTCAATAATTTTTGGGTCTCAATCTTTTTTGAATTTTCATTTGCAAATCTTGGAATAAAATGACAAAAGGAAAAAAATCTTCATAAATCTCTCTAAAATTTGAGACTAGAAGATTATGTTTACATGGAAGATCATCTTACAACTAGGTTGGCATAGTTTGCAACTCCAAAACTAATGCCTCTAGAAAGTTTGAGAACTATAGGTTTTGGATTTGTAAATTTGTTCACTCCCAACCTATAAATCACAATAGAAAAGATAGGTTTGGGGGTTCCAATTTGAGGAGGGCTTATCTTATTCAAGCCCTAGGTTAATAAATTAACCATAAATGATAAATGTAACTATAGAGGATTATAAAGAATAAAAATGATGTTAGGATTCACTTTGCCTGTGTGTATGTTATGTGTATGCAATCTATATGTAGTGAAAATATTGAATTGGGAATGTAGCATATCTCCACACTTTGTAATGAACCTATCATAACTTCATCATCATTCCATTAATATGGATATGCACCAATTAAGAGGAAAAATGCTTCAGTATAGATCTCTTCCTTTGATGGCCAACAACATACTAGATCTTCAAGAGGAAATGCTCAAAAAGGATTCTCCAATGCTAGATAAAATCTCCTTGCTTGAAAATTTAAAAATTGGTTCATTGCTTGAACTTTTTGAATGCAAAAGTATAAGTATCTTCACTAGAGAGAAAATCTTGAGAATGAGATTCTTGAGATATGAATTAGATATGAAATGAATCCTCCAAGTCTCCTTATATCTAAATTTTCAAGAGGCAAAATAATACAAACAAACTGGATAATGGTCATAAAGAAATTAACCCTCTAAGGACTTTTAGACCCATAGAACCATAATTTTTATGGACTAGGTCAACTTGGTCTAGGAGGATAAGTCTTGGATGCCACAGAGAGCCAAGGCAGATAATAGAGTGATAAGTTAGAAAGATGGAAGAGAGAAGAGGAAAAGGAGGAAAAGAAGAGTGAGCATGAGCATATTCATGGTCCAAAGAGGGAACCATGAAGAGGAGGGAGCTGAAGGGTATTTAAACACAAGTGCATTCATTTTAAGACATGCAAATTTTTAATTCTTCTTAACCTAGTCTCTTTATCCCCAGCATCACTTAACTGTATATTACTCAATATCTTAGCAAACACATAATTTAAATCAAAATATCATTATTGATATTGTTTTTGCTTCCTAGGAAAAACATAAACTATTATTAAATTCTTCCATATGTAATTGATTTATAAACTAGAACTTTAATTTTTGTACACTAGTTAATAGTTTACTTGTTTTTCATTTGTATCTATTATTATTCAATTTTTCTTGAGTGATTGAATTAATATAGTTGAGTTGTTCCAATCAATTTGTATTCTAGACATTTTCAAGGCCCAGATAATATTTAGAACAACATATCTATATCATATCATTATGATGTGGCCTAAACTAAGGAGCTTAGCCAAATGAACAAGTATATTTCTTTGGAGGGAGAGATGTTATTTAAACTAAATTATTTTGTCTCTTCGTAATATTACTAAAGTAAAAATAATGTTTTTCTCATTCAAAATATTAATACTGGTAACAACTTAACAAAAAAAAAAAGTTATCCAAATTTGTAAAACTATCAAGAACTAAAAATATTTTTTTCAATGACAAGTATGATTTGCTAATAGATACAATTACTTGTGGCATTCAAGTCAACAATATAGTTGGTGCATAAAAGACAAGATGTGAAAGGGAAAAAATGGATGCAATTTGCAATATGCCAATGTCATTCAATAGAAAAATAAGATAATATTTTTTAATTACATAAATTAAAAATATTATTAAATCTATAAAATAGTCATTGCGAATATTAATCGTGATAATAAGCTATCAAAATAAATTATTGTTATCCATGTTCTCTATGATAATTGAAGTACAATTTATATATCAATGACCACACCGCTATCTTGGCATATAATAGAACTTACGTTGTTCAAGTCCATAATACTGCTTGGCATTAGATTCACAGTCATATAAACGAAAACATGAAATATAGTGTCGATCAAATTAGATTAAATTTTTTTTACAATCGTATGTAAGTAAAATAAAATAAGAACTCTAATATTAATGTTGTCTTATAATTTATCTACTGATTGATAAACTTAAAAATTAAAAATTAAAAATTATAAAAATTGACAAATGAGAGAACACAGATCCTATGTTGAAAGTAAACAGAGAGATGGGTGGAAGTAATTGAAACTACAAGGATATAGATACTATGATTGAGACGAGCATATGCGGTACCTTAGTATTCTAGAAAGTGGGTATCTACAACTCAATTATGCATCGAATATCGCCGTCAGATTTTGCGTCCCTCTGTCGTAAATGCAAAGAATTTATTATCACATAATTATAATAGAGAATGTAGTTTGACGTCGAGTGCTATGGCGTACAAATCAAATCAACGTGGATAGTTCAACTCCACTAAGAATTTTCTTGTTCAAGGAATGCTCAGTTAGAATATGACTCTGGCAAAAACAATAGTTGATCAACTAAGATAAAAAATATGATTTGACGCTTTGTTATAAACGTTTTCACTTTGAAACCAAGCTGAGCCCCACACAGGAAATTAATATTGATTGATCATGGCATTTCGTTCGTTTAAAGAGCATCATAGTCAATCTGATTTGTTCGATCCAAAACCATATTTTGAAAAAAAACAATAAAAAACCAAAAAAAAATTGGTTCTTGTACCTTTGAAAGGTGTAAGGTTAAGATGATAATCTTGTATATTTCTGATGATATTTTTGAATAGTTGCTCATTAACTCTCTTTGTCCACTTCTTTATTCTCACCTTTATATGTCCTATTAACAAACATAAGCACTCCTCTCTAGTTTCCTATCTCTTTTTTATCTTACCCCTTTTACAGTTCACCTCCTTGTATCTCTATCATATTTCCTTTACTTCTCTTTCATTTATTCTATGTATGTACTCTATTTATCTATCAACTATCAATCTATCACCTCGTAGATCTTTTTCATTTGCTCTCTTTATCTTCATCCTCTTCTCTTCCTATTTTTCTTCCCCTCCTCTTTGTCTATCTGTTCATAACTATCCTCTACTTTGATATTTGGTTATTATTTGTCTATTTATAGATTCTCTCTTCCTATGTTTCCCTATCTATCTTATGCCTATCAATAATTGTATCCAGATGTCTCTCTGTAAATTCACACTCTCTCAATCAACCTCCCTACCTTTTTTTTCTTTATCTCTCATTATAAGTATTTATCTTGCTAACTATCATTTCCTATACAAAATGGACAATCTAGCTATTCGAAATCAATAATTTAAAATTGTCAATATATCATCATCCCTATCTTGTCCCTCCATCTTACTCTATATTTATATATCTCTCTATTTTTATATCTGCATGTCTCTCTCTAATTCACTCATTCTTCCTATCCGCATCTCTATCATCCCCTTTATATCTTTCTTATACACACATACATTCTTTTTCCATCCCTATCTGTATCTTAGCTTAACCATCTCTTTACATTCACCTCTCATGATATATATTCCATTTGCATTATTTTTCATTAATTGTCCATATGCATCTATCTATATACTATCTATCACCTCAAATATATTTATTCTATATCTTCATCTCTCTATTATCCTCTCTCTCCTTCCTATTCCTCTACATCTTGCTTCCTTTTTCTTTGTCTTTCCATTCACAAGTATCATATCTCTCTCTCTCTCTCTCTCTCTCTCTCACACACACACACACACACACACACACACACACACACACACAATTTTCACCTCTCTATCTCTCTTCACTCTTCATATCATTCATTTTATTCACTCCCTTAGCCTCTCTCCCCTTATCGCTCCCTATATCTCCCCACCCATTTTTGTTAATTATTTTGTATATGAATTTGACAACCTCGCCTTTTGAAATGCATACAATATATTATCTCACTATAAAATTAAATAAAATAAAACTTTAAAATCTATTGATTTATATAACCTAGGCTATGGAGAATGTAGTAAAAAGGGAGAGTTATAGGAGATATATATGAATAATAAGAGTAAGCAAGAGTGAGAGAAGAAGAACTTATTAAGATACTAAAAAGTGAAAATTGAAAATTATTTTTAAAGTAAATTAACTTTTTTACTTATAAGAAAATATATATAAACTTAAAAAGGTAAGATGAATTATTTTTTAAAAATTGTACTGTTTTATCATAACTAATATTAAATTATTATTTAATGATTACAAAATTATTTTTTAGATTATTCTTTTATTATATTTGAATATATATTTTAATTATATTTATGATTTTTAAAATAGATTTTTTTAATTATAAAATTAATTTTAAAATTTTAAACTTTATGTAATTAATTTTTTTATGTTAAAAGTATGTAGCTGTTGTTTATATTTCAAATTTAATATGGTTTAGAGATTATTCGTTATGATAAGAACAACACTTTTAAAATAATAGTATTTTATGTTTGCATCATGATATTATTCATTTTAATTCCATAATTAATGTGACTCAGTCAATATAATTTGTTTTAACTATTTTCAAATTATTGTTTTCTTTAATGTGGATTGATTGTGTGAGAATTTTTAGTACCAACATTTTGTTACATTTTAAACTTTTCTCTCTTGCGTCCCTATGATAGAGCTTGCTACTAAAAATGCTCACACAATGGATCAAAAAAGAAACTTTAACATTTAACATGTATTGTGGAATTTGAATATAATTATTTCAAATTTATTTTCTTTAATGTGTTAAACTATGTACAAACCAACTTCAAAAATATAAATTAATCTATAGAACACATTTACATTTTAAAATATTCAAAAGAGGGAGTAACTGAAAACTTAGAAACTACTACTAAAAATAGATTTTGGTCTTGACAACAAAGGGAGATGAGGTACCCAAGCACAACTAGATATCCAAAAAGAGGAGACATGTAGAAAATATATATGGGGAAACCCCTAGGTACTCCAAGAAGAGATGGAAAGAATGTTGAATGAACTAATGATTGATTGAAGAAGCCTTCAAACTAGACAATGTCTTAGAAGATAGAAACAAAGGATGATCATGTAGAATACCACTAAAACATAAGAAGTTTTAAAGCTTTTTCATAAAGTAATTGTTGATCTAAAGGACCTTCACTAAAATATAACTTGACTAGGTACAAAAGACTATAATATGTATAGACCCTCTTAAAAGACACTACTTAAATGAGGAGGAGAACAAGGGCAAATAACTATACTAGATGATATAGATGGCAGGAAGCACCAATGCTAGAAGATTTGATCAATCGAATATGGAAGGCTACAACCAAAATACAAATGAAAGGAAGAGTGTCTATATTGTAAATGATCCATCTCACTAAAATTCATAGGTACCTATCCACTCTATCTACCTTGTAAGTAAAAATAAATAATGAATACACAACTCATTCCTTCACACTAAGAAAGCATAATAACCAATAGACAAACCCCCCTAATGTAGACAAGGGTGAAGCAATATGCGTATGGAAAGTGGGTGAATAGAATATTATGTCAAGAAACCATGATTAAGATGCACAAAATAGTACATAAAAGTATCATGAGATGATCAATCTCAGATACATCATAAGGCTAGTTTAATAGAAGGGACACTTACTAGATAAATAAAGATGGAAAACAAAGCCAAAACATCAACCCCCCATGGGGCTTTAATTTTAGAAGTACATATAGAATAAGGCACAAGATATGGTGAATCCTAAGAATACAATAATCTTCTTGAGTGTCCCCAAATGATAGTGCTCAAATCAGAAGGAAAAAGAGGAAAACAACTCAAATGGAAATACAGATGATATATGGAACTTTATCTTAGTGTGTTTGCAAGAATGCATACAATTGATGTCTACAAAGACAAGAAGAGACATAAAGCTAATAAAATAGATAGTACAACCCATGACAAATCATTTGAATCAAGAAAATCAATCCCTGGATGTTGAACAACTAAGATATCTACAAGGATGTAAAAATGCAAAATAAAAATAAAAATGTGCATAATATAATCTAGAAAAATAATTGGCATCACTGAAAAGAGATCTAAAAGACCATTCCAATGATATATAGAATTGTCAAATTCCAGATCGGATGCTCAAGATAATTCTCCTAGAGTGTAGAAAAAAGAACTCCTAACTTTGATAGCATAAAAATTCTATAAAAATGCATCAAAAAAAAAATTACTAGTACCACAATAAGAGGCTCAGAACAAGCTTTCTAATAATTTCCTGTTTGTAGAAAGTAGAGTCTGTATGCCTGAGATATGAGAAAAAGATCAAAGGCAGGTCCAAAGAGAGCCAAAAGGCCAACTAGGTGCGATGATGCAAATGTTGACATGGTACTAACATCAGCAAATGCAGACATAAATTTGACATATCTATATCATATCATTACGATGTGGCCTGAACTAAGGAGCTCAGCCAAATGAACAAGTATATATCTTTGGAGGGAGAGATGTTATTTAAACTATAGATTATTTTGTCTCTTTGTAATATTACTAAAGTAAAAATAATATTTTTCTCATTCAAAATATTAATAATGGTAACAACTTAACAAAAAAATAATGCTTAACAAAAAAATAATGTTATCCAAATTTGCAAAACTATCAAGAACTAAACATATTTTTTTCAATGACAAGTATGATTTGCTAATAGATACAACTACTTGTGGCACTCAAGTCAATAATATAGTTGGTGTCCATGAAAGGAAAAAGATGGATGCAATTTGCAATATGCCAATATCATTCAATAGAAAAATAAGATAATATTTTTTAATTATATAAATTAAAAATATTATTAAACCTATAAAATAGTCATTGCGAATATTAGTCGTGATAAAAGTTATCAAAAGAAATTATTGTTATCCATGTTCTCTATGATAATTGAAGTACAATTTATATATCAATGACTACACCGGTATCTTGACACATAATAGAACTTATGTTGTTCAAGTCCATAATACAGTTTGGCATTAGATTCACAATCATATAAACGAAAACATGAAATACAGTGTCGATCAAATTAGATTATTTTTTTTTTTACAATCGTATAGAAGTAAAATAAAATAAGAATTCTAATATTATTTTTGTCTTATAATTTATCTACTGATTGATAAACTTAAAAATTAAAATTTATAAAAATTGACAAACGAGAGAACACAGATCCTATGTTGAAAGTAAACAGAGAGATGGGTGGAAGTAACTGAAACTACAAGGATACAGATATACGACTTCAAACTCAAAATCTTTACCCTATAACCTTTGTTTGTACTATTATTGAGACGAGGATATGCGGTACCTTAGTATTCTAGAAAGTGGGTATCTACAACTCAATTATGCACCGAATATCGCCATCAAATTTTGCGTTTCTCTCTGTCGTAAATGCAAAGAATTTATTATCACATAATTATAACAGAGAATATAGTTGTACACCGAGTGCTATGGCGTACAAATCAAATCAACGTGGATAGTTCAACTCCACTAAGCCCCGTTTGGTTGCTGGAAGATGAGGGACAAAACCGGGTTATCAGAGGCAAAACCAGGTTTTGCAAAAAAATTTTGGTGTTTGGTTGGTTAAAATTATAACCTGGTTTTCGATTTCATCTTCCAATTTTGGTCAAAAATTGGAAGAAGTTTCTTCCACAAAAAGGTGGAATTCGAAATTAAAACCAGGTTTTGAATTTTATGATAGTTTTTTTAATAATATTGTGGGGTCCACAGTATATTCATCTTCCGTGTCAACCAAACGGACCATTAACTTTCCAAACCACAAAACCAGGTTTTTGAAAACTTGGTTATAAGATAACCTGGTTATGTCAAAAAATCATCTTCCCCAATCAAACGGGGCCCTAAGAATTTTCTTTTCCAAGGAATGCTTAGTTAGAATATGACTCTGGCAAAAATAATAGTTGATCAACTAAGATAAAAAATATGATTTGACGCTTTGTTATAAACTTTTTCACTTTGAAAACAAGCTGAGCCCCACACAGGAAATAAATATTGATTGATCATGACATTTCATTCATTTAAAGAGCGTCATAGTCAACGTGATTTGCTTGATCCCAAAACCATGTTTAAAAAAAAAAAAAACAAAAAACAAAAAAAATCTGGTTCTTGTACCTTTGAAAGGTGTAAGGTTAAGATGACATTCTTGTATATTTTTTATGATATTTTTGAATAGTTGTTCATTAACTCTTTTTGTCCACTTCTTTATCCCCACCTTTATATGTCTTATTAACAAACATAGGCACTCCTTTCTAGATTCCTTTCTCTCTTTTATCTTACCCCTTTTACAGTTCGCTCCCTTGTATCTCTATCACATTTCCTTTACTTCTCTTTCATTTATTCTATGTACTCTATATATCTATCAACTATCGATCTATCACCTTGTAGATCTTTTTCATTTGCTCTATTTATCTCCATCCTCTTCTCTTCCTATTTTTCTGCCCCTCCTCTTTGTCTATCCTCTACCTTGATATTTCCTTATTATCCGTCTATCTATAGATTCTTTCTTCCTATGTTTCCCTATCTATCTTATGCCTATCAATAATTGTATTTAGATGCCTCTCTATAAATTCACACTCTCTCAATCAACCTAACTATATTTTTTTCTTTATCTGTCATTAGAATTATCTATCTCACTAACTATCATTTCCTATACAAAATGGACAACCTAGCTATTTGAAATCAATAATTTAAAATTGTCAATAAATCATCATCCCTATCTTGTCCCTCTGTCTTACTGTATATCTATATATCTCTCTATTTTTATATCTACATGTCTCTCTCTAATTCGCACATTCTTCCTATCTGCATCTCTATCATCTCCTTTATATCTTTCTTATACACACATACATGTATTTTTCCATCCTTGTTTCTATCTTAGCATAAGCATCTCTTTACATTCACCTCTCACTATATATATTCCATTTCCATTATTATTTTTTAATTGTCCATATGCATCTATCTATATACTATCTATCACCTCAAATATTTTTATTCTATTCTTCATCTCTCTATTATTTTGTCTCTTCTTCCTATTCCTCTACATGTTGCTTCCTTTTTCTTTGGCTTTCCCTTCACAAGTATCCTCTCTCTCTCTCTCTCTCTCTCTCTCTCTCTCTCACACACACACACACACACACACACACACACTCTTCACCTCTCTATCTCTCTTCACTCTTCATATCATTCATTTTATTCACTCCCTCAACCTCTCTCCCCTTATTGCTCCTTATATCTCCTCACCCATTTTTGTTGATTATTTTGTATATGAATTGGACAACCTAGCCTTTTGGAATGCACATAATATATTGTCTCTCTATAAAATTAAACTAAATAAAACTTTAAAATCTATTGATTTATATAACCTAGGCTATGGAGAATGCAGTAAAAAGGGATAGTTATATGAGATATATATGAATAATGAGAGTGGGCAAGAGTGAGAGAAGAATAATTTTTTAAAATGCTAAAAAGCAAAAATTGAAAAGTATTTTTAAAGTAAATTAATATTTTTACTTATAAGAAAATATATATAAACTTTTAAAAGTATGATAAAAAAAATTTATTTAAATTATACTATTTTATCGTAACTAATATTAAATAATTAGTTAATGATTACAAAATTATTTTTTAGATTATCATTTTATTTTGTTTGAATATATTTTATAATTATATTTATGAATTTTAAAATAATTTTTTTTATTATAAAATTAATTTTTGAATTTTAAAATTTAGGTAATTAATTTTTTTATGTTTAAAGTATGTAATTTCTATTTATATTTCAAATTTAATATGGTTTAGAGATTATTCATTATGATAAGAAAAACCTTTTAAAAATAATATCTTTTATGTTTTCATCATGATATTATTCATTTTAATTCCAGAATTAATGTGGCTCAGTCAATATAATTTGTTTTAACTATTTTCAAATTATTGTTTTTTTAATGTGGATCGATTGTGTGAGAATTTTTAGTGCCAACATTTTTTTTATGTTTTTACCTTTTCTCTCTTGCATCCCTATGATAGAGCTTGCTGCTAAAAATGCTCACATAATAGATCAAAAAAGAAACTTTAACATTTAACATGTATTGTCAAATTCGAATATAATTATTTCAAATTTATTTTCTTTAATGTGTTAAACTATGTACAAACCAACTTAAAAAATATAAATTAATCAATAAAAGACATTTACATTTTGAAATATTCAAATTTCTTCAATTTATTAGAAATGCAAAAAGAAACTATATAAAGATCAACTAAAAGATCCCTAGCGTTGTGGAGATTTTATGAGCAAAAAAAGAATATGAAAACGATCAAAAATTTTACTCGCAAAATAGATTATTTATTTTTCCCAAATAGAGCACATAGATTGCATCTATGTTATCAAACTATGCAGTGGAATTAAAATCAAATGGAGACTAAATTTAAAAGTGGACATAACCAATTTTCTTGCTTGCATTTATTCTCAAAACATAAATTCGTTGTTGATTACAATCTAAAAAATATGAAAAACAAAAGATACAACACTTGGTAGCTACAAACATAAAACTTCAGCTTAATCTCTATGAGCTCTTACAACAATCTATAGTCACTTAACTACAGACACAAAAAAATATAAAGCTACAACTGATATTGAAACTTCACTTTGAAAAAAGAGAATAACTATTATGTTTTCGTCTCACTCTTCTCTCTCTATTGTATGTAACTATAATGATGCCTTCTCCTTTTATAGTAGAATTGCCCACAAAAATGATCTGATTTTCTTGCCAATAATACTTATCCAAAACCTTAATGGAAACTTAATCACTAACTTTATAGGAGAATAGGGAATAAGTTTTTCGCACAAAATTTAATACTGACATGTTGGCATGCTTAAGTAAGTTAAACACCTAGAAGCTTCTAGAATATAAATAATGCACTACGAGAAGGATAAAATCAAATTAATGAGTCTACGAAAAATGTGATTGATTGAATTAGTAAATTCAAGCACTGGCCCTTTGTCCCGAGCCAACAAAATATAAATAAAGAATAATGCTTGATCCAAATCAATAATGGCTAAGTTCTTTCTTAGCCACTACAACCGTACATTTCTTGAAGGTTTCTTGGAAATGTCTTTTAGCTACTGATGAAACATGCCAAACTTCATATGCCTTACACCATTTTCAACCTTCTCATGAATAAAATGATATCTAATTTCTATACAATTAATTCTACAATGAAAAACAATATTATTTGTTACAGAAATTGGAGAAATATTATCACAAAATATGATGGTTTCTTCCACTTGTTAATCCTTCAAATAAGTCATGATCCTTAGCCAAACTTGATTTAGTATCAAGTATTTGCTCATAGCATTACATACGATATAAAGAAAACATAAAAGGAAAAATATAGAAGCAATATAGAAATTTTGAAATTCACATAATTTTCATTCACCATCCTCCCTTCTCCATCATTCTATAGCTTCTTAAATAACCAGAAAAACCCTCAATTAAAAAAAATGGAAAATTACCTTTTTTGGTAGATTTTTACGAATCTTGGAATTTTCCATTTTTGGTAACCTTCAAAATTAACTCCTAGGAAACTAAAAATAAAATTAGACTTTCCTTTAACCATGACAACTAGTCCTTCCATCTAATCTTAGATTTTGGAAATAATCATTCAAAGTTATTACAAAACACAACTTCTAAAAAGGCGCAAAGATTACAGAAATAGAGTTTTGGGGGTCTAAATGGATTTTCTAGCCAAAAAATTAAGTTTTCTGGACATAATGGGGCAATGCTAAATTTTCAAACCACTAAATTTATCTTAGTGAAGCTAGTGTAAAAGTTTGAGAGGAAACCTAGGTCTGAGTAAAAAGTTATGACTTTCGAAAGTTGACACATCAAAACCACTTGATATGCTACTCCATTTATTTCTATATACTCAGCTTCTACCATATATTTGGAAACTATGGGTTTCTTCTTTGAAGCCAAAGAAATTACACTAGAATCCATATAAAAACCATAACTAGACTACTCTTTCTACCATCTAGACTCACTACATAATCACTATCCATATAACCTACTATACTAGAATAATTTTTAGTAGAACATAGAATACTGTATCCTTTAGTTCTGTTCACATACCTTGGGATTATTTTTCCTTCTTGTGAAAGAGTGACCTTTCAGGTTTTCATAATCTGTTAAATTAAACTTACTAGATGTTGAATTTGTAGAAATACTTGTGATGTAATGTCTAAGTGGGGGTATGTTACTTGCCTTCTAATATTCAGGGTTTGGACATTTTGACATTATTCAAGACTTAGTAGGACAATGACTTGTTTATCTATTGATTATGACATGATAGAATTAGATTATCATATGATGATTACGATGGTTTATGATTTAATGTGATATGCAGGTAAATGCTAGTTTGATAATGATGATTTATGATTTAATGGGATATGTAGATAGATGTTAATTTGATTATGATGGTTTATGATATGCAAACCCTAATATTTTATCATTTTAAATGATTTATTTGAAATGATTATGAAAGGAAATTTAATTGAATTGTGTTACTAAGATCACGTAATGTTTAAAATTATATGCATATGATATATATTTATATAACCTCCTTGGACTACTGATGCTTGAGTTTAACGTGTAGGAAGTGGAACCATGGAAATTTTTGGGGGGAAACAAGTCCAAACCTATGTGAACATAGTTTAATCGAGGTGAATCTTTGAAAAATTCAAAAGCCTTGTTATACAATTATTTTGTTTCGTAATGTAAGTTTGCTTGTATGAGGAAATGGTTAATCATAGAGATGCATTAGGGACATGTCATTGTGAAGTGTAATGTATTTTAATGTGTCAGTTGACACTTGTAATAGTCCATGTGTTGATGACATTTCACCTAGAGTGTTGTTCATAAGGTCACTTAATCTTAGCCTTTTTCTTTTCTTTCAATAAAAGTTTAAGTACATCCACTTGGGAGAGAGTGTTAGGATGGGTCACCATCAAATTGATTTTCGAATTCAAACTTGTCAAGGGTTTTAGGGGGCCTAAATGTCACCCTAAAATGTCTTTTTTATTGAAAATAGGCCACTCATATGGTAGTATAACATGTTAGGGGTCTAAATTCAACCATTTTAGTGCTTGGCTAACTTAGGGGGCCCCATAAACAATGCACTCTTGAACCAATTCGAAATTTGGGGTTTCCCCATGAGTGTACCCTCACAATCCAACTTGGTCAACTTTATTATTTTGAAGGGGCATCAATGTAAGAAATGGGGGGCTTGATGTTCCTACTAAAAAAAGGTTAGTATAGAGTCTTTTAGGGGGGGTGGTGACAAACTAGTGGTTTGTTCACCAACTCTCTAAGCTTAGAGATAGTTAGGTTAGAGCTTCACTCTTGGAAATATTGATAGTCAAGTGTGTGGAAAGACAAACCCTTTCCAAATCACTTCATAATGTGTTGGGATGTCAAGTTTCCTTTGTTGTTTCATTGTAAATTAAAATGAGATCTACTTCTTATGTACATTGTTGTGGTTATGGAAGGTTTTAGTTTTGAGAAAATTGTATATAGTTGCCTTTTATATAAGAATTCATTATGAGGAAGGTATGATAAACTTAGTTGATCAAGCTTTTGCTAATAGGAAGTTCCATGCATTTAGTTCAAAGCTAAATCTCATGAGGTCTTCATGTAGGAGAATCCTTATAACAATTATGTAAGGTAGAATTGGAAAAATTATTGTATGTTTCCACAATATATGATTTGATGAAGTTGAGTAATGAGACACCTTATCTTATGTGAACCTATAAATCAATTGGTAGAAAACATTCTTGGTGTATTGAAATGGAGATTTTCTATGATATGGTGTCTTAATTTCAAAACACAAGTGATCAACTTGTGAAATCATATGATATGAAAGGGGAAGCATTATATTTTGATAGCTATTCCATATGTTTGGAAATGATTCAATTGCTAGAGAAAAAATTTGTGCATATAAGTGAAAATATTAAGTTAGATAATACTAATGAACTAATGAACTAAAAGTATCACTAACTTATCACTTAGAAAACTCCATAAGTTCTAAAGTAGTATAGAGGAAAGAAAATTTTGATATAATTCACACTCTAAAACTATAAGGAAATGAGCCTATAGGTTCACTTTTAATCCTCTAGAATTTGTATGAGGGATGGAAAAAAAAATCTTCCTTTCATTACAGTCCAATAAAAGAATAAGGAATATGCCTTGATACCCTAGTACAAGCCTATATAATACAAGGGTCTTAATATAGGTTGAAAATTAAAAAATTTTCCTAAATATCCCTAAAGTCATGTGGTTCTTGGAGGGAATAATTGTGGGCTAATCATGTCCTAGCGCAAAACCAAAGAGGAAAAAAATACACATATGAGTTAAAACTAAAATTAATGCATATTAACATAAGTTGGGCACCCTCTAAAAAGGAAAAATAAAGTCAAAAAAATGGGTTTTAAATTTCATGGAATAGGGGTCCCACCTTCCCCAAGTGATCAACGTCTTAAAAAGACTTGGGCACCTTTTTAAAGGAGGCCTATCCCTACCTCATTTTAAGCCTTAGTTAAACCTTTTCAAACCTTGGGATATGCTCCCCTTTCCACCATTCGACATTCATGTTGGAAAGAAACTTTGGGACATGATTGAAAGAAAAAAGGTGCTTGGTATGACATACTTAGGTGCCTAGCCTTGCAAAGGGTAAAAATGTTGTGGTTAAAACATATTAAAGCTTTTCCCTCATCCTAACAAGAATCACGTGACTTTAGGAATATTTAGGAAACATTTTTAATTTGCAACATATATTAAGACCCTTATATTGTATAGGTGTGTACTAGGGAATCGAGGCATATTCCTTATTCTTTTATTAGACTATAATGAAATGAAGATTTCTTTTTTCCTTTCCTCATACAAATTCTAGAGGATTAAAAGTGAACCTACAGGCTTGTTTCCTTATAGTTTTATAGTGTGAATTATATTGAAATTTTCTTTCCTCTCCACTACTTTATAACTTATGGAGTTTTCTAAGTGATAGGTTAGTGATATGTTTAGTTCATTAGTTCATTAGTATTATCTAACTATGGGCTAATGATGTCCTAGTGCAAAACCAAAGAGAAAAAATACACATATGAGTTAAAACTAAAATTAATACATATTAACATAAGTTGGGTACCCTCTAAAAAGGGAAAATAAAGTCAAAAAAATGGGTTTTAAATCACATGGGATAGGGGTCCTACTTTCCCCAAGCGATCAACATCTTAAGAATACTTCAACACCTTTTTAAAGGAGCCCTATCCCTACCTCATGTCAAGCCCTAGTTAAACCTTTCCAAACCTTGGGATATTCTCCCCTTTCCACCATTCAACATTCACATTGCAAAGAAACTTTGGGACATGATTGAAAAAAAATAGTGCTTGGTATGACATACTTAGGCACCTAGCCTTGGCAAGGGTAAAAAAGTTATAGTTAAAGCATATTAAAGTTTTCCCGTTATCCTAGCAATCACACCATGCCTTACACTAGAAGTATCACTAATGAAATTAAGTTAGATAATACTAATGAACTAATGAACTAAAAGTATCACTAACATATCACTTAGAAAACTCCATAAGTTCTAAAGTAGTGTAGAGGAAAGAAAATTTCAATATAATTCACACTCTAAAACTATAAGGAAACAAGCCTATAAGTTCACTTTTAATCCTCTAGAATTTTTATGAGGAATGGAAAAAAAAAATCTTCCTTTCATTCTAGTCTAACAAAAGAATAAGGAATATGCCTCGATACCCTAGTACAAGCCTATACAATATAAGGGTCTTAATATAGGTTGAAAATTAACAATGTTCCCTAAATATCCCTAAAGTTACATGATTCTTGGAGGGAATAATCGTGGGCTAATCATTTCCTAGTGCAAAACCAAAGAGAAAAAAAATACTCATATAAGTTAAAACTAAAATTAATACATATTAACATAACTTGGGCACCCTCTAAAAAGGAAAGATAAAGTCAAAGAAATGGGTTTTAAATTGCATGGGACAAGGGTCCCACCTTCCCCAAGGAATCAAAATCATAAAAAGACTTGGGCACCTTTTTAAAGGAGGCCTATCCCTACCTAATGTCAGGCCGTAGTTAAACCTGTTCAAACCTTGGGATATGCTCCCCTTTCCACCATTTGACATTCACATTGGAAAGAAACTTTGGGACATGATTGAAAAAAAAAGGTGCTTGGTATGAGATACTTACATGCCTAGCCTTGGGAAGGGTAAAAAAGTTGTCATTAAAACATATTAAAGCTATGCCCCTATCTTAACAATCACAGCATGCCTTGGACTAGAAAATGGGTGCTTTGGAATTAGCACATGTCAGAATTTGACTATGTCATAAGCCACCTCCCACCTTGGAAAAAAAGAGTATGTTTTCCTTTATGTGACTTGGTGCCTTGGAGAAAGGTAAGCCATAGTTGTATAGGGAAAGATGGATTAGGCACCTGATTGGTGCTAGCAGTTAGTTAATGAAATAGAAAAGTTGCATGTTCAACCATCTAAGTGTTTGTATTTTATGGTTATTGAAGGATAGTGATTGTTATATTAATATAATTAATTTGCATAGTAAAGGAGATAATATAAAAATGTAGTTAAATTAGTTAGTAGGTTATGTAGTTAGTTATAATTTAGGGATATGTTAGTAGGATAGTATTTAGGTAGTATGGAAGTTAGTTGTCATAAAATCTAGGAATCTTATTTTGTAATAAAGAATTAGAATTAGACCACACTTATCTCATTCAATTAAGTTTGAATTATTAAAACTTATTTAAGGTTTTGAATCATATTTATATTATTGAACCATGCATTAAAGAATTAGGGGGTGGAAAAGAGGAACTTAATTTAAATGTAGGGTTCAAGTCATTTTGAGATATATATATATATATATAATCTTTTAATCAACCATCAGTCTAACATAGTAGAATAGTAAAGTAAGATGAAAGAAGTAAATTCAGAAGGAGTTGTGTAGGTTTTTCTGAAGCCGTTATATTTTCTTAAATTATTAAATTGATAATTGTATGATCCATAGTCAAGATATAAACCTAATGCATTCGCCTTTGTATAATCTAGATATTAATCAACAGTAAAATGTTGACAATCAATAATTAGGTCTTAGATGGAATTAAAAAAATAATAATATTAATAAAGTAGTAAGTATATGAGTACGTGGTCAATAGTTGAATTAGTCATATAGGAATTGTTATGAACTTAATGATCTTATTTTCATATTCTAATTTAGATGTTAACCAAGCATTTAAAAGTATTAGTTAATAAGAAGATTTTAGAGGTAGTAGAGTTAAAATGAATAGTACATATATATGTTTTCATGGTCTAGTAATGGTATACGGTCAAGTAAAAAAATTAGTAGTTAATGAAATGACCTTATTCAAGATGATCATCAAATTTGATATAACTACATAAAAGAAGATGATAAAATAAAAAGATAAAATAATGGAATAAAATGAAATGGGATTGGTTAATCATAACATATCGTGGAGATTGGAAGATACATAAATGATAAATGATTTTAAAATACCTAGTTGGAAGCATCTAACTAGCTGAGGGTGCGAAAGGAAATAGTGCAATATTTTCATTAAATTAGTCCTACTGTAATAATTTAGGAGCAAAATGGGACATGGGATCTTAATGAGATAGTCTTTTACCTAGGGCAATCATAAGCATACTTTGCAAAAGCAACTATGGAACCATTATATCACATCAATTTAGAAATTGTGTTTCATAATTACATATGTAATGTCTCACCTCGAGGATAGGATGTGAATCTAATATGATAACATCACCTAGCTATTATTGATAATTAATGTTAGAAAATAAATTGGCACCCCATGGTAACTTAAAGTGTACGATATCAAATGAAAAAAAACTCCTTTTCTCCTATTAACTTTATCATCTCCAAACTTGATGATCAACATAGTATCTTCTAACATCCATGAGGAAGCATGAATTGTGTCTAGACACTCCACAGTTTGACCAAAGATTTGTAATAAGTATAGTTCTTTACACATTATCTTAAGATTTTTATTTCAAAAAAAAATATTTGGTTGTGTTCTACCTTGTATAATTAGGGCATGACAACTACTGCAGTATGAATTACTCAATTTAAGACCTACAACTATTGGAGTTGGGCCTTCATTAACATTCAACATTTTGAACCTTTCTAAAATATAATTGTCATACTTCTCTTAAAAAATAAAATACCATTATGTATTTGTTTAACTTCTATACCTAATAGATATCTTAGGATTCCTAAATCTTTCATTTCAAACTCATACTTCATTTCTTGTTTTAAATGAAAAATAAGACAATCATCAACCCCAGTAAAAATAAAATCATCAACATGTAAGAGATCAATTGAAATCTTAGCATTAGCTACCTTGATGTAAAGAGTAGGCTCACCATAACTTTTGTTGAAACTATTTCTCATCAAATATGAATCAATATAGTTTTACCATGCTCTTAGAACTTTCTTTAGCTCATGAAGATCTCTCTTTAGCCTATGAAATTTACCTTCTTCACTTAGAACTCTATTACTAGGTGGATGATCCACATGGACTTCTTCTTTCAATATAAAATTAAGGAAGGAAAACTCCACATCCATTTGAAATAACTTCCACTTCTATTGCATTGTAATTTCTATGACATCATGTAAAAATTCCATCCTTGCAATGGGTGCATATGTCTCATCATAATCTCTTCCAAAATATTTTTTTATCCGTTGACCATGAAATGTTCTTTATGCTTATCTATTTTTTCTTTACCATTACACTTGAATTTATACACACATTTCACACTAATAACTTGCTTGTTGGGAGGCAAATTAGTTAGCTCCCAAGTTTCATTTCTTTTTGTTGCATCTATTTCTTCATCCATGGCTCCACATCATTTTTCTTCTTTCACAACTTCTTCAAAGTAAGCTAGATCGCTATGAGACAACAATTCAAAATTACTATTCTAATCAAAATCATTATACCTTTATCTTGGCATATCTCCCTTGGAATTTTAATATTTCTTGGTAAATAGGAGGGGAGGGTAGGATCAGAAATATCACTATTGTTGTGTTGTGTAGGATATACCCACTGATGTTTATAACTACAAGAAACTCTATAGGTATTGATCTATAGCTTTCTAGAGCTATCAAGAGTAGACTGATTGGTTGTCCCTGGTTGCTTCTCTTTTTGCCCATTTCTATCACAAGTAATCTAATGGCCCCTTTAAAATTTTAAAATCTATTAAATCATCATAAATATTAGGAACATTAACTTCAATTACTGGTAGACATATCCAACTTTATACTATTGAAGTTGATGAATGATTAACCCTGCAGCTCCCAAGAAATACCTACATGCAAACACCTATCACGAAAGAGATGATAAAATTTATAGAGGCTAGAATTACCACTCCATAGGAGAGACATTGAAAATGAATAAAACACAAATATATTGAGTGAATGATATTACAAAGAGATATCATTCTTATAAAAAGAGATTCAAAAACCCTAAAAGATAAAACACTAGGTTGCATGATAATAATTAATAAAAGAATTAAGTATTATATCGCTCAAGTTTATCTTAAGTAGAATAGAGTTGATTAGAAAATATCTAATTACTCCAACCCCCACCACACCATGCCACACCCCCCCCTCCAATAAGATACACTTAGCGAATAGCTAAAAACCTGGAAACTACTGCTGAAAGTAGATTTGGGTGTTGACAACAAAGGGATATGAGGTACCCAAGCATAACTAGATATCTTAAAAGAGGAGACATAGAGAAAATAAATATGGGTAAACCCCTAGGTACTCCAAGAAGAGAGGGAAAGAATGTTGAATGGACTAGTGCTTGATTGAAGAAGCCTCCAAACTAGACAATGTGTTAGAAGATAGAAACAAATGATGATCATGTAAAACATCATTGAAACATAAGAAGTTGTGAAGCTCTATCATAAAGTAATTGTTGATCTAAAGAACCTTCGCTAAAATATAACTTGACTAGGTACAGGTCCTCTTAGAAGCCACTACTTAAATGAGGAGGAAAACAAGGGCCAATAACTGAACTAGATGATACAAATGGCAAGAAACACCAAAGCCAAAAGATTTGATAAATCAAATATGGAAGGCTACAACCAAAATACAAATGAAAGGAAGAGTGTCTATATTCTAAATGATCCATCTCACTAAAATTCATAGGTACCTATCCATTGTATCTACCTAGTAAGTGAGAATAAATAATGAATACATAGCTTACTCCATCGCACTAAGAAAGCATAATAACCAATAAACAAACCCCCCTAATGTAGACAAGGGTGAAGTAATACACATATGGAAAGCAGGTGAATAGAATTTTATGCCAAGGAAGAATGGTTAAGTTGCACAAAAGAGTACATAATAGTATTATGAGATGATCAATATTAGACACATCATAAGGCTAATTTCATAGAAGGGACACTTACTAGATGGAGGAAGATGGAAAAAAAAGGCAAAAACTCAACCCCCTATGGGGCTTTAATTTTAGAAGTACATATAGAATAAGGAAAAAGATATGGTGAATCCTAAGAATACAATAATCTTCTTGAGTGTCCTCAGATGATAGTGCTCAAATTAGAAGAAAAAATAAGGAAAACAACTGAAATGGAAATATAGATGATATATGGAACTTTATCTTAGTGTGTTTGTAGGAATCAATACAATTGATGTCTATAAAGAAAAGAAGAGACATAAAGTTAATACAATAGATAGTACAACCCATGAAAAATCATTTGAATTAAGAAAATCAATCCTTCGATGTTGAACAACCAAGATATTCACTAGAATGTAAAAATGTGAAGAAAAAAAAAATGTGCATAATAAAATATAGAAAAATAACTAGCATCACTAGAAAGAGATCTAAAAGACCATTCCAATGATACACAGAATTCCCAAATTGGAGATCAGATGCTCAAGATAATTCTCCTGGAGTGTAAAAAAGAACTCTTAACTTTGATAACATAAAATTCTATAAAAATGCATCAAAACTAAAAGGTACTTGTACCATAATGAGTGGCTTAGAACAAGCTTTCTAATAATCTTTTGTTTGTAGAAAGTAGAGTCTGTATGCCTGAGATATGAGAAAAATATTGAAGGCTGGTCCAAAGAGAGCCAGAAGCACAACTAGGTGTGATGATGAAAATGCTAACATGGTACTGACATCAGCAAATGGTCACCATAAATTTGACATTTATTTTACCATCATGCCAAAGGAAAGCCAAAAAATGACTCTATCACTAGAAAATCACCCCATCAGAAACTATACATTTCGTCAAAGAAATAAAGGCCAAGAAAAGCTAGTGTTGGAAAAAATAATTCTAGTGGCTATAAAAGGAATATGCCAAAAAGACATGTCTGAAAAGAACATATAAAATAAAACGCTCAAATAATTATAGCATGCTTGTAAACAATGTTGAAGTCTCAAAACCACTATAAATGGAGAAAACCTCTATTCATATAAACTACCCACAAAAAAAAAACACCTACCATTAGGGGATGGGTAAGGTAGAGGCTTAGAAGTGTTATCATGTAGGGCCCATGAGAAAAGACCTATCTAAACATTACACGTATGTTGTAGTATACTACAAATTAGGATTAACAATAAATAGAAATAAGAATTACATGCATATATAACCAATATTAAAAAATAATAAATCACACAAAAGAGAAAATAAGACACAAGGATTTAATGTGATTCATCTAATCCCTAGGTTACATCCACTAAAAAAAGTCCAATATTATTACTATCTAGTGATTATAATCTGCAATCCCTTACATCTTAATACCACCTCAAGAAGCTACAATCTCATCATACATTATGAAATCTCTAACCCTGAACCATTTTATTCAAGATTTTTCCCCTGAAAATATTAAATCTAGAATACATCATTCAATAGAAAAATAATAGCCAACACCAGGTTTTAGAATAGTAAAGTCATTTTCGGCATTCCCCCAAAAATGCCCATTGGGGCATTTACCCTAAACCCCACCTTGTACTCCAATGGAGAGCACACCTGGGGTGCTAGCCCTTGACACCATCTTGTGGGCACTTCTCTCAAACCCTCACAAAAATAATCTAGGGGGAAACTACACTAAATAAACCTGGGAGTTTGGTTACAATTTACATCACAACAATCTCCCACTTGGAGATTGATCAAACTCCACAACAATAACCTTCAACTTGAAGAGTGATCATAGAACCGCTAAGCTTGTAGTGCCCACTTCAATACCAAACCACCCTAGACTCTAATGTTCTTTTATTTGGTTCAGTCTAGAAGACCAGCCAAAGCTAAAAAGGAGTTCAACTTCTCTCTTTTTGCTACCTTTGTAAACATATCTACTCGATTATCATTTGTATGTATCTTCTCCAAATTTAAATTTATCTATTTTGTCTTTGAATTTACAACACAATTCTTCACAAGATGAATGGCATTATAGCTATTTGTGAACAAATAATTATACCTCTATGGGTGTCCTAATTCTACCACAAAGAACTCAAGCCATATCACCTCCTTGGCTTCCTCTATATCAGCAACATACTATGCCTCTGTAGTGGATAAATCATTCACCTTCTATAACTAAGAAACCCGACTCATTCTTGCCCTATCAATGGTAAATACATAACCTATATTACTCCACCTACTATCAATATCCCCTTCCAAATCTGAGTCAACATAGCCCTATAAATAAATAGTAGAGCCCACATAATATAAACACTTACTAAATGCCCCTCTCAAATATATGAAAATCTATTTGACTGCATTCCAATACTCAATTCTAAAATGACTCATATACTTTCTAACAACTCTCACTACATGTACAATATTTAACCTAGTAAATACAATGGCATACACTAAAATTCCTATAGTTGAAGCATATGGTATCTTGAAAATTTTGTCCTCCTCTTTATGTGTCTTTGTAAAGATCTCCTTAGTCCATTTTAAATGACTAGGTAAAGGTGTGCTAACAACTTTAGCATTCTCTATAGAGAAATATTGCAACACCTTCATAATATAATAAGCCTGAGATAAAGTTAATTTTCTATTTTTCCTATCTCTACAAATCTTCATACCAATGATTTTTTCTGCTTCCCCCAAATCCTTCATAGAAAATGAATGGGCTAACTATAATTTTAACACCTTAATGTGATCCATGTTAAACCCAACTACAAGCATATCATCAACATATAAACATAAAATAGTGTAGCTATCATCATCCAAACACAATGATCTGAATGACACCTACTGTATCCATGGTCATGCATAAAACTATCAAATTTTGGATACCATTGGCAAGGTGCCTGCTTCAAGTAATATAAAATTTCTTCAATCTAGACACTATGTTCTCCTTATGTTTGACCTCAAATCCCTATTGATGTGCAATATATATCTCATCATCCAAATCACCATGAAGAAAGGTTGTTTTAACATCAAGATGATCCAAATAAAAGCCTTTAGTAGCCATAATAGTTAAAACAATGTGAATCGAAGTCATTTTAACAACAAGAGAGAACGTTACTTCAAAATCAATGCCCATTTTATGTGCAAATCCTTTTAATACTACTAACCTGGTGTTAAATATTTTGTTACCTCCATGCTCTTCTTTCCACTTGTAAACCCATTTATTCTATAAATCCCTTTTACCTATAAGAAAATTGCATAAATTCCATGTCTAATTTTTTAGCAAGTATTTCTTCTATAATCACAAACTCTCATTGAATCTTACTATCCACTTATATAGCTTCATCATAATATTTAGGTTCAATAGCATTAGTTAGTAAAACAAAGTACAAAAATGGAGAAAATATTTCTAGAGGACTAGTTATTCTTGTTGATCGTCTAACATTCATTAGGGTGTGTGGTAGTAGTTGTTGTAGTTGTTGTGAAGCATGAGGAATTGATGGAACATAATCTTTTGGGGTATCATCCAACACTACATAATCATTTACTTAGTTCTCATGTTTCTGCAAAAGATATTTCTATAATGTTCTCATTTTATACGACATCCCTACTTCTTACAATTTTATGATTTTTCAAAATCCCAAAGCCTATAGCTAAATTTATCAATGCCATATCCAATAAATACACATTTCTTTGACTTAGCTTCCAACTTGGGTCTATTTTCAAAATCTATATGTGCAAATGCTTCACAACTAAAGGTTTGAGAAAAGAGCAAATCAACTTCTTACCATTCCATTCTTCCTCTAGAATACTACATCCCAAACGATTAGAATGACCTTTAATAATCTAATATATAATAATATTGAGAACCTTAGGCCACATACTCAAGGGAAGCCCAACATGCAACTTCATAATATGTCCATGCTCCATTATTATCCTATCCGTGCATCCAACCACTCCATTTTCTTGTGGAGTCCTTGGAACACTTATGTATATATGAATACCATTAGTGGAGAAATAATCTTCAAATTCATCACTACAATACTCACCACCATTATAAGATCAGAGACATTTTAATCTTTTACCACTCTCATTTTCAACCAGGCATGTCCATTTTTCAAAATTTCTCAATACATCATATTTATGTCTAAGGAAATAAACCCATAATTTTTAGTTGCATTATCAATGAATGTAACATAATAATGAGAGCCACCAAGAGAAGACACCTAAGTTGGTCCTCATACATCTGTATGAGAAAGATCTAACTTTTCATTTTTCATTTCCTTCCAAGTCTTTGCAAAACTCACTCTCTTTTGTTTTCTATACAAACAACTTTCACAAAAATCCATATTGACACATTTTAGACTTAGTAAAACATTATTTGAATGAAGTAATTTCATACCTTTCTCACTCATGTGTCCAAGTTTTTTGTTCTATATTGTTGTATCAAAATCTATAACAATTGTTTGTTTTCCCTATTCAATTGCAATAATAATTTATGAACAATAATTTTTCTTTTAAACAAGTAATCTAGAAGGAGAAGTATGAGTTGTACAAAGATATAAGGTGCCTACTTTTTGATGCAGGAGCATCTTGGGTTTTCTCTGTGACTACTTTGGAGTTCATGGAAGGAGGCTTAGTAGTTTCTTTGGAGGGTGCTTGGACTGGTACTTGGTTGAAGAAGGACTGGTGCTTGACATGCTCTGGGAGCTCGGCATGGTCTAGGAGCTCGCAATGGTCTTGGAGCTTGACATGGTCTCGGAGCTCAACATGGTCTATTGTGCTTGATATGTATTAGGAGTTTGATAATGCATGGGATTTTGCTGTCACTCAACAATATGTTAGTGCTAACTAGAGTTCTTAGTACATCTAATACATGTAGTATGTGATGTGGATCAATTTGACAGTTTTTGTGGACCTATGTGTGTTAGAATCTTTTAGAATAACTGAGAGGGGGGGTGAATCAGTTATTCAAGGTCCCAAATGCCCTAATAAAACTTTTTTTTTTTCAAATGTAGTGAACTCATAAACCTTTTAACATCCAAGCTTAAATCAATCATATTAGCAAGTTACAGTAAATCAACATGCAAAGATAAAACATGCAAGATCAACACATGACACAATGATTTACGTGGAAACCCAATTTGGGAAAAACCACCAGTAACATGCTACTTGATTCTCACTCTTCTGAAGTGATGCCCTGTTAAAGGCTTACAACACACTGTTAAATGTGACCTTGTTAGAGGATTTCACCAAACTATTAGGAATGGGCCTGGTTAAAGGACTTTAGAACATTCACTAGGAATGTCACCCTATTAAAGGATTTATCTCATGGCTATCAAACCAACCTAAGTCCATAGGATTTAAACTAATTGTATTGCTAGAAAGTAACAACAATGAACTTTTGATCTGATATAACTTACAACATACTTTGCAAATTTCAAATCACACTTTCAGTTTAGTCCTGATGCTTGGCTTTTATCTCTTCATCTCTGACTGCTTTTCATCTATTCAAGTGTCGTCTCCTTGAGTCTTCTAACTCACTGTACTAAGGCATCCATATCAGGGGTCTTCTTACTAAAACAGAGTAACTATGCTCTCTTTCCCCTTTTCCACCTTCTTCAGCACTTTACACTTTCATGCTTGACCACTGCTCTCTCATTCATTTTTTTTCATTAACTAATGACTCCTTATATAGAGATCTGATATGCCTTTGCCGCTCAATTATCCCTCTTCACTTTTAGGGTTTCAATATGGATTAGGTAAAATACAATGTATCTACCCCATATCTTGTTCTCTTCTAGAAACTTTGCCAGCTGTATCCTCAAAAATGTTTTACATGGTGTTCTGTGCCACCAGCTCATCATTCTTATCTTCTATTTGATTTACAAACTTCTAAGTAATAACCTTGTTATCTTAGTTTTGACGAATCTTCGATCTTCGAAATAATTCAGCAACTCGGCATTATTTTTTTTACTGATGCTCGGCATCTCAGTCTTACTCGACATCTACACAAAACTATGTTACTCGGCACTTACAGAAAACTGTGTTACTCGACACCTATAGAAAACTGTGTTACTCGGCACCTACTCTTTACTCGGCACTTGAAGATCACTCGGCTTATATGATATACTCGGCACCTTCTCTTAGTTGAGCTTTGTAAAAGACTTAGCTAACACCTAACCTCTTTAATATGGTTCAGTGTGCCCTTTTTTTTATATCTTATAGTATGTTATCAAATACACTTTTTCATCAATGGCTTAGCTGATCCTAGTACTTCATTACAACATCATAACTTCAACCTTTCTCTAGGTGTTCTAGTTACATCTTATTGATTGCCACCACCTTGTGAACCAACAAATTGATAGTATTTGGATCACTAAAGCAATTGTCATTCCTACAAGTAGCAAGTTTGACATCAATGACAAAACAATGATTGAGAACATTCTTTATCATTCCAACAACTCTTATTATCAATTCAATCATTTCTAACAATCTCCCTCTTTGGCACTGATGGCAAACCATACTGATCAATGGATCAACTTAGTTACCACCAAAACTGATTGTATATATTATCTGCATTGTATATATTATCTACTTCTTTTCTGTGCTGCAGCATCTTTACTATTGATCGCATATATCTCCCTCTTTCATATATATCTCCCTCTTTCTTTGCATAGATCAGTTTCATCATATTTCTCCCTCTTTGACATAAATGCCAAAGATGAAGCATCTTTATCATGCAAAATATAAGCTTTGGCTTTTTCTTTGTCTTTCTCCCTCTGTCACCATGCTTGTGACTGATTTGGAGTTTTTGTTCATGTTGTCATCCTTTGCATCAACCTGTTACTGTTCCAATGTTTTATTTCTGTTGATGCAAGGCAGCTTCCTTGTTGCCTTAAACAGCTTGAGTTAGGGGTATTACCCCCAACTTGCCTCTAAGATATTCATAAGCAGCCTTGGGCAATGGTTTGCTGAAAATATTTGCAATTTGTTCCTTTGTGTGAATGTACTCTAGCTTCACTTGTTTGTCTTCTACCAATTCTCTGACATAATGATACTTGATTGCAATGTGCTCGGTTTTTGCATGCATTACTAAATTTTTGGATATGTTTATAGCACTTGTATTGTCACAATACAATATCACAAGTTTGGTTACCTCTTCTTTCATTCCATTCAATAGATGTGTGAGCCATACAATGTTTGTGCAATTGACTACAGCTGCCACATATTCTGACTCTGCAGTGGACTGGGATGTGCATGTTTGTCTCTTACTAGTCCAGGTAACTAGCCTTTTGCCTAAAAATAATGCACCTCCACTTGTGCTTTTTCTGTCATCAATGTTTCCTCCCCAATTTGTATCAGTGTATGTATTGAGTTCAAATTTCTCACTCTTTTTGTAGTATAGACCAAAGTTATCAGTTCCTTTGAGATATCTCATTATTCTTTTTACTGCTATAAGATGGTTTTCTTTAGGATTAGTAGAGAACCTAGCCACTATTCCAACTGCTAATGCTATGTCTGGTCTGCTGTGTACTACATACTGTAATTTTCCAATCATGGATCTGTACATTGTTTGATCGACTTTAGCTGACTCATCATTTTTGGACAGCTTATTTCTTGTGGCCATTGGTGTGCTGACTGGTTTGGATTCCTCCAGTCCAAACATTTTAAGAATCTCTTTGATGTACTTTGATTGTGTAATAAATATTCCATTTTTGAGTTGATGTACTTGTAAGCCAACAAAAAATTTGATTTCTCCAAACATAGACATCTCAAATTCATGTCTCATTTTGTCAGCAAAGCCTTTGCAAAGTACTTCCTTTCCACCAAATACTATGTCATCCACAAAAATTTTAGATACAATAATGTCTTTACCTTCTTCTGATTTGATGTACATGTTGCTATTATCATTAGTTCTTTCAAATCCAATTTGCACTAGATACTTGTGAAGTCTCTCATACCATGCTCTTGGTGCTTGTTTCAAACCATAAAGTTCTTTGTGTAGTTTACACACCATATCCCTGTTGTTTTTATCAACAAATCCTTCTGGTTGTTCAATGTAGACTTCTTCTTCTAGTATACCATTCAAGAAAGCAGATTTTACATCCATCTAATAGACTTTAAAATTTTTGTAGGCAGCATATGCAAGCAAGGTTCTTACTCCTTCCATCCTAGCAACAGGAGCAAATGTTTCTCCATAGTCTATTCCTTCTTCTTGAGCATAACCCTTGCATACTAGTCTAGCTTTGTTTCTGGTAATCTCACCATTCTCATCTAGTTTGTTCCTGAATACCCACTTGGTGCCAATCACATTTTTGTCAGTTAGTCTGGTAACCAAACTCCAGGTTTTGTTTTTCTTTATTTGATCAATTTCTTCTTCCATAGCTTTATACCAGTCATCATCTTGTAATGCACCATACACTGTCTTGGGTTCAGATGTACTGATTAGACATGATTCATGTCTTAGTCTGTTCCTTGTCATTGGTCTTGCATCTTTATCACCAATTATTTGTTCAGCAGGGTGATGTCTTTTTATATATTTGGATAATCTTGGCTCTGTCCTTGTTTCCATGTTTGATCTTTCAGATTTTGGATCACTTTGCACTTCGCTGTCTAGTTGTTCTTCATCATGTATTCTGTCTTCAGAATCAGATTGTTCATTTCCTTCATTCTGCAACTCGGCTTCTGAATGCAGTTTGGCATTCACTGGTTGAGACTCGGCTGAGACTGATACTTGTTGCTGAGTTTCAATTGGATTGACATCATCCTCCTCAGCAGTCATTCCTTCATAAGAGTACACAAAGGTTCTGTATTCTTCCATTTTCTTTGGTTCTTTAGCTTGAACTTCTGTGTGTTCATCAAAATTTACATTTGTACTTTCCACAATTTTGTTAGTGTTAACATTCAAACACTTATATGCCTTACTTCTTGTGGAGTAACCAAGAAATATACCTTCATCACTTTTTGCATCAAATTTTCCATTTCTAACATCTTTAAGAATAAAACATTTACAACCAAACACTTTGAAATGTTTTACATTGGGTGAGTGACCATACCATAATTCAAAAGGTGTTGCATTTGTACCTTTCTTGATTTGTACTCGGTTTAGTGTATGAACAGCTACACTTACAGCTTCTCTCCAGTATTTTAGAGCAACAGTCTTTTCCATCATTAATGTTTTGGCACAATCAATAACAGATCTATTTCTTCTTTCAACAATTCCATTCTATGGGGGAGTTCTAGGAGCTGACGTTTTTCTTTTGATTCCTTTGTCATTACAGAATATCTCAAATTCATTTGATGTGAATTCACCACCTCTATCTGATCTTAGACATTTCAAGCTTTTTCCTGTTTCCTTTTCAACTCTAGCCACATACCATTTAAACATTTGGAAATCATCATATTTTTTTTTAAAAAACATGACAGTCATCATCCTGGAATAATCATCAACAAATAACATGATGTATTTATCTCCTCTATAGCTTTGTACTTCCATTGGACCACATAAGTCAGTGTGAATTAACTCAAGTATCTCCTTAGATGTATATTTTTTGCTTTTGAAACTTGACTTTGTCATCTTTCCTAGTTGACATTGTTTGCACATAATATTATCAGGCTTCTTCAATTTTGGTAAACCTCTGACTTTCTTCATTTTACTAATGTTGACCAGATTATCAAAATTGACATGACATAATCTTCTATGCCATAACCATTCATCATCAAATTTTGCAATAAAACAAGAAACATCATCCATATCAAGGTAAAACAAATTACTCTTCGTTTGATCTCCTTTTCCTATTAGTTTACCATCAGTATCATATATTTTTGTAGTTTTGTTTCCAAATTCCACTTTGCATCCTATATTTCCTAACTGTGAGACACTCAGTAAATTGTAGTTTAATCCTTCAACATAGTATGCATTGTCACATGAGATTTGTTGTGTGAGCTTGATGGAACCTTTTCCTTTGATTTGACAAGGGGCATCATTACCAAATCTAACACTATTTCCATCATACTAAGTAAAGTTAACAAACTTACTTTTGTCTCCTATAATGTGATGTGAGCATCCACTATCTATGATCCATCTGTCATTTTTGTTTATACAAGTCATTAGTGTTGTGGCTTCTTCTTCATCAGATTGGTCCTTCATGGCTACATAAACAACTTCATCATCATTGTCATCAGAATTTTCTTCAACAATATAACACTTCTTACCTTTTTCTTTGTAATCTTTCTTGTCATCATCTCTTCTGTTCTTGTATTTGTTGCTTTCCTTGTAATCCTTTTTCTGTGGACATCTTGCAGCTATATGACCTACTTCATTGCAATTGAAACAAATGATAGGCATCTTACCTTTGAATTTTCCTTTACCTCTGTGAAATCTTCTAGCTAGTAAAGCTTCTAATTGATCCACATCTTCCTCATCTGTGCTGTTGTCACTAGATACATATTTCATCTTTCTTCCCTTCTTAGATTTCACCTGTTTAGCATCTTTCAATGATAACTTGGCCTTGAAAGCAGATTCAACATTATCAGGTCTGTAGTTGTCAAAGTTAGATAACTCAAATGCAGTGAGTCTTCCTATGATACCTTCAAAACTTAGATTGTTTCCTGGCACACATCTTAGTTCCTGTATTGCTGATACTCTAATAGCATAGATAGGGAGCAAGGTTCTCAAATACTTATTATTAACAGTATCTTCATCCAATTGACCACCCAAACATCTGATCGTGCTTACCACTTCTTTTATTCTTGCACTGTACTGAACAGCATTCTCATTTTCTTCCATTCTCATATCATCAAATTTTCCTCTGAGACTTTCTCTTTTTGCTCTTTGTACATTCTGATCTCATCCATAGATGTCTGATAGGGCTTTCCACATTTTGAATGCGGTGTCACATCCTTTGATATCATCAAATTCAACATAGCTAAGTGCAGAGGCAATCTCCAGCATTGTCTGGTTATGTTCTTGCTTGTTTTTCATATCTTCTGCAGTAGGAGCACTTGTTGGATCGACATGTTCAGTAATAATTGATTTTTGGTCATAATCTCCTATGGATCCAAGATGTAGTTTCATCAAACTTTGCCATGCAACAAAGTTGTCTTTGTTGAGCTTGGGAACTTCTCTCTTAGGCATTTTGATCTTTTCTGCTTCTAGTCCTTTTAAACTGGATCAGTAATCCGCTCTGATACCAATTGTTAGAATCTTTTAGAATAACTGAGAGGGAAGGTGAATCAGTTATTCAAGGTCCCAAATGCCCTAATAAAACTTTTTTTTTTCAAATGTAGTGAACTCATAAACCTTTTAACCATCCAAGCTTAAATCAATCATATTAGCAAGTTACAGTAAATCAACATGCAAAGATAAAACGTGCAAGATCAACACATGACACAATGATTTACGTGGAAACCCAATTTGGGAAAAACCACCAGTAACATGCTACTTGATTCTCACTCTTCCGAAGTGATGCCCTGTTAAAGGCCTGCCCTGTTAAAGGCTTACAACACACTATTAAATGTGACCTTGTTTGAGGATTTCACCAAACTATTAGGAATGGGCCTGGTTAAAGGACTTTAGAGCATTCACTGGGAATGTCATCCTGTTAAAGGATTTATCTCATGGCTATCAAACCAACCTAAGTACATAGTATTTAAACTAATTTTTACAATTGCTAGAAAGTAACAACAATGAAATTTTGATCTGATATAACTTACAACATACTTTGCAGATTTCAGATCACACTTTTAGTTTAGTCCTTATGCTTGGCTTTTATCTCTTCAGCTCTGACTACTTGTCATCTATTCAAGCTTCGTCTCCTTGAGTCTTCTAACTTACTGTACTAATGCATCCATATCAGGGGTCTTCTTACTAAAACAGAGTAACTATGCTCTCTTTCCTCTTTTCCACCTTCTTCAGCACTTTACACTTTCATGCTTGACCACCCCTCTCTCATTCATTTTTTTTCATTAACTATTGACTCCTTATATAGAGATCTGATATGCCTTTGCCACTCAATTCTCCCTCTCCACTTTTAGGGTTTCAATATGGATTAGGTAAAATATAATGTATCTACCCCATATCTTGTTCTCTTCTAGAAACTTCACCAGTTGTATCCTCAAAAATGTTTTACATGGTGTTCTGTGCCACCAACTCATCATTCTTATCTTCTATTTAATTTACAAACTTCTAAGTAATAACCTTGTCGGCTTAATTCTGACGAATCTTCGATCTTCGAAATAATGCAACAACTCAACATTATTTATTTTACTGATGCTTGGCATCTTAGTGTTACTCGACATCTACACAAAACTGTGTTACTCGGCACTTACAGAAAACTGTGTTACTCGGCACCTATAGAAAACTGTGTTACTCAGCACCTACTCTTTACTCGGCACTTGAAGATCACTCAGCTTATATGATATACTCGGCACCTGAAGATCACTCGGCTTATATGATATACTCGGCACCTTCTCTTAGTTGAGCTTTCTAAAAGACTTAGCTAACACCTAACCTCTTTAATATGTTTCAGTGTGCCCTTTTTTCTGTATCTTATAGTATGTTATCAAATACACTTTTTCATCAATGGCTTAGCTGATCCTAGTACTTCATTATAACATCATAACTTCAACCTTTCTCTAGGTGTTCTACTTACATCTTATTGATTGCCACCACCTTGTCAACCAACAAATTGATAGTATTTGGATCACTAAAGCAATTATCATTCCTGCAAGTAGCAAGTTTGACATCAATGACAAAACAATGATTGAGAACATTCTTTATCATTCCAACAACTCTTAATATCAATTCAATCATTTCTAACAATGTGTGGTCTTGGTTAGCTCTTTTATGTGCATTTAAATCTGTATTGTAAACTTGGGGCATGTTTTAAGTATTTTTTTGCAGTTATCATGTGTTAACTATGGGTTAATGCATTGGTAAATATTTTTTGTATTTAATGTTTTTCGTGAGTTGACTTGTGGCTCAAATTTTCATTTAATGCAAGGGGTTTATTTAATTTGTAATTACTAGGCTGACTTGTGACTTAGTTGGGTATAATTAGGGGGTCTTATGGATTCTTTCACTCATTCGTTCATAGAGTGATTCATTCATTTCGAAGTGAGTCTAGAGAGTAGCTAAAGAGTGAGTTATCTTGAGTCTATGGATAGGGTATCGAATGTGAGGTAGTTTACAACAGGATTATGGTGGAGATGTGAGTTTGTGGGAAGAGCTAGTGGTTGCAATTTAGAAACAAGGAGGTTGTTTGGTGGCTTGCGACCACAAGTTGAGATCTTGGAGGTTTCTACCAAATTGTTCTTGTGTTATAGATTTGGATTGGCTAGGGTTTGAATTATATCTTGTGGGATTATATAGAGCTATTATTCTAATTACTGTTGTATTTGGCCATAACCCAAAAGGCCTTATAGTCGGGCATATTACATGTAAATAGTTATTTTATAAATAAAGAGTTGTGATTTGGTATCAGAACTTGCATTTTTGTTGTGTTTCTACTATGTAGTTATTTTTTGGGGGCTAGGACATCTCCTTTGGGGATTCTCCTACCTTGCATTGTGTCACTTTTGCACCTTTTTGAAACCTTCCAATTATTTTCATTGAAAGTAACTATGAAACCCTCATCACCTAGTTTCCTTTTTGAAATTAAATTCCTTCTCAGCCTTGGAACATGTCTTACCTCTTGTAGTAGCCAATGATTCCCATTCTTCAACTTAAACTTATTTTTTCCCTTTCCAACAATCTAACAAGGTTCATTATCCCCCACATAGACAAGCCAAAAATCCCCTTAGACATAATCTAAGAAATAACCTCTATTGGGAGTAGCATAAAATGAAGCCCTTGAATCTAAAACCCATGAATCATCAACACTTTATATAGAAAAAATAAAAGCATCCTCTGCAAATTTGTTACCTACCACATTTGCCTTTGTGTGCCCTTCAATTTTATTTCCTTCATTGTTCTTTCAAGTCCAAAAATATTAAATCTGATGCCTTGATTTATCACTCTACCAATAATCTCATGGTCCTCTAGATTGAGACCTCTTCCCTTTTGATTTTCCTCTTGATTTCCCATGATTTCAAGAATTACTTCCCCTCTCAGTTGTTCTACCTCTACGTTATGCGTTCAAAGATTTTCCTAATGTAGATCCACATAGGGTTTTTCTATGAGTTTCATCACTTAGAATAACACTAATCACATCATCAAATTCTAGGATATTAGATCTAGAAAAAAAATTACTCACAACCAATTACCAAGGCATTCCAACTTTTAGGTAAAGAACAAAAAATAAAGAAAGTCCTAAAATTTTCAGCAAAATTGACATTCATAGAAGATAACTAACTAGTTAATATATTAAAATTATTTAAGTGGTCTTCAATGCATCAATTTTCTTCCACTTCATATTAAATAAACACTTGACGAGAAATACCTTAGTTTAAGCAGAGGCTTTTCATAGAACCTTTCTAGGGTTTGCATCATCTCTTTAGTCATCTTCACTTTTGAGGTAATAAAATTAAAGAATTGCACCAATAATAATTGAATAGTTCTAAGTGCCTTTCTATCTAAGGTTTCTCAATCCTCATCAGTCAATGTCCCATGTGTTTCCTGGCTTTTCTCTCCAATGTATGTCATAAATCTTTCTCAGAAAGATAGTCCTCCATTTGTATTTCCCATAACTAAAAGTTCTATCCATTAAACTTTTCAATCTTCAACTTACCCTCATCTACCATTTTTCTCACACAACCATGAGACCTTTCTATAGAGTATAGCTATAAACACACCAGTCTAGGCTAACAAGAAAAAATATGATAATCTAGCTCTAATACCACTTATTAGGATTAACCATAGAAAGAAATAACAATCACATGCCAATATAACTAATATTAGAAAATAATAAATCACACAGAAGAGAACACAAGACACAAGGATTTAATGTGGTTCACACAATCCTTGGGCTACATCCACCAATAGAAAGTCCAATATTATTTTTATTTAGTGATTATAATCCATAATCCCTTATAGCTCAATACCACCCCAAGAATCTATAATCTAATCATAAATTATGAAATCCCTAACCCTAAGCCATTTTATACAAGTTTTTTTTGGGCCTTGATCCCATCTTATGGGTGCTACCCTAGTAAAAGTACAAAATTATGTCTCCTTTTAGGATGATTTTTTAGAATGACTAAATTTGAGTATTTCTATCTAAAAACAATTTTGTTAAAACATATGATCTAGATAAATTCATTCTAGCTAAGATATATATTGTCTCCCACTTTTTCAATTGGAATGTCTATTAGATGTGTATTTTATACTAGTTTGTATTTAATTACTAGCTATCTGAACACTTTTTTTCTACCCAAATTTTATGAAACAAAATGGGTTTCTTAAGAATATTCTTATTTTTTCATAAGTGTCATGCCTGTCAATTACAAGTTTAGTAAACTGAACTATTACTTGCTTTATAATGGAGTTATATATAAAGAGTTGATTGACACACTGATTGAAAAATAACTATAACTTTCAAATGGTACAACATTTTTCAAATCTAAAAGATGCATTACATTCTATGCTTCTTATACTATAAGGAAAAACAATTTAAAAAATAAATTTTATAGATTTTTGAATTAGTTAATGTGGTCAGACACGAGTGTTGTTTTATTCTAAAAATACTAGAGTAGAAAATTCATAATTGATTATTTATTTATAATAAAAATACCTAAAAACATGTGTCATATCTGAGCATGAGTCTACTTCTTATATCTAGAATCTTATGAAGAAATATTATTATTTGATTTTGATTAAGGTATTCATACATATGTCTACTTCTTAATTTTGTCCTAAAGGTTTTTTACTATTGCATTAAAATTAAAAAATTTCACCAATCAGATTTTATTTATTTTTAGATAGGACCTAGTAGTTTACAAACTAAATTGAATTTCCTAGAGGTTCTTTTCTCTCAACTTTTTGATAGAAAGTTCATAACATTTTGAAAATTGTACGACAAGTTGACATAACCCTAATTTTGAAATTTTGCATTGCCACCTAATGGTATAGCTTGGTTGACCATGATCCCACACATACCCTAGTAAAGAAATATAATTATTTCATAAAAGTGAAGTTTCAACAACTCTTACTATTTTTAATGAATTGTTAATAACATATAAAAATCATTTTATAAAGCTCAAATTGAAGAACATTCTCATATAGAGTTTATAGTGTTTTAATTAGATATAGTATATTGTAATTAAAAAATTCATAAAGAAGTTATTTTAGCACTGGAACAGATGCCAATTTTGAAAAAGAATGAAAATATTAAATCATATTAAAAAAAATTAAAAATTATATGATGTTCTAGAGGAGAGAGTCCTCTTCTAGAAAGTATAATTTTTATTCTAGTTAGAATAATTTTTTTTTTGAAAAAAGTGGTGTGAGATGAAAACTATCTATTTTAGGTGAGTTAAAATTTGAATCATTATAAATGAGAAAATATATGTCTAAAGGGCTAATTTTTATTCTTCATATATATATCTATATCTATAAATGGTAACATAGGTTTGTGCTTTTACTCTCCCCTAAAACCCCTTGGAAATAATCTAGGGGGATAATACATCGAATAAGCCTCAGAGTCTGATTAGGCTCAACATGAAAACATAGATGTCAACAGAAAAACAATTTTGGCAATACACGAAGCATAAAGCCTGACAAGGAATTAGATAAACAAAGGAGCAACAAAAATGATATGTCATAGAAGCACATTGGGGACCAGCTCAAATGAGACTCCAAGAATATAGACATCAAGCCTCAACTCCCAATTAGTACAAAAAAACCACATCCACAAATGGGGACATCCATGATGGTAGTTGAAATGGACCTATCAAGGCACAAGTAATACAACACAAAAATTTTAGAAATCGAAGATACTCCATAAGTCCCAATAATAGACATTCCCCAAAAAAATAATAGCGAACCATACGTGAATTGACCAAAAATTAGGCATAATCTAACAAGCATGGTACATGATAGATCATGGAGCTAGTCAAAGAATGCATGCCATGTAGAGCATGCATAGAGTCAGAGACTAGGGTCCCAGAAAAAGAACTCTGTACTTCCCAATATAGAGATGGTAGGTAATGGAATGGAAATCGCATAGATGAAGCTATGTAGTAGGTTTTCTTGGGTGGTGTTGGGACCCAACCAAAATAAAGTATCTACATGAGAGACAAATGTGGGCAAGAGGGAATGACCAATGTGCTAGTGTTTCATCTAAGGCCTGATCATCTCAAAAATGTGCTCCTTTGATTTGATTTTTTTTTCATAGAAAAGGATCATACATGCTTTGATATAATAAAGAGGAAGAAAATTAAATGAAAATAATAATAAATTATCCTCAATTTTCAAGCCCTATGTCAAACTGCCTTGGGCTAATTTTTTTATGCCTTGGATATGAAAAGCATCCAAACAAGACATATTTTATATGAAAATGGAATTGTTTTAGTTCTTTGAGTTCAAAGATCATGTCCATTTGGGCTCAAAGTGCTCCAAAAAATAGATCCCCATAGATCCAATACAAAATACTCCTAAATATTGAAACTCTCTAAAAAAGAAACTTATATATATTGGAAAACAAGACAAACCTCTCATAAATAGAACATGGGCACAATGAGCTAGGCATATGATACCATATTAAAATTTATGAAAGATCAACCCCACATCTTTGATGAATCACCTACATGAAAACACATGATACAAATGAGAGGAGAAAAACTATAGAGGCTAGAATACCCAAATCTAGCGAGGAGACATAGAAATTGAATCAAACAAAAATATATTAAATGAATGAAATTACAAAGAGAGATCATCTTTATAAAAACATGTCCAAAAATTATAAAAGGTAAAACTATAGTTGCATGTTAATAATAAATAAAAGAATTAATTATTATATATGTTAGAGTAAAAGGTTAATTTTATTTCATTTATTAAATTATCTTAACTCCCTTCTTAATATTTATCTTTATGTGCTTGCATTTGAATTTAATAATTAATTATTAATTATTAAATGTCATTTACCTCTCAAGGTTTCCCTTTTAGGTTTTCAATCTTCATCATAAAGATTGATTGGTTGTAAATTTATTCATTCTATTTTGTACATGTAAATAAAATCTTCTTGTTTATTGAGCATACCCTTCTCTCTCTACCTTTATTACCTCCTTGTAATAGGTTTTTTATATGTAGCATATCCAAGGATCTATGGATTTTATTATTATCAAATCCTATGTGGTATCAAAGCCTTGTTTGTAGTTGCATGCTCTTGTCAAGAATGATGATTTGACAGAATAGATTTGCCTAATTTTTAGGTATTTTCTTTGAAAATAGGGGGTCTCTTGTTTTTGGAGCACTTTGAGGCCAAATTTACCCCATGGTTGGCTTTAGAAAACATCAAAACCCCTATTTTTATATAAAATTTATCGATTTTGGACACTGGGAAAATTTGAGAAAAAATATTTTTGCCTACCAATGTCGTACAACCCTCGGCACACATTCTAAGGACAAAAGAATTTTAAAAAACTATTTGAAAATCAAAAATTAATTATTTTTAGAAACATGACATGTTATAAAAAATGTGTTGTCGAGTGGGCACCACTATGCCAACCCAATGCTACCTTCCAGCCACTACACCACCGCAGTGGTGCCCTCTAGCTGTTGTGCCCACATGCCACCTAAGTGCAGCTCTTGTACCACCTTCGTGTTGCCACTACTAACTGTGCATTACCCATGCTCCACCTGACCTCCAACACCACTTTTCAAATTTTTGAAAGGGTTACAATTTTTTTTTTCTATACAGAGGCCCTGGTAATCCTTTTGCTCTAGCTTGAACATACATAGGTATTATTTTGACCCAAAAGAAGTGTCAAAAAGCTGATTTAGAGACAGAGAAGATGGGGCATGCATTTTTTTGAATTTTTTGCAATTTGGTACCTTTTTTCTCTTGAGGTCATATAATGTTTTCTATCTTCTATGGGGTGTAACTTTCTTGTTTTAGCTCTATTTTCTAATCTAAAAGAAACCTTAAAAATAACTTCTTGAACCCTATCCATATTCTCTATTATTTTTGTCAGTATTTCTCAAAGGTACATGTGATTCTCAAATTGAATCCTTGTTTTCTCCCTTCTTGTTTATGCATTCCTTCTAGCACCCGGGGTTCAATTTTTTGTATTATGAGGGTGTTTTTGTATTATTATTTGTATTATTTACATTATTAAACCAAATCTTTTTCAAAAAAATAATCCAACACCTTCTAAAACAATGGCCAAGACTAAGCTTCTTATCTAGAACTTCTGACCCCTCATAACTATCACACATAGAAGTCCCTCATGACATGACTTCTCTGGTCTAAAGAGTTTTGGTCTTGTTTACATGTAGTGCATATATTTGTATAGAGCCCTTTTGAGGTCAGGCAACATAGGAACAAGATGGGTGAGGCAATGGGTTTGATTGCTTTGAGAGGTATCTGATAGTCTACAGTTTCATCTTCATGGGTATAATACCCCTATAACTATGTGGACCAATCTTGATGGTTGTTTTAGTACAGTGAATGCATTTAGCATAGTTAAAATAGAAGTAGAGCTTACCTCTCTTGTACCTAATTATTTTCCATTTATAGCTCTTTATTGCAAGGTTGTGGGAAAATCAAGAGTGTATTTATCTAATTCTTTCTAAGTTTCATTGAAACTTCCAAATTTTTACTTGTTCCTTTTATTCCACCAAAGATGCTTTGGGTAATATAATTATTATGCCATCCTTTGAGGTTTTTTTGATTGTTTGACTTTAGAACAAGCTAAGCTCTCTCAGTCAAGGATTCTCTCATAGGCTTACAAACTTATGCATTGGTAGCTCGACCATCTTCTAGGATGAAGGAGAAGAAATAGAAGTCACATCTTATAGAGTCTCATATTGATTCTAGTTCTATCATCACATCGAGCACACCTCCTCCTAAGGGAGATAAATTAAAACTAGAATGACCAAAGTATGCTTATTGTAATAAGCCCAATCATGATGAGTCATGTTCCTATGAGAAGATGTTAGATGGCTATGCCAAATAGGTTTTAGATTTGATAGTTCTCCTTTAGAAGAGAAACATTGATATTCCTTCTACTTCTCTAAGATCTTCTTCATCGTCATCATTTCATTCTAGTGGTAAAGATATAAGAAAGGGTTAGGAACTATGTGCAACTACTACTCCACCCTCTTCTAGATGGTTACTAGATTTAGGTGCTTCACACCATACGACATCTTCTCTAGATTTATTCTCTTCATTTGAGGCTTCTCCTATTCCATTCATTTTGATTGGGAACAACACTATTATGACTCTATGTATGAAAGTTTCTATTAGAATTGATGATGGTGCATTTCATGATATACTTTTTGTTAAATCTTTTTCCTCTAACATTCTCTCTATTTATCAGTTTACACACAGTGGAATAGGGAAGACAATTGAGTTTGCACAAGATATAGTGTGCATCAGAGATAGCGAGACATATAATATTATTTCCATAGGGACTAATGATCATTCTTTTAGACTATACTCCTTCTCTCATTATGGTCCACCATCTCCATTATTAAAGACTCACTCTCCTTCATGAGAGACTACTAAAGTCAAGTCAAGTCACTTGAACTTACGTGTTATTCATGGGACCAGTATCGTGACTTCAACACCTCCATCTCTGATTTAGATTTGATCCTTTACACAAGATTACTCTTCAACATCATCTAGCATTGCATCTCTAGTCATTGAGCCACCTACTACAATTGTTGAGGATCTATCAAAGGACACACATCTCCTCCTAGATGATAGATTCAACACACCTATTATCCCACCTCCATTGGAGATTCCATTTTAGGATTCTCATGCGTTCTCCTTTAATCATCAGCTAGGACTTCTAGCTTCACCTAATATTTAGGAATTTCAACCTCCTTGTCCACTGCCTTTATTTTTTTAGATTGGAGCCACATTGGTATGTTGATTAACATAGGAGTTCTTCCATTCTTGGGAGGCCATGGAGTCTCAAGCTTCTATTTCATTGTACTTGTGGTCTTGATAGTGTCTCTTGAGATATTCTGTTTGTTTTCATATGGTCTTAACACTATTATGATTGTATGTGGGAAATTTTCTATTGGAATTGATGATGGTGCATTTCATGATATACTTTTTGTTAAATCTTTTTCCTCTAACATTCTCTCTATTTATCAGATTACACATAGTGGGATAGTGAAGACAATTGAGTTTTCACAAGATATATTGCACATCAAAGATAGTGAGACATGTGATAGTATTTCTATAGGGACTGATGATCATTATTTTAGACTATACTCCTTCTCTCATTATGTTCCACCATCTCCATTATTGGAGACTTACTCTCCTTCTTCATGAGAGACTACTAAAGTGAAGTTAGGTAACTTGAACTTATGTGTTATTCATGGGACCAATTTTGTGGCTTCAACATCTCCACCTCCTATTTAGATTCCATCCATTGCACAAGATTACTCATCAATAGTATCTACCATTGCATCTCTAGTCATTAAGCCAGCTACTGCAATTGTTGAGGATATATCAAAGGACACACATCTCCTCTCAAATGACAGATTCAACACACCTATTATCCCAACTCCACTAGAGATTCCATTTTAGGATTCTCATGCATTGTTCTTTAATCATCAGCTAGGACTTCTAGCTTCACCTTATATTTAGAAATTTTAACCCCCTTGTCCATTGCCTTTGTTTTTTCAGATTGGAGCCACATTTGTGTGTTCATTGATACAGGAGTTCTACCATTCTTGAGAGGCTATGGAGTCTCAAGCTTCTATCATGGGGGCTTTAATTGTACTTGTGGTCTAGATAGTGTCTCTTGAGATATTTCATTTGTGCAGCCTTTTCTATCTCTTTTTGGAGTAGGTTTTTCCCACTATGTTTTCTTTATTTCTCAATTTCATAGAGATCTGGTTATGATTGGGTACCACATCAAGCCTTGTTGTTGAGACAAAATTTTTCTTTTAGCATTGCATTGTGGTTTCCTTTCTTTTTCTGCATTGTTTGTAGCTACATTGTTACTCATCTTAAGGGTGGTGTTAGAGTAAAGGTTAATTTAGTTTAATCTATTAAATTACTTTTACTCCCTTCTTAACATTTTCCTTTATGCATTTACATTTTCATCTAATAATTAACTAGTTATTAGTAAGTGTCATTTACCTTTTAGGGTTTCTCTTTTAGGATTTTGATCTCCTTCATAAGGATTGATCAGTTGTAAATTTATTCATTATGTTTTGCACAAGTAAATAAAATCTTGTTGTTTATTGAGAAAACCCTTCTCTCCATGTGCCTTTCTAATTTCCTTGTAATAGAATATTTGCATGTAGGATATCAAGGGATTTCTGTATTTCTTCATCAATAAATCCTACACTATATGCCTAAGTTTACCATAAGTACAATTGAATTAATTAAAAAATATCTAATTACTCCAACAAATACTTAACACATACATCCACTTCTATCGAAACTATTATCAAACCGATCCTTGCCTTAGTGACTATCAGTAAATTTCTACTTATTACCTAGTGATATCTTAGTTATAATTGAATTGTAGTAAACTATAAAAAATGTATAATCGTTCTTGCAACACAAATAACATTCAGACAATTTTGACACCAAGACTTTTAACGTGGAAACCTTGTTAAGAGAAATACCACTTGGGATTGGCAACCCAAAAGTTTCACTCTTTTGAAGTGACTTATGTTAAGAGAATACATTTTAAAAGGTTACATGCACTTTGTTAAAGTGACCACATTAGAAGATTTCAACAAAAGATCATCTAGACCTTATCACTTCTTATCCTTAACTAAAAATAGTGGTCTAATTTAAAGGACTTACAAAAACAACTAATCGATGTCACCATATTGGATTTCACAGACTTGTTATATCTACTTGGTGCTTCTAAGATTGTCTACTACAATGGTTAAATAATAAATTTATATAAAGTGATGTATTAAGAATAGTGACTACATTTTCTTGTTCAAATATCTATTCATGCTCCTTCTCTTTCTTTTACTCAATTAGTTTATTCCATCTTTCACAAACTCTTCTTCTTGTCTACTCTAGTCTGATCAATTCACGTAGCTCAAGACTTCATCTTTCACCTTCAACAACTTCACTTTTCACAACATCCTTCGATTAGATCTCTTTCAACTTTATCAAATCTCAAACAACATCACAATGAAATCAACATTATTAGATTATCTTTTAGAACCAATGTCCTAAAATTATCTTAATCTCCTCAAATTATTTTTTCAATGCTTCTAGAATCTTCCATCTTTTACTACTTAAATATAATCAATAGCATTAGGTTTACAATAGAGCTTCTTTATATAATTAATTGAGACATATACAAAATATAACTTTACATAGAACTTTCTATGCATGTTTACTCTTTTTTAATTTTATTCATTAGATCCTTCTTGATTTATCTCCATTGTTGATCTTGTAACAAACTTTGACTCCATCTTTAAACCTTCTTGGACTTTCCATATTATCATCAAAAGTTGGCCTTAGATTCCAATTTCAAAACTTGTTCATCTAGATGTCACTTGGTAAAAATTACATTTACTTGGACAACATATAACTTAGTTAATAGTGACTCACTTGGGAAATGCTACATTATTCCTTCTTTTCCATATGCCTTGGCAATATTATAGTCATTCAGTCAATATAATCTCCCTTAATTAAACTTATGACATGGTTATCCTTGTAATCTTCAATACTTCTCAATAATACATGATTTTAAAACAATCAAACTAATACTACATTATCATTATCTAACTTATTCAAGTAAGCATTTATACCTTACATATCAATTCTAACTTCGTTACACTTTCTTCAAATCCTCTTCATCAATCAAATGATATGGTAATTTCCAATGCTAGCATAATGTTAAGACAATTAAGACTTTGACATCAATGATAATATATATAGTAATATGAATCTTTTACATACATTTATGTAGGGCCCATTTTCCATTGCACCAAAAGCCGTGACTGTTAGTGAACATGGAACACCACATAATTAACCACTTGTGGGCAGGGGAGCGCATCGCATCACCCAACAATCTCCCCCTCGATGCGCATACCAAGTGCTTACGCGGGTCGGGAAGGCACCGGGGAGATTTGAACCCATGACCAAGCCAAAACTAGGCTCTGATACCAATTGTAGGGCCCATTTGCCATTGCACCAAAAGCCGTGACTGTTAGTGAACATGGAACACCACATAATTAACCACCTGTGGGCAGGGGAGCGCGTCGCATCACCCAACAATTTATAGCATCACCACCTAACAATCCCCCACTATCAATTACAATTTTTGTTAGGGCTATCGTCTTATGACATTCATCTAGGACATCCCCCAACCATAATTATTGTATCATATTATGAAATTTATAAAGAATTATTTCTACCAAAAGTATTCATGTCATATTAAGATATTCATATAGAATTCCCTCCATGAAGTGTTCTTGGATTGTACCATGGCATTCACAATGAATTCCATCAAGAAAGTTATATTTGGATTCCATCACAATATTCCCAACAAATTCCATCAACCAAGTTATACTTAGATCATATCATGACATTATCGTATAATTCCCTCCACCTATTTATCCTTAGATTGTACTATGACATTCAAAATTAATGCCCTCTATAAATTTATACTTGGATTGTGCCATGACATTTCTAGAAAATGTTCTCTACAATTTTTTATGTGGATCATAAAGATTATATACATTTAATATTCCAAGTACCTATTATGATATTAATTATGATATTAATTATTTATTCCACAATTTTATTAATCATTTGTATAATTATTAGCAATCAAGTTATTACGAAATGTAATATTAAATTCATTATTCAATTGGTTTATTCGTATACTATTTGTTACCTATGCTAGATCATTTAATTATAACTAATGACCTTTATGGTTTAAATATCTTTAATAAATGTACTATTTTAGTTAATAAGAAGAATTCTTAAAATAAATAAACTTACCACTTTTAATCACTATACCTCATATAGTGTTAGCTCCTACAATTTTGACTATTTCTTAGAATTTTGATAATATTATTGAATGTCTATACTCTTCTCCTATTTCCATGGCAAATGTAATTTTTTTTTGTCCTCAAACCATTGGGACTCTCTATTTCTTACTTATGAATTGGTTCATTTCAATCCTATAACTACTTCACTTCATCTTTTTCCTTTTTAAATTTATGCTTGTCTTTTATCGATAATTGAATTCATATTATGGGGTTACATTGATGCCACATAGTTAGGTTCATAGACTATTTACTTTTCTTTTTTTTCTTCCTTCGATCTTTTATCATGTCCACTTCTTATTTCTTTAGTCAATGTGGCCCATAGGCCACTTAGTGTAAGGATCATGATCTTTAGGTAAGATTCGTATGGCCCCTTGTACAAATAACTTGAATTATTAGTTATACTTGTTACTTTCATAGATGGAAATTAATAAATAGCTCAGGAGTTATTAATTTTTTTTATAATTATCCTTTCCATGAATACTTATTACTTGATATTATAGTTTTAATCATTTAATGAAAATGTAATTAATATGAATAAATACTTCGGTAAAAGGAAAATCTTGTTTCACCCTTGTTGGATATATTATGAAAGGCTAATTTACTGAGATGGGAGGGGTGAATTAGTAACCTCTAAAACTTTATCCTTGATTAGCAATTAATCCTTATGTATATTTTAATCTATGCATGAGAAACTAAAAAACATGAAAGCATACACAACACTTTAACACACAAGATTTGGTGACCCATAAACCTTCCAAATAGAAAGTAAAACTAGGGTAGGGATGATACCCACAAACTTTAGTACTCTAATATAAAGTTGGCCTATTATGGCTTATAATGATCACTTCTAATGATCTTCCCTATTAGGAGCAATAAGTACTACTAGGTTCACCTTGCAAAAGGATTTATAACCATACAATGCAGTATGCACTGAGTAACGAGATTTACATAAGACTATTAGGTATAACTTGTTAAATGATTTGACTAATTCACCTATTAGGATGAAGTAGTAGCTAATCTCTAATTTGCAACTTGGTTTGCTAAATGAGATTCCTCTAAGTGTACAAATCACCTTACCATGATAGATGCATCTTTGCTACTAGTTATACTATTGTAGCCTTTGTAATTCGCTCTTCTACTCTTCTCTAATGATTACATTCCTTCTTTTTTGATGATATGGATGTGATACAATACATTAAATATATATAAATCCAATTACACAATTACAAAGTCAGCCAGAATACAAGTTTATAGAAATATTACAATGTTAGCCAAAGTGTAGAAACTCGAGTTCTGAAGACTGACTCGGTGAGGTTCTCATACTTGTCATCCATTATTAATGCTCAGAATCATTGCACACTTAATAGACATAGAAGCTCAATCCATACTGATCACTTTCAAGTAGTCTTGAACTCGGTCTACATTAGTGACTCAGTGGATATTGTGAAACTTGGCATATGTTATCATTCATTCACCCGCCAGAGTTTCTCTTCCGTCAGATTTCAGATGGATCGATGGTCAGTGCAATCTCATCATCAAAAGTTGCATGAGAGATAGTATCAGTGACATCGCACCCAATTGACATGTGTCTGGTGGACCCAGCGAGCAGGCTACAATGGAGGGTGGGTTGGGAAAGTTTTTCGGTGCCACAGGCACTATGGCGCTATCGCACGCCGATTGAAAAATCTCCATGGTGACATAGCACCCAGTGGAGATGCTCACGTTGGTGGGCAACGGGTTTTCACGGGCCGAAAGTTCCAAAGACCGGCGAGGCGCCATGGCGCCAACAAAAAACCAATGCATTTTATGATGGTGACATAGCGCCCAAACGGAAAATTTCATCACGGCGAAGAATGACCAGACAGGTGGGTCCCGACGGTACTCTGCATGTATAGTTTGTTAGCCCAGCGTCGTGGTGACAAATCAGAAGTAGCCACGTGTAACCAGGCTGGAGTCTCTGTCAGTATGGTTGGCACAGTCAAGGTTTATGATCTCCATCGTCGGATTACATTGCATCAACGGATGGTGCCATCTCGCTATGGCAGAGATGCATGGATTTTATCATGGTGACATAGCGCCCATCCGCCACGTGGCCATTCTGTGGATCAAGTCTCGGGTTCGCTAGTTGGTGTTCATCAAACCAATCAGATGATGCCATGTGTATGTGTCAGAACACGACGTATCTGCGGGCCCAGTAGTTTTCAGAAGGGATGGCAAGTGAAGTACGACGTCACTCTGATCGTCAGATTTGCAAAGATCTACGGCTGGCGCTATCTCGCCATCGAGAACTGCTCGGACTTTAGCATTAGTGACATAGCGCCCGTGCACCATGTGTCTTGGCGAGGTTGCATTTCATGCCGCCAGAAGCCGTTAGGGTTGGATGACCGACAAACCAACAAACAGATGCCACGTATCCCTGGGCCCGACGAATCATGAGAAAAGGAAGGTCGCGAGAAGTCAGATCTTTGACCGTCAGATGAGAGAAGATCAACGGTAGGTGCCATGTCGCCTTAGTGAAGCTGCAAGATTTCTACCATGGCGACATTGTGCCCAATTGATGCGTGTCAGTAGGGTCAGGTCTCGTCGGATGCATCACTGAGGTGGCACCAATTCGGATGGGCCCAGTCGCAGGAAAGAGGGTCCACAGCGAATCAAAAAGAACCACATGTGCCGAGTCAGAACACATATATGTCGAGGGGACAAATTTCTTGATACGACCAGCGCATTAAGGGGTGGGTTCTGCACCATCAGATCTGCAGAGATCTAGGGTCAGTGCTATCTCGCCATGGAGGAACTGCACGGATTTTACAATGGTGAGTTAGTGCTCGGAGGACACGTGTCCTCGTGGGTCCAATTTTCGACGTGGTGGTTAGTTAACGGCCAGCGGTTAGATGGTAAAGGTAGCACAGTTAGTCCAATGAAGGTGGTCAACTGCAGAAGGACTCTCTAGGTAGCAAAACAAAGAAATACGATTGGCCCGCATGGCCTAGTCGACATATAAGAAGCCTGGTCGACTGATAGGCTAGGTTGATTCATGAACCAAGAAGCAGAGATGATCAACGTTATCTTACGATCTGATCTTCGCGATCATTTCTGACCTGCCAAGAATAAATGCAAGATATAAGGACACTCCACCCATTCAGTCGGCTCATCTACCCTGTCAGGGAATGTTGTGGCGTTGTTCCGTCTCCTCTGGGCTCCTTCTAAGAAGGATATGAGATTTCTTGGTATGAAAGTCAGGATTCAATCAGATCTCCGATTGGATTTTCAGTATGGACTTAATGCCAGTAGGTTAGAAGTGAATGTAATGCAAAAATCTTTAGTTATGCTTGAGCTATAAAGGCAATTTTGTGATCTATTCTTGGGGTCGACTCTTCCTGGTTTTCTCTACTACTGCTTGCAGACTTGCAGTGTAGAATCCCTGTGTCTCTAAGCTACATAGTATCCTGTGTCATGCTCTTCAGTGATCAATGTGAATGTGCTTCTTTTGCCTCTCATTGATGCATTATTGAGATTAGTGGTCCACATACTATATCTATCTTTGGCCTATTGGATAATATACAAGTGAAATCTCCTTTTCTTGGTGTCATTCAGTTGGTTTTCTGATCTGTATGTGACTATTGATCGATATAAGTCTAGACATGTATGACTTTTGTATATTACCCTAGTTCTGTAGTGCATATATGGGCAGGAATGAGTCTGAACACTCTGTTTTGGTGCATCAACGCCTTAGATTTGACTAGGTAGACTTGCTCTAACGCTCTCTTTCTCCCTTTCCCTTTTGAGAATAGATAGGTGCACCCTGACAATAAGAGGAAGCCGGCCTTCTCCAGAGACTCAACCTCATTGTTCAAGTCCCATAGCTTGGAGGTTGTTTCCATGTTTCACTAGGTTGTTCTCGCGCTTAGGCCTTGGACAAGGGTGCAAACCTAAGTGACAACAATTTTTGGCACGCCCGGTGGGACCTATATTAGAAAATTTCATGTCTACTGGTGTCTAAAGAAGAAAGAGTTTCTGTGATTAATGCTGAAGAAGTAGTGCTGGCTTCAGTATTCAAGCCTTCAAGAGGCTGATTCATCAAGTACTTGGCAACTCTGAACATCAACAAATCTAGTTTCAGGCCAAAGTTGCAGAAATTCATGCCTAGAGCTAAAACAAGGGCATCTTCTAGAGGTAATTTTCAATATCAAGAACTCTCACTTTCAAGTCCTAGAAGAAGGAGGGCTAGAGCTTCATTATCACCAGTTAGAGGTGGAATAACAATTAATATACCTGTAAGATTTGTCTCTACTCCTCCTACTATCCAAACTCAGCCTAGATTGCCATCAGCACTCATCAATAGAACACTTGCGTATATGGCACACCCTCGAGTTCATGCTTTTTCCACCTTTAATGGTGGAAGTCCTCTATTGTTAGCCCAAAGACATGATATACCAGTAGCTGCACTAAAAAGCATACCTAATTTTACTGGTGAAACTTCTATTTCCCCCCTAGAGCATATCCAAGAGGTAGCGAATGTCTGCAATATTCATGGTATTACAGAAGATGATGTGGTCGTCGGACTTCTAGCCTCATCTTTAAAATGAAAAGCATTACAGTGGTATAGAGGCTTAGCTCATGGTTCCATAACTGATTGGGATGGATTAGGAATAGGATTATGCAAACATTTTGAAGATAAGAGTGACCATTTGTCACTACTAGAGCAGTTGACTACAATAAAAAGAGCCCCCCATGAATGTATGACTGATTTTAATTACAAATTCCAAAAGACATGGGATAGAATACCTACTATAGTGAAACCTACCCCTGGTAATGCCTTCTTGCATTACCTTAGAGCTTTCAACAGTGACATTGCCACCACAATCCAAACTATGGGAGGAGATACATTACCAAATGCTTATGAGACAGCTATAAAGGCTGAGAATATCCTAATACAAGGTTGAAAGTTGGCCCCAAGGCCTCCTATGCCTTTCTTTCCTGATGTTCCCAACCACCAACCAGCGATAGCCCCTCTTCCTACAACTCCTACGTCACAAGCCCTTACTCCAATTCCCCAAGCTTCCATATCCTCAAACGGAATAGATGAACTCAAGGAAATGCTCCAAGGTCTAGTGCTGAGCACAGAAAAAAGAGAGAAGACCCTGGATAAAAAATTACAAGATTAGGGGAGGGAGTTGAAGTACCAAGGGAAGAGACTAGAGGATAGTTTTTCTCTAATACAAAAGATGAGTAACAAGGTGGTGGCCTTAGAAAGGCAGCAGGCCCAAGGTGGCAAGCCTCCCCAATTGCAATATCAGGCTCCAAGTGGTGGTAGGCCTCCTAATTAGTGGAATAGCTCTTTTGATCAGAATAGGCAGAATAGTCATGCTTCTGCTTCAAGCTCAAATCAGAACAGAGCTATAGTCCCTCAAAATAACTTGGCCCAAGACCAAGATTTTTGTCCCTCATGTAACTATTCTTATACCTACTGCCTATGTCAGAAAGCAGAATCTTATTTGGCCCTAACTATCCAGGAGTCCATAGTAAAACAGTCACACAAGGAAGATCATCCCAAGGAGGCCTCATATGTTCAGAGGCAACGTGATTGCTCTTTTATGAATGACCAGATGGAGGAGCATTGTAATGTAAACCAGGATTCCATTGCTCATAACACAAGAAGCAAGAAGAGAGCTATGGAACATGCTGCCCCCCCTTCTCCCAATCAGGCCTCAACTTCAAGTCCTACACCTCATACACAAATAGAAAATGAGCAGACAAACACTTCACAACAGCAAAAGCAAGGTCCAAGAAATGAGGATGCAAGTGATCCTTTTGTTGCCCCATCTCAACCTCTCATAAGTGCAGCTTCCAAAGTTTCTACCAAAATTCCTAACGCACCATTGAGTGTGGTAAAGAAAATGAAGAAGACCAATGTAAAAATTTCCATGTGGGATGCTGTTGATACCATACCAATGCAGAGGAAGATGCCACAGCAAGAATTGGAAAGGATTGAACCCAAGGATCAGTCATCTACCCTGGAGAGTGCCACTAGTTTAGTACAACCAGCAGGAGATGTGGAGGCAAATGAAAAGGTTAGACCTCCTCCATTTTATGTTTCTCTGATTATAGGGGGCAAATTAGTCCATAATTGCATGATAGATTCGGGGGCTAGTAGCTCAGTAATGCCTAGGTGTGTTGCTGATGCTTTAGGGATGAAATATGAGCCCATTGTTAGGGATTTGTTACAACTAGATGGGAGTACTATCAAAACCGTAGGCATCCTTAGAAGTGTGGAAATGGCCCTACATGCATGCCCTAGTTGTAATGTGATTCAAGATATATCTGTTGCTGAGGTTAAGCCCTATTTTTCCATCTATCTTTCAAGAGACTTCACTGCTCAAATTGGTGGATTCATATCTTCTGATTGGTCTTACATGTCATTTAAGACCAGATATGGGGCCAATGCTTCAATAAGAGTAGAACCTCAAGCCCTTCATCACACTGAACCCTACACTCCCAACTTCATCAATATGAATTGCCCTATCCTAGAGATGGATGAAAATAACATAGTAAACGAGCCTGTCACTTCCATAGCAGAGATTCTTGATTTCTTCTTAGATGACTGGGAAAATACATGTCAGTTTGAGCCTATGTCGGAAACCCTTGAGACAGGCCTTAGTACATATTACATAATAGAGAAAGAGGTTCAAGTTCCTGACCTTGTTAGGACTAATGATGACATAAATGGAGTATGGAGTATGTACTTTGATGGCTCAAGGAATAGAAATGGATCAGGAGCTAGTGTTATGTTGATCTGTCCTGCACAAATAAGATACTACTTCTCTTTTAGGTTCCAATTCAGTTGTACCAATAATGTGGCCGAGTATGAATCCTTGATCCAAGGTCTCCTACTTGCCCAAAAGAGGGGAATTCAAGCCTTGAAAGTATATGGGGATAGTGAGTTGGTAGTGAACCAAGTGAGAAATCAGAATATCACCAAAAATGGCCTGCTCAAGTCTTATAAACACAGAGTCTGGGATTTGCTTGAGGGTTTCCAAGCATTTAATATTCAAAGCATTCCTAGGAAAGAAAATAAACATGCTGATAGACTTGCAGCAGTGGGTGCATCATATGATGTGCCAGGGAATCTTGAGGAAGAAAAGAAACAACAAATAAGGGTAGTGGTAAGGCCTGCTGTTCCTGATAATAATGCTCATTGGCAAGTGTTTGAGTCTGGTGAGCAAATTGTGAGCTTCTTGCAGAATGAAGCAGAATTTTTAGAGAGAAATCAGTCAAGACTACAAGATCAATATGGTGATCAGATCATTCATCTCAGTTCCAACAAGCTGCCCAAGGGTCTCATTACCTTGGAAAGTATCTTTAACCCTGATGATCAAACAAGAGGCAAAGGAATGAATCTAGCTGCAGAAAAGGATGATCATGCCCCAGTTACTATTGCTGATGGAAAATCTCTTAACATGGGAAAGGTATGTTTTGAAACTGAGGAAGAAAATTTCATTCATCTATGTCAAGAATTTAGTGATGTATTTGCTTGGACATATGATGATTTAAAAGGGTTTGACCCTAGTTTGTTTCATCATACCATAGATTTAGTTGATAGGTTCAAACCAGTAAGGCAAAAATAGAGGCCAGTGAATCCCAAGATTGAACCTTTAATGATGAAAGAACTATCCAAACTGATTGAGGCTAACATAATTTTTCCTATCAAACACTCATCATGGGTAGCTAACCTTGTCCCTGTAAGAAAGAAGAATGGAGAAATCAGATTGTGTGTGGACTTTAGGGATCTTAATCAGGCTTCCCTTAAAGATCACCATCCTCTCCCTTCTATGGAGAAAATTCTGTCCAAGGTCAGTGGGTCAAGGAGGTTCTCTTTTCTTGATGGATTTTCTGGTTATAACCAAGTGCTGGTTAAGGAATCTGATAGATATAAGACAACATTCACTACTAAATGGGGCACCTATGCTTATTGCAAGATGCCATTCGGACTAACAAATGCAGGTGCCACATTTCAAAAGGCAATGGAGGTGGCTTTCAAAAGGTTAATTGACAAGTTTGTCTTAGTGTACCTTGATGACATAACTGTATATTCCAAGAATGTAGAAGATCATCTTGATCATTTGAGATAGGTATTTCTAAGGTGTAGAGAGTTTGGGGTTTCCCTTAACCCAGCCAAGTGTGTCTTTGCTACAAGCCAAGGAAAATTATTGGGAGACATTGTATCTAAGAATGGATTGACCATTGATCTAGAAAGAACAAAAGCAATACTTGCCCTTCCTCTCCCTAAACACAAAAAAGGGCTGCAAAGTTTCCTTGGTAGGATAACTTTTGTAAGAAGATTTATTCCTAATCTTGCCACCACGGTGAAACCCCTTATAGCCATGCTTAAGAAAGATATGGTCTTCTCATGGACCAAGGAGGGGAAGGAGAGTTTTGAAAAGATCAAGGCAGCCATAGCATCGGCCCCTACCCTTATGAACCCAAATTTTGAGAAAGATTTCATCCTCTACACTTTAGGTGGTGAGTCAAGTATTTCTACTGTCTTGACCCAAACAAATGACAAGAATGAGGAGCAGCCCATAGCCTTCTTTAGTGAAGGGCTTAAAGAATATGAGGATAAATATAGCTTTGTTGAGAAGCAAGCCCTTGCAGTCATTAGAGCCTTGAAGAAATTTAGACACCTCTTATCCCACAATAGGATCCATTTGTTGGTGCCCCATGCAAGTGTAAAAGACTTCCTGTTAAGCAAGGACATCAGTGAAAAGAGGGCTGGATGGATCACTAGGGTAATGGAATATGATGTTGATATTCATATTACTAAATTGGTAAGAGGAAGAGGATTATGTAAAGAAATGTTATCAGATCAGAATTCAGATGAAGAAGTTGCCATGATAATAGCAGAGCAGCAGGAGGAAAGATATGCTGATGGTCCAAGGAGCTAGATAAATGACATGAAGAATTTCTTATTAGGGAATGGATACCCTCAGGGATTGGACAGAGCTAAAAGAAGACAATATAGACTACAATCCATTCCCTATGTTGTGATTGATGATATCCTATTCAGGAGGGATTTTAATGGGACCCTGTTGAGATGTGTTAAAGAGGATCAGGCTGAAAGGATGAATAAAGAACTCCATGATGGCCCTGATGGGGGCCACTTCTCTGCAAGAACAACTGCTATGAAGATCATGAGGGCTGGATATTATTGGCCATCTCTGTTCCATGATTGTTACAGGTATGTGAGGAAATGTGAGAAATGTGTTTTTTTCTCAGGCAAACAGAGACTTGCAGCTCTTCCTCTTCATCCTATTCAGGTGGATCAGCCCTTCACTCAGTGGGGATTGGATTTTATAGGCCCCATTAATCCTCCATCTAGTGTAGGTCATAAATGGATCTTGGCTGCTACTGATTATTTCACTAGGTGGATAGAGGCAGTTGCCTTGAAGGATGCCACAGAGCCATCAATTGTTGAATTCCTTGATGGAATTGTATCTAGATTTGGTGCTCCTTCTACTATCATCTTAGATAATGCTAAGTCTTTTGTTGGAACCCAGATTTGTGCATGGGCCATGAATCACAATATCTACCTGAGCACATCATCGAACTACTACCCTCAAGGTAATGGTTTGGCTGAATCTTCCAACAAGAATCTAATCAAAATTATGAAGAGGACAATAGAAGACAATCAAAGGGCCTGGCACAAGAAATTAAGGACTACTCTGTGGGCTGATAGGATAACACCCAAGAGATCTATTGGGAATTCACCTTTTGTGCTAGTATATGGTAGGGAAGCTAGACTCCCAATCTCATTGGAGTTCCCATCCTTGGAGTTGGCTCATCAGCTGGAACTGGTTGAAGATGATGCCATGTCAGTAAGAATGGCAGAACTAATTGAGTTGGAAGAAAAGAGAAACAAAGCCATGAAAACTCTAGAGATTCACCAGCAACAGATGAAGAAGATTTTTGACAAGAAGGCAAGGGCCAGAATCTTCAGAGAGGGAGATTTAGTTCTCAAGTGGGACTCAAACAGAGCAAAAGCAGGAAGGCGCTCCAAATTTGACCCATTATGGAGTGGCCCTTATTTGATCTCAAGTTGCAAACAAGCAAATGCATTCCAACTGAGCAAACCTAACGGTGAAACTCTGCCCATTCCAGTCAATGGGATCCATCTGAAGCCCTGTTTCTAAAAGGATTGTGAATCTATATACATAGTTAATCTAGTTCCCCTCTGTCTATTCCTGTTTTTCAATAAGTGCGTGTGCATAGGGTTTCTCTTTGAATCGCTAGTTTCCAAAGTTTTGACAACCTTAGGTTGTGGAGGAGGTTTTGTTCTTTGTTTCTAGTCACGGAAATAGAGCTAGAGCTTCAAGGTCTTCAATGTTTTGATTTCCTCTCAGGCGGGTTAGGGTTTCTTGTAGCTCTCAGTTTCATGCCTTCCGGGTCCTTTTTTTGACCCTGTAGCCCAATGGAGTTTTCTGCAGGCACTGATCTTATGCATTGAGTAGGCTCATGCCCCTGTGAGTCACCAGAAATGTTATCATTCATTCACCCACCAGAGTTTCTCTTCCATCAGATTTTAGATGGATCGACGGTCGGTGCGATCTCGTCATTGGAAGTTGCACGAGAGATAGTATCAGCGACATCGCACCCAATTGACACGTGTCCGGTGGACCTGACGAGCCGGCTACAACGGAGGGCAGGTCGAGAAAGTTTTCTGGTGCTGCAGGTGCTATGGCGCTATCGCACGTCGATCGAAAAAATCTCCATGGCGACATAGCACCCGGCGGAGATGCTCACGTCGGCGAGCAACGAGTTTTCATGGGTCAAAAGTTCCAAAGATCGGCGAGGCCCCATGGTGCCAATAGAAAACCAATGCATTTTCTGATGGCGACATAGCACCCAAACAGAAAATTTCATCACGGGGAAGAATGACTAGATAGGTGGGTCCCGACGGTACTCTGCATGTATAGTTTGTTAGCCCAGCATCGTGGTGACAAATCAGAAGTAGCCGCGTGTAACCAGGCTGGAGTCTCTGTCAGTATGGTTAGCACAATCAAGGTTTATGATCTCCACCATCAGATTGGATTGCATCAATGGATGGCACCATCTCGCTATGGCAGAGATGCGCGCATTTTATCATGGCGACATAGCGCCCATCCGCCACGTGGCTATTCTGTGGATCAAATCTCGAGTTTTCCAGTTGGTGTTCATCGAACCAATCAGATGATGCCATGTGTATGTGTTAGAACACGACGTATCCGCGGGCCCAATAGTTTTTAGAAGGGATGGCGAGTGAAGTACAATGTCGCTTCGATCGTCAGATCTGCAAAGATTGGCTGGCGCTATCTCGCCATCGGGAACTACTCAGACTTTAGCATCAGCAACATAGCGCCCGTGCACCACGTGTCCTAGTGGGATTGCATTTCATGCCGCCAGAAGTAGTTAGGGTTGGATGACCGAAAAACCAACAGACAGATGCCACGTATCTGCGGGCCCGACGAATCATGAGAAAAGGAAGGTCGTGATAAGTCAGATCTGTGACTGTCAGATGAGAGAAGATCAACGGTAGGTGCCATGTCGCCTTAGTGAAGCTACAAGATTTTTACCATGGCGACATCGTGCCCAATTGATGCGTATCGGTGGGGTCAGGTCTTGCCAGATGCATCACTGAGGTGGCACCAATTCAGATGGGCCCAGTCACAGGAAAGAGGGTCCACGACGAATCAGAAACAACCACGTGTGCCGAGTCAAAACACAGATATGTCGAGGGGCCAAATTTCTTGATACGACCAGCGCATTAAGGGATGGGTTCTCCACCATCAGATCTGCAAAGATCTAGGGTCGGGGCTATCTTGCCATGGAGGAACTGCGCAAATTTTACAATGGCAAGTTAGCACTCGGAGGACACGTGTCCTCGCGGGTCCGGTTTTCAACATGGCGGTTAGCTAATGGCTAGCGGTTAGATGGTAAAGGTGGCATGGTTAGTCTGATGAAGGTGGTCAACCGCAGAAGGACTCTCTAGGTGGCAAATCAAAGAAATACAATTGGCCTGCGTGGCCTAGTCGACATATAAGAAGCCTGGTCAATTGATAGGCTAGATCGATTCATGAACCAAGAAGCAGAGATGATTAACGTTAGCTTGCGATCTGATCTTTGCGATCATTTCTGACCTGCCAAGAATAAATGCAAGATATAAGGACACTCCACCCATTCAGTCGGCTCATCTACCCTGTCAAGGAATGTTGTGGCACTGTTCCATCTCCTCCGGGCTCCTTCTCAGAAGGATATGAGATTTCTTGGTATGCAAGTCAGGATTCAATCAGATCTCCGATTGGATTTTCAGTATGGAGTTAATGCCAGTAGGTGAGAAGTGAATGTAATGCAGAAATCTTTAGTTATGCCTGAGCTATAAAGGCAATTTTGTGATCTATTCTTGGGGTCGACTCTTCCTAGTTTTCTCTGCTATTGCTTGCAGACTTGCAGTGTAGAATCCCTGTGTCTCTGAGCTACATAGTATCTTGTGTCATGCTCTTCAGTGGTCAATGTGCATGTGCTTCTTTTGCCTCTCATTGATGTATTATTGAGATTAGTGGTCCACATACTGTATCTATCTTTGGCCTATTGGATAATATACAAGTGAAATCTCCTTTTCCAGGTGTCATTCGGTTGGTTTTCTGATCTGTATGTGACTATTGATCAATATAACTCTGGATGTGTATGACTTTTGTATGTTACCCTAGTTTTGTAGTGCATATATGGGCAGGAATGAGTCTGAACACTCTGTTTTGGTGCATCACCGCCTTAGATTAGACTAGGTAGACTTGCTCTAACGCTCTCTTTCTCCCTTTCCCTTCTGAGAAAAGATAGGTGCGCCCTGACAGTAAGAGGAAGCCGGCCTTCTTCAGAGACTCAACCTCGTAGTTCAAGTCCCACAGCTTGGAGGTTGTTTCGATGTTTCACTAGGTTGTTCTCACGCTTAGGCCTTGGACAAGGGTGCAAACCTAAGTGACAACAGCATATAAATTGAATCACTTGATTTACACTGCATAGCTTGGTCAATGTTATCACTTCAAGCTTGGTATAAACTAAGTCTCTTGGTTCACACTAAGTAGTTCAGTTAACACTAGACTCACATCACATAAACTACAAACTTGGTAACAACTAAAATGCTTGTTTAACATTGTTAGCTATACAATGTTCTTAGTATAAGCTTACAATCTGAATAAGTGATGTCACTAATAACAAACATGACTCAAATGTCAGCAATCTTCACCTTTGGCATTAGTGACAAAACACTTATCAATCAAAATTGAATTATTGATCAGCTTATGTCTCCAACTTGGTAGAGTATACTGTTTTTGAGATTTTTCAAAATCGGTTTTGTAAAGGATACATTTCTATACATGGTAATGCTCCTCCATACATAATATATAGTATACTATACATAATATAAATTTTCTCTACAATTGCCAATTTTCTTTCAATTTTTTCTCATTTTTATATCTTATCCAATCTTCTTGCATCTTCTCCCTCTTATATTTCCTTATACTTTCTCATATCTTCTACCCCTTTTTGACATTAATGCCAAAGATTTATGCCATATGTATTAACATAGTAATGCCAAAATGAGACAAGAAATCTAAGTGTACCTTTAGTATGAGCATCAATGTCTTGTCCCAATTCTCTTGCAAGATCCTACATGTGTGCAATACCACCTACACTTCTATTGACAATTCAATCATGTGATGTGTAATAGAGAAATTATTTTCATGGATGAGGGTTTTTGAATGTACAATATGCTTTTGTAGTGCATCCATGTTAGGGAGAATCACATTCTAGATATCTATCATAGTTGATCTAATTCTTGCTTCTTCTTTGAGCAGTTCTACCTGCATATCTATTCAAAATATGATTTTGTTGAAGGGAGAAGAGCTAGAATTCTGGTCAAGATGTAATTATTGTGCACTTGCCTTAAGATCTTCATCAATTTTAGATAATTTATCTTTAATTTCTTTTGTGAAAATTGATGTATCATATAATTTACAAAAAATTAATCATGCATTAGTGCAAAAGCTTTCTAGAGAGCCCAAAATAGTAGATAACTCTACTTGACGAATGACAATCTGTTGAGCAATAAATTCTAAAACTTTATTCTCAAACCTTTTCTTGGCTTTCTATAATAGTTTACCTTATCCAGCCAAATCTTCATTGTATTTCTAGATTGCCTCTACCAACTAAAACAAAATTGGTTGAGAAGTATCAACCTCTATGCCTAGGGCCTCTACTAAAATGTTCTTGGCATACTAAATGATCTTGAACTCTATGTTCCTTTCTTCTCTTAGTCTTTGCTGCTTGGATTTATTTTGAAGAAGTTCACCAAAGGTTTGCATCTAATTTGGGGTTAGATTGGAGATGTCCTATTTGGGAATGACTATCTCCTTATCAAGATCTATATCCTCCTCCTTTTCTTTACCTTTACCTAAAAAAAAAATTGTGCCCAGTCGAGGCTTGGTCTCAACTATCCTTGCACTTATTGTTTGTGTACTAGAAATGGAAGGAATAGTTAAAATAGAAGGACTTGCTACAAAAATGGATACTGAATTATTGATATACTAGTGATAGCAATACCTATTGTACCCAAAATTGATGTAGAGGGTAGAACTTGCAGTTCAATAGATGAAGTGCTAGACACTATTATTAGTAGAGTATTGAGATGTGTTGGAGTTGATGAAATCCAACTCTGAAGATGCCCAAGATCACCTACATGTAAAAACCTTTCAAAGGGAAGCCAAGGAGAGAAGAGCATGGAGCTCGGGAAAAACCCTAAATAGACATGAGAGAGAAAATAGCCAAACACAAGAAAAATATGTATTTACAATGAGAATGTGTTGTTATGATGAAAATACAATGAGGGAGCCCAAATATAAAGAGCTCTAGGAATCTCCTAGAACAAGCTAGAAGACACTAGGAGATTAGTGTGACAACTAAGCATACATCCACATAAGGTGGAAAGTCCTTGAATAATGTGAGAGGATAAGTATGACTTAGGAGAGAACAAACTCCTGTATTGTCAACAACTTTTAACTAACTCCTATACTACAACTAATAAATGAAATACATTTACCTAAGTAAGCTTAAGTAAATAGAATAAATAATTAGTAAATTAATTATTTACTCTAACACCCCCCCTTAAGTGCAACTTAGGGAAATGCCTTAAGCTCACAAAACTAAGAAATACAAAATGCAGAATGTAGAATGTGTCCTGACAATGAGGCCATGTTAGGTACCCATGAAAAATGCAACAAGATGCAACCTCTGTAAAATGGGGAAAGAGAGAAAACCATGTGGGAAAAACCATCCCCCAAAAAGAGGTAAAAAACCTAGTGAAAAACTGAAGAAGCCTCCAACTAAGGAAATGTCCCCTAAAATAAGAACAAGGAGTGATCATGAAGAAGCATCACTGAAGCATTTAGAAGCAACAAAATCTACCATCAAGAAGAAAACTGCTAATCTAAAGAACCTACATGGAAGAAGAAGGCACGAACTGAGCATGTGTATATGGTAGATGATCCATCTTACTAAAATGCATAGGTAGCCAGCCACTACAATTGCCTTGTATATAGGATCAACCACTGAATACATAGCTCACACTAATGAACTATCAAACTATAGATGCATTAGAACAACATAACCCCCCCATAATGCAGATGGGGTGAGATGATATGCAACTAAGAAGGTGGGCCAAAGTCTCCTACAAACAAACCAAGAATGATGAGAGAGGGAAAGAGGTATAGACACCTATAAAGACATGGTCACACTAATGCTACATGGGGCTAATGTCATGGAAGGGATACTCACTTGACAAAGGGAGAATGCCTAAAACAACAAACAACTATCCCTCCCATGGTACTTTATGAAAATAGTGCATGTACAACTAACTCAAAACAACGTTCATGACCCTCAGAATGCAAGAGTGACACTTTATCTCAATGCGATACATAAAAGTGCTTCAAAATGATAGTTACATTGATCAAAACCAAAAACAAGCTGTAACAAAACATAGTACATCCTAAAACAAAGGAAACCATGCTAGGAAAATGATCCTCGAGCCTAAAAGACTCAAGATATCCACCATATAGCAAAAATGATAAAAATATGATAGAAAAAGCATGGGCAAAAAACTAAGAAAAAGGAGCACATTTCTGAAAAGGTGATAGAACCAACTTTCCAAAAATATAAAGTTTTCAAAAAACAAGCATGGGATGCAAAAGAAAAGCTTGCCGGTGTCAAAAACACAACTTCAGACTTTGACAAAAAAATCGCAACAAAAATGCAAAAAAACCTAAAAATACCTTCACCAATGTCTCTGTCTCAGAACCAACTTTTTGACGCTTCTTTTGGATCAGAAAAATACCTCTGTATGCTCGTTAGTGCAAAAAAGAATGCCACATAGTAGGTCCATGTGGAAGCCACATGGCAATTGGCTGACATGGCAAGTGTGACATGGCAAGGCCACATGGAAAACATGCCATGTGTCACACTTGCATGGTGCTAATTGTGCATAGACTCAGTCCAAAAAGTTGACATGTTAGGTGCATTAAATTACCACATGGCATCTTTTGACTATGTTGCAACTACTAAGCTATCAAAAATTGACAGGGAAAAAGATCTGTGTGGACTGCTAACAAAGTGCTAAGTCATCATGGGCAGAGTTGGAGCTATGACTAGGCAAAACTACCAGCGACAGTGGATCTGGGTGGACAACCTGCAGAGCTAGAGTGGTAGAGGTGGCATAAAAACTGGTGGCACCATCAAAGAAGTTTAGAGTTGAGGCCATGGTGGGGATTGGGCTGAGCCACCGGTGTTGGAGAGGTGCTGGCAGAGCACGGGTGGCCTTGCAGTAGCTGTTGGGTGGTGTCGCAGTGGCACGGCCCTGTGCTATTTTTTAAAATTTATTATTCATTCAAAAATCCATACGATCTGTACGGAAATGGCCTGCAAAATTTTTTTGCCTCCTGGAGCTCTGTCTCCAAAATCAACAAGTTTTATATAAATCCTAACTACAAACGACCTTCTAGATAAAATAGTAGCGTCTGTTTGGGCTGAAAGTGCTCCAAAAATTCACTGTCCCCCTGATTTGAAGAAAAATACACAAACAAACTAGGGTTTGTGACTCCAAATCACGGTTTAAAAAATTCTTCAACCAAGCAGCAGCAAGGAGCCTCTGATACCATGTTGGAGTTGATGAAATCCAACTATGAAGATGCCCAAGATCACCTGCATGCAAAAACCTGTCGAAGAGAAGCCAAGGAGAGAGGAGTGCAGAGCTAGGGAAAAACCCTAAACGAACATGAGAGACAAAATATGCAAACACAAGAAAAATATGTATTTACAATGAGAATGTGTTGTTGTGATGAAAATACAATGAGGGAGCTCAAATATAATGAGCTCTAGGAATCTCCTAGAACAAGCTAGAAGACACTAGGAGATAAGTGTGACAACTAAGCATACATCCACATAAGGTGGAAAGTCCTCGAACAATGTGAGAGGATAAGTATGACTTAGGAGAGAACAAACTCTCATATTGTCAACAACTTATAACAAACTCCTAGACTACAACTAATAAATGAAATGCATTTACCTAAGTAAGCTTAAGTAAATAGAATAAATAATTAGTAAATTAATTATTTACTCTAACAAGCTGGACTAGTGCAGAGATTGATTAGATGCTTGTGCTTGTAGTGCTAGTCACATTCAATCCTGTTAAGGCTATCTTCATGCTTGATGTTATCACAATTTTTCTTAGAGAATGAGGAAGTGAGGCTATAACCATTTCAACAATTTTAACTAGGTTGGTTTCCTCAACATCTTTTGTGTCTTCCTTAGTAGCCTCTTTCTCCTAATCCTCTTCATCATCTACATTATAAAAATGAGTTATTTCTTCATCATCTTTCTCTTCATCTTTTTCTTGATCATCATCATCATCATCATCATCCTCCTCCTCCTTGTCAGTTATACTAACTAGAAATTCACTAGGTTTTTGAAGACGATAGACATTCTTCCTTGTATTTGTAGTGTTCTTCACAACATGCTCTATTTCATTCAATAAAATAAGTATTGAATCTTAAAGTCAACTTTACTTCATTTTTCTTTAAAGATTCTTTCACTTCTTTGTCAGTTAAACTTGGCATAAGTTGCATCAAGGTGTGTTCATGTATATCCTTTGTAGTTTTCATTACATGTTCCCATCTTGGTTTGATTTTGTTCATTAATGCATCTAGAATCTATTGAGTAAGGTGATTAGGTGAGTATCTCCACTTACTCATCTTGGATATCAATATATCTTCAAACTGCTTCTACTCATAAATTGTTCTAGTCTCATATGTAATGCCTTATAGTTTTTTATTAGGAAACCTAATTACAATTCTTTCATTCTCTCCTCAAATGTGGGTGGAGACCTCTTGAAAGTTATGTCTCCTCATTCTTTGTCTAACTTCTTCCTGGAGGATCTCCTGGTGAACACTGCAGTGGTTGTTTTGGTAGGCTTGGTAATGATTACCTTGCCCTTTCTCTTTAGTGGCTTTTCATCCTCTGATTCTTCATCCTCTACTTCTTCATCTTCACAGTTGCCCTCATTCAATAGGAGAGTGGAACATGTTTTCAACTTGGCAATCCTCTTCTTGCCCTTGCTAATTGCTTGGGGAAGCTTGATATCCAGTAATATCCTAGCCTTAGCCTCATCACATGTGCCAAAATAAGACATGTTGGGATCCATTGGTTCATTTATCAGTGCCTCAATTATATCCTTTATTTCATCAATATTTACCTCATATCCTAGAGGTTTTACCAATGCAATTCTAGGCCTAACTACCTAAATGTATACCTTGTCGCTATCTACCATAAAAAAAACATCATCTATATATAGCCCTCAAGTAGTTTCTTTAGGATTTGGAACCTATTATTCATTTTATCCTTGAATGCATCAAAATAATTTTCCACGATAATAGTATAATTTTCTCCAATTTGAGCAATGTATTCATTTATCTAACAAAAAACTAGCACATCTTTCCTCCAAACAATAGTACCTTTTGACAAAAAGAACTTCTAAACATAGAAAAATAAACATGTCAAAAGCTAGCCAAACATATATGGCTTATTCTTTGATGTCTTGATGCTCTCCATGTTTTTTTTGAACTGATTCAACAGTTGCTCGGAAAGGTAAAGAGATAGGTTGTTCTTGAATATGTTGTAAGCCAAGTCAACTACTTCACATGATGCACTATTCAATCTACACAAACTATAGATTGTGTGTGTAATGACATTAATAATGAACTTAAATTCCATATTAGTGACATTGCTTATTTTCATTCTCCTTCCATCCCACTTGACTAGGTTTTAGTCATTTAGCTTTTGCCAACATTGGGAGACCAGTGATCTTGTGGATCATCTTCTTGGTTATCAGAATTAGTTGCTCCAGCCACAACTAACCTCTATGCACATGACTAAGGATAGACCTAATCCATTTGACTTGGAAATTATGTGGCATGTGAGGAATACATGTTAAACCTTTTGCTTCTAGATGTTGGTGCTCAGGTTCCAACATGTCATTAACACATAGCTTTTCTAGGATTTCATCCATCTATAATGTACCAATATCCTAAATTGCACATTTGAAATGAGAGAAAATATCATTAGCCAACAATACCTTAGGAGGGGTTTGAGACTGTGCTCCACTTAGATCTACAATTTTTGCAACTATAGGAGTGAGCTTCAAATCTGGTACCTTCCATTCTACACAACAATCCAACATGTCTAGGACTCATTTTGCTTTGCTACTAATAGTTTCCATATTTTCTCGATAGGGTTTGAGAGAATTTGAAAACTTTTGGTAACAATTCACTCAAATCACTTGAATGCTCTTGAAGATTGCTCTGCATAAATGGCTCTTGAAAATTGATGGTAAAAATGACTTTGATTTCATTCTTTTTATCAAATTTCACCATAAATGCCTAGTACAAATGTTAGATCAAATTGACAAACTATCATGCACTTTACTTGCATTGATTACTCAGTGTTGTCCTTCATGACTCAGTAACCACATAAGACTTAGCCACTCCTAACTTTGTTCTTTTGATTTTTTAACTTGACCTTGCTTAGTAAGGAAGGTAACTCAGTAGTAACTAGTACTCCTTACTCCATGATCCCTTTGGATCTTGAATGTTGATATGGATCTTTTGCAATATCAACTGGAACTAATTTTAGATGTCTTCTTTAGTAGCCTAGTTCTAGTTCTCCTCTGAGAAATTAAGTGGATATAGTGTAGTCACCCAATTTTTGAGTGACTTGATCATCATTGCTTAGACTTGCGTTCTCTGTAGACTTTGAAACCCATTGTTGTCACATTTTCTTTCTGATGTTACTAGCTTTTTCCTTCTTTTCATCTTCAATTCTTCTAATATCCATATAGCTCTTGGAAAGATGACCAAGTTCTATACAAATGAAACATCATTTGGTATTACCTCTTTTCCTAATGTGATGCTTTACACAGTTCATTCCAATGTGCCCAAATTCTCCATAGTAATGTCATCTACACTAAGTGTTATAGTCCCAACCAAATATAACTTTTATAATTTGTTCTGTTGGATTCAATAGCTTGGTTTTTCATTCTAATGACTTGTGCCCATGCTTCTTACATTTGTGACATTTGCTTTCAAATTTTGGTTTCTCTTTGCATTCATTTTCTTTATGACCATGCCGATTACAATTGTAGCATTTTCCATTGAATTTATCTTTCTAATTGCCCCAGCATTTATTTGAAGTATGACCTATCTTACCATAGTGACTATAAGTAGGTTTTTGATTCTTTTGAGCTCCTTTCTTGGATGATTTACCTTCTTCTATGTATCAAATTCCTACTTTTCCTTTTTGTCTGAAATGACTTTTCTCATTCAACTGATTTATGTTTTCTTGGAATTTCATTATTCTTTCATTGGTTTGTCTTTCAATGTTTACATCATTATAAAATCTTTCATTCTTTGATCTTAGGTTCATGATTTCTTCATTTTTATTAGTGAGTAGTTCAATTAAGTATTCTTGCTAAAGGGATAGGTGCTTAATTTCATTGTTCTTTCCTTCTATCTCTTCTCTTATCTTGTTTTTCTCCTCCATACTTCACACAATCTTACTAAATGATTTTTTTTTCTCTTTCTTAATTTTATTACTTCTTCTTGAAGAGTATTATTCTTTTCTAATAGTTCTTTGATTGCTTCATTAGCTTCATCTGAATTGCTTGAATAGATGTCTTCAATTCTTTCTTCAATATAAAGTTATTCATTCATCTGGATCACAATGTCTTTTCTTATTTTTAGGGGCTGAAAGAGTTTCTCTTTTTCTTTCTTGAGTTTTCCAATGCCTAGTTCCAAGTCTAGCTTCTCATTTTCAATAGCCATTGATCTTTTCTCAAGTTTTTAAACTTTTCACTGAGAAGCAAAATGCTCTAATACCAATTGTTCAAAATATTATGATAGGATAACTTACTAAGAGGGAAGGGGTGAATTTATAACTTCTAAAATTTTATGCTTGATTAGAAATAAATCCTTATGTATATTTTGATCTATGAATGAAAAATTTAAAAACATGAAAGCATGCACAACACTTTAACACACAAGATTTGGTGACCCAAAAACCTTCCAAATAGAAAGTAAAACTAGGGTGGGGATGATACCAAATATATTCTTTAGTAGCCTAGTTCTAGTTCTCCTCTGAGAAATTAAGTGGAATTAGTGGAGTCACCCAATTTTTAAGTGACTTGATCATCATTACTTAGACTTTCATTTTCAGTAGACGTTGGAACCCATTGTTGTCGCATTTTCTTTCTTATGTTACCAGCTTTTGCCTTCTTTTCATCTTCAATTATTCCAATATCCATATAGTTCTTTGAAAGATGACCAAGTTCTATACAAATGAAACATCTTTTGGTATTACATCTTTTCCTCATGTGATGATTTACACAATTCATTCCAATTTTCCCAAATTCTCCATAGTAATGTCATCTGCACCAAGTTTTATAGTCTCAACCAAATATAACTTTTACAATTTGTTCTGCTAGATTCAATATCTTGGTTTTGCATTCTGATGACTTGTGCTCATACTTCTTATATTTGTGACATTTGCATTCAAATTTTGGTATCTCTTTGCATTCATTTTCTTTATGACCATGCTGATTACAATTGTATCATTTTCCATTGAATTTTGCTTTCCCATTTCTGCAACATTTGTTTGAAGTATGACATATCTTGCCACAGTGACTGCAAGTAGGTTTTTTATTGTTTTGAGTTCCTTGCTTGGATGATTCGCCTTCTTTTATGTATCCAATTCCTACTTTTCCTTTTTGTCTAAAATGAATTTTCTCATTCAACTAATTTATATCTACTTGGGATTTCATCATTCTTTCATTGTTCTATCTTTCAATGTTTAGATCATTCTGTAATCTTTCATTCTGTGATGTTAGGTTTGTGATTTCTTCATTTGCATTAGTGAGCTGATCAATGAAGTATGCTTGCTGAAGGGATAGGTGTTGAATTTCTTTGTTCTTTCCTTCTATCTCTTCTTTTATCTTATTTTTCTCTTCCATGGCTTCACACAATCTTACTAACTAGATTTCTTGCTCTCTTATTAGTTTTCTTACTTCTTATTGAATAGTATTATTCTTTTCCAATAGTTGTTTGATTACTTCATTAGTTTCATTTGAATTGCTTGAATAGATATCTTCAATATAGAGTGAATCATGCATCTAGATTGCAAGGTCTTTTCTTCTTTTTAGGGACTGAGAGAGTTTCTCTTTTTCTTTCTTGAGTTGTCCAATGGTCAATTCCAAGTCTAGCTTGTCATTGTCAATAGCGTTTTCAAGTTTGAATACCTCCATTGCCTTTGATCTTTCTAAAGCTATTAAAATTTTCACTAAGAACCACAATGCTCTGATACCAACTATTGGAAATATTATGACATGCTAAGTTACTGAGAGGGGAGGGGTGAATTAGTAACTTCTAAACCTTTATCCTTGATTAGCAATTAATCCATATGTATATTCTAACCTATGCATGACAAACTAAAAAACATGAAATCATACACAACACTTTAACACAAAAGATTTGGTGACCCAGAAACCTTCCAAATAGAAATTAAAACTAGGGTGGGGATGATACCCCAAAGCTTTAGTACTATAGTATAAAGTTGACATGTTAAGGCTTATAATGGTCACTTTTGATGATCTTCCCTTTTAGGAGCAATAAGTATCGCTAGGTCCACCTTGCAAAAGGATTTACAAATATAAAATGAATTATGCACTCAATAAAGAGATTTACATACGATAAGACTATAAGGTCTACCTTGTTAAAGGATTTGACTAATCTACCTATTAGGATGAAGTTGTAGCTAACCTCTTGTCTGCAACTTGGTTTTCTAAATGAGATTTCTCTTAGTGTACAAATCACCTTGCTATGATAGATGAATCTATGTTGCTCCTTATACTACTGTAGCCTTTATAATTTACTCTCTTGCTCTTCTCTAATGATTACATTACATCTTTTTTGATGATTTGGATGTGATACAATACATCACATATATATCAATCCAATTGCACAATTACAAAGTTAGTCACAGTACAAGCGTACACAAATATTACAAAGTTGACCAAAGTGTAGAAACTCGGGTCCTGAAGATTGACTCAGTGAGGTTCTAATACTCGGCATCCATTGTCAATGCTTGGCATCATCATGCACTCAGTAGATGTTGAAGCTTCTTCCATATTGATAACTTCCAAGTAGTCTTGAACTCAGTCTACACCAGTGACTCAGTGAATACTGTGAAACTCAGCATATAAACTGAATCACTTGATTCACACTACATAGCTCAGTCAATTCTATCACTTCGAGCTCAGTATAAACTGAGTCAATTGGTTAACACTAAGTAGCTTAGTTAACAATAAACTTGCATCACATCAACTACAAACTTAGTAACAACTAAAATGCCTGGTTAACACTGTCAAGTTGACAATGTGCTAGGTATAAGCTTACAATCTGAGTAAGTGTATGTCACTAATAACAAACATGATAGGAATGTCAACAAGCCTTTTGTAAAGGAAAAGGATGGAAAAATCTAAATTATTCAACTTTAATGACATAAAAGTGACATTTGTGTTTAGAATTAAACAATGATGTAAGTTGACAAAATATGTGAAATTACATGAAGTTTATGCCTATAAATTTTAAAAACAAATTGAGTAATAATTTATGCATTTCTAAAAAATTTAAAGCTCTTTTCTATTTGTTAAAAATAAGGGGTTTAGTTCATGAGAAATGAGTACATGTAAATAAATTAATTTTTTTCTAATTAAAAAATTTCCTATAGATGACATGTATAGATAGTACCCAAAAAAAATTGTTTTTTGTTTGTTATTTCTCTTTTATAAGCACTTGAAGTTGAACATATCTAAAATCAGCAGTTTCTTTTTTGTCAGAATCTTCCTATCAAATCTACACCCTTTGGACAAAAAAAACACATACTCTTGAAGAGGACTCCTTCCTCTAGTGCTCAATATAAATTTTAATTTGCTTTTATATGATTTAATATCTTTGTTAGAATTAATAATCTTTCCTTGATTGTATTTATTTATTTATTGGGATAAACCAAGGTATCCCTTATGTATTATTTATTTTTCCTCTAGTCCACATGTAAAGGACATGTCATTCTTGTCCTATTGTCCACTTGTGAGGACAACTCATTTTTGTATTTCCTTTAAAAAGGAAAATAGATATTCCTCCTTAAGAGGAACTTGACACTTTGCACACACCTTTTATGAATGTGGCATTCATAGAAATGGGAGTTACAAATGCAAGGACATGCAACTCCTTTCTCATCTTTTTAAAAGAGGCGCTTCTCTCTCTTATTTTCATCTAGTCTCTATTATTCATATCATGTTTTAGATTCTATTGTAAATGAGCTATTTTGCTCCATTTCTTCTCTCTCCCTCTCTCTCATTCTTAGGCTTTTGCCTCATTCATAATACTCACAAGGGGTTTTCTTTTCTTTCCCCTTATCAAATCCTTGTCTCTTGTGTTGCTTTCTCTTTGGAATTGCTCCATTGATCTTGTATCATTTGTATGGTAAAACTCTTTTTGCTCTCTTGAATTAAATCTATTATTTCATGCTATTTTCTTTTATTATATTTTATCATTTCAATCACTTTTTCTTACATGGTATCAGAGCTTTCTAATCCTTTTTTTGAGCTTTTGTGAAGGTTACCATATTGGAGAACTTTGTTGAGAGGAGAAGTGAAGAAAAAAATCATTCTTATTTTTTTTGCAAGTTTTTTATTCAATCTTCAAATTTTTTTTCTAACCCTCTTTGGAAGGTTTACTGCCAAAGAGTTCTTTTTATATTTTTTCTAACCTCCTTTGGAAAGCTTGCCGCCAAAGGATTCTTTATTTTTATTTTTATTTTTATTATATCTAACCCTATTTCTGTTGCAGGCTTTTTAAGTTTTTGAAATTCAAGTTTTTTTTCTATTTTTGTTTTAGAAAGGAAAGTACAACAGTTCGTATTTTTCTTATATCTCATAATCTATGATCTGGGTTTGGTTGAAATTTTAACAGCATTTAGAGAACATAAAAATGAAAAAACTCTTTAAATTTTATTTGTACTGGAATAGTATTGCAAAATTTATTGTACTATATGTGCAGTATTATTTGTTTTTCAAGTTTTAAGATAGTAGTTCATATTTTTATGATATCTCTCAATCCGTGATCTGAGTTTGGCTGAAATTTAAACAACATTTAGAAGACATGAAAATGAAAAAACCCTTTAAATTTTATTGAAAATAGAGTTAAATTAAAAAAGTTAACGCTCTATGTGTGTAACACTTTTTTTCAATTTTTTGAAATTTGTATTTTTCTTGTTTCTTCAATCTGACCAGTGGTTTTGCAGGGAAATTTTTATTTTTTAATTTTCACTCTCTAAATCTCTTAATAATTATTTAAGATTCTTGTGGATAATAATTCTCACTTTTTTATTTCAAATCTATTATTTAAATTTTAAACGTAATTTTTTAAATCATGTCGACTTTAATTCCAGAAATCAAGTTAAATAACTCAAACTATCATGCTTGAAAAACTCGTCTTTCGTTTATATTCTATTTTAAGCATATTTTAGATGTTGCTATTGACCCTTTCGTAGTTCCTGGTACCTCGGCTACACAAGATGAAAAAAAAATGCATGGAATACTAAAAATGAGGAAGCCCTTGGCCTCATTGGTATATCTCTTAACCCAGATTTATATGTTCTAATTTCTCATTGCACTAATGCCCACGAAGCTTGAGATATTTTAAATCAAACGTATGACAGGCCATCTGAATCACGTAAGATTCAATTGCAAGACAATTTGGAAGAATTAAGGTATATTGATTTCAAATCTATGGATGAATTTTTACTTAAATTTGATTATATTAAAAGTCAACTAATTGGATTAGGCGTTACTCCCACTGATATTAGATTAATTACCATTATTTTAAAGAAATGTCTTCCTAGACAATTTCAACAATTTATTACTAATGTTCATTCTCAACTTGCTATTCCTACTTTGTCTACTCAATTAACTTATAGTATTTTTCAAAATTTGTTACGTCAAGAGGAAGCTAAGTTGTTACAATTTGGTACTCTTAGATCTAATGAACATGCTTTTGTGTCTAAAAGTCAAAATCAGAATTTCAAATATTCTAATAATGATTCTCTCAATACTTATAATAATAATAATCACAATAATCATCCAAACACTCATCGTAATAATACTCATACTAATCAATTTAATAAAAAACCTCACTATACTTATTGTGGGAAAGATGGTCATATAACTAATAATTGTTTAAAAAAATAAAAAGATAAGCAAATTATGAATAACAATAATCAAAACTCTCATCCATCTCATCATGCTTTTACTGTTAGTTACAATGTTCCTAAAAATTTAGAATGGATTATTGATACTGGTGTGTCTCAACATGTTATTTTTCATAAAGAAGTGTTTGATTTTTTAAAACCCAATCCTTCTAATATTCCAATTCAATTAGCTGATAATCATAGTTGCAAAGTTGAAGGATTTGGTAATGTTAGTATTTCAAATGGAAAATTATATGATGTCCTTTATGTTCCTGAGTTGAAATACAATCTTCTTTCTGTTGTAAAATTATGTCAAAATCACAAAGTTGAGTTTCATAGGGACATGTGCTCTATTGTTGATCCTAACACTAATGAAGTTGTTGCTAATGCTAAGTTAGGCCATGATAACTTATTTAAATTTTCTGGATTCACCTCTTCTAGACACTCTTTGCACAATGATATTACTTTTAATATGGAGCATGAAAGGCTTGCTCATTTGAAAAATGAGCATATCTCATCTAATGCAGTTAAAAATTTACCTCCTATTGCTTTATCTAAGATGGCATGTACAAAGTGCATGAGTGAAAACATGCAAAATACCAAAGGTTATCAAGCTTATAATCCTATTACCTAACAAAGTGCACATAGCATGAAACGTTTATTTTGCAAGAAATGATGTGCATGATTCTTCTAATGCTCAAAATGAACAAGTTCATGGAAGCAGAACTGTGTTAGTGGAGGACCAACCTCCTTCTCTAAACCCTACTCCTCATATATCTACCTTTATTCCTCCTATTCTTTCTTACAATGGTAATGGTAATGATGCATTTATAGATCATGGTAATAATGCTAATATTGATAATGGTAATAATGCTAATGTTGAAACAAATGATGCATTCATACATCATGACTCTTCCTCTAGCGATAAATTTGTTAAGAGAAAAAATAAATGGTTTCAAAAAGTACTTAGTAAAAGAGATCAATTTTTAGAATGGGTGGACTTCAACATAGGAGGATTAATTACTGAAAATATTGTTTGATGTTAATAATTCTCTTTCATCATCTTTGACATTTCTCTTTAGTATGTTGCCTAGAAATTATGTTCTATATATGATCTCAATTCTATTTGCATGATTTCATACCATGATAGTTTAGGTATATTTATTCATGTGTATATATGGGGGCCCACATATATATCTTGATGTGTATATATGGGGGCCCACATATATATCTTGATAAATATACAAATTATTGTGTCTCTTGTGACTTATCAAATATGAGTGCATTCTTTATTTCACATAAGTAAATTTATTTTATTTATTTTTCTTATTCCTTGGGATTATGAGTTATTATACACTATTGCCTTCAACATTTATTTTATTCTACTGATTGGCACATAAGTGCAATTTATGCTTTTTTAGCATCATTCTATTGCCATATTGGCACTTTATGGTTAATACCATTTATTATTGGACTTTCTGTCCAATTTTAGTTAATTTGACCCATCTTGTAGGAATTTTACTCTTATTTGAAGGCACTCAATTGTTAATACTCATACTTCTTCCCTTTGACATCTTTGAAAATATGTCATATAATGTTATGTATACTTCTTTGCTTAAATCATGAGTCATGCAGGTTATGGATTGATCACCCATTAACTTGCAGTAAAATGACTTATTATTGGACTATCTATATCCACGTGATTGAAGCATTGTTGATGTTGGATTCATTAGCTAGCCTTTTCTATGGTCTTTTCTTGAAAATTTTGATAACATATTTGTTCTTTGCAGGATATGATTTATCTTGATTTCTTTACAGTACCAAGTTACACTTATATTTACTCTATGAGAATTTACTTATATATAAAAAGTTTTTAACTTGAATATAAGATGAAATTATCCTTGTGGATAGTTGCCTTTGTTTCTATGTTTCAAGTAATCCATCAAGACACATACAAGATATCATTATTCGTTGTACAGATCCTATGTCACATGAATCCACTTGAAGATGTAACACACTTGAAGAATTATCCACTTCTCTTGGCTCTCCAATGATGTACCCATGATAATAAGAGACCTCTTGCACAATGAAGATATTTCAAAAAATCAAGTTGTAATATTGTAAATTCGTTTTGACAACATCTCCCCAAGTAAAGATTAAAGGGGGGTGTTAGAATTAATAATCTTTTCTTGGTTGTATTTATTTATTTATTGGGATAAACCAAGGTATCCCTTATGTATTATTTATTTGTCCTCTAGTCCACATGTAAAGGACATGTCATTCTTGTCCTATTGTCCACTTGTGAAGACAACTCATTTTTGTATTTCCTTTAAAAAGGAAAATAGATATTCCTCCTTAAGAGGAACTTGACACTTTGCACACACCTTTTATGAATGTGGCATTCATAGAAATGAGAGTTACACATGCAAGGACATGCAACTCCTTTCTCATCTCTTTAAAAGAGGTGCTTCTCTCTCTTATTTTCATCTAGTCTCTATTATTCATATCAAGTTTTAGATGCTATTGTAAACGAGCTATTTTGCTCTCTCTCTCTCTCTCTCTCTCTCTCTCTCTCTCTCTCTCTCTCTCTCTCTCTCTCTCTCTCTCATACATTCTTAGGCTTTTGCCTCATTCATAATACTCACAAGGGGTTTTCTTTTCTTTCCCCTTATCAAATCCTTGTCTCTTTTGTTTCTTCCTCTTTGGTATTGCTCCATTGATCTTGTATCATTTGTATGGTAAAACTCTTCTTGCTCTCTTGAATTAAATCTATTATTTCATGCTATTTCATTTTATTATATTTTATCATTTCAATCACTTTTTCTTACAATCTTTTTTCCTTTTTTGAAGTGGTATCTTCTCAAATGCTAAAAAACCCTACTTGCAACATTTATAAATTATAACATATTATAACTAATCAAAACAATTTGAAATTTATATGATGACGATCTCAAATCTAAGATCTATAAAAGGGATTTTTTTAGGTTTTAAGGAAAATTGAGTTTTGATAGAGAACTAAGATTTAGTTAAAATAGGTTCAAATATCCTTAAAGGTGACACGGATCTATTCTTTAATGGTTGTGAAAAAAATCTACTAATAGAATGTTATCATTGAGTGAATCAAATCTTGAATAGAATCCTAGAAGGCTAGATGACTTTCATTCGTCGGCATAATCTTGTTAGTGAAGGTGATTCCTATCTCAAACTATTACATTGGTATGATTAAGGCCCCATTGTCTATTATCAAGAAAATTGAATAATTGATTAGAGGACTTTTATGGAAATAGAATAAAATTTCAATGACGAAAATACCTTTAGTCTCATTACACGATATGGAAAAGAGTAAAGCAATTGGTGGTGTTGGAATCGATAATTCACATTTTTGAAATAAGGCATTTTGAGATAACCATGTTTGGCAAATGTATTCAAAACCTAAAAAGAAATGGTGGAGACTAATGTAGCATAAATATTTAGACAATGAGGATGAAAATTTAGTTCTTAGAATTTTAGATCCTCCCAAAGGTTGAATAGAATGGGATTTCATGGTGTATTCCAAAGATTTATTTTAGAATCATATTTCTTAGGAAGTTGATCAATGTGATGATATTAATTACCAAAAATATTCATTGAATAGATTTCCCACCTTATCTAGTTGAGCGCAAGATAATTTCCTAATTAACATTGCATCAAATCATTGGGGTAACAAATTGGAAGACTATATTGATGCTCTTGAATTATTTTCATTAAAAGTAAATTTCAAGGACCCTTCTATACTGCCATAGGATGAGACACAAAAACATCTTCTTAGTAAATTATCAAGGACAAAATAGTGTATTTATCTAAGAAAGAAGATCTTCTTTTATTTATTCCTGCAAAAGAGGGGAGTTTCTCTATTAAGGATAGATATAGAGTGTGTTGGAGTTTCAGTTTAATAATACAAGAAGACAAAAAATAATATGATACTTAGGCACATGATACTTGAATCCAAACCAACTAACAAGGAAATGATGACTTCTACAGTGTAGGTTTTGCTAACCAAGGTAGTTTAACCTAGGGATATCAACCATTTCTAAGAATTATCATCCTACAAAATCCCTTATAGTAGATTTGGTCTTTATGACTTCTTGAAATTGTAATTGAGAACAAGCTTACAACAACCAACTAAAACATGCTAAACTTTTTGCAATAGGTGGTGGCCAACATTGAACTTCATTTCTTATATATTGTAAATTAATTTTGAATTTAAAATGAATTATTTAATGAAAAATATGACTATTTTGCTTGATTTTCAAATTTGAGTAGTGCCTTAATCCATTGTTACAATAGAGTCTAATCAATGAATCAAATCTCTTTAATTGACTTGTAACTATATATACCATCTGTTAAACCCTAAAATCTATACTTATAATATCCCTTCAATACATCAATAACCCTATCACCTTATGGAAGAATTTAATTAGCTCATTGAATTCAAGGAAGCCTCGACATAATATATAATTTATCCAAATTGGATTCAAATAAAGTGAACTTTGTTCATCTACTCTCAAAGTCATAGACACATAAAATGTGTTGGTGTTTGAAAACGTTATCCCACTAAGAAAGTGACACATCTAGGGGGAGTTATCTAGGGGCAGCTAACTCCCATTTTCAATATGCCATTTCTGACAACAGGCCAACTATAAGGCATGGCCCTTCTTCTACTTCAAGCTCTACAAAACCTAGGCGGGTAGACCTGAGATTCGATTGAAACTGTACTAGTGCAAAACATATCCCTGAATCAATTTAATGCAGATAAAAACCCCTATATCTCCTAATGGCATATGAAACAACACAGATCTACAGTAGCTAGGTGCAAACCTATGCTAGTCATAAGCTTAGTGAGGGTTAGTTCTATTATAGCTCTTCAACATAAAAAGTAAAGTAAATTTTGATTAATGATGTTGATTCAACAAAACCCCTACAATGTAGCAACATGAACAACTGATCCTGTAAATGACTAGTGTCTTATCTATTGGGAAAATCCATGATTCAAATGCATACATATGAATATCTAAGACATATGTGTATCTTCAAATATCTTATCTATCCATCTAACTTGTAAATGGACATCTATGCTCAATCTGAACCTCATTCTTACATTATATCCCCATCAGCAAACCTTCAATCTTGTTGATTCTTTGAAGCATTTATATAACCTCTTGGGTTATAAGCAACAATGAACTAACATACAGCCTTAAGGAGCTGCAATTACAACCTAAACTCTTTGTTTAGAGATTGTAAAACATTGAAGATCACTAATAAGGGAGACATGAATCAGAAAGAAACTAATGAAATTCATGTTCCTTTGTATTAATTTCCTTGAAACAATACATTTAAAAGCATGCAATCAAAACATGAAAACACCTAACATGTCTCAACTATCTATATTATCTTTACACTTGCTGCTCACATGAGAAAAATATACTGAAGAATGGACGTGCAATCAGAGTTCTGGATCCAAAGAAAGTGGTCTCACAGAATGACTGTAAATTTCCTACCGACAATGGTTTCACAGTCACAAAAAACGGGAACCCTTACAATAGAGAAAGAAAAGAAAGATATAGGAGAAGAGTTCATTCCCAGATCTGAATTTGTAACTGACATCTGTCCCTTGGGAAAACCTCTTCAAAAGGTTAAAACCATCTTTCTTATCTTCTCCCTCAAACTGAAAATCAAAATCTTCATCATTATGGCTTTACAAGGCATATATATCTAAGATATTTTATTCACCCTCATAATTGATTTCTGATTCTGAAGTGCATTCATGGTAAAAATGAAAAACCAGTTACAAAGTGACTTAAAGAAGCCAATATAACCTTTTTTGTTTCTTTTCTCAACATCTAGGCTTCAAAAAGTATTCAAATCTACCCTGTAACCACCTTTGATACTTCACGATCAAATCTTTTCACTGCATTGAGAAAGCCCTAGATTTCACAAAACTGCTTATAGACTGAACCGGTGAAGACCTGTGCATAATCTGATCACAAATTTGGAAAATTTACTTCCTCTCAGTTCCAACGGTATATTAAAGTGCCTATTTCAGACAAAAACCACCCCTAATATGGCCATTTGAAATTCAGGCTCCTAGACTGAACCAGAGCATTAAAATTGAAAAATTTAAAAAGCTATATAGTATGAACTATATAAAACTTTTATAAACATATCAAATGTATCAGATTTAAAATCTCTGCATTCAAATCATGCTTATGATTTTTTGATTTTTTAAATCATTTCCTTTTTCCTTATCTCTCTATTGCCATGTGTCACTTCTTCATTGGTGGCAACGACAATTTTTGAAATATTTTGAATTAGTTAATATTTATTTATTAATTCTATTTATCCCTCTCTTCTTACATTCATACGGGACTAATATTTTATTAATATTTTTTGAATCCTGTAGCCCCAAGACCCCTTAACATCTTCATTCACACTCTTATGGGGCGAGTCTTCTTTATGCTCTTATGAGCACAGGCGTATCCTCGGAGATCTCAAAAATTTTGTTTACGTCCATACAGGACGCTTTCTTTCCCGTAGGGCCCGTAGCATCGAAAAGCCTTCATACATTAACCTCCACTCCTACGCATGAGCATAAGCTCGTAGACCCTCAGATATTGCCTTCTACTCATATGCTTGGGCATCACAACATAACTACTTTGAAACCACCTTACGTTTATACGCATGGCTCAAAATTTTCGTGGGTCAAAATGATTGAACTATAGACCCGCGGGCCCCTCCACATGGTTGTGCCTTTTAAAAATCCCAAGTCTTTGAGACAACACTCATGTCAAGTGTTATAATATTTAAACCATGTAATATCCTTAACTATGATCGATGTGAGACAAACAAGCAAAGGTGATTTCCTTTCAACGCCTGCATGGGTTTCTTCTATAATGCATCGACTTCTTACTAGTATGCTCTATATTTAGCATTGGCCAGTTTCTTTGGAAGATTTCTTTTTTATCTAGAGTCGTCTCTTTGCTTGAGCTTCCTACATATGCTGAGTTTGCCTTGAGACATGGGCTTCTTCCTTCATCTCTGTCATTTAGCGTTGAGTGCTTAAGCTTCTCTCACTTATACCTGGTTACTCTTTTTTAATGGAACTTTGAACCTGCATTTTTTTTATAATTGCCACTCGTCAATTGCTTTTCATTGCCTATGGTCTCTTTTACCTAGCGTGATTTCTTCTTTCAATGCACGGGTTCTTAGCAGGTTTGTGGTTTGCCTTTGATTTCCCTATTTTAAACTGTGGCTTGCTCCTGTTCTCAAAACGTGAGTTTGCTCATGTCTAAGCTTAAGTGCTTTGAAAGTACCCATAAAGTCAAACTTTTCACCATTTGCTTGAGCTTCCAAGCTCCTTTGCTAGAGCTTTATTTCCTTACATGCCACTGGGATGTGATTGCGATTCTTTTGGGGAATGAACAGAAACTTGTGAGTTTTCCTCATTTCATTATGCATCGATTCTTGCTCATTTGATCTTTAAACTATTTTCTACCCTTGTTACTTATGTGGCTTCTTGGAGTAGGTATCTTCTTGCACGATGTTGGCCAGCTACCTAAGTGAATCTCCTTCAAGCGTTACATGGCATGGGTTGCTCTTGGCATGAGGGGCTCTTTTATTGGCTACATGCAATTTTCCCTCCTCAACACCAACGTGGAGGTTCTTTGAAACAACAGTTTCCTTGTTTTAAGCTATCCCCTACCTCTACACAAATTCTCCAAGGTAAAAACAAGTCATTCAATGAAAGTTTCTTTTTGTAGGGCTTCAAGTATCTAGCTATACTACCACGACAATCTAAGCTACTAAGCTTATTTATCACAACCTTTATGTCATAGCTATATTCTCCTTTCTCTATAAAAGGTGAAGGATTTCTTGTAGCTGATTGGACTTCCCTCAAAAATTTGGCGAAATGTAATTGCCCGAGGTTTTAATGAGCTAAAATAATGAAGAGAATTTACCTCATTGACAATCCTACATCCACACAGGGGTTTTGACAATTTGCCCAAGGTGGAAAGATTGACATGCCTATTCTTCCATTTAGGCACCAAGTCTGATTGTTAGGGCCTTTTCAAATGAAGATTCACACATACTGGCTAAGGATCCAATCTCACAATATGGTACAACATTCCTCTGTTACTAATTTGAGCCTTTTCCTAACTAGCTGTATTCATTGTATATATTTTTTCTACCTCAAACTCAATCATTTCTCCAACACATGGCAAATACAAGTCAATAAGCAAGGTGCTCTAGGGAGACAAATCTTTGGTTAGCTCATTGACTCGGAAAGGAACTTGATCTATGTCATTAATTCAACTTTCAAAACTCATTTGACATCATTCTGCAATTTGTTGCCTTAGTGCCAGGAGGTTCTTCCGCTGGCCTTAAAAACTAATCCAAACCTCTGACCAAGCTCTAATATCTAACCCATTAAATCTTTGTTCTGCATACTTGTACCCCATCAAATCTTATCTCATGAAGACATCGGGGTCAAAAGATATTGACCTCCACAGTTGCCCCTTCAGAATTACCTGAACAAAAACATGTCAGATTAACATAAACTGCATTTGGATTTGGCTCAGAAAACTAGGCAAATGAGCAAATGGGGAAACAAAAACTAGGGCATTGGTTCTTTGTCATGAGGACAATGTACTTCTGTGATTTGGGCTCATGACGAATCATGGGGCGCAAATGGTGATCAGTAAAATTGGGCTACTCAAAATTCTGTGGACTGGACATGCTGACAGAAAGCATTTTTTGCAAATGGAATTGACCTGGAAAAATGTGCAAACGGATTCGTCAATTTCTAAAAACTGGCACACTTGTAATATTTTCAATGGACAATATAGGGGAACAAACCATTTGACTTAACCAATCACGGGTTAGGAGTTATGACTCCATGAACAGGGCTGCTAATCAATCTGCAAATACTGACACTAGCAAAAAGTCAAAAATTCCATTTTGAATCGCATTTGAAAATTGATCAAACAGATTCGTGAAGAGCTGAAATTGAAACATAACAAGTCTCTGATGTCTACAATGCAATACAAAAAGAATTTCAACATTTCTATCAACTGGTCAAAAATTACAACACGTCAAATAGGGCTTCCTAGAATTGTGTAAAGTGCATCAACATGAAAATAGTAACTGATCAACTTTGAAGGATTCAAACCTAGTCAAACAGACTCAAAACGACTCAAAATCTGAAACATGGGTTCTCAGGTATGCACACTAGACACTCTCAAAGTGGAAAGTCACAAAACCTTTCTGGGTGCGAGATATTTAGATGCAAACACAACCTCCTGTCGCCGTTTGACACTTATGTGAAAATGCAAATTTTGAATTAGCTCAAAACAGGACTTCACCAAACACATCAGAATGATGTTTTAAGTTCATGGAACAGGTACATTAGCTGAATGGAAGGTGTTAGAAACAATAAACACCTTTTAGGCTTCAGACTGGCAGTAGGGTACATAGGGATCAGAAAGCTTTCATAGGGCTTAATTTCTCAACAGTGTCAAAATCAGGGCTGCAATTTTGAGTGCCAATAGTGGCTCTGTCTGGGGATGCATGTCCCTTGCTAGCATGGCAAGATTTCAAATCTCTGGGAGAAGCAAACCATTCCCACAAACTTCAAAACTTCTCTCTCGAACAACTTTATTGAAAGCAAAAACAACTACAACTACTATGTACACACGATGGCCTCGAACTTAGCAAAAAAATTTACCTCTGTCATATACCTAATTTTCATTCACGTCTTCATGAGGTAAATTGTAATTCTCATTTCCATTTGTTTCACCAATCAGATCAACATATTGAAACAAATAACTTGGCAAAACAAAGCAACTTCCTTCATTCTCATAGTGCATACAAAATTCAAAGACTATTTCCTCTTCATGCTCACTATGAGAAAAGGCATCAACATGCTCATGACTACACAAACTGAACTGAGAATCAAAATCCAACAATGATTCATGCACGCTGATTGGAAACACAAAAACTTCATATTCTACATCATTCACCAAGTTGCATGTATTAAAGGCTTGCAACTCACCTTGTGTCTCCAGCTACAAAGAGTGTTTGGAATCTTATTGTTGCCTACTTGCAGTTGTATCATTTACTAAATTGGATTCATCCTTCACTGAAACCTCTTCACATTCAAAACATTGATTAGTCACCATATATGAAAATTCATTCTGAAAGTGTTGATTTAAACTATGCTGATCACTATCATTTTCTTCATCAAACTGGATGTCGGAATACACCTTGAACTCATCTTTACAAGACCTATCAGCACATGAAGAAAATCTATAATCTGATTGACAACCTTCACTATTTTCCTCCTCATCATATGAAAAATCAAAACAATGTTCAGCAAGATCAACATGAAAAGAACTTGAAACAACATTAACATTCCCTTTATTAACATTCCCTACATCCATCAAATCGTCATGTGCAAAAACATTTGAGGTTCAGTTATATACAGCTCCAAATCTAACAAAGATTGTTCGGATTCTACCTCTATTTCCACATCAAACTTTGGGGAATTGTTTTGACTGAATGAGAAAGTATTATGAGAGAACATATGAAGACCCTTAGAGATACTTACATTCTTTTCAAACTCACAAGCCAACAAAACAAAGATTTCATCAGAACTCAAGAAGACTGCCTCACAAATCTTCTCCTAGCTGTGATTGTCATCTGGATAACATGAAGATCTTACAACAGAAAGATCATTAGTGTAACAATCTAGAAAATTAGAATTATTACAACATTCTTTCTTATCATGGCAATCAATACCCTTGCTGCTGTTACAACTTTCTTCAACTTAATAGTTACTATAACAGAATTTATCTTCTCTTTTATATCCATCTTTTTCATGCTGATCACTATTACCTGACTCATTAATATTTGAATCCACCTCTTCACATTCAGAAGATAGATTATCTTGCTCTACGGACTCATTGTATTCATTACTACCTTGGCTTTGAGCACACTCATTATCATTAGGAGATATTTCATGAGATCTATAATCACCACTTTCCAACTCCTCAATGAATTTTTCAATTTGCAAAATTATTTGTAACTTTATAGGTGCTAGCCAATTGACTAAATCAGGCATTAGAAAATCCAAGAAAACATTTGGCAGGGAAGATTCATCAGGTCTACAATGAAAACGCATCTTACTGATTGCTGACTTAAGCCTTAAAAAATGTTGTTCGGCACTTAAACCTTGAGTATTTCCTACCTCAATTCTTATAAGATTTACAATCCTTTTGTAGACCATTGTATTCAACATAGCAATGTTATTATTCACAATTTTAAAACTCTCAAAATTTGGCAAACTAATCTCAAATCTAAGATCTGACTCCATTACAAAACAAAATTTCTACCTCTTCTTTCTAGTGCTGAAAATCACTGAATAGAGGCAACTTTTTTAAACACTTGACTTCCATGAAAAGAAGCATGAAAATCAAAATACCTCCAGCATTGATGCTCAACTTTGATCCGTTGATTTGGCATAGGTGCAAGATTGGAATTTCTTCACACCATTGATCAAACTTTGTAGAGCTTCCACCTCTTTACAAGAGGAATAAAATAACCACTGCTATGATCTACTTTTACATTTCAATTCTTTATAACAGCAGATTGCAAACAACACTTTAAAACTTATCAAGAATTTAAAAATTCCTTTCCAAGATCTATCAATAGTCTCAGATCTACCCATACAACTGAAAGTCCTTCAAAATTTTGCAATGAAATAAACTAGGAACATACTGGTAAAAAGATTTGAGAGTCGCCACTCACACTTTGTGAGAAATAAAAACATAATTTGTCACTTGACAAATCTGAACCAGACTTTCAATGTAGGAAAAACTTGCAGATCATTATTATCTTGGAAAGAAAATATACTTTATAAATGAATTCTTGACTCTGAAACTTTCTCAACAGTATTTACAAAAATTGAATTGATTGAAGATAGACCTATGATAGTCATAGAACACAATTTTCATCCAGTTTCAACATGCTGCTGATAATGAATAAAGCTTAAATGGGGAACATGAAACTTTAGCAAGGAAAAGGAACACATCTTGCTATTGATATGCTATATCCACTCTGTTTCACATCAGAGGCTCCTATTCTTTCAATAAAATGGATTGCCATCTTATCTCCCCACCAGAGTCGCCATTTTGTTGGTGTTTGAAAATGCTAGAGGGTTTTCAGTTATCCCACTAAGAAAGTGACACATCTAGGGGCAGCTAACTCCCATTTTCAACATGCCATTTTTGACAACAGGCCAACTATAAGGCATGACCCTTCTTCTACTTTAGGCTCTACAAAACCTAGGCGGGTAGACCTAAGATTCAATTGATATCATACAAGTGGAAAACATATCCTTGAATCTATTTAATGCAGATAAAAACCCCTATATCTCCTAATGGCCTATGAAACAACACAAATCTATAGCAGCTAGGTGCAAACCTATGCTAGTCATAAGCTGAGTGAGGGTTAGTTCTATTATAGCTCTTCAACATAAAAAGTAAAGTAAATTTTGATTAATGATGTTGATTCAACAAAACCCCTAAAATGCAGCAACATGAACAAGTGATCCTGTAAATGACCAGTGTCTTATCTATTGGGCAAATCCATGAATCAAATGCCTACATATGAATATCTAAGACATATGTGTATCTTCAAATATCTTATCTATCCATCTAACTTGTAAATGGACATCTATGCTCAATTTGAACCTAATTCTTACATGATATCCCCATCAGCAAACCTTTAATCCTATTGATTCTCTAAAGCATTTATATAACCTCTTGGGTTATAAGCAACAATGAACTAACATACAACCTTAAGGAGCTGCAATTACAACCTAAACTCTTTGTTCAGAGATTGTAAAACATTGAAGATCACTAATAAGGGAGACGAGAATCAGAAAGAAACTAAGGAAATTACTGTTCCTTAATTTCTTTGAAATAATACATTAAAAAGCATGCAATCAAAACATGAAAACACCTAACATGTCTCAACTATCTGTATTATCTTTACACTTGCTACTCACATGAGAGAAATATGCTGAAGAATGGAGGTGGAATCACAGCTCTGGATCCAAAAAAAGTGGTCTCACAGAATGACTGTAAATTTCCTACCAACAATGGTTTCACAGTCACAAAAAATTGGAACCCTTACAATAGAGAAAGAAAAGAAAGATATAGGAGAAGAGTTCATTCCCAGATCTGAATCTGCAACTGACATCTGTCCCTTGGGAAAACCTCCTCAACAGGTTAAAACCATCTTTCTTATCTTCTCCCTCAAACTAAAAATCAAAATCTTCATCATTATGGCTTCACAAGGCATATATATCTAAGATATTTTATTCAGCCTCGTAACTGATTTCTTATTCTAAAGTGCATTCATGGTAAAAATGAAAAACTAGTTACAAAGTGACATAAAGAAGCCAATATAACCTTTCTTCTTTATTTTCTCCACATCCAGGCTTCAAAAAGTATTCAAATCTACCTTGTAACCACCTTTGATACTTTACGATCAAATCTTTTCACTGCATTGAGAAAGCCCCATATTTCAAAAAATTGCTTACAAACTAAACTGATGAAGACCTGTGCATAATCTAATCCCAAATTTGGAAAATTCACTTCCTCCCAGTTCCAACGGTATATTGAAGTGCCTATTTCAGTCAAAAACTGCCCTTGATATGGCCATTTGAAATTCAGGCTCCTGGACTTTACCAGAGCATTAAAATTAAAATTTTTAAAAAGCTATATAGTATGAACTATATAAAACTTTTAAAAATATATCAAATGTATTAGATTTAAAACCTCTGCGTTCAAATCATTTCCTTTTTCCTTATCTCTCTATTGCCATGTGTCACTCCTTCATTGACTGCAACAACAATTTTTGAAATATTTTTATTTAATTAATATTTATTTATTAATTCTATTTATCCCTCTCTTCTTACGTTCATACGAGACTAATATTTTATTAATATTTTCTAAATCCCGTTGCCTTGAGACCCCTTAACATCTTCATTCATGCTCTTATGGGGTGAGTTTGCTTTACGCTCTTACAAGCATGGGCGTATCCTCGAAGATCTCAAAATTTTTGTTTACATCCATACGGGATGCTTGCTTTCCCGTAGGGCCCGTAGCATCGAAAAGCCTTCATACATTAACCTCCACTCCTACGCGTGAGCATAAGCCCATATACTGTCAAGTTTTGCCTTTTGCTCATACGCTTGGGCATCACAGCGTAACTACTTTGAAACCACCTTACGTTTATACGAATGGCTCAAAATTTTCGTGGGTCAAAATGATTGAACTATAGACCTGCGGGCCCCTCCAAATGGAGGCGGCTTTTAAAAAGCCTAGGTCTTTGAGACAACACTCATCTCGAGTGTTATAATATTTAAACCATGCATATCCTTAATTGTGATCGATGTGGGACAAACAAGCAAAGGTGATTTCCTTTCAACGCCTGCATGGGTTTCTTCTATAATGCATCGACTTCTTACTAGTATGCTCTGTATTTAGCATTGGCCAGTTTCTTTGGCAGATTGCTTTTAAATCTAGAGTTGTCTCTTTGCGTGAGCTTCCTGCATATGCTGAGTTTTCCTTGAGACGTGGGCTTCTTCCTTCATCTCAGCCATTTAGAGCTGAGTGCTTAGGCTTCTCTCGCTTATAACTCGCGGCTCCTTTTTAATGGAATTTTGAACCTGCATTTTTTTTATAATTGCCACTCGTTAATTTCTTTTCATTGCCTGCGGTCTCTTTTACCTAGGGTCATTTCTTCTTTCAATGCACGGGTTATTAGCAGGTTTGTGGTTTGCCTTTGATTTCTATGTTTTAAACTGTGGCCTGCTCCTATTCTTAAAACGTGAGTATGCTCATGTCTAAGTTTAAGTGCTTTGAAAGTACCCATAAAGTCAAACTTTTCACCATTCACTTGAGATTCCAAGCTCCTTGGCTTGAGCTTTATTTCTTTACATGCCGCTGGGATGTGATCGCGATTCTTTTGGGGAATGAGCAGAAACTTGTGAGTTTTCCTCATTTCATTATGCATGGATTCTTGCTCATTTGATCTTTAAACTGTGTTCTACCCTTGTTACTTACGTGGCTTCTTGGAGTAGGCATCTTCTTGCACGATGTTGGCCAGCTACCTGAGTGAATCTCCTTCAAGTATTACATGGCATGGGTTGCTCTGGGTGTGAGGGGCTCTTTTATTGGCTACATGCGATTTTCCCTCCTCAACATCAGCGTGGAGGTTCTTTGAAACAATGGTTTCCTTTTCTTATGCCGTCCCCTACCTCTGCACAAATTCTCTAGGGTAAAAACAAGTCATTCAATGAAAGTTTCTTTTTGGAGGGCTTCAACTATCTGGCTATACTATCATGAGGATCCAAGTTACTAAGCTTATCTATCACAACCTTTATGTCGTAGCTATATTTTCCTTTCTCTACAAAAGGTGAAGGATTTCTTATAGCCGATTGGCCTTCCCTCGAAAATTTGGTGACATGTAATTGCCTGAGGTTTTAATGAGCTAAAATAATGAAGAGAATTTCCCTGATTGACAATCCTACATCCACATAGGGGTTTTGACAACTTCCCCAAGGTGGAAAGATTGGCATGCCTATTCTTCCATTTGGGCACCAAGTCTGATTGTTAGGGCCTTTTCAAATGAAGATTCACACATACTGGCTAAGGATCCAATCTCACAATATGGTACAACATTCCTCTGTTACTAATTTGAGCCTTCTGCTAACTAGCTATATTCATTGTATATATTTTTTTTGCCTCAAACTCAACCATTTCTCCAACACATGGCAAATACCAGTCAATAAGCAAGGTGCTCTAGGGAGACAAATCTTTGGTTAGCTCATTGACTTGAAAAGGAACTTGATCTATGTCATTAATTCGACTTTCAAAACTCATTTGACATCATTCTGCAATTTGTTGACTTAGTGCCAAGAGGTCCTTTGGCTGGCCTTAAACATTGATCCAAACCTCTGACCAGGCTTTGAAATCTAACCCATTGAATCTCTGTTTCGCATACTTGTACCCCGTCAGATCTTGTCTGACGATGACATCAAGGTCAAAAGATAACGACCTCCGAAGTCACCCCTTCAGAATTACCTGCACAAAAACATTTCAGAATAGCATAAACTGGATTTCGATTTGGCTCATAAAACTAGGCAAATGGGCACATGGGGAAACAAAAATTGGGGCATCGGTTCTTTGTCATGAGGACAATGTACTTCTGTGATTTGCGCTCATGATGAATCGCGGGGCGAAAATGGCGATCAGTCAAAGTCGGCTACTTAGAATTTTGCAGACTGGACATGCTGACAGAAAGCATTTTTTGCAAATGGAATTTACCTAGAAAACTGTGCAAACAGATTCGTCAATTTCTAAAAACTGGCACACTTGTAATATTTTCAGTGGACAATACAGGGGAAAAAACTATTTGACTTGATCAATCACGGGTTAGGAGTTATGATGCCACGAACAAGGTTGCTAATCAATTTGCAAACACTAACACCAGCAAAAAGTCAAAAATTTCATTATGAATCACATTTAAAAATTGATCAAACGGATTCATCAAGAGCTGGAACTTGAAACATAACAAGTCTCTGATGTCTGAAATGCAACGCAAAAAGAATTTTAACATTTCTATCAACTGGTCAAAAATTACAACACGTCAAATAGGGCTTCCTAGAATTATGTGTGAAGTGCATCAACATGAAAACAGTAATTGACCAACTTTGAAGGATTCAAACCTAGTCAAACGGACTTGAAACGACTTGAAATCTAAAACATAGGTTCTTAGGTATTGACAGTAGACACTCTCAAAGTGGAAAGTCACAAAACCTTTCTGGGTGCGAGATATTCATATGCAAACACAGCCTCCTGTCACTGTTTGACACATGTAAAAATGCAAATTTGGAATTAGCTCAAAACAAGACTTCGCCAAACAGCTCAGAATGATGTTTTAACTTCATGGAACAGGTAGACGGGTTGAATGAAAGGTGTTAGAAACATTAAACACCTTTTAGGCTTCAGACTGGTAGTCGGGTACATAGGCATTAGAAAGCTTTCATAGGGCTTAATTTTTTAATAATGCTCAAAATCAGGGCCGCAATTTTGAATGCCAACAAAATGGACATAAAATTTAGAATATAAAGGTATATTGCAAATGCTCTTTGTATTAATATTCATGAGAATGATACATATCACTAATATAATACTCTGAATATCACAAAGAACTAAAAACCATTCTTTTATTTCATTCCAAAAATTCTAAGAACACAAGCTAGAACATCATAAAATAAACATGAGCCATGGAATGACTTCAAAATCATATTATCATCAAAAAATAACTCAAAATTTGGACCCTCACACCACATCTTGAAAATCCTTTTATATAATAAGGATTGCAACAAGCTTCAAATGGGAGGACATGTGTCAAAACATGACCCTTCAAGAATTTATAGAGAAAAACAAATATTCTCCTTACCAAAAAGTTTTCTACACTTTAAAAAAAGAAAGATAAAAGGAATAGTCCAAAATTTGATAGTTGGCATGAAATGTTTAGGTATAATCTTGATTTATTCTGTAGGTGTATCCACAACACAATGCAAATGATAGATAACCTGTTATGATTTTTTCCTCCCTCTATTTTTTGTCTTCTACATCTATTAGCTATCATCTAACTACCTCCTATGGGTAAGGTTTTAATCTCCAATTTCTTCCAACACATAGATCTCTCTTTTTGTGGGTCATTCAATTCCCCTAACTACTTCCAAATCACTAGTTGATTTGTTCCATCTGACATCTATGATGACTCTTGATTCTGTTACAAACTGACTCATGTCAATTTTCACCTTGAATGGAGAATCAATCAACTCATTAAAAGGCCACATCATGAATGTCTCCATCAATAATAGTTGCAAGCTTTCTAGTATTATAATTTGATCAAATGAATTTGACCACTACTACCACTCCTTTAACTTGTTATCATTGTCTAAAATTTATGGAAAAAAAGAATCAATGCCTTCACTCATTGGTTTTACTTTACTTTGAATAATTTGCAATTCGCTAGTGAAAATTCTAATCAACTATTTCACATCTTCTAACTCTTCTTTCACTGTGAATATTTTGTCTAGAAAATTGGGGTTCATAGCCATTAAAACAATCAAATTCTCAAAGAATTGTATATATGGTCCCTATTGGTTGAAGATTGGTGATAACCATGTCAATGCTTCTTGACAAGTGTACTCTGCATTTTGTAATGAAATAGAAATACTATGTGCATGGTGAGAAAATCTCTTTAAGGCACTTATCCTATTATTTAATATACCTTTCAACACATTTAGCTTTAATTTATTATCTTGTTGAAGAGTTTCAACATCCATCTACATAGTTTGAGGCTCATGATATGTTTGTACTTCTGCTAATATTTTAATTATTGCTTCCTCAATGGCCTTTTCTGGCTCTTGAACTCTCATCTTAGCTTTATCCTCCTCCAAGGATTTGAGTTTCTCCCTTAATATTGCAACTTCTTTTTCCAAACCTTGAGTTTTAGACTCTAGCTCTTTTATTCTTTGTTCATACACATAGCTCTTTCTAAGATCTTCTTCATAGAGCTTTCTTGCATCAATGAAATCTCTACAAGTTTGAGCAAATCTTGTTTCAATCTGATCAACCTTAGCTTCATTTATAAATGCAAAATGTTTAAGAGATCTTGAAATCTCTTTATTTGTAGTACTATCCAATGTCCACACTATTGTAGTCCCTTGTATTGTGTTTTGCATATCCATTAATTTTTGTTTATAAGAAGCTTTTAGACTCTATAGATTTGAAAAACTCATCATCTTCAATAAATTTTTAAGCTTGGATGATTCTATCATCTAACCTAGCAAATGTCTCCTACAAGTTAGTCAGATAATTTTCATTCTCTATCACTCTATCTGGTAGGTATTTTTGACTCATGTTAGTAAAATATTGGCTCCTACCCATGATCAATTGTATAGTCATCTCCTTAACTTTGTCAAGCATATAGATAACCCTTATCCTCTTGTGTCCCTTTTCCATCCATGTGGAATTCTTAGATTCCTCTTGTGTCACTTCTAGGACAACATCTGGCTCTAGGGAATCAAGGTTTACTCTCCCCTCTTCACCCTCGAGCTCTTGTAGTATTTGTGAGATCATGTGGACATAATTCTCAAGCATCTTATAGAGTCTATTAGGATATGATTTTTCTAAGTAAAAACCCTTGAAATATGGGTATATTCTCTTTAGTTCATTTTCCACCTTCAATATATCTTCATATTTTCTCAATCTTTCATCAACATTTTGTTTAGCTACAATATTTTTGATCAAATCTTCTTGTGAAAATTCCTTGTTACTTGGTAATGTGTAGTTTCTAATATCCCTTAGGATACACCTCTTAAAACCTTTGGGATCATATATTCTATTAGGGGTAGTGGATAAATTATAGTGTCTAAGATATTCATGAATTTTATCAAGAGACTCCTCTCCAATTAAATGTATATCTATCTTAGAGCACATACACAAGAAGGTTCCCTTATGTAATTTAGGGCTTAGGTACTCGCTATCCATCAAAATTAATTTCCATGTAAACTCAATTATAGCTAGCCTTCGAGGGATAAATTTTGGGAGTACATGGGGAGGCTGAGGATAGGAATAAACTCTAAAGAGTGAAAACTATTGGAATAAAAATGCATCACCCAAATTATGTTCACATTATCTGGTAAAAGGGTTGGCCTCATCAGTTCTTTTCAAAATTTTAGGGGCTCTAATCAATTGGTGGTCTAACATTTTCATTATTACACCACTAAAGTTAATAAAGAAACACAAGCAATAAAAGTAATGGTAATGTCTATTCCATACCCGTGTCCATAGCTATACTATAAAATTGTGCTAGGGTATATCCAATATTGTTGTATAGTACCAGATGTATCAACAATTAATAATGGTGGAACTTGAAGTTCCCCAAGTTTCCTCTTTGTGTTGCTTCAATATGTTTTTGCATATTTTCAATAATTTAAACCATATAATCATATTCCATGTAATGAAAGGGGCCTTGTAAATCTAGGGCCATAATATAAATTGATCCATACACCAACTCAGAACCATCACTTCCCAACCCTTATGCAGACCATAAACTATTTTTTGAAAGTAGTTTTTGAAATTTCCCATAGGGAGCATCTTATCCAACTTCTTTTGAATATCTCCCTTTGATTTTAGGTTGTAAGGAATATGGTGGATCAGTAACTTTCTAGTGTAGAAACTTTTATTAATATTGAATTTCTTCAAGAACTCCTCTTTGTTAGTTGACACACTCATTTGACCCTCAAGCCCAAAAGCTTCAATAAATAAATAATGGTTGAGTGTGCACAAAATACATCTTTTATGTCTATGGAAAGATTTGATTGCAAGATTATATGGCATTATTAGGGTTTTACCAAATCCATGTCCACATATACCTCTAGAAATACAAGCTTTGTAAGATTCCTCACCCACAGGTTTGAAACTCACACCTTATCAAATCTATTGATATAGAAAACCATGAACAATTCATACCCATTGGTATTAGAGAAAATTGCATCTCTATAAAATGCAAATGGTTCTCTGAAATCATGGTTAGTTTCTGATATAGAATTTGATGACTCGGGGAATAATTTTATCCATTCTTCAGCATACTTGTTAAATTTTCTTTGTATTGTCTTTCCTATCTTTTATGTCAAAGTCTCAAGAACCTATGCATTCTTGGTTTTAACTCCTTTTTTCTCCATTTTAGACATCTTCTCTACAACAAAGTCTCAAACTCTACAACTTTCTTGTAAGACACTCTGAAATCTAGTATCTCTGCAAATTCAAGAGCTCAATAAACTTCTTTCTTCTCAGCAATGGGTGACTTTTTATTTCTCAAAAAATGTTTTTATGCACACATGTTCTTCATCAACCTCATTTATTTCATTAACTGTCCGCCTCCACAAGGATTTAAAATCCGCATCTCAAATATCACTTTTGAAAATGTCAACTTTAATGTCTAGTTAAGAACTTTTACTTTATCTTTTCAAAGTTTTGATTGGCTAAACCCCTCATCCTTTTCTAGCTCAAAGAAGACATGCACATGCTTTATGTTGAATGAGGGTTTTTAATCGTATGCTCCCTTGAAATTCTAACCCTTAGTAATCTCATATGAGTAAACAAATCAACCATCTGATCTTACTCTTAGCAGCTCATTGAAACATCATAGGTCTTATCTTCCATGTTTTTCTCTAAGCCACAAACTTACACTGGCTATTTATAATACCCTCAAGTAGCATCAAAATATTTCATTATATATCGTATGGCCTTATGTCCTAGAGTCTACCATGAGATCATAATCCTTAACTTTTTGTCTCTACAATCATATGCTAATAGTCAATTAATTGCTTGTTGTAACTCTAGAACTTTAATCTCACATCTTAACTCAACCTCCTGATCATACGCCTAGCACTTATCATAGTATCAAAGGTCTCTTCATTTTAGTCTACGATCTTATGCTTCATCTTCAATTATAACTCCAGAGGCTTTCATATTTCATCTTGTGATCCTATGATCTCCCCTTCATTGTATCTTTGGGAACTCTAAAAATCACATGACCAATTTCTTCATGCCTGCATGCTAAGCCCTTTCAAAACAAGATCATATACAACTTTATAACCTTGACAATTATGGCTCAAGATCTTACGCCTTCATCTTTGGCATATTGCTGAAACACATCAAGTCCTCTTTATGACATAACTTATGGGTAAAAGTACAAAGTTGTGTCACCTTTCAAGCTAACTTATCATAATGACTGAATTTGAGTATTTCTAACTAAAAATCAATTTTGTTAAAATATATGATCTCGATAAAAAAATTCTGGCTAAGTTATATATGGAATTACACTTTTCCAACTAGAAATGGCTAGTAAATGTGCGTTCAATACTAGTTTGTATTCAATTACTAAAGAAATAAAATTATTTTAGAAAATTGGTGTTTCAATAACTCTTACTATTTTTTATGATTTTTTTTAATAACATATAAACATCATTTTATAGAGTTCAGAGTCGAGAATATTGTCATATAAATTTTATAGTGTTTTAATTAGATATACTATATTGTAATTAAAAAATTCTACAATCACGTATTTCAACACTAGAAAAGATGTCAATTTTGAGAAAGAAAAAAATCTTAAATCATATCAAAATAATCTAAAAATTATATGGTGTTCTAGAGTCGAGAGTCCTCTTCTAGAATGTATAATTTTTCTCTTAGTTACAATAGATTTGTTTTGAAAAATGTTGTGGAAGATTAAAACTATCGATTTTAAATGAGTTGAAATTTGAATCATTATAAAGAGAAAATATAGGTTGAAAGTTGATTTTTATTTTTGATTTTTCTAGATATATATGTTATGTATAACAAGTCTAAGATCAAAAGGAAATAATTTTCTTCCCTATAGTTTTGTGGTGGGAACTAGACCCCCAATCTTTCAGCATTTTTCAATAGCTAAAAATTTGTCTATAAAAATTAGGAAAATATATCAATTCTTATTCCAAATAATTATTAAAAATTATAATCCTAAACTTCACCCATTTCCACACATTTCAGTAGTTTACTTCATTTACAAATTCAAACTAATAATACCTTTTTTATGTCATTGAAGGTGAACAGTTATACTTTTGTTAGCCTTTTCCTTTAGAAAAGGGTGACATAGGTTTGTGCTTTCACCCTTACACTTCTAAGCTCTACCTTTAGATTGTAACATCAGAAACACTCATGAAATTTTAAAAAATGGATGTATGGTGATATGCTTCCAACATTTAGAAAGCTTGAGGAATGACTCTTACGCCTTTGTGCTTGAATCTTATGACTCGACACTTAACCCTAGCCCATAAGATCAGAAATATGTTAGTAAATTTTGAATTAAGCTTATGATTTCCCACTTATCAAAAGGATCTAGGGTAATATAAAGGTTGACTATAGGATTAAAAAGTTCTTATCAAAGCATAAGATATAAGATTTAAATTCATTCATGGCCTTAGTGTTTAAATAAAAATTGGAAAAATCACAAGGTACATATATAGAAACTTAGGGTTTCTTTTTTTCTTTGAAATAAGATAATAACATACATGAAAACCCTAATTGTGGAACACTATTTACTTGATTTAAAAAAAAAAAATGCATAGTGAAAATATAGGCTACTAGAGTGCTTCAATAGACTCATAATTTGAATCCCTTCAACGTGCACTTTCTTTGTACTAGAATTTTTTTCCCACCTAAGGATGGTTTTTTTCCATGAGTTGTATTAAAGAATAGAATTCTAACTAGTGATATATTCAATAAACTTTCTATTGTAGCATCTTTTATGTATATTATTTGTTTTGAAGTGATGGAGTATGCTTATCACTCCATATTAAATTGTTCATTTGCATCTCATACCCTACATGAAGGCTATCTAGTCATGTATCTTCTTATTAATTGGGTTTTTGATGGAATTTGTTTAGATTTATTAAATCCTACACACTTTATTCATAATCATGACAAATTCAATAAGTTGATTGAGTAAGATGCAATATGTATCCATTAAAATACCGATGAATACTAAGTATTGATTCCTCTAAACATGTGGTAGAAATATTTTTGGGGGTGTGAAATTTGCAATAAAAAATTACATGGAAGGCTTGCTCATGTTCCATTGTCTTGATTATTGGTTAGTTGTTAAAGCAATCCTGGGTAGTGTTGTTTTTGCTCTAGCAGGGTCTGGTCTTACAAGACAGTATTGGCTTGATGCTTTTAGTAGATATGAAATGATTTATTTTGCACTAATCAGCTCGAGCTTGGATGTTCAAATCATATGCCTGGTGGAGGTGTAGAGCTTTGGTCCCTAAATAAGTGGTGGTTTGATTATAATATAAGATTATAATAATTTTCACAATTCATCAGTCATCCCATTTTAAATTATATGTGGTTTTATCTTTCAAGTAAGATATTCTTCTATCTTCTTTTCTTTTCTTTTCTTCTATTTGTATTGCAATCTGGACATAGGGTTTACTTTCTAGTTTTCTTCTCTAATGGTCTTTAATAGTAATTTATTTAATGAGGGATGTGACTAGCCTTATCAAATCATTACCCATAGAACTAGTACCTTGAGACTAAAAAATTTTAAAACATAAGCTTAATAGTTTTGTTTTTACTACTAATCCTTTCTTTCTTGATACAGAATGATAGATTATAAATAAACTGAATTATCTGAATACCAGTAAAAAAAATTTAAAGAAAACTTATTTTGTAGGGACTAGAAACCCTGTCAAAAAAAATAAAAGTTAAGAGATCTAATACTGTTTACCATGTTTTATTTCACAATTTCATTGATAATAAAGATCTTATTGACAATAATGTGAATGGGTTAATCCCTTTGTCTTTACTCTATTATCGAATAGCGGGTTTAGGTATAGAGACCATGCATTTCTCCTTTCATGGTCACACGTCTGTGGTCAGCAAGAGCTTTGCCTTTCTTGTTTGGAATTCTTTTCTCCACTTAAATTTTCATGACTTCTTTTTAACATTGATTAAAGGGGAAGATGAAGTCCACATAGTCAATGATATTACTGAGGCCATTGACAATATGTTCCATTGCCATTTTACTCACAACAATAATCACCTCAACTTGTCCCAAATCACATTCGTGGCATCCCCCAAATTCTAGATGCAAACACAATGGTCTTTTTAAGGTGGGAGAGAGTAATTGGCTATCCAATAGTTTGTTGTCAATTGAACCTTTATTAGTTTTTTTTTTCCAAAATTTATCTCATAATCTTTTTCCCTCTGACTCTTCTTCACATCTTGATATTCGTTTCTCTTTCGCTAATGGCTGTCTTATAATAAATCTAATAAGCCCTTTTCATGTTAAACTAACGAAAACCAAAATAAACGTTGTAAGATAAGAAACCAAATTCATGCTCAAATAGAGTAATTATGTACAGTGAGAGGAAAAGAAGGAAGTAGAATGAAGTTTAATACAGTTTTCTCGCATATGACTGGAAAACATCTCTCTTAGCCTTTCTGTTCTAAAATTATGGAAAATATCTATCAAATTTTTTGAACTCATTTTATTCAATCTGTAGTCTGCTTGATAACTTGGAAATAAATACTTAAAAATACTCTAATTCATCTAGCCAGTCATTGGTTCCGTCTATTCCTTGACTACCAGTGAGGGTAAACCTCTCATCTTGTCCTTCCACAGGTAGGAATCCCTCGAAATCGAAATCTTCGAGGGAATAGTACGGGCAAGAGAGAATATCATACTCCACAGATTGCAGTTGTTTGCAATACAATAAATTGTCTTGAGCTAGCAAAGTTGAGTCGACTAAAATAGGGATGCAAGATGAAGGAATTTTATCGACAGTTTGCACTGATGGAGAAGAATTATTCTCAACCACAGGGTGTTTGAAACCACGTTTTTTTTTTTTCAACAGTTCCTCGTATGATGAATCCCTCAGTTGTTTAGAAATTGTCCTATAATCTTGATGCTTTGACAATCTAATCGGCTTTGCCTTGACTGGAGAGTGTCGCTTGATCAGATCATCTCCAACAGGAGTATGATTTGACGCTGTGTTTTGATTTAGAGAAGTCTTCTTTTGTAAAGGGTTCTTCTTTCTTTGCTGTGCGATCCAGTGCTTCTTTATTTCATTTTCCGTCCGACCAGGCAGTCGTCCAGCTATGAGAGACCACCTGCTCCACAAAATCAAAGACGGGAGCTATGACAAAATAAAAGAATTGATTTGTTGTCAAAAATATCTCCTACTTATCAATCGATTAGTTCAAGGAGCTCTTTAATGAATGGTTTATAAGGGACAACGCTTGTGAAAGTTTTTCCAATGAGTTTGTATGAAGAGTGGGGTTATTCATAGAGGAAATTCTGTAGTTAAGTGCACTTGAGCTGGAGTAGTACTGGGATGGGTGACCTTCGGGGAAGTACTGGTGCTTAACGTCTGAGAGCATCACCTAGGTTTAACAAGTGCCAAGTGTTCTATTCATTGTCATGGGTTTGTGTAAATCACTACTCATGAAATATGGTTCAATCAGTTTGACTCAAAAACTACACAGTTAAACCCTGATAGCAATATCACAGAAGACAGTATGGGGTGACAAATAGAGTGATTCTAATAGAATGGCTGAGTGATTCACCCCTGTGAACTTCACCTAGATCTAATGAATACCAAGTGTTCAATTTATTCTCATGAGAAATTAATTCATATAAATCACTAAACATGAAACAATGGTCAATAAATTTGACTCAGTTAAATCCTCATAAAAATATTACACCTCATTTTTAATAGTTTAGAAACTGGAGCTGCTACCGTAATATGTAATATTTAAAATCAGTAGTAATTTTAAAAGTATTTAAACCGTACCTGTTCCCAAGGAGTGTGTGCAATCGAAGAATGAGGTCCTTCTCATCCGATGAAATGTTTCCTTTCTTAATACCTGGACGAAGATAATTCAGCCATCGCAGTCTACAACTCCTTCCACATCGTTTCAGACCTGACAAAATGGAATTTTAGAGCTTGTTGGAATAATATGAGAAACAATAGATTTATTTTAGCTTGCTTACCTGCTTTAGTGGCTAAAGACATCCAATCCCCAGAGCCATGAATGGAGACGTATTCTCTCAAAATCATGTCTTCTTCGGTAGTCCATGTCCCTCGGTTGATCGCAGAATGTTTAGAACAGCGAGGAGACCTGCACATTCTTAGGCAATGATTAACCGCTCATCAAAATGCCTCTTTAAATGAGACCTATATTACAATGTTTATATAATAAATGGTGCTATAAAATCCATATCTGATTTCACAAGCTTCATTCTTTTCAGAGAAAATAGCATTTTCCATTTCACATGGAAAGATTGATAAAGGGAATTTCAAATCAGTCGCCAACTAATTTTCGGTTCAAAGTACCTAGTGCAACATTTTAAATACAGAATCTAGGGAACGATTGTTTTGTTTTTCTTTTAAGAACTACACAAGATATGGGAAAAAGCTTCCATCGCTTTACAACTCTCGCGCTCCTTGTCAAAATTAAGGTTTGTTGAATCGACAAGTACCTAAACGCTTTTCTTCGCGTATGTTCAGGGCAGACGTGCTCCAAAAACGATCATTGAAACTTGATGGACGTGTTAAAATTAATGAGCAAAAGTCAAGATTAGGTTAATCATTTTTCATTTTTGGTTGTTATAGTTTGTTGTATATGTGACTTATATTGTTGTACGTTTGGATGGTTCTTATTTCTGATTAGTAGTGGATTGAATTTATTACATCGGTTCTTCCATATTATTCATGGAATTAAAGCTATAAAAAATAAAGTCAGTCTAAAAGAGATAGGTGAGTAAATTGTCAAAATTGTTGATATAACACTTGCGCCTGTAATATATACTCTTCTAACACATTTTTCCTAAGTTGTCAATAGCTAAGTTACATTTTGATGTTAGTTTAAATCTAAATTGAATTCTACTGAATTAAATATGTTACATTTTGAAAAATCTTGCACCATATTATAAGTCTTTTCTATTGAAGAGTGCTTTGATTGGATTCATTTTTTTTCTCATATTAAGGATTTGGGTGCTTAAGATAATTTTAATTCATTAAATAATATTTTTTAGGTTGAAGATGAAATCTAGACATGATAGACACACACAAATAAAAGTTAATACTATCTTTACATGTTTCATATCTTTAATAATAAATTTTATTTAAGTTTTTATTTGAAAACAAAATTTTAAGAAGTTGAATCATCCAACTTTCATAAATCTTAGACATCGAAAAGATTAATTAATTTTAAAAGTATTAAAACCTTGTCTCTAACTCAAGAATCTAGTAGCTCTTAATTGACAATGTATTTGGATCTAAATTTTATTTTAATATATTATTAATAAATAGAAGAAATGCCAATCTTGAGATGCTTAGTTTGAGATGAGGGAGAGTGGGAAAGCACCTAAAGGTATTAGGGCTTCTAGTTGCAAATGATGTATAGAGAAAGTAGATCCAAATGAAGATGATGTAGATAGAAGTGGATTTTACAAAATTTGGATTTGTGCCTTATGTTATTTGGTGGATAAGGTCTCTTTCATTTCTCATGAAACATGAGGATTTACTGTTTTAACTTAGACCATCTTTATGGAGTGTTATCTCCCTTTGTTGCATTTTTTCGCAATGGCCCCACCTCTATATTTTATATTTGTGTTAATTTAACCAAGCTTTATTGTTTATTCTCTTTTGGGTTTAGGATTCTTATAGTATTGCACCACTTCTCTAGTATTGATGTGTGATCATGGAAGTTATTTTAGGGTATTTTGGGGCTTTCAGGAATTCAAAGGAGTTGGGAATGCTCTCTCTCTCTCTCTCTCTCTCTCTCTCTCTCTCTCACACACACACACACACACACACACACACACACACACACACACACACACACAATAATTGCAAATAAAAAATGTATCTAAAAATCTCACTAAAACTTAAAGAATTCATACGAAATTCAAGGAAAACCTTATCCAAACTCTTTGCAATTATCATTCATAAACCTTTGTCTAATATTCCTAACAAAACCTTATGGTATAATTAATATTTTTTCGTTATTATTGCTTTGCAAGGAGTTTTAAAGTAAGGAACTACTTCCTAACTACTTATTACAATGATTGGCTAAGTATGATAGTTTATAATGGTAATTCTGTATCTTATTATTCTATTTTGTTATTTTTACTAAAGTCTTATATTAATTATTGAATACATGAATTCATATTACATACATACAGAAATATACATACACATACAAATATACTTACAGATACATGTATACATTTGTGTTCATATACATATACCCATACACACATAAATTGATGCAAGACCATCTTTGAGTTTTTGGCAATCACATCACCCAAAAATATATTTGTTTGTTTTCTATTTTCTAGTTTTCAGTCTAAGAGCTTGGGATGGTGATCGCATGATTTTCCATTTCAACTACTATGAGCTTGGTTAGTTATTGTGGACCTATCCAAACTCATTATCTCATTTTTGTAAAACTTATTACTATAGGTATTTTCAATTATGTTTCATCTTCTTGAGCATTGATTTCTTATGTGGTTTTTCATATGATGGATGAAATTTTTCTTCTTCAAGGTTCATCTCTTTCTATGAGCTTTCATGGCTTTATATAGAATTTATTGGAACATGTGAAGACCTATATCTAAGGTCATAAATGTTCTTATGATATATTAGGTATTTAGGCATTTAATATTTATGGGTTAGTCCTATAATGTATAACATATTTTATATTTTGGGAGAATATGAATTCATGCATAACCTTTGTGTTTTGATGGCTATAAATGTAATATCAATGTGTATTGTGGAAAGACATGATTATTATAGAGAAGGAAGTGATAGTTGACATTCGAAGTAGAAGATTTGATCTGTAATCTTAAATGTATTGGCTATAATTGGAAAGGCCTTATAGCGAAACATGCATGGTGATCATTTGATGTATTTCAAGATATGTTATTAATAAAGAGGTTATTTTCAATTATATCTTGTTGTGAATTATGCTTTTTGGGGTTTTTGGTGCACTCCTTTAGGGATACACCAACCTTTTACTACATCAAATATTGTCAAAGCATAGTTGGTCTTGGTGGACTTGTCAAGACCTAGACTTCTTAGTCATGAGGTGGCATATGGTGGTTCTAGCTCATAATTTTAGAGGACTTACACAAGCTAGTGGTAACCTTTTATAAACCTATTTACTTTATATTGGCGAAGAGATTGCCAATGATTGAGGTAATTTCACATGTTTTGATTAAATATACCACCTAGACAAAAATATCATAAGAGGTTGGAACATATGTTTGAAGAATTGAAGGCATAAATGAGGAATGAGATTCATCATTGATAGAAAGTAATTCTAAGCACAATTATGCAATTAAATCAAATCTCAATATCCTTATTAATTATGAAACATATAAATAGTAGATGCAACAACCATAAAAAGATAACCATACACAATAACTCAGATCTATTAACAAAGGAAACCCATAATCGAAGGGAAAGTTGCATTTGGGATGGTACCCGTAAGATGATGTACCTACTTAGGAGTTAATGAAATACATTTAGTATATATGTGTCCCTATTAGTAGAATTTGAATCCTTGTTATTAGAATGTGACCCTGTTAGGAGTTGTTGTAACCCTATTAGTAGTTGAAAGGAAGATAGTTGGATCTACTGTCCAAAGATATTCAATACCATCCTCACTAAATAATACAAATGTATATCATCAACCATCCAACAACAACTTTTCTTGCCAAGTACAATTCCTTATAAGATCACTATTCCTCAAATAAACCAATCAGTTCTCTAATCCAAAAGATATTTCCATCTAATCTCACACTTGCTCTTAATTTTGTATAACATAAAAATGATCTCACAAATGATTGCAACTATTAAAAAAATATTTCCTCTAAACTATATCCTAAAAATAATTATTGAGTTGGCCTCAAGAGTTTCCCAATTTACAATAATAATATAGGACTGATTTAAAATATGAGAAAACTCATTTCATGACAATATTACACATTTTCATAATTCAAAGAAATCTATCAGCTCATAGCCTTCATAGCATAATATGAATTTATCATCTAAATGTGCTTGATTAACTAAGTGATCTCTATCATGTCTTCAACCTCTATAAAAGATCACTTAATCATATTTCATCTCTATTAGGAGATACAATCCAAACATCCATACCCGCTTTCAAAAAATGCTATCAGAATGTTTCCTTCATTAAATCCTTCATAACTCAATTCATTTTTAATAATTCATATGTGCTCTTTATTGTAGTATATAGACATACTCTAGAACATAATCCCATGCATGCATAAAGATGATATTCAATACTTTAACCACTCATAGATAAATGATGTTTGTTTCTCTTCTAGTCTACAGAGAATAGCCAATATGTTGACATCGATGACAAACTCTATCATGAATGGAACACAAAACCACTGAATCATTTCTCCAATACTTGTACAATACTCCCCCATAGAAATACCTTGACAATAATCCTAACTGTTAGAATGTATAGATTAACTAAGAGAGGAGTGGTGGGTGAGGTGTGAATTAGTTATCCAAGGTCTAGAATTACCAATTGACCAAAAAAACATATAGACAACTTTAGATCTTAATGTATCATCCTAAAATTGAAGAAATTCCATGTTAAGAGCCTTTAGCCCTTGGAGTGAGTGGTCTAGGGTCATGTCAAACACCTCAAATGGGTCTTTGCATGGTTCTAACTATTACCCCCCTATTCTTCTTTTCTCTCTCTATTTCTAACCTATGTATGTATATATATTTGTGTGTGTAAGTGTGTGTGTGTGTGTATATGTATCTATGTATTTATATATAACTATAACTATAATAATTGTCATTATTTTAATGATTCAAGGGACATGTCTATTCTTGATTCATTCTCTATATAGATATGATGAAGGGACAAACCACCCTTACTAAATCATAATGAAAAAAATAATAATATGGAGATATAGTAGATATAATGCTTCAAAAAGCATCTATTAATACTTTAAATTCCTAATAAATTCTACAAGATGGGAGAACTTCAAATCTTTACAATATGAAAAACTTCTAATATGAGAGCTTACAAACAAAGAGCTTCCAACAAGCTTGTACACCAATATTTTCTATGCTAAGAGCTTCAACCAAGAGATCTTTCACAAACAAGAGATTTCACTCAAAAAGATTTGTGAAGAAGAGCCTTCATCCTAAGATCTTACATTTCAAGATCTTCTAGCACTAGAGCTTTAGGTTTGTGAGCATCTCCTTAGTAGTGATTTGGATAATGTAAATTATTAGGGTTATCATTTATGGCAACATATTTTTTACTTCAAGATGGAAGAACTTATGGAGAAGTTTTGAGGGATAATAGTTAGAGAATTGACTAAGTACATATCAGGAAAAAGGCTTTAAGAGACATATTTTTTTGGTGACCTTCACTAGAGGCACATGAGGTTACATGAACTTGAAGGAAAATAGTATATATTTCATATGACAAATTTCTACAACCACTAAAAGAGATATAAAGTTTTTAATTTTTTATGGAGGATTTATTAGTAAGAAGTTGACAAGACAAAACAAAGTAAAAGGTAGTATAATAGCTTTTTGGTTAAGTGATTATTTTTGTTTAGAATTTAAATGATTAAGAAGGAAAATAGGGTTCTCAAACATGATCTTTGAATTAAAAATTTGAAGATGAGTGTGATGGTAGATGAAAAGAGAAGTCAATCAAATTTGAGATCTAAGAATGTATATATGAAATCCAAACTTACTAAGGTGACATCTAAATTTGAGACTACAAAGTTATAGTATGAAAAACTTGAAAATTTATTATAAAAGGAGAAAATACACAAGCTAAGAAACATCTTGATAAGCTATATTCAAGCATTGAAAAGCTTGATGAGCATATCATGGCACAAAATCATGTTAGACACAAAAAAGGGATTGGATATGTTGAAGGAAAATCATCTATGGGATCTGAAGTTATTGAGGAACTAGATCTATTGAAGCAACAAACTATTCATCAAAAAGATCTAAGTCAATAAGAGCCTAATAAACATAAGCAACCTAAAGATGTAAATAAACAATTCAATGGGAGATGCTTGACATGTAATCAACTTGGGCATATGAGGAAGGGTCACACAAGTAAGTATACTAAACCATTTTTTAGTTATTGTCATAGTTTCTTTATTTATGGCCATAGATCTAATGAATTTAGGAAGCCTAGATTTCATAATGGAATTCATGACATGACTAACCCTATAGCTAGTAAACCACTGGGAGAAAAAAATGTTATTCAAAATTGAGTTGTTTTATAAGATAAACAAATTTGGATACAATGCTAGAGATTTAAAGTTATAGAATAATAAATTTGGGTCTAGATATGGGAATAGAGTTGTAGCTCATCAGATTCACAAACAAATGTGACATACAACAAGATTTTGTAGATTAAACAACATGAGAACAACTAATATGGTATCATAACAGATGATAACTCTTAATCCTTGAAGAAATGTGTACAATGATGCAACAAGGAATGAAAATGTGAATGAAAATCAAATATGAATTCTTAATAAAATATTTTTGAAGGATGAAACACCTATGAATGCAAAACTATGGATTGAAAGGACAAAGAACACATCAGAAAATAATTTGTAATTAATACCTACTACTAAAAACCCCTTGTCAATTTGAGAAATCACATTGCAAGATTAAAAAATGGCATTACACATAAGATATAAATTAGAACCCTATATGAAATAAATAAGATGCATAGAATAGATAGGAGCCTGGAATAGATGAGACAAAGGTATGGTTGAATTTACAATTATAAATATGGTCTTATGCAATCTCATGGATGAAATAAAGATAACTTGACTAATATCATCCTTTTAAAGTATGTGTACATGCACAATTAATATAGATGGAAGTTTGTAAGGATTTAAGGGTGAAAATTGGGTTAATTGGTCACTCTTTGATCACTTAAAGGTTGTAAAGAGTAAGCAGAGTGATTCCAAGATTATTTGGATTATTTCTAAAGAGATCTGAAAAAAAATTCTTCGAAGACCTAATTCACAATTTTAATGGTATTTATTAGACTTGCGCAATTATTTGTTCAAGTATTTTAGAAGTTAAAATTAGTATGATAAAAATTCTTGTCATATGTGATGTTAGAGAAAAGTCCAAGTATAAATTCAAGAAGTATCCTTTCATGTCTTTGGGAGATGATTCAATACCTAAGCATTTTCTAAAATTTCTAATAACATTTTTTATGTAGAGGATGTACATACTTGCATAGATTGAAAATTTTAAATAATTGGGGATGTTGATATTCATGAGGACATGAGTAAAGTGCAATATAAAAATCTATCATTCAGACAAGGCTATGAAAATTTGGGATGGTTAAATAGTATAAAGCATATGTTTTATGAGGAATTTGAACAACCTTAATGGACTAGGGTTATATTGAGCACAATTGATAATACAAATATTTGGGTAGGTGATATTCATGTGATGATCATAAATAAACTAATTTGCAGGTTGATTAGTCTAAGAAATGAAGGTAGCCAAAATTAGTGTTTAATATACCCATTGAATTTTTTGATAAGTATTATTACCATGAAAATTTGATTAGTTTCTTGAAAAGGTTAAGTATAAATAGACAAGGTAGCATTTAACTTTGATATAGTGGAGAGAGTAGAGGAAGAGGAAGATGGAGCAAGCTATCCTCTATTTTCAAATTGTATTTGCAGTAGGAGTTTTAATCTTTATTCTTTGTGTCTCTAGAGAAATGTTTCCTCCAAACTATTGCAAGAGCTTATAGAAGCTTAGTTCAGTGTTGTTTGTAGCCATTAAGAGTTGTGGTTTAAGGTTTTGGTTTTCTATCAAGTTGTAAACTATAACCAATTAATTTAGTTTTGAATATATTTTCAAGCAAGATACTTCCACATCTCCACCTCTGGGTTTAATATCTCTGCTTCAATTCAATTCTACTCCATGGTTGGATAACAAAGAAGTAATCTCTATTCAGTCAACACTCTATTCTATTTGGGCAAAACATATATTTTGTTTCTTAGAACATAAAATTTGGCATTATTTTTACTATGTTATTGCTTCCAAAATCATTACACTGATACCAAATGAAAGAAGAGAATAGAATGTTGTTTCTTATTTAGAAAATGATGATAATTACCTTTTTGTAGATGGCTATAGAAATCAATTAGAATAGTAACTCATTATTAGAATATGACTTTCCTATTAAATTTTATTAGTTTCAATTAAATATTTTATTTAATGACATATTCGACATAGCATAATGATGTTGTTTTATTTTTTTATCTATAAGATGTGGAAGCCATGATTAAATATTATTTTGTGTTGTGATTAATTATTATTATTTATTGAGCTCTTGCCTAGCTTAATGAATCCTTTTATTACAATTAACAAAAAAATAAAAAAATCTAACACAATTAGTTAATCCAAATTAAATTAATTAATTGGTAAAATCTAACATAACTAAAAGAACTTGAATCATTATAAATAATATGAACCAAGGTAAAAAAATTAGTGATAGATTGTTTGATTAAGATCATTGTTGGCCTCTAATTACTTCTAAAGGAAATGATGCATGTATAGAAAGAGTTAGTCTTTCATAATTTTAATGACTTCATCATTCTTGTTTCCAAAAAGTTCTTAGGTATTAAAATACATTTTCATTGTACTAATTTTATGGAACGAGGTAAATAAATATGGACTCTAAATATTTTTCATATAATAGACACAATTATAATGTTTTATGATCATATCACAATAGGAGTTTCTCAAGGTATATTTGGAAAGGAAAATGAAATGCATAAACCACTTAGTCAATGATGGTGTTAAGAAGAATAGTAGAAAAAACATGTAAAGAAGCTCTTGAGACAAAGGATGAAATAGGACCAAGTGAATGTTTGAAATATGAAAGAATATTTGGTAGAATTATTTCTATTTAGACAACTACCCTTAAACATCAGACACTAATGAAAATATTATGTTTTGAAAATGCAAGTCATCTTTGACTATTTAACACTTTTTGCCTAGAAATCAATTCTTAGCATGTGATGCATAATCCATTCATATTTGGACACTATATACAATTTTCCACAAATTTGTAAACGAATTTTAATTAAATGCAATACTAGGGGATGGCATAGTTTTTCTCATTAAAAATATGTTGAGATCATACTAGAAATAATAATCCTAATGTTATCTTTATTGAGGAAATTTAACTAATAGTAAGAAAAAACTACTCTTCTTACAATACTTACAAATAATATCAATTTCATCTTAGCGACACTCAAACTTCATCTAGAAGGTTACCTTGTCTATAAGATTGCTAAATACTTTTTTCATCTTGAGGACATGCCAATAGAAACATGTTATCTATTCTTTTTAATTTTGAGTTAGGAATATCTCTCTCTTTATCTATTACTTATGTCCTCCAAGTTTCCACACTAAGATCTCTTTTATGGGGTTGTACTCAATTTGATAGATCTAAGGTCTCTATAATCACTTAAATGAAACATGCTAATGACTAAATTTGATAGATGTGAAGTCCTCCAAGTTTCCATAGTAAGCTCTTTCCTAGCTTAATAAATCTTTTTATTACAAAGAATGAAAAAACAAAGAATGTTAAAGATAACAAATTTTAAATAAGCTCTTCATATGAAAGATTAAATAGGATCAATGGAATGCTTGAACTATGAAAGAATATTTAATGGGATTATTTCCATTTAGAAAAGCACCCTTAAATATCACACACCAATGAAAATATTAATTTTGGAAAAGGCAAGTCATCTTTGACTATTTAACACATTTTTCCCATTAATCAATTTGTAGTTTGTGACGCTTAAGCCATCCACATTTAGACACTATACATAATTTTCCATAAATTTGTAAACTAATTCTAATGACATGGAATACTAGGGGATGGAATAGTTGTTCTCATTAAGAATATGTTGAGATCATGTTAGAGATAATAATCTTAATATTATATTTATTGAGAAAATTAAACTAATAGTAGAAAAAATTACTCTTCTCACAAGACTTACAAATAATATAATTCCAACTCAATACAGCTTAAACTTCATCTAGAAGGTTACCTTATCTATAAGATTTCTTAATACTTTCTTCACCTTGAAGACATGTCAATAGAAACATTTTATCCACATTTTTAATTTTGAGATAGGAAGATCCATCTCTTTATCTATTATTTATGGTAACCAAGATTCCACACTAAGACCTCTTTTATGGTGTTGTGCTCAATTTGATAGATCTAAGGTCTCTATAATCACTTAAATGAAACATTCTAATGATATTCTTAGTTTTCATGAAAATTTAGTGCCTCTAATGATTTTGATTCATTTTCTAACTTAATTAAATATAACTTATTTTATTTAAATTTGTGATTGTTAAACTAAAAAGTGGGTTTTCTACATGAAACAATATGTTGGAGGTCTAGATTCAATGGCAAGTTAGCCTTATTGATCCATAGTTAGAAACTATTAGAATAGAGGTACTTATCCATTTTTCATATATATTAAATTGATTGTTATAGACCTACAAATTTACATTCTTTTGTATTCTCTCTTCTTTAAAAACATCCCTTTAATTTCCTTTTTAATATAGCTTAGTGACCCTATTTTTTCACAAGGCTCAAGATTATTAAAAGGAAATTCAATTGATGAAAACAAAACATTTAGTAATTTTTACAAGGCGAGAAACTAAACTTAATAAATTTTATAATCTATTACATTTGAAATTAATAAACAAGGGTTCGCTAGGGTCAAAGAAATACCTGCCAATCCTTTTTCCTCAATTTGACAAGAAATGACAAGCAGGTAACTATTTTTCATTATATTACCTTAGCAATACTTGATTTCCTTCCCACTTTGTGATTATATTTTTGAACGTTATTAGTTGCTTCTTCATCCTTCCCTAAGAGAAATTATTTTTGGTTTTTTCGAAGAGGAAAGAATCGTCTTGACTTTCATTCCTTCACTAGTGAATCTTTATGGGAAAAATATAAAGATATAGAAAGTGAATTTTTCAAGAAAGAGACCTAAATCCCCCTAGCGCTTATTATTTCATAAGCGACTAATGGCTGCAATTAGTGTTGCTGTAGAGTCAAAATCTGAGTGTTGTCTTAAATTTGTGGATGCTACAAACTTTAATAGTGAATGATTCAATTAGGAAAATGACAGGCCTTATGAAAGTGTTAGACATATACTGAGCTGTTTCAAGCCAATAAGTTAGTGAAGATAGTGCAGCCTTTTTAAAAATCTCCTTAAATATACTACTTCAAGTCTATCAAGATTCTAATGTCTTTTAACAATAGTTAGCTGATCGCTGATCCTCTACTCGTTTCTTGTGATTTCGCTTTCACATCTAGTGAACATATTCATTTATCTTAACTTGATGATTTGTAATAGATTTATACCCTTCCCATAACTAACCAATCTCATACTCTCAAAATGAAAAACCGAAAAAAGGAAACAAGATTTTTAAAAATTATTAACCAAAATCTTACAAAAATACAACAATTACTATAGAGTGAGACGCAAAGAACAAAGTAGACTAAAGGTTGATACAGTTTTCTAGAATTTCAGACCTGAAGATAGGCGAATTATCAATAGAAGCTTTGTTAATTTTCTCCTATCCTGAAATGATCTAATATCTCTGGTAAACTCTGGAATTAATTCTTTTAACAATATTCGACTTGACAACTGTAATTCATATGGATATCTAAAAGAACTTTAATTCATCTAAACAATCATCGAATCCCTCCATTCCTTGATAATCACTAACTATAAATCTCTCATCTTCTCCCTGAAGGCACTCTTCTCCTTCACAAGCTTCATTTATTTCAACGAAAGGAAGATTTACCATTAGATACCGAAAGATTGATAGAGAAAATTCCGAATTAGTCGCCATCTCAAGTTATGTAGTAACTGTCTAGTGCAAAATTCTCAACTCACAATCTAGCAAATGATTTTTTCCTTTTCAATTTGAGAACTACATGACCCCCACAAAATAACCGCACTGGCTACAGAAATGTTGCCTTCCTTGTCATAATTACGGTTAGTTGTATAGGTCGTTTTCGTTCCGCGAGAGATAATATAAACATAGAAAAGGGACTCGTAGATTCGTCATTTGGCATACCAACGTGTGCACATTTACTGCCATAATTATGAAACTCGACGATGAACAGACGGCCCAAGTCTCCGTTCCATGTATAGTTTGCCCAAAATCCGCTCTCGACGTAGACTTTAGGGCACACGTGTTCCACTAATGACCAACGAAATTCTATTGTTCCAATTTCATGAAAAATACATTTTTATTACAAACACTAGAGTTTTTTTAATGAATGGTCTCTATGTTATATTAAGAATTACATCAAACTCAAATTTCCTAAATGGTCAATATTATCATGTCTTTCTTCCTCTATTACTCCTTAAGTACCAAAATTGTTGATTAGACCTTTCCCCCTTCCACCAAGGTCTGATATATGTCCTTCATAAAAAATGAATTTATGAAGCTGGCCAAGACCTTAGTCAAAATTGAGCTTTCTGAAACCAATACTCTCCTTCAAAAAGCTAACCATAGTGGTAACAAGGCCAAGCATTCTAGTAAAAGAAGTTTAAAATCTTCAAAGCCCTTGACTAGAAAACCCCCATCGAAAAAGCCTTGTTTGATACAACATTCCTCCACAAAAATATAAACAAATTGAACCCTCCAAATCCATTCCTTCAAAGGTTAAAAGTAAGAAGAAAAAGGTGAAAAGAATGAGCCCATTTATGAAGTTTCATAATGAGGTGGATAAGGATGAGGAAATTGAATGCATGGAAGAACCTAAACATGGTGGTAGCTCAAGGGATAAAAGATTTGTTGCTCTCCTATGAAAATTGAGGGGGAAATTGTCCTTAGGATAGAGATAGAATATGAGTTGGAAGAGGATATGAAGCCTATTCAAAACATAGATGTAGATGATTAGGTTATTGACAACAGAGAATATGAGGAAAGGGAAAAAGAAAAAGCTATGGAGATGGGTGTAAATCAAAATGAGGTTGAAGATGGCATATGGCATATAAACTCTCTCACCCATATTGGTCATGAACCCTAGAGGAATGTTCTATCTATCCCTATTTACGACAAGAAAAGTGCTCCATCTAGCCTCCATGCTAAAATTGATGAGTTAGCAAAAAAAAAAATGCCAAAGAAGTCTCTACTAGTGAATGAAAAATATCAATTGAACAATGTTATTCCCTCTTTGTAAGGTGGTTGATGGGATTATGAAGAAAATTTTTATCATTGTCCTCACTGGGAAGAGTGGGGTGGAGAAAGCTATGAAGAAGAAGAAGAAAGAGGATCAAACCAAAAAGGAAGAACAATATGGTGAGGATAACTAAGATTAGCAAAGTTCACTCAATCATATGTCAAAAGACTACGATACAAATGCCAGGTTTTATGAAAGTTTGGTTTGTTTTATTTCTTATTTTCCTTTATGTTTCTATGTTCTAGTTATAA